>CM047910.1:12563590-13079213 GCA_026229545.1 Pistacia atlantica | reverse complement strand
ATAAAATAAACAGACCAAGTACCAAGTAGATTAATAATTTAATATAAAATATTTTTTGACCGAACGTCGGTATTATAAGATAACTATTATTGATTACCGCTTTACAGTTGGAGATAATTAATATGATTTAAATATTAGCTTGATAAGAAATATATAATTAATGCTAAAATGAAAATAAAAACAATTGTATATGATTAACAAAGATAATTTAAAGAAACAATATAAGTCAAAACTAATTTGAACACAAATGAAAGTTGGAATAAAAATGTATGTAAATAAAAAATTTGATATAATATTATACATGATTCATGATAAATGACATATAAAAATACCATACAAGATGAAATAATTTTTTTTAAATATATATATATGTATTTTCCCCTTAAGATAAAGAGAAACTAATAAAAAATTGTTAATTATGTTGCAACAAAACTTCAAAAAATAAAATAAAATAAAGTAAATTTTTTTTTTATTTTTTTTTTATTTTTATAATACAAGAACCCCTTTTTTTCTCCATATGATACAAATAATTGATATTAGGGTTGTCAGACGAGCCGAGGGGTCGCGAGTCAACTTGGCTCGACTCGTCTGAAGCCTGTTTATTTGAGCTCGCTGTATAAAACGAGCCGAGTTTGAACATGGGGAAGCTCAGCTCGTAGGCTTGCGACTTGCGAGCCTGATGTGGCTCGGCTAAGCAGGGTTCTATTTGTTATATTTTATAAACTGTGGGGACTGAAATGTTATCTTTATTCTTTAGTTTTAAAAATTTGTAAAAATGACATTTAACCCCCCGATGTTATTAGTTCTAAAACACAAAATTAAACCTCAAAATCAGATTTCCCAAATCGACAAACCCTAACCCCTAAATTTGTTCTTGCAAATTTTAATAATCAAAAATCAAAATCAAAATCAAAATAAGGTTGTGTTGAGGAAGAAGACGAAGATGAAGATGAAGATGAAGATGAAGATGAAGATGAAGATGAAGATGAAGATGAAGATGAAGAAGATGGAGATGGAAGCAGCGTAAATCGTGATGTTCTGCAAGATGAAGATGAGATGGAGACGAAAATGAAGATGAAGATGAAGATGATGGAGATAAAGATGTAGATGATGAAGACTTGAGTGGTAGTGTGTATTGAGAGCGATGGATATTCCATGTCTAGAAAAAGCTGCAAAGGAAAAAAAAAAAAATTCTCCTTTCCTCTCCTTTCCTTGTATGTGTAAAATGGCAGACGTTAAAATGGAAAAAGTTTCAATGATATTCATTGTGTAGAGTGCTGGAAGGAAAAAGTGTGGTAATCCTGGTCGAGTCAGTCGAGTCGGCTCGAACTCGACTCGAACTCGATTGAGTTCGAGTCCCTTTTCTCTAACTCAACAGGCTCGAGCTCGAACTCGATCCTATAGCAAACGAGCCGAGCTCGATAAGTCGAAAACTCGACTCGGCTCGGCTCGGCTGGGCTCGTTTACAACGCTAATTGGCATATGGTCGCATTTTAATTTTTTTAAATATGATTCATTCTACATAAATTGTAACGTGATATAACCACCAACAAAAATAAAGTCTCAACTGTTTTAATAAATATTTAAAAGCAACATAATCTAAGGTTAAATATTGATAGTTGTTGACCAATCTAAGATTCTCAAAAAATTAAAATATTCACACTTTCAATCCTGGTAATTTGATTATAATCTTATAAATATTAGATTAATACGATAAATCATTAATATTTGTACTTTATTAACTTCCTTCCTATACTTTCAGATAGGTATCGAGGAGCCAATTCTATCTAGAGGAATAGTTAAATTTCTTCATTGACTGATTTATTCTTTAACATGGTAAATATTAAATATTATTTATGTAGTAAAGCAACATGTGGGAAAATAAAATAATGAGATAAAATAAATATAAGGATATGTTAGATTTCTGTGTGTGAGAGTTGTGGCTTGCTTTACATCAAGAAGAGTAATGTAATGGTGATACCAAGATGATTATATGAATTATGAATTAAATAAATGATTTAATATAACTCTCTATTTAGATAGCATGCAACATGATATATTAATTTTAGTGCACAACATCATTTAAATAACATACCATTAAAGTATCCTAATGCAGTAACGCTCCCTTGATCAAAGTACTGAGATGATCATGATGCATATATTTTTCCTGTTTTAAGTACAATTTATCCTGTAAGTACAAGTCATGACCCACTTAATTAAAAGTGATATGTAGTTATGTTTTCTGTATCAGGCTTTGTACACAAACTTTTGAGATAGCATTTGATTTATAGAATGTTGTATTACTAGAAATGTTATATTAATAGAAAGATAAATTACCTTGAAGATTATTGAGAATATTAAATTAAAGGTGTTTGGTTAGATTGAAATGAATTGGTAAGTATGTTATGTTGATATGTTTGGTTGAGAGTAATTCCCTTCGGATTTGATATTAAACTGTAGGGAAATTCTTTGTTTACTAGAAAAATTGTCATGGAAGAGACATGATTCTGGACTCAAATTACTCTATAGCAATAATATTGGTTGGAAGAACAGGAAATGAAACATATATGATAAAGAAAGACTTGGTAAGTGAAATGGTAGCATGAATAATATTACATAAAGCCTAAAGCCATAGAATAGCAATATATATTCTCATGATGGTGATAAAAGAGTTCTCTTTTATTCAATTATTCAACGTACTTCCTTCATTGCCATTTCCCTTTTCCTTACAAAAATCATAATTTCATTAAACTTAAACCACAAAATGTTTAATGACATCATATTTATTTTATTAATGGAGATGATTATAACATTTTTGTATTGATGAGTGCCATGGTTGCATTCAGAAACTTTGTCCTTGGCACACACTATTTCTTTCTTCACCTTGTCCTTCCTCTTACTATTTCAGGTCCACCCTCAACGCTGAGCGAATGATCAAACTCAATTTCCTGGTTATTAATCAAGTGATTGCTACAGAATTTGGAAACATATTGCATCACACTATCCGCACTACATTCTTTCCAATACTCCAACGACATTGCGCAAAGCTCATAACTCTTCACGATTGAGCTAGGAACGCCCTAATAAAAGAACATTCACGGATAGTGTAAATAATAAAGATTTGATTAATGCATGATGAAGAAAGAGAAACAATTATAAAGATGTTAATTAAAAATAACCTACCTCGAGAATATAGTTAACCAATTTGATATGACTCACATGTTGATTCACATCCATGTCCGTCCATCCAGGCTGAAATTTTAAAGGCAAAAGACCAGTTGGTACTCTTACAGTCGAAAATATATATAGAACACACACACACACACACACGATGGATTGATTAATTATACTTACATTTAAGCCTGAGCGAATGTAATCTGCTTTATCAGCATCAAGCGGCAGAAGCTTTCTGCTATCCCTGTTGACGAGAGGGTCACAATAACGCAGCATAGTAGGTTTCATTCCTCCCAGGATTTCCTCGCTCGCGTTAACAAATTTCATTGTTTTCTTATTCATCATTGCATATAAACTGAATAACATACCCAAAACATGCAACCAGTAAACCTTAGATTATATATACACAAAAAATAAGAAAAACTTATATATGACAATCTCACTATCTCAGTACCTTATTTTGTTAACATGGTGAGACTATGATAAAAATTAACAATTAATGGGTATTTTTATTTAATTAGACGGTTTCATTATGTCAGCTTAGTGAGGTAGTGAAACTATCGAATGTAAGTATTTTTCAAAATGAAAAGAATATTAATAAATTAGTAGAAATAGGTTCAACTGGTTGCCCGTATCAGAGTTTTGCTAGTGTTGAACTCTCGGATCAGCCAGTCACAACGAAGACCTTTCCTCCCTGCCATATAATTCCAAACATCTACTTCAACAACATCAGCCCTTCAAAAGTAAAAACAAATTAAGCAGATATATTAAATGACCAATCAAGGTTCATATGCGTGAAATTAATTATATATTATGCATGCCATATTCCAAGAAAAAACAGTAACTACATTAGGAAATGCCCATAAGCCATGAAGGACTAAAGTGGGTTACGTACCATGAAGGATAGTGATCCACCTCCGTATGCGACCAACAAGCCACCCATATGAGGTCCTTTTCAGTCATCTCTATTGTTGAGCCAAAACCATCAGTCAGTATTCCTGCACTCCTGAGATGGTTGAGTGATGTCTCCTATACACAAAACAAATGAAATCCAGTTGGAAATAATTAATATCATTGTTATGCCTGAAAAGGTAGGGCTAACGTGGAGTCCCATCACCAAAGGATGTGTTAAATGAAGAATTGACTTTAAAGTCAAAGATTAACTAGAGTTGGTTTTGTAACTACAGTTAGTTAATCATAGTTAAAGAAATCTGTATAAAAGACAACAATCTCTCTATTTTCATTAAGTGAAAAGATTAATAAAATCTTTCTCTTCATAACTGAATTTTGTTTTCTTTATGGTATCAGAGCAATGGAAAATTTTCCATCACATTTTCCCTTAGATTCTCGGCAACCATGTGAGATTTGATAAGAATCGAAGAAAAACTTAGGTAAATTGAAGAGAGGATTTGATTCAATAACAGTGTAAAAGCTACTGTTTCTCAGCTCACTTTACTCTTTTATATGTACAAGAGAGAGAGTGAGTTGAGTTTACAATTTCATTTAAACTGAAGCAGGTGTAGTTAAAACTACACCGTTTCTGCACTATTTTACACAAGCCCTCATACGTTTGACAATTATCAAACAACACCTAGTTTGTACTATATTCTAACATTCCCCCTTAAACTGGTCTGGAGTAATATTCTGGGTATCCTGCTTTCCATCTTCTGCTAATTCTGGGTATCCTGCTTACATTTCTCTTACTTTTCATTCTAACTTTCCTCCTTAAACCAATCTGGAATAAAACAAACAATAAAACTTGCATTTGCTGCAGTTCTGCATTCACCTCATCAATATTTTCCTCAAGAACAATCTTCAACAAACTGAACAGCCAGATTACATTCCCAGAAATTTCTGCATTCTGTAGAATCTTTAGCAGCTGCAACACTTACATTCCACAGTAGATTACTGCAACACTTACAAAGGCCAGATCCCAGAAATTTCTACATTTAGCAGAACATTCAGCAGCTACAACACTCACAGCAGCCAGATTATATTCCCAGAAATTTCATTAGAACATTCATTACTTTTAGCAGAACCTTCAACAACTGCAACACTCACAGCAGCCAGGTTATATTCCCAGGAATTTAATCAGAACATTCTGCAAACCACAACATTCATTACATTTAGCAGAACCTTCAGCAGCTGCACCACTTACAACAGCCCACTGAATTTCAACTACAGACCACACATGACTTCCAGATTGCTCCAAATTTCATTTTCTCAGCAAATACACATCAACTACAACTACATTATTCTCCCAGCACCAATACAGAACATTCTGCAAACCACAACATTCATTACATTTAGCAAAACCTTCAGCAGCTGCAACACTTACAACAGCCCACTGAATTTCAACTACAGACCACACATGAATTCCAGATTGCTCCAAATTTCATTTTCTCAGCAAATACACATCAACTACAACTACATCATTCTCCCAGCACCAATACTGAATTTCAACTGCAAACCACATCATCAAAAACACATCAGACAGAGTTTCAGCTACTTGATTCTACTGCCTACAATCATCAAAACAACTAGTCATCTCCAGATTTCATATTTTTTTTTTTTTTAGCAAAAACACATCAGACAGAGTTTCAGCTAGTTTCAGCTACTTGATTCCACTGCCTACAATCATCAAAACAACCAGTCATCAGTATCAAAAAATAGAACAGAGCACACATCATCATCAAACAGAATTCAGAACTTCAGATTCTTGATTCCACTGCCTCTTGACTGATAACATTCAGTTTACTTCTTAATTCAATGAAGAGTAGCAGCGATGCTTTTGTCGTGAAGTCAGAATCTGCGTTTGGAAGGCACATATTGGATAGTTAACTTTTTTGCAAGTACTTGTTCTCTAACATAATGAGCATCTATTTCTATATGCTTAGTTCTAGCATGAAATATCGGATTGGTCGCCAAGGTCAAAGATCGATATTATCACACCAAATGACAGGTGTGACTGGAATGGATAATCCTAATTCTACAAACATGCTTTGTAGCCATGCAATTTCCGTGGCTGTTTGAGCCAGAGCTCTATACTCGGCCTCAGTTGATGAAAGAGCAACCACCTTTTGTTTTCTAGAGCTCCATTGAATTAGGTTTGGTCCCATATAGACACAACATCCACTGGTTGACCTTCTGTCTTCCATGTTACTGCCCCAATCCGCATCAGCATAGCATTCTATAGTTAAAGTGCTTGCTGCCTTAAAATGCAGTCCATAGTTCAAGGTACCTTTAATGTATCTCAGAATTCTCTTACATGCTTGCCATTGAAGATCTGTGGGAGCTTGCAAAACGACTTAGTTTGTTGTGGAAAACTAATATCGGGTGTGTAAGTGTCAAATATTGCAAGGCACCTACTGTACTCCTATACAAACTTGGATCAGCAAACAACTCACTATCAGTGGAATGTAACTTGGTTCCTACTGCCATTGGAGTTGTACACGCATGACAATCCATCATTCTTGTTTTAGACAGCAAATCAATAGCATATTTCCTCTGTTTCAAATGAATTCCAGCAGTACCTCGTAATGCTTCCAGTCCCAAAAAATATGACAAAGATCCAAGTGTTTTAAGGGAAAATTCAGCATTTAAATCTTCCATAAGCTGAGTGATGAAGGAGTTATTTGACCCTGTTATAAGGATATCATCTACATACACAAGCACATAGGTTAGATGGAAATTCTGTTTGAACACAAATAAACTACTATCAGAAACTGAATTCTGAAACCCTTTGCTCAGGAGAGCTGTTTTCAGCTTGTCAAACCATGCTCTTGGAGCTTGCTTGAGTCCATATAGAGCTTTATGCAGCTTGCATACATAGGTTGACTTAGTAGGATCCTCAAAACCAAAAGGTTGTTGCATGTAGACTTCTTCATTCAAGGTTCCATTTAGGAACGCATTGTTGACATCCACTTGTTGAATGTCCCACCCTTTAGTAACGGCTAAGGTGAGTATTATTCTAATAGTGGAGGCTTTAACTACTGGACTAAAGGTTTCAAAATAATCAAGCCCAGGAGTTTGTTGAAAGCCCTTGGCAACAAGCCGAGCTTTGTATTTTTGGAGAGAACCATCAGAATTGAACTTGGTCCGAAATACCCATTTGTTTCCTACAACATTTTTATCTGAAGGAGCAGGAACTAAAGTCCAGGTTTCATTTTTAAGCAAGGCATCAAACTCACTCTTCATTGCATGTTTCCACTCAGGACTGTTCAGTGCTTCAAGAGCAGTGTGCGGTTCAGGTATTACTACACTGGTTGCTGAACTAATACTTTGAGAATGACATGCGTTTCTGATAGACTTTCAGAGTGATCAGACTGAGAACCAGTGGCTGGATTTTGTGACAAGGCAGCATGGAAATCAGTGACTGTGGTGGTTATTAAGGCTGCAGAATTTTCAGAACTAGAACCTGAAATTCCAGTAGTAGGTAAGATGTCACAGTAACCAGAGGCTGCTGTTTTGGATCGAGTTAACATGGGATGTGTGTTTGTAGCTACGTCTTGTCAGTATGCAATTTTGCAGGAACCTTGAATGTAGTGAGATCAACCTCAAGTGAGCATATGGGAAAAGAAAGGGAGGATGGTATAGTAGGGAGAGTAGAGCCTGATGTATATGGGGAGGAAGCAGATTTGTTAACATTATGGTTTGATTTATCATTGGAGAGATCTGTTTGAGGTGTTTGGGAGTATGATAAGCTATTCATGGGAGAAACTTGATTTGTGGAGGAATAGACTTATGTGGAATTGCGAAATTAATGTCCATTGTTGTGCCATTTTTGAACTGTTTGTCAGAACTAGTTACTGCAGAGGGATCCTTCAGTGTGCACTTTGTATCCAAACTGTTAGGAGCAGTGTATGGAAAAGAGGTATGAGCAGGATATTTGTCAAGAAGAGTTGTAGGATCATTGGTTTGTTGTTGAGAATTTGAGGTAACATTTAATCTAAAAGGAAACTCTTGTTCATTAAAATTGACACTAGGAGTGATAACGATTTTTCCATCCGGTTTTAGACATTTGTAACCTTTATGGATGAGACTATATCCTACAAAGACACACTTAGTTGAGTGAAAACTGAACTTATGACGATTAAAGACTCTAAGAAAAGGAAAACAAGAACACCCAAACACCTTCAGGTTTTCATAGACCGGAGCTTTATTAAACAATTTTTCATAAGGAGATATATTATCTAAAACTGGAGTAGGCAATCTATTAATCAAGAAAACAGCAGTTTCAAACGACATCCACCAAAATTGAAGAGGCATAGATGCATGTGCAAGTAATGTCAGCCCTGTTTCAACTATATGTCGATGTTTTCTCTCACAACGTCCATTTTGCTGATGAACATGAGAGCATGAGTGTCTAAATTGAATTCCTAACTCTGTAAGATAAGAATGAAGTGCAATGAATTCTCCACCTTGATCAGAATGAAGGCATTTTAACTTAGTATTGAACTGTCTTTTAGCCAAATGATGAAACTTAATGAAAATGGACTTAACCTCAGCTTTAGTTCTAAGTGGAAATAACCAAGTATATCTACTATAATCATCTAAAAACTGGATATAATACCTAAATCCTTCAGACGATGTTAAGGGTGCAGGCCCCCAAACATCACTATGGACAATTTCCAAGGGAGCTAAAGCTTTAGTATGTGAGATAGGAAAACTAATATTATGCATTTTTCCCAATTGACATGCATCACAAAAAGAAGTAAAATTGCTATCATAATCAGATTGGACTTTTGCAAATTTACTGTATTTGGGCGTGAAGACAGAATTCTATGCATAACACTAAAATGAGGATGTCCTAATCTTCTATGCCATGTTAAATGATGCTGAATATTTTTGTTGGTGTTAAAATGAGATGCAGAATCATGCACAACAGTTTCAGCAATATTGGTTGACTTAGAAGTAGAAATATCAGTAATCACATCACTCACACCAGAAGTATCAGTTTGAATTATGGGTAAATCAACACAAGAATTTTCAGAATAGTCACTTTTATTTATAGGTAACATAGTACTTTGTACAGGAAACATGTTATTAGAATGATCAAAAGTGGAAAGAGTAACATTTGGACGAGAATTAACAACAGTCTGAGTACTACAACTATCCTGACTACCCAATTGTGAACTATTATTGACAGTGTTTTTACAATGAAAACTATAACTATTTGAGTCAGGGTGAGGAAAAGCAGATGATAAAGTGGAAGCAGGTTTTGGATGAGAGATGGACTGGGGAATATGCAGCTGATCCACCTTTAAGATCCCCTTGCAGTAACGTTGCTCTGGTTAACTGATCCTTGACAACACAACAATCAGCATTAAACTCAATAATCACATTATTGTCCTTAGTGAACCTAGAAATACTAAGCAGGTTTTTGGTTATTTTAGGAACACACAAGATATTTTTAAGGTATAGGCATTTAGAATGAAACAGGCTAGAGATGTGTTACCAGTATGAGTGATATTCAGGTGCTCACCATTTCCCACTTGAAGTTGACTCACACCACTATATTCCTTGCTAAGTTGCAGTTGACTAAGATCTGAAGCTACATGATCAGTTGCTCTAGAATCCATGTACCAAGTGGGATCAGTAGAAGTGAATTGAGTGGCATAAATGGGCTGAGAATTGTGACTGGTACCAGTAGAAACAGCAGCCATAAAAGCTTGATTGTGACCTGAGTTAGCGGACTGTTGGCTAGGTGGTCCAAAAACTTGTTCTTGTGAGTGACCACCATGAATCGTATTAAAACCAGTGTGACCAGGATGAGTGCTATACTGTTGTTGATCAGTGGGAGACAATTGTTTTGAAGCAAAAGCTGAAGTAGGTGAGTATTGGACAGTGTTTGGATTTGTAGGTGAGTACTGGACAGTGTTTGGATTGTTGTTTGTGTTGTGTGGTTGATAGGAGAGTGAATTAGGAAACTGTGGATGTCCTGACAGATAATTCTGGTGCATATTACCATCATACACAAAGTTGAATCTGTGGTAGCACTGAGCAGCTGAGTGACCTGCTTTGTTACAGACTTGGCAGATTAGTCTATTTCTGTTATAACCACGGCCTCTGCCTCTTCCATACTGAACATAACCAGGTCCTTTAGGATTAAAATTGGAAGTGTGGTTATAGAGAAAATGGTTAGTAGATAAGTGGTTTGATGGCAGTGGATAAGTTTGTTGGATGTGAGGATTCCCTAAGGAGTTTAGAGATGGAATAGAATTAGAGTTCCCAGTAGCAACTCCATGATTTTTGTCACTGGTCAGTCCAGAGTGTCCACTTCCACCTCCATTATTATTTATAGTTGCAATGTGAGCTGAACTATTATATAGATCAACTGAATTGAACTTGTCTAACCTAACTTCATATTTTTGAAGCAAAAATTGTGCTTCTTGAAGCGTTATTGAGTCTATTTTCGATTCAAGCCTAGACGTAAGATTTACCACCACAGGATCATATTCAGGCCCTAATCCATCCAGGACATACTGTAACAAGTCATCATCAGATATGATCATACCACTAGCTGATAAACTTTCACTAATTTCTTTCATCTTTTTAACATATTCAAAAATGCTCAAATTGTTCTTTTGAGTTGTCTGTAATAGATTCTTAAGATGTAATGCCCTAGCCTTTGAATCTGTAACAAATTCATGCTCTAGGACTCTCCAAATATCAGTCGAAAACCTACATTTAGACACTGTACCAAACATACTTTCCGATATTGAAGCTAGCAGCCAACTCACCAAAAACTTATCGGTTCTCTTCCACATAATGTAACTCGGATTAATTTTGTCCTTAACTGTATCATTCTTAACCCTAAGTTCTCCACTCAGTTGACTCAACTCATTATCAACATTCATATCAGACAAAATTAAGGGAGAAGGACATGGAATTTTACCGAGCAAGTGGTCCTCGAGCTCATGCGATCCTACAGCAAATAGAACTTGCGAGCTCCAAAATCTGTAATTATCTCGAGTAAGTTTTGGATTTATCACCGGTAGACTTGAAGCCACCGAAGACGACGATCGACTTAACACTTCCTTCAGCATTTCCTCAAGGCTATTAGGCAGAGGATTTGAGCTTAAATCAGGATTTTTAGCCATCGACGTTAGTCAAGGCTCTGATACCATGTGAGATTTGATAAGAATCGAAGAAAAACTTAGGTAAATTGAAGAGAGGATTTGATTCAATAACAGTGTAAAAGCTACTGTTTCTCAGCTCACTTTACTCTTTTATATGTACAAGAGAGAGAGTGAGTTGAGTTTACAATTTCATTTAAACTGAAGCAGGTGTAGTTAAAACTACACCGTTTCTGCACTATTTTACACAAGCCCTCATACGTTTGACAATTATCAAACAACACCTAGTTTGTACTATATTCTAACAAACCAAACACTGCTTTTGTTCAAGAAAAACTTCACACACTTGCTAAACAAGATGATGAGACCATTGCGCATCCTCATTTCACCTTTGGTCCACTTCCGTTACTGCTGCCGCAACTTCTTTGTCTCCAACAACCTTACCACCAATTACCATCAAGCTTCATCAAAAAAATTATGTGTATTGGCAATCACAAGTCTTGTCCTCTGTTCGAGCTTTTGATTTGGAACATTTCCTGACCGGATCTCGATCTCTACCAACAAGTCATAGCCTCTGGTATTGCTTCCAAAGCCTTCACCTGTGTTAATCCTGCCTTTGCGGCCTGGTGTCATCTTGATCAGTTGATTGTAAATTGGCTACTTGCTTCTATCTTTGAAAATATGATGCGACATGTAGTAAAATGCGCTAATGGATCTGAGATCTAGTCTAGCTTAGATAAACTGAATTTAACTCAAGCAAAATCTCAGATCATGCATTAGCGTCATCTTCTTCAGACTACCACAAAAGGCTCAATGTCTTTTCGTGACTACATTCAGAAAATGAAAGATATGCTGATATGCTTTCTACTTCAAGAATAGAGCTCTCTGATTCTGAACTCATTCTTTACATTCTTAGTGGTCTTGGCCCCGAGTTTGATGCGGTTGTGGTAAATTTAACCTCTCTCACTTCTCGATGTGAATCTTTTACGTTAGAGGAAGCTCAATTTGAACTTCAAGTATATGAGAACAGACTTGCTTGTCAAACTTCAGCCTACTCTATTGATCTTCGTAGCTCAAATATGCCTTCATCATCTCTTTATGCAAAGAACAAATCAGTATTCCTCTAATGGTGCTTCGCAACAGTTTGCTCCTCAAAATCCCGCCATCAAGTTGTATCTAATAATGGCAGAGGTCGTGGCAAATGGTTCTGATCGTGGCAAACCTATTTGCTAGTTATGTGGTAAAACTGGTCATGTTGTCATGTAGTGTTATCACCGATTTGACATAAGCTTCCAAGGTCCTCAACCTCGCTCTCTCGCTTTGCCACCACCGTTGCTTTCAATCACCTTTCCCCTCGCTCCACTTAATGGTCCTTAGGCATTTGTTGCTCCCTTAATGGCTACTACCTTTCCTTCTCAATCTTCATTAGCACCAGTTTATCCAACTTATCAACCTTATCAACAACTTTATCAGCACAATTCTTTACAATACTCTCACACGTATCAGCCAGCACCACAATCTTATCAACCACCCTCTTCATCATATCACCAAGTGCCTAATACCTCAACTGCCATTTATGCTACACCAGCTACTGTTGTTGATAATTCCTAGGACTTAGACAATGGTGCCTCGATCATATCACCTCGGCGCACAACAACTTTTAGTTCACGACATCTACATAGGTTTCGAGAAGTTGGCTGTAGGTAATGGAAGTTTACTTAATATTATAGGCATTGGTTCAGGTTCTTTATCTTACACATACGCTAGTAATGTCTTAGCCTTACGAAGAGTATTAGTTGTTCCCAAGATTACTAAGAATCTTATTAGTATTTCTTGCCTTGTTCAAGATAATCCTATTATATTTGAATTCTCATCTGGTTCTTGTCTTATTAAGCACAAGAGAACCCAAACAATTCTCCTCCAAGGATATCTTAAAGATGGACTGTATTTCCTGGATCTCCTTGGAATCTTGCCTCATAAAGCTCTCCCCTCAGCTCCACTGTTCACATCACAGACTTCAACTCCACCGTTGTTGGCACAGGCTCCTACCTCGCTGATTCATATGGCAATTCATCTTGTGTATCAGCCTTATTCTTCTGATAATAAATGGTGTTCCTCTGCTTCTAATAATGATAATACTATTGCTGCTTGTGTATCTCTCTCACATTTAAATGGTAATAAGATTGGTGATTTGTGGCATCAAAGATTGGGCCATCCTCATTTGGCTGTTCTTCATAAAGTTTTATCTCAGTTTGATAAACCAGTTGCTACATCTACTTCATTTTGTCCCTCTTGTCATTTTGGTAAACAATGTCAAACTGCTTTCCCTAGCTCACTTCACAAGAGTATGCAACCTTTAGATCTTGTCCATTCAGATGTTTGGGGACTAGCCCAATTGCTTATGTTGAAGGTTATAAATGCTATGTTCATTTTGTGGATGATTTCAGTAATTTTACTTGGATTTATCCTTTAAACGCTAAGTCTGAGACAAAATTGGGTTTTATGGAATTCCATGTTATGGCTGAGCGTCAATTCAGTACATCTTTGAAGTGTTTGCAAATGGATTTTGGTGGGGAGTACCAAGCTCTTTTCCCTTATTTAAAACAACATGGCATTCTTTTTCGCTTGTCCTGTCCATATACGCATCAGCAGAACGACAAGGCAAAGAGAAAGCATCGGCACTTGGTTGAAATTGGCTTAACATTACTGGCTCAAGCCTTTATGCCTCTCAAATACTAGTGGAGTGCTTTTCAGACTTCAGTTTTTTTGATCAATCGTCTACCTACTGTTACCTTAAATAACAAGTCTCCCCTTAAGATTCTGTTTCACCAAAAACCAAATTACTCCTTTTTGAAAGTATTTGGATGTGCTTGCTACCCTTTTCTTCGCCCCTATAATCATCATAAGTTTGATTTTCATACTTTTCTTCGCTCCTATAATCATCATAAGTTTGATTTTCATACTTCTCGCTATGTTTTTATTGGCTATAGTCTCTTTCATAAGGGATATAAGTGTCTTCATTCAGCTGGCTGGGTCTATATAGTCAAGCGTGTTTCATTTAATGAACACTATTTCCCTTTTTCTAACTCTTTTCCTAATCCCAGTCCTGCATTAAATAGAACTTTCTCTTCTGTTGAAATGTGTTTTGCACCTGTCTCCGTTTGGCCTATTGTGACTTCTTTTCCATATACAAAGCCACCTATATCTCCTGTTTCTACTCCTTCCCATATGTCACTTACAAAGACCTATGTGTCTTCATCTTTATCCATTACACCTACTCCCTCGCATGCCTCACTTAATGAGTCTCTTATTGCCTCATCTACAGTCCCTACCACCTCACATGTGTTATCCCCTGCCTCTTCAACATCAAATGATCTGCCCCCATGTCACTCTTATCCTTTAGAAGTCCCTTTTTACATTGAACTTAATATTCCCCCTCCTGCTGTTCAAAGACTTCATGCCATGAAAACAAGATCTCAAATAGCTCGTTGTCCCTCCTCTACGACAACCCTTTTTACTTCCACCTGTATAAATCCCCACGAGCCAACTTTAGTTTCTAAAGCTCTTGCTTCTCCTCATTGGTTTGCTGCTATGACAGCTGAATTTGATGCACTACAGAGTAATCAGACTTGGATTTTAGTTCCTCGTTCTCCTGATATGCATGTTGTTTCCAATAAATGGGTGTTCAAAGTTAAATATAATGTAGATGGATCAATTCAAAGGTGTAAGGCTCGTCTTGTTGCTAAAGGATTCCAACAACAACCTGGTCTTGATTTTGCTGAAACTTTCAACCCTGTTGTGAAACCTGTTACTGTACGTGTGATTCTTATCTTGGTTGCAACTCATCACTGGGATATTCAGCAACTTGATGTTAACAACGCCTTTCTTAATGACGATTTGCAAGAAGTTGTTTATATGCATCAACCGGCTGGCTTTGTTGATCTAAATCATCCTGGTTATGTTTGCAAATTATCCAAGGCATTGTATGGCTTAAAACAGGCCCTTCGTGCCTAGTTTGACACTCAAATTTGCCTTACTTGAATGGGGTTTTCAGAATGCAGTGTCTGACACCAGTCTATTTTATTTCTCAAACTCTACACATGTTATCTATCTATTGATCTACGTGGATGATATCTTGGTCATTGGTGATGATCCTTAACTCATTTTTTTGGCTTATCTTTGATCTGAATGGTAAGTTTTCCCTTAAAACTCTTAGTTCTTTGAGTTATTTTTTGGGCATTGAGGGTTACCGTGATGAGTCAGGCCTTTATCTGACTCAAGCCAAATATATTAAGGATTTAGTTTGCAAAACTAACCTCTCTGAAGCTCATGATTGTCCTACTCCTATGGTCTCTCATTGTAAGTTAGCCTTGAATGACAGTGAGCAATTTAGTGAGCCTTGTTTATATCGTAGCACCATTGGCTCTCTTAAGTACCTAACCATTACTAGGCCTAATGTTGCCTTCACTGTCAACAAATTGAGCTAATATTTATAGGCTCCTACGGTTCTGCACTGCCAAGCTTGTAAATGCCTAATTCGTTACCTTAAAGGTTCTTTTCATTTTAGCTTACATCTCCAGGCTGCTATTCCTCTTATGATTGAAGGATATTTTAATGCGGATTGGGCTAGTAATCTTGATGGTCATCACTCCACTAGCGGTTATTGTATTTACATTGGTGGCAATTTAGTTCAATGGAGCTTTAAAAAGCAACATGTTGTTGCTCGGTCCTTTGCTGAATCCGAGTATCGCTTCCTTGCTCAAGTGGCTACTGAAGTCCTTTGGCTGCAACAGTTGTTTCAGGAGCTTGGTATTTCTTTAATGCATTCCACACCAGTTTTTTGGTGTGATAATATCAGCGTTGCCTCACTTGCTTCTAATCATGTTCAACATGCTTGCACCAAACATATTGAGATTGATCTTCATTTTATTCACGAAAAGATTACTTCAAAAGTCTTAGCAGTTCAGTATATTTCTTCTGCTCATCAACTTGTTGATATCTTTACTAAGCCTCTGCCCATTACTCAGTTTGGTCTCTTTCGAAACAAACTCATCAAGGCTTCTCCTCTGTTTCGCTTGAGGGAGGATGATGACTAGTTGAATGAAGTTGCATTGTTGCATTTCTTTTTGTTGAATAAGCTCTGCTATGTTTCTTTTAGTCTTTCTGGCTTTTCTGACTGTTACATTTTTCTGGACTGTTACTGCTATATTTTTATTTTTCTGGAAGATGTTTGCTATTTTGCGTTGTTGTTGGCTGTTGCATTTTCTGCATTTCTTCCTGCAGTTGCACCTGTTCTCTGGAAGTTGTTTTCTGAATGAAGCTTCTACTCTACGAGTTGCTACTACATCAGTTTTGCTTTATTCTGTTAAGCAAGCTAAGACAAGGCTTTTTCCTTCATCATGCCTTGTTTAGCTTGAAGGAGGATGTTAAATGAAGAATTGACTTTAACGTCAAAGATTAACTAGAGTTCGTTTTGTAACTACAGTTAGTTAATCATAGTTAAAGAAATCTGTATAAAAAGACAACAATCTATCTATTTTCATTAAGTGAAAAGATTAATAAAATCTTTCTCTTCATAGCAGTAAAGGATGGTGAGGGCTCAGACAGGTTCTGTGCCATCCAGGTGAGGCCACGTTGTGCCCAGCGCAAGTGGTATGACTCCTGTCAGTATAGCAGGTGAGTGTCATGCCAGTCAATGGCTGGGGATCGTCCATGTGTCCAATCCCTACATAAGTTGAGGAAATCACTTGGGCAGGTGAGTAATGGGATGCAGAGAATGATTTGCACTTTACCCACCCACTTGTAGATTTAGCAATCATTACCATGGTTTACCCCACTATAAATAGAGGTCTTCTCTCTCATTTGCAAGGATTAGCTAATTTTACTCTAGAATAGCTTATTTACTCTCTCTCTCTCTCTCTTTTGTATTCTCCAAGCTGTAACTCAGCTCGCTGAACGCGACCTGACCTTACTTTCATTAATACAATATCAGTGGACGTAGGATTCGCTTTTGAGCATCCGAACCACTTTAAACATTGTCTTTTACCGTTTATCAAGTTCAATACCCTCATATCACGTGTGACTTCTAATCCACTTTAGCATTTCTCACGTGCGGATAGTTGGTGTCAAAATCAGGCATCAATAATCATAATACATCAAAGGTTAATTTATTTCATTAACGAATCTTAATAAATAGATGTAATTAAAACTTGTAAATAATTCATCAACAACTCAATGGAGATTTTGAAATCACTTCCTATCTCATACGATCTGACTGTGAAGTTTTGCTAGAAAATAAGTCCATCCTTTAACAATCTTCCAGTAGATGGCTCAGCATTAATCAGTGGTTTCCCATTAATAAGTTCGCAATTCTCCATGGCGGGTGCAGACAGTTGATTGATGTTCCCTAAAGTCTCATTCTTTTGGCTTTCTATTGGTGATAGTGATGATATCCCAATACCGTTGATCTGAAAGCAGCAGGCTATTTTATGTCTCTTAATCTTCTCCCGACCACTACTAGCCGGAGTAAAATTAAGCTTATTTTTCCCACTATCAAATGGCAATGCTACCTTGAATGGTGAGGTTAATTTTATAATCATGGCGATCTTGTGGATGAGATAAATTAGAAAACCTGCCGCTAAATACGGAATCAATGAACCGATATTAAGAAGAAATTGTAAAAGAAGCTTTATCAGATGAGTAATGCTATAGATACCGAAATTTTACACCGAATTTTTGTACTGAATGACATGACAACCAGTTAGACGCAACCACACTTGAGTCTTTCGTGAATGAACGGCCGCCTAACATTGATGGACACCCGTCCATATTTAATGGACTCCCGTTCATATTGTATGGACATGTGTCCATTTACTACAGACGGGTGTCCATGTAAGATGGATGTCTATCCAAAAAAATTTAAAAGAAAAATAATGGACGCCCGCCCATCTTTTATGGACGGGAGTCCACATAAAATGGACGCCCGTCTATACTTAAAAGAAGCCTTCCTCAACTTCTTTGACTTGGACGCTCGCCCATACCATATAATGGCATTTTTCTTTGCAAAACGTCTACGAGCATGAGATTAGATTCATAACTGCAGAAAGAGCACCAATCAAAGTTGTGTAAGCTGAAAAAGCAGGCCTGAATTTGAGTGTTGTTTGTTGAAAATGTCAGAGCAACTTTCGTTGTTGAAAGAGTCTTCTTCAAGAATGACTCTTTACAGGTTTGGGAATACTTCCATGGAAAAAAAAGTGAAGAAACAGGTGCCATGAAAATAAAGTAAAGAAACAGGTGCTATTAAATAGAGAAATGGACGGGCGTCCATCTAAGAGGACGCTCGTCCAATAATTTTTTTTTTTAAATTTAAACAATGGACGGGCGTTCATCTAATAAGGACGCCTATCCATTCAGTAGGGACGCTCGTCCATAACATATGGATGGGCGTCCATGATTTTTATTTTCAATTTTTTTTTAGTTTAAATTATGGACGGGTGTCCATTATAGGTGGACGGTCGTCCATATAATATGGGCGAGGAGTCTATTTGAAATGAATGGTCGTCCAATAAAAATAGACATTCGTCCATATTTGATGGACGGTCGTTCATTCCCAGAATATTTGTTAACGTGCTACGTGGCTCATCTGATTCAGTAGACATATCGTTCGGTGTAAAAATTCGGTGTAAAACGTCGGTGTCCGTAGCCTTTTTCTTATCAGATATATATAAATCACAACACAAAGAATAATGTTGAGGTACATGCAGGTACTTAATATATGCGTTATATGAAATATATATATATGCGTAATTCGGACAAAGCTTATAAATTCTTGGTCTTCAAATGATCCCTCCTGACCAAAGTTTTCTGGTCATAGATCAAATGAAGCGCTTCAGTGTACGAGAATACGAATTTAGCTGCTATATATGAATGTGAACGACCAAGCTTACTGAAATTCCTTATTTATATGATAACTCTAGATTCATCTGTTACCAAATCAATTAATAAAATATTATCCTATGGCATAGTCCCTAGTCTACTAGCTAAAAACTACCCAACAGTTAATCAATTTTAGAAAACCTATAAAATAAACAGACCAAGTACCAAGTAGATTAATTATTTAATATAAAATATTTTTTGACCGAACTATAAGATAACTATTATTGATTACTGCTTTACAGTTGGTGATAATTAATATGATTTAAATATTACCTTGATAAGAAATATATAATTAATGCAAAAGTGAAAATAAAAACAATTGTATATGATTAACTAAGATAATTTAAAGAAACAATATAAGTCAAAACTAATTTGAACACAAATGAAAGTTGGGATAAAAATGTATGTAAATAAAGTAAATTGATATAATATTATACATGACTCATGATAAATGAAATATAAAAATACCAAACAAGATGAAATAATTTTTTTTTAAATATATAAATATTTTCCCCTGAAGATAAAGAGAAACTAATAAAACATTGTTAATTATGTTGCAACAAAATTTCAAAAAAAAAAAAAAATAATAATAATTTTTTTTTTTTAATAAAACAAGAACTAGGGATGGGCACATAGCCCGGCCTCGCCCCAAACGGGGCGGATTTTCCCTGAATTTTTCATGATGAAAATTAAAATTAGAGAAATTGGTGATTAATATTTCTGAATTCATTCGTTTCTGAATAATAATCATATATATTATATGTGAATTATTGGATTTATTAATGTGGATTTAGAAAGTGTCACAACATTTTGAACCAAAATGGTCACACTTAAAAATGCACAAAATGCTGTGACACTTTCTAAATCCACATTAATAAATCCAGTAATTCCCATATAATATATACGATTATTATTCAGAAGCGAATGAATTCAGAAATATTAATCACCAATTTCTCTAATTTGAATTTTTTAACCATAAGTGACATCTAATCACAGAAGGACATACTATGTAAACGGAAGTGCAAGATTTTGTTTGAAACGAACTCATACACAAGCATTCTCTTAGTCTCCCGAATTCACTATCCGACAAGATGTACAAGATACTCGTGGTGGATACCACTAATGATTTCTATCTTTTTTCGAAATTCTTGCTCATCCAGACTCCGTTCAACTCTTTGCTTTTTTATAGCAACAAGTTCCCATCTTGAAGGACTCATTTATAGACAATGCCAAAAGCACCTTCACCAAGTACTTTGTCTTTGGAGAAATTATTTGTAGCGTACTTTAGTTCATAATAAGTAAATGTTTCGGCACTACATGGTCAGAGGGCCGTGGATGCTGCCTAATTCCTGTAGACGATCCATCTAGAGAGACAGGAGAAAAAAAAACAAAAGAAATAATCTGGAGATGCCCGTTCACATACATGTAAAACAACTATTGTAAATTACTTAATTCACTTGCTGTAGGAAACTGTTATTGTTGCCTATCTTGTTGTGTGTCACCTACAGAGATTAAAAAAGAGTATTTAAATTGAGTTTGTAAGTGAAGCTTAAAAAAAACAAATCAAAAGAAATAATCAGGAGATGCCCATTCATATACATGGAAAGCAAATATAAATAGTTACTTGTTGCTTGGAAATTTTTTGTTGCCGACCCTGCTGAGTGTCACCTAGAGAGATTAAAAAAGAGTATTTAAACTAAGTTCATAAGTTCAGTTTCTCATAAGCTCAAAAGTTCGTGTCTAAGACTTAAAACATTCAAATGTGTTTATGTAAAATTGTTATAATTGATTCACTTATGCTTGCTTTAGGTATATAATGATATGAAACTCAAAAGTTAATTTCACAGAGAAGGAGAAATATTGATTAAATATGAAACGTTTATTGCAAGGAGAAATTTTTTTATTAAAAAATTTGGCTCTACAAGGAACACATAAATGAAAAGGGGAGAGGATAGTACATCTGAATTCGATATATTTTAGGAATTTAATCATTATATGCCGATAGCAGTTACAACCAATCTGCCTTGCCTAATTAAGTTAAAAGCTTCACGCTCAAAGTTAAACAACATACCCATGACAACATCTAGACTGGCTCGCGCATCTTATCGTGTCGGAGCAAACAACATACCCGTGACACAACCTATCCCGACCCTCCATATCCCATGGAATCTAAGCGCTCCCGTTAGACTCAGGTGACCGAGACGTACCATGTGAAAATCCGTAAAACCTGCGAAACCTGTTTTTTGAATACACTTTCTATAAAATCATTCTCTTATTTTCATCATGAAACGTATACACACACACACACACACACACACACACACATATATATATATATATATTCCTTAGAATATTCTCTTTCTCTTTCTTTTATGGTAATAATCAACAATTAATTTACTTTACTTATTATTTTTGTATATATTAATTAAATATTGGGAATGATATTTTTATTAAATAATAATTATTTTTATGGTAATAATCAACAATTAATTTATTTCACTCATTATTTTTGTATATATTAATTAAATATTGGGAATGATATTTTTATTCTCTTTAGAATATTCTCTTTCTCTTTCTTTTATTGCAATAATTTCTTTTATTGTAATAATCAGCAATTAATTTATTTCACTAAGTAGAATATTCTCTTTCTTTTTCGTTTGTGGTGATAATTTCTTTTATGGTAATAATCAACAATTAATTTATTTCACTCATTATTTTTGTATATATTAATTAATAATTACTTTGAAAATTATACTAATTTAATAAAATTAAGCATTTATTTAATCATATATTAGTTGAATGATTTGGAAGTTGATTTGGTATGAGCTTTTATAGTTGAAGAAAATACTATTCTAGATAAAAAATAATAATTCAAAAAGATATATTGTCCATTCAAGTTTTTGAGATATGTGGCTTATTTAAAAAAAGATGTATTGTCCATTCAAGCTTTTGAGATTTATGGATTATTCAAAAAGATGTATCGTGCATTCAAGTTTTTGAGATTTGTGGCTTATTTCAAAAAGATTTATTGTCAATTCAACTTTGAGATTTGTGGCTTATTTCAAAAAATGTATTGTCCATTCAAGCTTTTGAGATTTGTGGCTTATACAAAAAGATGTATTGTCCATTCAAGCTTTTTAGATTTGTGGATTATTCAAAAAAGATGTAATGTCTATTAAGGCTTTTGAGATTTGTGGATTATTCAAAAAGATATATTGTCCATTCAAGCTTTAGAGATTTATGGCTTATCACAAAGGGCCTCTTACCACCGACTCCAGCACTACAGCAAGCCGGCCGACGATACTGGGAGCGCGACTCCCGAGTTGATCCGTTCTTTGGAGTTCTCGCCACCCGCATTTAGATCGCAGAGGCACCGAAACAGTACACTTGATGGGAGGAGATGGCGCCAGTAGGAAGTTGTGGAGGCAGTGGAGGTGGCGAAGATGGCCGAAAGAAATCATGTGTAAATTCTTTTAAATTATGAACACGAGGTTAGTCATTTCTTCGTATTGTCACTGTAGTGGTGAAATTTTGGATGATGGAGGTGTAGGGATTTAATCGTTATTTAAATGGCTAGACCTCCCAATTTTACATTTAAAAAAAATATCCTGAAATTATTTTTGAACTTTTTTTTTATTTAGAAAAGAGGCACACTTGGATCATCTTCAACCCATTGCACCAAATTAGTGCAAGTTTCACATCAAATTGATGTGATTTTTGCTGTAAAACACTATTGTATCCCCAATCTACTGCATCAAATATTACACTAAAAAGAATATTCCTTAGAATATTCTTTAAAAAATTCTTTAGAATATTCTCTTTCTCTTTCTTTTATGGTAATAATTTCCTTTATGGTAATAATCAACAATTAATTTATTTCACTCATTAGAATATTCTCTTTCTTTTTCTTTTATGGTAATAATCAACAATTAATTTATTTTATAATTATTTTTGTATATATTAATTAAATATTGGGAATGATATTTTTATTAAATATTCTTTAGAATATTCTCTTTCTCTTTCTTTTATGGTCATAATTTCTTTTTATGGTAATAATCAACAATTAATTTATTTCACTCAGTAAAATATTCTTTAGAATATTCTTTTTCTTTTTCTTTTATGATAATAATTTCTTTTATGGTAATAATCAACAATTAATTTATTTTACTCATGATTTTTGTATATATTAATTAAATATTGGGAATGATATTTTTATTAAATAATAATTACTTTGAAAATTATACTAATTTAATAAAATTAAGCATTCATTTAATCAAATATTAGTTGAATGATTTGGAAGTTGATTTGGTATGAGCTTTTATAGTTGAAGAAAATCATATTCTAGATAAAAAATAATAATTCAAAAAGATGTATTGTCCATTCAAGCTTTTAATGTTTGTGGCTTATTCAAAAAGATGTATTGTCCATTCAAGCTTTTGAGATTTGTGGATTATTCAAAAAGATGTATTGTCCATTCAAACTTTTGAGATTTCTGGCTTATTTCAAAAAGATGTATTGTCAATTCAAACTTTTGAGATTTGTGGCTTATTTCAAAAAGATGTGTTATCCATTCACACTTTTGAGATTTGTAGCTTATTCAAAAAGATATATTGATGATTCAAGCTTTTGAGATTTGTGGATTATTCAAAAAGATATATTGTCCATTCAAGCTTTTGAGTTTTGTGGATTATTAAAAAAATGTATTGTCCATTCAAGCTTTTGAGATTTGTGGCTTATAACAACCCTTACCACCGACTCCGCCACGGGCGTAGGCAATCGGTCCGACGATATTTGGGAGCAGCACTCCGCCCGATCGTCGTTCTTTGGAGTTCCCGTCGCCCGCATTTAGATCGCGGAGACGCCTAAATATTACAGTTGATGGAAGGAGGTGGCAGCATACAGAAAACTATGCCAGTAGTGGAGGTGGCGAAGATGGCTAGAAGAAATCATGTGTAAATTCTTTTAATTTATAAACACGAGGTTAGTCATTTCTTCGTATTGTCGCTGTAGCGGTGGAATTTTGGATGATGGAGGTGTAGGGATTTAATCATTATTTAAATGGCCAGACCTCCCCAGTTTACATTTAAAAAAATATCCTGAAATTATTTTTGAAGTTCCTCTCCAACTGGCCGACGATACTGGAGAGGACCCGCCTGAGTTGATCCGTTCATTGGAGTTCCTGCCACCCGCATTTAGATCGTGGATGCGCCTGAATAGTATCGTTGATGGGAGGAGATGGCGGCTGAAAAGAAGCTGTGCCTGTAGCGTAGGTGGCAGAGATGGCCGGAAGAAATCATGTGTAAATTCTTTTAATTTATGGACACGAGGTTAGTCATTTCTTCGTATTGTCACTGTAGCAGTGGAATTTTGGATGATGGAGGTGTAGGGATTTAATCGTTATTTAAATGGCTAGACCTCCCAAGTTTACATTTAAAAAAATATCCTCAAATTATTTTTGAATTATTTTTTTAGTTTTTGTTTAGAAAAGAGGCACATATAGACTATCTTCAACCCATTGCACCAAATTGGTGCAAGTTTCACACCAAATTAGTGTTGTTTTTGCTGTAAAACACTATTGTATCTTCAACCTACAACACCAAATATTATACCAAAAAGAATATTCTTTTTCTTTTTCTTTTATGGTAATAATTTCTTTTATGGTAATAATCAACAATAAATTTATTTCACTCACTAGAATATTCTTTAGAATATTCTATTTCTTTTTCTTTTACGGTAATAATTTCTTTTATGGTAATAATAAACAATTAATTTATTTCACTCACTATTTTTGTATATATTAATTAACTATTGGAAATGATGTTTTTATTAAATAATAATTACTTTATGGTAATAATAAAAAATTAATTTATTTCACTTATTATTTTTGTATATATTAATTAAATATTGGGAATAATATTTTTATTAAATATTCTTTAGAATATTCTCTTTCTCTTTCTTTTATGGTAATAATCAACAATTAATTTATTTTACTCATTAGAATATTCTCTTTCTTTTTCTTTTATGGTAATAATTTCTTTTATGGTAATAATCAATAATTAATTTATTTCACTCATTATTTTTGTATATATTAATTAAATATTGGGAATGATATTTTTATTAAATAATACTTACATTGAAAATTATACTAGTTTAATAAAATTAAGCATTTATTTAATCAAATATTAGTTGAATGATTTGGTATGAGCTTTTATAGTTGAAGAAAAATACTATTCTAGATAAAAAAATAATAATTCAAAAATATGGATTGCCCGTTCAAGCATTCGAGATTTCTGGCTTATTCAAAAAGATGTATTCTCCATTCAAGCTTTTGAGATTTGTGGATTATTCAAAAAGATGTATTGTCCATTCAAGCTTTTGAGATTTGTGGCTTATTTCAAAAAGATGTATTGTCAATTCAAACTTTTTAGATTTGTGGTTTGTTTTAGAAAGATATATTGTCCATTCAAGCTTTTGAGATTTGTGGCTTTTTCAAAAAGATATATTGTCCATTCAAGCTTTTGAGATTTATGGATTATTCAAAAAGATGTATTGTCGATTCTAGCTCTTGAGATTTGTAGATTATTCAAAAAGATGTATTGTCCATTCAAGTTTTTTAGATTTGTAGCTTATTTCAAAAGATGTATTGTTCATTCAAGCTCAAAAGGATGTGTTGTCTATTCAAGCTTTCAATTCAACCTTATGTTATAAAAGAGCATGCAACACATTAGTTTTCATCACATCTCTTCAATTTCCTCTTAGAAAAAAATCATATATCTTCTTCATTTGTGTTACAAAATGACTACACAATGAAGTTCTTCGTACACAAATGAAGAAGACATGCATCTATGTCATATTTATCTTGATGTTTCTCAAATCTTGATTTTAGGTATAAACCAATCTAGTGATAAATTCTGGTCTCAAGTTGAGCTTGACTACAATAGTTCCAAACCCGTGTTTCTTACTCAGGTTCAAAACAAAAGATCTTTGCATTGTCGAATTAGAGCTATTGGCAAATTGAGGGGATGCGTACATCAAATTGAAAAAACGAATCCAAGTGGTGCTTCTGAGCAAGATATTGTGAGTATTTGTTACATTTAATTAATTTTTTTTTATCTAATTGATTTTATCGTTATATGTACTTTTTTTTGTAGATGATTCAAGCCAAAATGTTACTAGCACAAGATAGAAGTTACAGGAAAGGTTTCAAATTTTATCATGTGTGGCCTATACTTAAGGATATTGAAAAATTTACAGATAATGTTAACGCTGCAGAAGTATTTCAAAGGCAAACCGTTAGGTTTGTATCACAAGAATCAGAGACTCCCACTTCAAAGTCTCCCCAATCGGTGCCTTGTGACATGTCCTCAAATTCTCTAAACATAAATGATGAAAATATTAGGGGTAGTTCAGCTCAGCGACCCATTCGGGTGAAGAAAACAAAATTTAAAAGGAAAAATGATAAAGAAGTTTTAAACAGTTTTGAAACTATTCAAGAAGAAAATTGACAGCTCACTGCTATTTTCGATCGGGGCAACTCAGCTAGGGCGCAAAATTATGAAATCCAAATGAAAAAATTGGCTTTGCCTGAATATCGAGAAGATAACAAAATTTTATTTGAGGATTTGAAATCCATAACCGATCCAAGCCTCTTGCTCAGAAGCACCACTTGGATTCATTTTTTCAATTTGATGTACGCATCCCCTCACTTTGCCAATAGCTCTAAAGATCAGATGCATTTGACAATGTAAAGATCTTTTGTTTTGAACCTGAGTAAGAAATGCGAGTTTGGAACTATTGTAGTCAAGCTCAACTCGAGACCATAATTGATCACTAGATTGGTTTATACCTAAAATCGGGTTTTGAGAAACATCAAGATAAATATGACATGGATGGATGTCTTCTTCATCTGTTTATGAAGAACTTCATTGTGTAGTCATTTTGTAACACAAATGAAGAAGATATATGATTTTTTTCTAAGAGGAAATAGAAGAGCTGTGATGAAAACTAATGTGTTGTATGCTCTTTTATAACATAAGATTGAATTGAAAACTTGAATGGACAACACATCTTTTTGAGCTTGAATGAACAATACATCTTTTGAAATAAGCTACCAATCTAAAAAGCTTGAATAGAAAATACATGTTTTTGGAATAAGCCACAAAACTCAAAAGCTTGAATGGACAATACATCTTTTTGAATTATTATTTTTTTATCTAGAATAGTATTTTCTTCAACTATAAAAGCTCATACCAAATCAACTTCCAAATCATTCAACTAATATATGATTAATTAAATGCTTAATTTTATTAAATTAGAACAATTTTCAAAGTAATTATTATTTAATAAAAAATATAATTCCCAATATTTAATTAATATATACAAAAATAATGAGTGAAATAAATTAATTGTTGATTATTACTATAAAAGAAATTATCAGCATAAAAGAAAAACAAAGAGAATATTCTACTGAGTGAAATAAATTAATTGTTGATTATTACCATAAAAGAAAGAGAAAGAGAATATTCTAAAGAATATTTAATAAAAATATCATTCTCAATATTTAATTAATATATACAAAAATAAAGAGTGAAATAAATTAATTGTTGATTATTACCAAAAGTAATAAGTGAAATAAATTAATTGTTGATTATTACTATAAAAGAAAGAGAAAGAGAATATTCTAAGGAATATATATATATATATATATATTATGTTACGTGTATACGTTTCATGATGAAAATAAGAGAATGGTTTTATAGAAAGTGTATTCTAAAAACAGGTTTTGCAGGTTTTATGGATATTCACATGGCATGTCTTGGTCAGCTAAGTCTAACGGGAGCTCCTGGATTCCATGGGATAAGGAGGGCTAGGATGGATTGTGTCATGCGTATGTTGTTTGCTCTAACACAACAAGATGCGCTAGCCACTCTAGATGTTGTCATGGGTATGTTGTTTAACTTGGAGCATGAAATTTTTAACTTAATTAGGCAAGGCAGATTGGTTGTAACTGCTATCGGCATATAATGATTAAATTCCTAAAATATATCGAATTCAGATGTACTATCCTCTCCCCTTTTCATTTATGTGTTCCCTATAGAGCCAAATTTTTTAATAAAAAAATTTCTCCTTCCAATAAACGTTTCATATTTAATCAACATTTCTCCTTCCCTGTGAAATTAACTTTTGAGTTTCATATCATTATATACCTAAAGCAAGCATAAGTGAATCAATTATAAAAATTTTACATAAACACATTTGAATGTTTTAAGTCGTAGACACGAACTTGTGAGCTTATGAGAAACTGGACTTATGAACTCAGTTTAAATACTCTTTTTTAATCTCCCTAGGTGACACTCAGCAGGGTCGACAACAAAAAATTTCAAAGCAACAAGTAAGTGTTCAGATTAGCTTTCTATATATATGAATGAGCATCTCCTGATTATTTCTTTTGATTTGTTTTTTTTTTAAGCTTCACTTACAAACTCAATTTAAATACTATTTTTTAATCTTTGTAGGTGACACATAACAAGATAGGCAACAATAACAATTTCCTGCAGCAAGTGAATCAAGTAATTTACAATAGTTGTTTTCTATGTATGTGAACGAGCATCTCCTGATTATTTCTTTTGTTTTTTTTTCTCCTGTCTCTCTAGATGGATCGTCTGCAGGAATTAGGCAACATCCACGACCCTTTGACCGTTCAGTGCCAAAACATTTACTTATTATGAACGAAAGGAGGTTGCAAATAATTTCTCCAAAGACAAAGTACTTGGTGAAGGTGCTTTTGGCATTGTCTATAAAGGAGTCCTTCGAGATGGGAACTTGTTTCTATAAAAAGCAAAGAGCTGATTGGAGATTGGAGGAGCAAGAATTTTGGAAAGAGATAGAAATAATTAGTGGCATCCACCATGAATATCTTGTACATCTTGTCGGATAGTGCATTCGAGAGACTAAGAGAATGCTTGTGTATGAGTTCGTTTCGAACAAAATCCTGCACTTCCATTTACATAGTATATCCTTCTATGTTTAGATGTCACTTATGGTTAAAAAATTAAAATTAGAGAAATTGGTGATTAATATTTCTGAATTCATTCGCTTCTGAATAATAATCGTATATATTATATGGGAATTACTGGATTTATTAATGTGGATTTAGAAAGTGTCACAACATTTTGTGCATTTTTATGTGTGACCATTTTGGTTCATTGTGATCTAGCCATGGGCCTAATATATGTTTCATTATAACTCTTTATAATCGAAACTCCCACTGATTATGGTAGACGTCTAGCAATGTTCCATAACCCCTAAACCATAATGAAATGTAAACCCCCATGAACCATTTCTAATCGTACGTATCGTGTAGTAAAATCCCTCTGTTATCTAATCCCAATTAAGAATGGTTCATGGTATGTCAAAACCCTTAACTTAATCTTTAATTGAATTGTCAATCGATACAATGGAACTCGTCAACATGAAACTACCTTTCATCTAATATTCATTATACTTTGGCCAGAGATTTATCTTTTCCAATGCTTATTGACATTCGTCTAGGAACTCGAGATTGGACTATTTTGAGTTAACGGATCCCATCTTGACCATCACTTGTCCTCGTACATGAATAACATATGAACAAACTGGCTTATTACACAAGACGTGACTAGTCTCGTGCTTATACTCTATATGAACCATATGCATCTTATGTTGAATTCAACCATGAAGTCTCAGGTCTAAGGATCAGTGGTACACTAGCACGATCCTACGATGCATCATTGACCACGTCCATGTGATTTATCGTAATCTGTCATTTTCGATAAATAGCTCACTAACCATTTATCCATGCTAATGTCTTAGTGACACATCTCTTATATTCACCCACACTAATACCATCACATGATATTCAATGGAGATATTCAACATGCCTACTATGCAATGTTATTGCCCAATTAACATTACCTGCGTAGAGAATTCTTCGATGATCTGATCTTCTCGTTGGGTGATCCACTAGAGCGTCTTCTTCGACAACTTTTTAATTTTGGCGCCATTGGAGTCTAGGATTCGGAGTGCGGTTAGGTTTTCCTCTTCTTCATGAATATCAGCCATGGTTTTGTGTAAGGAAGCTTTAGGATAGAGTATTTGTCGGAATTAGGGCACTGTCGTTGCCAAAAATCGCAGAGAAATGAAATGTGTTCGCAAGTCTTTTTTGGGTATATGGCTTGATTAAGCAATTTTGAAGGGTGGGGGCTCGTTTTCAAATTTCAAAATTTAAACAAACGTTAATTATATTTTCCCCACATGTGTTTAAATCTTATAAGTTTAACCCGTTTTACATGTTTAATGAATTCTAAGGGCATCTCCAACCCACACTATTTTGGTGTGGAAAACACCAAAAAGCGTGCCCTCTCGCTCCAATGCAACGCCAGGATTTGAAGTCGACCTTAACTGCGGTGAACAATGCGCCACGCCAAATTTGGTGTAGATCGCTTCATCCACACCAAATTGGCGTGGTACTATATATATATTGTTATTTGTATTTAAGTTAATTTGATTATTATTCATATTAATATTTATAATAATAAATTCATAATAATGATATAATTCAAAAAATGATGAAAAATTAAAAACAAAACTTTATTCAATGCAAATATTAAACTACAATAACTCAAAATAAAAATTAACACTAATTTAAAACCACTAAAATTTAAAAAAAAACAACATAAACTAAAATAACTAAAGTATTCGGTAGATTAGTTCCGAATCCTGTAAGATCATCAAAATATTGGAAAGAATTAGAGTTATTTTGAGGTCCTTGGCCTTGTTGTTGAGCTCTTTTTTGCATAATTCTTGATTGCTCATTTTGAAAAAAATTCACGTACGCTTGGATCGGTTATGGATTTCAAATCCTTGAATAAAAATTTGTTATCTTCTCGATATTCTGCCAAAGCCAATTTTTTCATTTGGATTTCATAATTTTGTGCCCTAGCTGAGTTGCCCCGATTGAAAATAGCAGTGAGCTGTCAATTTTCTTCTTGAATAGTTTCAAAACTGTTTAAAACTTCTTTATCATTTTTCCTTTTAAATTTTGCTTTCTTCACCCCAATGGGTCGTTGAGCCGAACTACACCCAATATTTTCATCATTTATGTTTAGAGAATTTGACGACATGTCACAAGGCATCGATTGGGGAGACTTTGAAGTGGGAGTCTCTGATTCTTGTGATACAAACCTACCGGTTTGCCTTTGAAATACTTCTGCGGCATTAACATTATCTATAAATTTTTCAATATCCTTAAGTATAGGCCACACATGATCAAATCTGAAACCTTTCTTGTAACTTTTATCTTGTGCTAGTAGCATTTTGGCTTTAATCATCTACAAGACAATGTACATATAACGTTAAAATCAATTAGATAAAAAAAATTAATTAAATGTAACAAATACTCACAATATCTTGCTTAGAAGCACCACTTGGATTCGTTTTTTTCAATTTGATGTACGCATCCCCTCACTTTGCCAATAGATCTAAAGATCAGATGCATTTGACAATGTAAAGATCTTTTGTTTTGAACCTGAGTAAGAAACACGGGTTTGGAACTATTGTAGTCAAGCTCAACTCGAGACCATAATTGATCACTAGATTGGTTTATACCTAAAATCGGGTTTTGAGAAACATCAAGATAAATAAGACATAGATGCATGTCTTCTTCATTTGTGTATGAGGAACTTCGTTATGTAGTCATTTTGTAACACAAATGAAGAAGATATATGATTTTTTTTCTAAGAGGAAATAGAAGAGATGTGATGAAAACTAATGTGTTGTATGCTCTTTTATAACATAAGGTTGAATTGAAAGCTTGAATGGACAACACATCCTTTTGAGCTTGAATGAACAATACATCTTTTGAAATAAGCTACAAATCTAAAAAGCTTGAATGGACAATACATCTTTTTGAATAAGCCACAAATCTCAAAAGCTTGAATGGACAATACATCTTTTTTTTGAATAATCCACAAATGTCAAAAGCTTGAATGGACAATACATCTTTTTGAATAATCCACAAATCTCAAAAACTTGAATGGACAATACATCTTTTTGAAATAGGCCACAAATCTCAAAAGTTTGAATTGACAATACATCTTTTTGAAATAAGCCAAAATCTCAAAAGCTTGAATGGACAATACATCTTTTTGAATAACCCACAAATCTCAAAAAGCTTGAATGGACAATACATCTTTTTGAATAACCCACAAATCTCAAAAGCTTGAATAGACAATACATATTTTTGAATTATTATTTTTTTATCTAGAATAGTATTTTCTTCAACTATAAAAGCTCATACCAAATCAACTACCAAATCATTCAACTAATATTTGATTAAATAAATGCTTAATTTTATTAAATTAGTATAATTTTCAAAGTAAGTATTATTTAATAAAAATATCAATCCCAATATTTAATTAATATATACAAAAATAATGAGTGAGATAAATTAATTGTTGATTATTACCATAAAAGAAACTATTACCATAAAAGAAAAAGAGAGAGAACATTCTAAAGAATATTTTAAAGAATATTCTAATGGGTGAAATAAATTAATTGTTGATTATTACTATAAAAGAAATCATTACCATAAAAGAAAGAGAAAGAGAATATTTAATAAAAATATCATTCCCAATATTTAATTAATATATACAAAAATAATGAGTGAAATAAATTAATTTTTTATTATTACCATAAAAGTAATTATTATTTAATAAAAATATCATTCCCAATATTTAATTAATATATACAAAAATAATGAGTGAAATAAATTAATTGTTGATTATTACCATAAAAGAAAAAGAAAGAGAATATTGAAAGAATATTTGAAAGAATATTCTAATGAGTGAAATAAATTAATTGTTGATTATTACCATAAAAGAAAGAGAAAGAGAATATTCTAAAGAATATTTTAAAGAATATTCTAGGGAATATTCTCTGGTGTAATATTTGATGCAGTAGGTTGGAGATACAATAGTGTTTTACAGCAAAAATCACACCAATTTGGTGCAATGGGTTGAAGATGATCTAAGTGTGCCCTTTTCTAAATAAAAAAAATAAAAAAAATTCAAAAAAATTTAGAATATTTTTTTAAATGTAAAATTGGGAGGTCTGGCCATTTAAATAACGATTAAATCCCTACACCTCCATCATCCAAAATTCCACCGCTACAGCGACAATACGAAGAAATGACTAACCTCGTGTTCATAATTTAAAAGAATTTACACATGATTTCTTCCGGCCATCTCCACCACCTCCACTACCGGCACAACTTCCTGCTGCCGTCATCTCCTCCCATCAAGTGTATTGTTTCGGAGGCCTCCGCGATCTAAATGCGAGCGGCGGGAACTCCAAAGAACGGATCGACTCAGGCGGGTCTGCTCTAGTATCGTTGGCCAGTTGCCTGCCACCGGGCAGTCGATGGTAGGGGTTGTGAAAAGCCACAAATCTCTAAAGCTTGAATAGACGATACATCTTTTTGAATAATCCACAAATCTCAAAAGCTTGAATGGACAATACATCTTTTTGAATAATCCACAAATCTAAAAAGCTTGAATGGACAATATATCTTTTTGAATAAGCCACAAATCTCAAAAGCTTGAATGGACAATACATCTTTTTGAAAAAGCCACAAATCTCAAAAGTTTGAATTGACAATACATCTTTTTGAAATAAGCCACAAATCTCAAAAGCTTGAATGCACGATACATCTTTTTGAATAATCCACAAATCTCAAAAGCTTGAATGGACAATACATCTTTTTGAAATAAGCCACAGATCCCAAAAGCTTGAATGGACAATACATCTTTTTGAATTATTATTTTTTATCTAGAATAGTATTTTCTTCAACTATAAAAGCTCATACCAAATCAACTTCCAAATCATTCAACTAATATATGATTAAATAAATGCTTAATTTTATTAAATTAGTATAATTTTCAAAGTAATTATTATTTAATAAAAATATAATTCCCAATATTTAATTAATATATACAAAAAATAATGAGTGAAATAAATGAATTGTTGATTATTACCATAAAAGAAAAAGAAAGAGAATATTCTACTGAGTGAAATAAATTAATTGTTGATTATTACCATAAAAGAAAGAGAAAGAGAATATTCTAAAGAATATTTAATAAAAATATCATTCCCAATATTTAATTAATATATATAAAAATAATGAGTGAAATAAATTGAATTGTTTATTATTACCATAAAAGAAAAGAAAGAAGAATATTCTACTGATGAAATAAATTAATTGTTGATTATTACCATAAAAGAAAGAAAGAAAGAATAATTATTAAAGGAATTATTTAATAAAAATATCATTCCCAATATTTAATTAATTTATAAAAAAATAATAAGTAAATAAATTAATTGTTTATTATTACCATAAAAGAAAGAGAAAGGGAATATTCTAAGGAATATATATATATACGTTTCATGATGAAAATAAGAGAATGGTTTTATAGAAAGTGTATTCTAAAAACAGGTTTTGCAGGTTTTATGGATTTTCACGTGGCACGTCTCGGTCACCTGAGTCTAAGGAGCGCCTGGATTCCATGGGATAAGGAGGGCCAGGATGGGTTGTGTCATGGGTATGTTGTTTGCTCCGACACGACAAGATGCTAGCCACTCTAGATGTTGTCATGGGTATGTTGTTTAATTGTAAACCCCGCGTTATTATTCTGATGCCCTGAGGTATGAAATTTACCTTTTCAAGTAATTTTTCTTTTTTTTTGAATGGGAGGGTAAAATGGACAATTTACATGTATTTTGAGATGTGGCCATTATAAAGTGTAAGGGGTGATGTCATTGAAGAGAAATGAGGGTAGAATGGTCATAAAGTTGATTGATATGGTTAAATGGCATAAACGGTAACCAAGGGTATAATGGTCTTTTTATACAAATCCATATGATTTAAGTATCCATAAAAGCCACTAATCCAAGCATTTTTACTCTCAAATTTTCATAGGATTTCAAGTTGATTTTCAAAGGAGATCACCATTCACACTTTAAGAACTTCAATTTCAGGGTTTAAGGTGAGTTTCAAAACCATAGTTGTTTTGATCTTTTAGTTAAAAGAGAAATTCATAAGTGGTTATATGTATAAGGTAGAAAGGGTGAACCTTTGGAGCTAAGGAGGAGTGTCTTTGTGCTTTGAATACTAAGGTAAGGAAAAAAATCTCTCTTATGACTACAATTGATAACACCTAGGGTTTATGAAACTATATTTTTTGACTTGTACAATGAACTTATTATAGTTTATAAATTAAATTAAAAAAAAATATTTTTAAACTACAGGTTTATTATTTAAATAGGATTTTAAAATAAACTTCTTTCCTAGGCATGCATTTTCTAGGTTCTCAATGGCCAAGGGATACTTAGGAAATACTTGGCTAGGGAGGGGCTTTTACAGTTGGTATCAGAGCACGATTTTGGGTGTTTGAAATGATGTTTTGATTGAATTGTTATAGTTATTTTATATTTAATTGATGTTGGTAATGGTGTTTGTAAGTAATGGAAGTATCATTCCTTACGCGTCCCCAAGATACTCTCTCCGATTGCTCTAAGTATTTTCTTTACTTGCTTAGTGAATTGAATTAGCTAACATTGATTGAAATTTGTGTGAGTAAAGGGTATGGCTACGAGGTGTTCACGAAAGGTTAATAGGAGGGGACGAGGAGAATGTCAATGAAGAGGGCACTAGTGAGCCAGTAGCACCAACTATCAATGCGCCCCCTAATAGTGGACCACCTACATCTACCCAAAATGCTTCGGTTTTGGATGAGGCTTGCAATCAACATGATGATTTAGGTAGCCATTACTGAGGCCTTTAGGAGGGTTATCCCGAGAGTATAAGTAACCAAGTGAACACAAATCCCTCGGCTCCCAATAGTTCAACCTCGCTCCAAATACCGATTCCCACCTCCATAACCGACTAGTTATGCCGATGGGTGCTACACCTTCGGACAAGTGGAACCAATCTATAATCTTTCTAAAAACCACTAACCTCCGGAGTTCAGTGGTTCAAACGATCCGGCGGTGACAGAGGAGTGGTTAGAGACTATTGAACGGGCAATGGCCTTGTTTCCCATGAGTGCCCAGGAAAAAGTCCGCTATTCTTCCTATTTGTTGAGAGGAGATATGGTGGAAGCTAATGGAGCATACCTATGTGACGAGTACTCTTTCTTGGAATGAATTCAAAAGGCTATTTGAAGCAGAATACCTGGTCGGCTGGACATGTTATCCGTGAAGACTCAAGAGTTCACGGAATTGAAGCAGGGTAATATGACTGTTAGAGAGTATGCTACAATGTTTAACTCCTTAGCCTGTTTTTCTCCTACTATGGTGAGTACTCAACAATGTCGGTTAGAGAGATTTGTTAATGGATTGCACCCAAAAATTGCCCAGATTGTTATAGCGGGTGGTCAGCCTCCCCAGACTTATAGTGAGGCCTGGGAACGGGCATTAAGAGCAGAGATTTATGTGAATAAGGAGAGGCGGATGAAGAACCCCAAGTTGGTGATTGGTAGTTCTAGTTCGGGCTAGACAATAGCTTAGAAAGTTGAAGTAGGGAATTCCACTAAGTCTCGGAGGACAAAGGTAAAAGAAAGTTTCAGCAAGGATTTCAAAAGAAGGGTGGCAAGAATAAGAGGACTCTACAACAACAACAGAGAAGGAGTAATCTTCCCCATTGTCAAAAATGTGGGAGGCAGCATAAAGGGAATTGTCTAATAGGGACCAATGCGTGTTTCAAATGTAAACAATCGAGACACATTGTAAAGGACTGTAAAGTTATTTAGGCTACATCCCTTCAGACTGTTGGAGGCTCGACTGTAAACAACCAGGACACATGGCAAAGGACTGTAAATTAATTGTTGATTATTACCATAAAAGAAAGAGAAAGAGATTATTCTAAAGAATATTTAATAAAAATATCATTCCCAATATTTAATTAATATATACAAAAATAATGAGTGAAATAAATTAATTGTTGATTATTACAATAGTGGTTTTCCGTGTATATGAACGGGCATCTCCTGATTATTTCTTTTGTTTTTTTCTCCCGTTTCTCTAGATGGATCGTCTGCAGGAATTAGGTAGCATCCACGACCTTCTGACCGCGCAGTGCCAAAACATTTACTTATTATGAACTAAAGGAGGCTGCAAATAATTTCTCCAACGACAAAGTACTTGGTGAAGGTGCTTTTGGCATTGTCTATAAAGGAGTCCTTCGAGATGGGAACTTGTTTCTATAAAAAAGCAAAGAGCTGAATGGAGATTGGAGGAGCAAGAATTTTGGAAAGAGATAGAAATAATTAATGGTATCCACCACGAATATCTTGTACATCTTGTCGGATAGTGTATTTGAGAGACTAAGAGAATGCTTGGGTATGAGTTCATTTCAAACAAAATCCTGCACTTCCATTTACATAGTATGTCCTTCTGTGATGAGATGTCACTTATGGTTAAAAAATTAAAATTAGAGAAATTGGTGATTAATATTTCTAATTTCATTCACTTCTGAATAATAATCGTATATTATATGGGAATTATGGATTTATTAATGTGGATTTAGAAAGTGTCACAAAGATTTTGTGCATTTTTTAGTGTGACCAATTTGGTTCACGTGATCAAGCCATGGGCCTAATATATGTTTCGTTATAACTCTTTATAATCGAAAATCCCACTGATTATGGTAGACGTCTAGCAATGTTCCATAACCCCTAAACCATAATGAAGTGTAAACTCCAATGAACCATTTCTAATCGTACGTATCGTGTAGTAAAATCCCTTCGTCATCTAATCCCAATTAAGAATGGTTCATGGTATGTCAAAACCCTTAACTTAATCTTTAATCGAATTGTCAATCGATACAATGGAACTCGTCAACATGAAACTACCTTTCATCTAACATTCATTATACTCTGGCGAAAGATTTCCCTTTTCCAATGTTTATTGACATTCGTCTAGGAACTCGAGATTTGACTATTTTGAGTTAATGCATCCCATCTTGACCATCACTTGTCCTCGCAAATGAATAACATATGAACAAACTGGCTTATTACAATAGTGTTTTACAGCAAAAATCACACCAATTTGGTGCAATGGGTTGAAGATGATCTAAGTGTGCCTCTTTTCTAAATTAAAAAAAATTCAAAAAAATTTCAGGATATTTTTTTAAATGTAAAATTGGGAGGTCTGGCCATTTAAATAACGATTAAATCCCTACACCTCCATCATCCAAAATTCCACCGCTAAAGCGACAATACGAAGAAATGACTAACCTTGTGTTCATAATTTAAAAGAATTTACACATGATTTCTTCCGGCCATCTCCGCCACCTCCACTACCGGCACAAGTTCCTGTTGTCGCCATCTCCTCCCATCAAGTATACTGTTTTGACGCCTCCGCGATCTAAATGCGGGCGACGGGAACTCCAAAGAACGGATCGACAGCTGTCGTCTCCAAAGATCGTTATAGTTGCCTCACCGGCGGTGTCGGTGGTAAGGGTTGTGATAAGCCACAAATCTCAAAAGCTTGAATGCGCAATATATGTTTTTGAATAATCCAAAAATCTCAAAAGCTTGAATGGACAATACATCTTTTTGAATAATCCACAAATCTAAAAAGCTTGAATGGACAATATATCTTTTTGAATAAGCCACAAATCTCAAAAGCTTGAATGGACAATACATCTTTTTGAAATAAGCCACAAATCTCAAAAGTTTGAATTGACAATACATCTTTTTGAAATAAGCCACAAATCTCAAAAGCTTGAATGCACGATACATCTTTTTGAATAATCCACAAATCTCAAAAGCTTGAATGGACAGTACATCTTTTTGAAATAAGCCACAGATCTCAAAAGCTTGAATGGATAATACATCTTTTTGAATTATTATTTTTTATCTAGAATAGTATTTTCTTCAACTATAAAAGCTCATACCAAATCAACTTCCAAATCATTCAACTAATATATGATTAAATAAATGCTTAATTTTATTAAATTAGTATAATTTTCAAAGTAATTATTATTTAATAAAAATATAATTCCCAATATTTAATTAATATATACAAAAATAATGAGTGAAATAAATGAATTGTTGATTATTACCATAAAAGAAAAAGAAAGAGAATATTCTACTGAGTGAAATAAATTAATTGTTGATTATTACCATAAAAGAAAGAGAGAGAATATTCTAAAGAATATTTCATAAAAATATCATTCCCAATATTTAATTAATATATACAAAAATAATGAGTGAAATAAATTAATTGTTGATTATTACCATAAGCAAATTATTACCATAAAAGTAATTATTATTTAATAAAAATATCATTCCTAATATTTAATTAATGTATACAAAAATAATAAGTGAAATAAATTAATTGTTGATTATTTCCATAAAAGAAATTATTACCATAAAAGAAAGAGAAAGAATATTCTAAGGAATATATATAGGAGGAGCGAGGAGAATGTCAATGAGTAAAGGGTATGGCTACGATGCGTTCACGAAAGGTTAATAGGAGGGCGAGGAGAATGCCAATGAAGAGGGCACTAGTAGCCCATGCACACTATCAATGCTCCCCTAATAGTGGACCACCTACGCTACCCAAAATGCTTTTGTTTTGGATGAGGTGCAATCAACAAGATGATTTAGGCGCCATTACTAAGGCCTTTAGGAGGAATGTGAAAGGGAAAGGACATGAGGATGTCTTTGACTTCAGCCAGACCAATAAAAGGTCCCAGCAAAGAAAGTTCCAAAGTTGGACCCAAGAATAAGAGCTTCAAAAACCAACGGTGAAGCAGAAGGCCAATGCAAAGGGAAAATGTTTCCACTATGGAGAAGATGGACACGGAAGAGGAACTGTCCTCAATATCAGCAGTCGATTGAGGAAAGAAACAAAGGAAAACGTAGAACCAATGTCTTATGATTGAATATGAATTAAGTGTTAAGTAGATAGTCATTCCTATCCCTAGAGTATAAGTAACCAAGTGAATTAACACTTATACTCTCCAAGATAGGAATGACTATTTGAATTAACACTTAATTCATATTCAATCATAAGACATTGGTTCGTACCTGGTTTTCCTTTGCCTTTCCTCATCGCTGCCTGTATTAGAGGACGCCTTCTTCCAATGTCCATCTTCTCCACAATGGAAACATTTTCCCTTTGCATTGGCCTTCTCTGCCTTCGCCGTTGGCTTTTTGAAGCTCTTATTCTTGGGTCCAAATTTTGGACCTTTCTTTGGTTGCTTTTTGGGCCTTTTATTGGCCTTGCAGTGAAGGCGGCAAAGACATCCTCATGTCCTTTCCCTTTCACATTCCCCCTAAAGGCCTTAGTAATGGCTGCCTGAATCATCTTGTTGATTGCAGCCTCATCCAAAACATAAGCATTTTGGGTAGACGTAGGTGGTCCACTATTAGGCGGCGCATTGATAGTCGGTGCTACTGGCTCACTAGTGCCCTCTTCATTGACATTCTCCTCGCCCTCCTATTAACCTTTCATGAACGCATCGTAGCCATACCCTCCCTTTACTCATTGACATTCTATACTCATGACGCCCATCGTAGCCTACCCTTCCTATACATATATATTCCTTAGAATATTTTCTTTCTTTCTTTTATGGTAATAATTTCTTTTATGGTAATAATCCCCCAAAAGGGGGTTAATTTATTTCACTTATTATTTTTGGTATATATTAATTAAATAATTAGGAATGATATTTTTATTAAATAATAATTACTTTTATGGTAATAATTTCTTTTGCGGTAATAATCAATAATTAATTTATTTCACTATTATTTTTGTATATATTAATTAAATATTGGGAATGATATTTTTATTAAATATTCTTTAGAATATTCTCTTTCTCTTTCTTTTATGGTAATAATCAACAATTAATTTATTTCAATCAATAGAATATTCTCTTTCTTTTTCTTTTATGATAATAATCAACAATTCATTTATTAATTAAATATTGCGAATTATATTTTTATTAAATAATAAGTACTTTGAAAATTATACTAATTTAATAAAATTAAGCATTTATTTAATCATATATTAGTTGAATGATTTGGAAGTTGATTTGGTATGAGCTTTTATAGTTGAAGAAAATACTATTCTAGATAAAAAATAATAATTCAAAAAGAAGTATCTTGGGGACGCGTAAATAATAAACCTGTAGTTTAAAAATATATATTTTTAATTTAATTTCTAAACTATAATAAGTTCATTGTACTAGTTAAAAAATATAGTTTCATAAACCCTCAGGTGTTATCAATTTTAGTCATAAGGGAGATTTTTTTCCTTACCTTAGTATTCAAAGCACAAAGACACTCCTCCTTAGCTCCAAAGGTTCATCCCTTTCTACCTTATACATATAACCACTTATGAATTTCTCTTTTAACTAAAAGATCAGAACAATTAGGGTTTTGAAACTCACATTAAACCCTAAAATTGAAGTTCTTTAAGTGTGGATGGTGATCTCCTTTGAAAATCAACTTGAAATCCTATGAAAATTTGAGAATAAAAATGCTTGGATTAGTGGCTTTTATGGATACTTAAATCATATGGATTTGTATAAAAAGACCATTATACCCTTGGTTACCGTTTATGCCATTTAACCATATCAATCAACTTTATGACCATTCTACCCTCATTTCTCTTCAATGACATCACCCCTTACACTTTATAATGGCCACATCTCAAAATACATGTAAATTGTCCATTTTACCCTCCCATTCAAAAAAAAAAATTACTTGAAAAGGTAAATTTCATACCTCAGGGCATCAGAATAATAACGCGGGGTTTATAGTTAAACAACATACCCATGACAACATCTAGAGTGGCTAGCGCATCTTGTCGTGTCGGAGCAAACAACATACCCATGACACAACCCATCCTGGCCCTCCTTATCCCATGGAATCCAGCGCTCCCGTTAGACTCAGGTGACCGAGACGTGCCACGTGAAAATCCGTAAAACCTGCAAAACAAAACTGTTTTTAGAATACACTTTCTATAAAACCATTCTCTTATTTTCATCATGAAATGTGTGTATATATATATATATTCCTTAAATATTCTCTTTCTTTTATGGTAATAATTTCTTTTATGGTAATAATCAACAATTAATTTATTTCACTTATTATTTTTGTATATATTAATTAAATATTAGGAATGATATTTTTATTAAATAATAATTACTTTTATGGTAATAATCAACAATTAATTTATTTCACTCATTATTTTTGTATATATTAATTAAATATTGGGAATGATATTTTTATTAAATATTCTTTAGAATATTCTCTTTCTCTTTCTTTTATGGTAATAATTTCTTTTATGGTAATAATCAACAATTAATTTATTTCACTCGTAGAATATTCTCTTTCTTTTTCTTTTATGGTGATAATTTCTTTTATGGTAATAATCAACAATTAATTTATTTCGCTCATTATTTTTGTATATTTTAATTAAATATTAGGAATTATATTTTTATTAAATAATAATTACTTTGAAAATTATACTAATTTAATAAAATTAAGCATTTATTTAATCATATATTAGTTGAATGATTTGGAAGTTGATTTGGTATGAGCTTTTATAGTTGAAGAAAATACTATTCTAGATAAAAAATAATAATTCAAAAAGATGTATTATCCATTCAAGTTTTTGAGATCTGTGACTTATTTCAAAAAGATGTATTGTCCATTCAAGCTTTTGAGATTTATGGATTATTTAAAAAGATGTATCGTGCATTCAAGCTTTTGAGATTTGCGGCTTATTTTAAAAAGATGTATTGTCAATTCAAACTTTTGAGATTTGTGGCTTATTTCAAAAAGATGTATTGTCCATTCAAGTTTTTGAGATTTGTGGCTTATTCAAAAAGATATATTGTCCATTCAAGCTTTTTAGATTTGTGGATTATTCAAAAAAGATGTATTGTCCATTCAAGCTTTTGAGATTTGTGGATTATTCAAAAAGATGTATTGTGCATTCAAGATTTAGAGATTTGCGGCTTATCACAACCCCCTACCATCAACTTCGCCCTTCTTGCGGTGGCGGCTGGACGATACGATATTGGAGCAGCACCCTCCCGAGTCGATCCGTTCTTTGGAGTTCCCACCACCCGCGCATTTATGTGGAGGCACGAAACAATACACTTGATGGGAGGAGATGGACGGAGCAGGAAGCTGTGCCGGTAGTGGAGGTGGCGGAGATGGCCGAAAGAAATCATGTGTAAATTCTTTTAAATTATGAACACGAGGTTAGTCATTTCTTCGTATTGTCCCTGTAGCGGTGGAATTTTGGATGATGGAGGTGTAGGGATTTAATCGTTATTTAAATGGCCAGACCTCCCAATTTTACATTTATAAAAATATCCTGAAATTATTTTTTGAATTTTTTTTATTTTTTTTATTTAGAAAAGAGGCACACTTAGATCATCTTCAACCCATTGCACCAAATTGGTGCAAGTTTCACACCAAATTGGTGTGATTTTTGCTGTAAAACACTATTGTATGGTAATAATCAACATTTAATTTATTTCACTCATTAGAATATTCTTTAAAATATTTTTTCGAATATTCTCTTTCTTTTTCTTTTATGGTAATAATTTCTTTTATGGTAATAATCAACTTATTATTTTTGTATATTAATTAATCAAAAATTAATTTATTTCACTCATTATTTTTGTATATATTAATTAAATATTGGGAATGATATTTTTATTAAATTTCTTTAGAATATTCTCTTTCTCTTTCCTTTTCTTTTTATGGTAATAATCAACAATTAATTTATTTCACTCATTAGAATATTCTATAAAATATTCTTTAGAATATTCTCTTTCCTTTTTCTTTTATGGTAATAATCAACAATTAATTTATCTCACTCATTATTTTTGTATATATTAATTAAATATTGGGATTGATATTTTTATTAAATAATACTTACTTTGAAAATTATACTAATTTAATAAAATTAAGCATTTATTTAATCAAATATTTGTTGAATGATTTGGTAGTTGATTTGGTATGAGCTTTTATAGTTGAAGAAAATACTATTCTAGATAAAAAATAATAATTCAAAAATATGTATTGTCCATTCAAGCTTTTGAGATTTGTTGATTATTCAAAAAGATGTATTGTCCATTCAATCTTTTGAGATTTGTGGCTTATTTCAAAAAAATGTATTGTCAATTCAAACTTTTTAGATTTGTGGCTTATTTCAAAAAGATGTATTGTCCATTCAAGCTTTTGAGATTTTGTGGTTTATTCAAAAAGATGTATTGTCCATTCAAGCTTTTGAGATTTGTGGATTATTCAAAAAGATGTATTGTCCATTCAAGCTTTTGAGATTTGTGGCTTATTCAAAAAGATGTATTGTCCATTCAAGCTTTTTAGATTTGTAGCTTATTTTAAAAGATGTATTGTTCATTCAAGCTCAAAAAGATGTATTGTCCATTCAAGCTTTCAATTCAACCTTATGTTATAAAAGAACATACAACACGTTAGTTTTCATCACATCTCTTCCATTTTCCTCTTAGAAAAAAAATCATATATCTTCTTCATTTGTGTTACAAAATGACTACACAATGAAGTTCTTCGTACACAAATGAAGAATACATGCATCTATGTCATATTTATCTTGATGTTTCTCAAAACCCGATTTTAGGTATAAACCAATCTAGTGATCAATTGTGGTCTCGAGTTGAGCTTGACTACAATAGTTTCCAAACCCGTGTTTCTTACTCAGGTTCAAAACAAAAGATCTTTACATTGTTGAATGCATCTGATCTTTAGAGCTATTGGCAAAGTGAGGGGATGCGTACATCAAATTGAAAAAACGAATCCAAGTGGTGCTTCTGAGCAAGATATTGTGAGTATTTGTTACATTTAATTAATTTTCTTTAACTAATTGATTTTAATGTTATATGTACATTGTTTTGTAGATGATTAAAGCCAAAATGTTACTAGCACAAGATAAAAGTTACAAGAAAGGTTTCAGATTTGATCATGTGTGGCCTATACTTAAGGATATTGAAAAATTTACAGATAATGTTAACGCCGTAGAAGTATTTCAAAGGCAAACCGGTAGGTTTGTATCACAAGAATCAGAGACTCCCACTTGAAAGTCTCCCCAATCGGTGCCTTGTGACATGTCATCAAACTCTTTAAACATAAATGATGAAAATATTGGGGATAGTTCAGCTCAACGACCCATTGGGGTGAAGAAAGCAAAATTTAAAAGGAAAAATGATAAAGAAGTTTTAAACAATTTTGAAACTATTCAAGGAAGAAAATTGACAGCTCACTGCTATTTTCAATCAGGGCAACTCAGCTAGGGCACAAAATTATGAAATCCAAATGAAAAAATTGGCTTTGGCAGAATATCGAGAAGATAACAAATTTTTATTCAAGGATTTGAAATCCATAACCGATCCAAGCCTACGTGAGTTTTTTTTCAAAATGAGCAATCAAGAATTATGCAAAAAAGAGCTCAACAACAAGGTCAAGGACCTCAAAATAACTCTAATTCTTTCCAATATTTTGATGGTCTTATAGGATTCAGAACTAATCTACCGGAATACTTTAGTTATTTTAGTTTATGTTGTATTTTCTTTTAATTTTAGTGTTTTTAAATTAGTGTTAATTTTTATTTTGAGTTATTGTAGTTTAATATTTGCATTGAATAAAGTTTTGTTTTTAATTTTTCATCATTTTTTGAATTATATAATTATTATGAATTTATTATTATAAATATTAATATGAATAATAATCAAATTAACTTAAATACAAATAACAAAAAAAATTGTATGAACAGTACCACGCCAATTTGGTGTGGATGAACAGTGCTACACCAAATTTGGCATGGCGCTGTCACCGCACCAAATTGGTGCGATAAATGGCGTTGCATTGGAGCAGTTTCACGCTTTTTTGGTGTTTTTCAGACCAAAATAGCATGGGTTGGAGATGCCCTTAGGATTCATTAAACATGTAAAACAGGGTTAAACTTATAAGATTTAAACACATGTGGGTAAAATATAATTAACGTTTGTTTAAATTTTGAAATTTCAAAACGAGCCCCCACCCTTCAAAATCGCTTAATCGAGCCATATACCCAAAAAAGACTGCCAAACACATTTCGTTTCTCTGCGATTTTTGGCAACAACAGTGCCCTAATTCGACAAATATTCGATCCTAAAGGTTCCTTACACAAAACCATGGCTGATATTCATAAAGAAGAGGAAAACCTAACCCCACTCCGAATCCTTAGACTACGGCGCCAACAATTCAAAGGTTGTCGAAGAAGACGCTCTGGTGGATCATCCAATGAGAAGATCAGATCATCGAAGAATTCCCTACGCAAGTAATGTTAATTGGGCAATAACATTGCATAGTAGGCATGCTAATGTCTCCAATGAATATCATGTGATGGTATTAGTGTGGGTGATTATAAGAGGTATGTCAGTAAGACATTAGCATGGAAAAATGGTTAGTGAACTATTTATCGAAAATGATAGATTATGATGAATTACATGGACGTGGTCAATGATGCATCATAGGATCGTGCTAGTGTACCATTGATCCTTAGACCTGAGACATCACGGTTGAATTCAACATAGGATGCATATGGTTCATATGGAGTATAAGCACGAGACTAGTCACGTCTTGTGTAATAAGCCAGTTTGTTCAAATGTTATGTGCAAGGACAAGTGATGGTCAAGATGGGATCTGTTAACTCAAAATAGTTCAATCTCGAGTTCCCAGACGAATGTCAATAAACATTGGAAAAGGGAAATCTCTGGCTAGAGTATAATAAATGTTAGATAAAAGGTAGTTTCATGTTGACGAATTCCATTGTATCGATTGACAATTCGATTAAAGATTAAGTTAAGGGTTTTGACATACCATGAACCATTCCTAATCGGGATTAGATGACAAAGGGATTTTACTACACAATAAGTATGATCAGAAATGGTCACTACAACATTATGCATTTCTAGCCATGGTGTTCATTGTAGCTAAAAGTATGAATTTGCGTAGCTAAATGGTTTAGCTACGAATGCAATGTTTTGTAGCTTATCGTAGCTAGATGTGGCGCAGCTAAAAGTTAGCCATATAACTTTTTACTTACGTAGCTAACAATTTATATTTTTTGCTATGGATGAGATTAATATGTAACTAAAAACTTATATGTTTTTGCCATTTATAGCTATGTTTGCATTTTAGCTACACAAATATAAATTTATAACTAAAACTTGAAAATTTTTGCTACAAAATTAATGTCCATGGCAAATATATTAACATTTTAGCTACGTAACCACTAAATTCGTAACTAAATAAAAAGATTATTTGCTACATATATAATGAGTTTGTAGCTAAATATTAAATTATTTGCTAATAACATATAGAAATCATATCTATATAATAACACTAACACTAATATAATAACATGATATTATAATAATAACACTAACACTAACAGCCAAAAACAAAAAAGGAAGAACTGTTGGCAATGGCTTAATATAATAATATGATATTGATATTAAATAATGAATTAATATAATAATATGATATTGATATAAAACCAATTCATTATTTAATATCACCATTAACTTAGAATAAGAATATAAAATAAAGTGGTTGAATATTATAATCTTCATGTTGGCCAAATAGCAAATACAATTACAGCATAAATTGGCTATATTTGGTTATGAATGTCTTAAAGTATTAATTAAAGTTGCAAAGAACCCACATGAAAGTGATAAAACCAGCAGCAAACTAATAAACATATTTGCTATCAATATTTAAATGTTTAAAACCAAACCAAATTGATAACAAAAAATAACTAAATAATCTAAATAAAGTAAAACAAATCAAATTAAACTTACTAGTGCTTTAAAAAGACCCAAGGAAGTTAGCAGCACTGGGTCTTCTTCAAACAATTGAGAGTACGTTATGATATTCTTAAACCCACTCCTAACTGAAACAAAAACAAAATTAGAAGTAAGACTCCAAAAACAAACAATTGGGAGTATTGTTATGTTAGGGTTCAAGGAATTAGAGATAAAGTTTTGTGATAAGAAGGGAAACAAGAAAAACTTAATTTCACTTACTTGATTAACCAAAACCGTGTGATTTGCTTGGAACGAAGTCCTGTTTAGGAATTTCATTTTGAAGAAGCAAGTGTCATGACTGGAGAAGACAAATACCATAAAAAAAAATTCGTATTTTAGAAAAGCTAATAGATAACACTTTATAGTTCATATTAAGCCATTCATCTTATCACCTAATATCAAAGAAGCAATTGAACCCAAAACCAGAAGTCTAACCACTTGAATGAGAAACAACGGGCGTACAAAGTTGAAGATTGACAGGTAGGAAGTGAATCGGCGACCTTTGGCGTCCGGGAGACTCAGAGATTGGCACCAGAGATTTGATTTCGATGAGCGGCGACCTTCACTTTTTTTTCCCTTCTTCCCCAATTCGTGAAATTACAAACCCCAGATTCAGATTTTTGTTTTATGTATTTTGACTTTTGATTTGTAAAAATAAAAATTACAGAAAACCCCCATTTTTTAAGAATATTTTTTTACCCCGGTTCCTAGCAGGGTATCATGCCCAGGTTCTAATTCCGGTTCTTGGTTCCTACACCATAGGAACTGGAACTGGAATCAACCAGGTTCCACAAAATGGGAACCGGAACTTATCCTATGCAGGCCGGTTCTCGGGTAGGAACCGAAATCGGTTTCTGTGTACCTGTTGGTTCCGATTCAGTCTTGATTTCATGCTCACCCCTAGCAACAATGGACTTGACCTAATTAAATAATAATAAGGTCCATGGGCTTAAGCTATTTAAATAATAATAAGGTCCACCATAACTAAGGTTAAACAAAGTATCTTATTAATTAATCTTATAATTTATGATGTAAATAAATTATTTATTAAATTATTCACATTTAAAAGATAAATTACATAAATTATGATGAAGAAAATCAAATTATACATATTTAAGATAAATAATTTGAATTATAAATGATGAATAAGATAAATAATCTTTACATAGTGGGGTTTTTACACAAGCTAATCATGGTCTCATGTGATTCAATTAAGTTCAATTTTTATAAGCAAACTTATATTCTTATTATAAATAATACGAAAAGATATTGTGAATTAAATCACAAGTGGTTTGAATCAATTGCAATTGATATCTTGAGAACAATTTATTAAATCACAAGGAGACGAAAGCCACTTAAATCATACCATTGCTAAGCTCCGTAATGAATTTTTTTATTTCTTGTTCATAAAATGAACTTGCACATAAATCTCCAACTTAAACAATGAATTTTTTTTAAAAAAAGGTAATTTTGATGTATTTTATATAATTAAATTTATATCATATCTCCTATAATTTTAACTGTATTTCATATGATTTAATTTGTTTTTTTCTATTTTCTTGCATTTTTTTATATATAATTAACAATAAACAAATGTTGTCATTCTCAAATATTAATAGTATTATTAACGCTATCATCATCATCATCATCTAAAACATACATACAAGTCCATATATATAAATATGTAACATTACCAATTTTTATAATATCTCATATCTCATACCTAAAATCATCTATATTTCATGAAGTGTTAGTTTTAAATCATCATAAAAAAACAAAAACCTTGAAGATCCTTTAAAATAAAATTTTATTTTAAAAAAACCCACACTCTTATTGAAGAGTTCTTTTAAGTTGGCTATTGGTTGAACGTTCTAATTTACTATTGACCTTAGGTGTGATTAACACTATGACTATAACTATTTAATTCATAAGTAATAAAAATATAATTACTCACGGTATGAATTAGAATATCTATAGCTGCATACTATAAGAATTGTAGCAAATTAATTTTCACATTCTTTATTTGCTACAAGTTCAAATAATTTATAGATAATGCACACATACTAGCTATATATTTAAACTAGTAGCTAATAATGATACTATAATATTGTTACTACCATGAAAATAAAATTTTGTATAGCTAGATACCTTAATTAGCTACAAATTTCAATATTTTATAGCTAATGCACAAATAATAGCTATATAGTTAAAATCATAGCTAATAATGATACTATATGTCTTATACATAAAATGTTTAAAGCTAAATATATTAATTAGCTACAAATTTCAATATTTTATAGCTAATGCACAAATAATAGCTATATCATTAAACTTGTAGCTAATAATGATACTATATGCCATGTAAATGAAATGTCTATAGCTAAATACATTAATTAGCTACAATGTTTTACCATAGCTAATACATTGTAGCTAAATAAATAGTTATTGCCATGGTTTTAATAAGTTAAAGCAAGAGATGAATATTAGCTTCGAGGGAGAAAATCTTATCACTAAAATTATTTCAATTAATTATAAATATTGACTTTTATTGCTGTAAATATGTATTTGTTACAGTTTTCCTTTCTGTAGCTAATTTTCGTAGCTATATGTATATATTGTTGTAGTGGGTTCATTAGAGTTTACACTTCATTGTGGTTTTGTAACACCCCGCTTGAGGTACGTAGTTAAGATTTGATGAATGGCTTGAATGTTTATTGATTTATCCTCATTTGAGTCTGTATGTTGTTAATATTGTTTGGTTTATCCTTGGATGAAAAGGTGTCCTGGTTTGGTTGAGTGATTTCCCTGAAAATTTGTAAGACTTGGCGAATATTAAGGTTACAGTCGTCGCCGGGGTGAAGAAGAATCTTCGCCGCGGTGATGAGGAGGTGCTACAACCCGTGTAGCTTCTGTGAGCCTTCGCCGAGGCGAAGAAAATAGCTTCGCCGCGGCGAAGACCCGGCTGAATGTTCCCCTTGAGTTTTTGAGAATTCTTCCTTTTGAGACTCAATGACCTTTCTACCCCTTTTTAGCAGGAAAAGTGGGGAGTGAAATGTAAGGAAATTGCATGGAGAATAGTTCAACTGGGGTTGTGTTTGCAAAGAATGAAAGGTCTTAGATGGAATTTCAAAGAAAGAGTAAGGGTATTTTGGGAAAGAGTGGAGAAAATATGTGATATTAAGGGTTAGCTTTAGAAACCCTTTCATTTGTTTTCTTCACCACCGCCTCTTTCATCTCTTATTTCTCTCAATTTTTCATTCAAGTTTCCAAGGATCTTTGAAGAGCTTTTGACTAGAATTTGTTACAAGTTGATCCTAAGCACTAAAAGGTGAGAATCCTTACTCTAGAAGTAATTTTTATTTTTGAAAGAGTAGGATCCTTATTAAGTTTTGTATTAAAGGTTTAAGAGAAAGTATCAAGCCATCAAGAGTAGAGAGGTTACGTGGATTCTACTTGTGTCCAAGGTAAGTAAATTCACCTAAGTTGTGATTTACTTGATTGAATGATGTGTAGAGATTTTAGATATGTGCTTGATGCTTGAATTTCTATGTTTGAAATGAGTTGATGAATTCAATGTTGTTATATGAAAGAATTTCCACCATGAGAAGGGTGGCTTGTGTTGTTAAAGTTGGGTAGAAGTGTGGATAGAATTAGAAGAATTTGAGAGGAATATTTGAAGTATGTTTTCCTTGCAGGTTGTATGATGTTTTAAAGGAGTTGAACTCCTATTTTGGATGATTAAGAAAGAAGTATAATTAAAGTTAGAATAGAGTTTATGTATGCACACATTTTGTTTGATGAAATGTCTAAAAGAAGCATGAGTAGAAGTAGAGAACCTTACTTTATGCAACATAGCATATTTGCATGTCATGAATGCATATAAGAAAGATTTTAGGCATGAGCCATCCATATGCATATGTTTAATTGAGTAATCACATGAGAAAGAAATACTCTATGAATAGAGATAAAGAAAAGAATCAATTCTCTTAGAGTAAAGAGAAAGAAAGAACTAGCACTAGAGGATAAAATGTTTATTAAGTGCTACAGAAAAGAAAAGAAAATAGGTTGAGTGATGGGGAACTCGTGAGTGTAGAGTTACCCTCATGTAAACCGCTATGAGAAAGAGCGGTCTCCACCATGAGAGAGCGGAATGCATGTAAACCGCTATGAGAAAGAGCGGTCTCCGCCATGAGAGAGCGGAATGCATGTAAACCGCTATGAGAAAGAGCGGTCTCCACCATGAGAGAGCGGAATGCATGTGAACCGCTATGAGAAAGAGGTCCTCCTCCGAGAGAGCGGAATGCATGTAAACCCCTATGAGAAAGAGCGGTCTCCGCCATGAGAGAGCGGAATACATGTGAACCGCTATGAGAGAGAGCGGTCTCCGCTCTGAGAAAGCGAAATGAGAATGAATAGAAAGAAAAGAAAAGATAGAAAAATGAGAATTTGAATTAGAAAATTGATCAGAATACGAAGAGAATTGATGAGTAATGCACGGGGATGATAGAGTAAGAGATTTTTACTTACTGGGCATCTTTGTGCTCACTCTGTTGTTTTTCTTTGTTGTACAGGAAATAGGTGAGGACCTGGTCGGATGGACGTCGGAAAGCGGGGAGACTTGGCTGCATTATCCACTATTTTCGTTTTTGAGATTCTTTTGTACCAATGATGGTGTACTTTGTAAAGAATGTAATTATTAAGTAAAGAAAAATTTTTGGACCCAACTGTTTTAATAAATATGCTGTCTTTTTATTAATCTATTTTATGAATTTGGTAGAAAGAAAGTAGTTGTTACATTTTTTGTATCAGAGCAATGATTTTGGGATGGGACAGTGTGTCATTCTCGCCGCTACAACGTGTCTTATCTGACCACTGTAAGTTAAATTCTTTTCTTCTTAATGGGTTATTGAAGTTGATGTGAGAATGATTATTTTGTAGATGAGACGTAGTAATAGAAAGAAGGGTAAGGGTGTGATGAATGAGGGATAACCCTCTAACCCGCCGGAACAAACTCCCCCTACCCTTGATGCGACAATGATTCGAACCATTGTACAGTAGGTGTTAGCAAAGAGTCAGGGGAGAGTTGTACCGGAGAGAAATGAGACCCCTAGTAGAGTACCGCCCGTAAGGCAAGAGCAAGAAGGACTGGTACCTCAGATAGTACAGAATCGAGTTGATCCGATTCAGGGGCTTGCAAGACAGCATCGGCCACCAGAGTTTAGGGGTACTAGGGACTCGTTAGAAGCTGAAGAGTGGTTTAAGTCCGTTGAGCGGACGGTGGCCCTGTTTCCCATGAATGATAGAGAGAGGATTAGCTATGCGGCTGATGCCCGAATTTGGTGGGAATTAATGGAAGAGACTCATGACACGGCAACCATGACTTGGGGAGATTTTAGAAGAGTTTTTGAGACCGAGTATCGGACGGTTGATCGGGCTCATGAGAAAATACAAGAGTTTATTAACCTGAAGCAAGGGATGAGTACAATGAAAGAGTATTCAGTTCGATTCAACTCTCTTGCGAGGTTGGCACTTGGGATAGTGAGTACTCTCGAGTTGAGAAGAGAGAAATTTGTCCTCGGGTTGAGGTTAGAAATTGCCCGTGATGTTATGATAGGAGCAGAGCCCCCACATACCTATATGGAAGCATTAGATCGGGCTTTGAGAGCAGAAATTTATGTGAACAAGATGAGTTCAGAAGGGCCATCCATGATAGTACAGAATGAACCGCCCTCTGCTCCGCAGAAAGAAAGAGTGGAGGTTGGAAGAAGTAGAGACATGAGGAACAAGAAGAGGTTCCAGCCAAAGAAGAACATGGGCGATTGGCAGAGTAAACGGCCTAGAACGGCTGGAGTCACTCCGTGCCCTAAGTGTGGGAAGAATCATTTGGGGGAGTGTCTAAAAGAGTTCGGTCCGAATATCTGCTATAGGTGTCGCCAGCCAGGGCACCTAATGAAAGATTGTAAAGCTCCTCCTCCACCAACAGCACAGGCTCCTAGAGGCACGAATGCTATGGTGTTTACCGTGGCACAGGGTGAGGCAGAGGCCAGTCCATCAGCTGTAACTGGTCAGTTATTCTTTCATGCAGTTCCTCTTTATGCTTTAATAGATTCTGGAGCCACGCATTCCTTTATGTCTCATGGGATGATTGAAAGATTAGGTCTGCAGTCTGTCGTGGTAGATCAACCCATTAGGATAGAGTTACCTGATGGGATTAGTGTTCTGACCCGTGAGATGCTTCCAGGAGAGTCTGTAATGATTCATAGAAGAGTGCTGTTAGTTGTTCTAATAGTGTTTGATATGCCTAATTTCGACGTGATTTTGGGGATGGATTTCCTAGGGAAGTATGGAGTAGAAATTGACTGTCGAAAGAAGAAAGCAAGGTTTAATCTTGATAGTGGAGATAAGTTTAGCTTCGGTGAGGGCCATCAATTAAGTATGTTGATCAGTAGCTTGAAAGCTAGAAAGATGTTGAGAAAGGGGTGTTCAGGTTATATTGCACATGTAATGCAGAGTGGTGATGTTCCTCAGCCGGAAATTCAGAGGGTGCCTATAGTTCAAGAATTTCTGGATGTGTTTCCCGAAGAGTTACCGGGTTTACTTCCAGAGAGAGAGGTTGAGTTTAGTATTGAACTAGCACCCGGGACAGCACCAATATCGAGAGCCCCTTATCGAATGGCCCCAGCCGAGCTTCAAGAATTGAAGAAGCAACTCCAAGAGCTTTTAGATAAAGGTTTTATCTGACCAAGTCATTCCCCCTGGGGAGCTTTAATTCTTTTTGTGAAGAAGATAGATGGATCGTTACGGATGTGTATAGACTACAGAGAGCTAAATAAGGTGACAGTGAAGAATAAGTACCCACTACCTCGGATAGATGATTTATTTGATCAATTAAAGGGAGCGGCAGTATTCTCAAAAATTGATTTGAGGTCAGGGTACCATCAAGTGAGAGTGGTTGAGCAAGATATAGCTAAGACTGCTTTTCGTACAAGGTATGGGCATTATGAGTTTGTAGTGATGCCCTTCGGGGTTGACGAATGCCCCATCAGTTTTTATGGACTTGATGAACCGAGTCTTCCATGATTGCTTGGATCAATTCATTGTGGTTTTCATTGATGATATCCTGGTTTACTCTAAGTCGAGAGAAGAGCATGAGGAGCATTTAAGACTTGTACTACAACGATTGAAAGAAAAGAAGTTGTATGCTAAGTTTTCCAAGTGTGAATTCTGGTTGAATCAAGTATTATTTCTAGGCCATACTGTTTCTAGTGAAGGGATTTCAGTGGACCCTAGTAAGGTAGAGGCAATCCTTGATTGGCAAAGGCCGAAATCGATAAAAGAAGTGAGAAGTTTCTTGGGACTAGCAGGCTACTATCGGCGATTCGTAGTAGGGTTTGCCCAGTTGGCTAAGCCATTGACAGCTCTTACCAAGTAGAGAATTCCTTTTATATGGTTAACTGCTCATGAAAGGAGTTTTCACGAGTTAAAGAAAAAGTTGACATCAACTCATGTTTTAGTGTTACCTCAGGAGGGGGTAGATTATGATATTTTTACAGATGCCTCACTACAAGGACTGGGTGTTGTATTGATGCAGTTAGGTAGGGTGATAGCCTATGCTTCTCGTCAATTGAAAGAGTACGAGACAAGATACCCTACGCATGATTTAGAATTGGTAGCGGTAGTCTTTGCTTTGAAAATTTGGAGGCATTATCTTTATGGTGCAAAGAGTCATATCTACACCGACCATAAGAGCTTGAAATATTTCTTTACTCAGAAGGAGCTGAATATGAGGCAGAGAATGTGGTTAGAGCTAGTTAAAGACTATAAATGTGAGATTAAATATCAGCCGGGGAATGCTAATGTCGTAGCCGATGCGTTGAGTAGAAAAGCTCATTTATCCCGACTCGCTAGACAGAGAGAGCTAATAGATGAGTTGTGTAAAGAACAGATTGAAGTGATTCAAAGAGGGATTGCTAGGTTAGAAATTCAGTCCACCTTACTGGATGAAATTAGAGAAAAGCAAGTGGTTGATAAGTGGTGTCAGGAGTTATTGCAAAGAGTGCATAAGAATGAGAGACCAGAGTTCCATCTGGTAGAGGGTGTTCTCCGTTTCAGGTATCGGTTGTGTATTCCTCAGGATAAGGAGTTGAGAAAGAGAATTCTTATGGAGGCTCATGACACACCCTACATTGCTCATCCAGGAGCAACCAAGATGTATCAAGATCTAAAGAGAGGCTATTGGTGGCCAGGTATAAAGAACGATATTGCGAAGTTTGTAGCTAAATGCCTGGTTTGTTAATAGGTGAAAGCAGAACACCAAAGGCCATCAGGATTGCTTCAACCACTTAGTATTCCTGAGTGGAAATGGGAGAGTATCTCGATGGATTTTATTGTAGGTCTCCCTAGAGTTCAGAGAGGTTTTAATGCCATTTGGGTGATTGTGGATAGATTGACAAAATTAGCCCATTTCCTTCTGATGAAAGAGAGCACTACTTTAGATCAGCTAGCCCAGATTTACATCAGAGAGATAGTGAAACTTCATGGGGTACCCAAGACGATAGTCTCAGCAGAGATTCTAGATTGTCTCCGCTTTCTGGATGAGCTTACAGAGGAACTTGGGTACTAGATTGGCTTTTAGCACCGCTTACCATCCTCAAACTGATGGACAAACAGAGAGAACAAATCAAGTGCTTTAGGATATGTTACGAGTTTGCTGTATGGACTATAGAGTATCCTGGCATGAGATGCTGCCCTTAGTGGAGTTTGCTTACAATAATAGTTATCAGTCGACAATTAAGATGGCACCGTATGAGGCCTTGTATGGTAGACAATGTAGGTCTCCACTACATTGGGATGAGATAGGTGAGAAAGATGAGTTGAATTTAGCTATTGGGCCAGAGATGACTCAGAAACTGATTGAAGATGTGAAGCTGATTAGAAGCAGAATACAACAAGCCCAAGATAGACAGAAAAGTTATGCCGATTTGAAGAGAAAGGAAGTTGAATTCAAAGTGGGTGAAAAAGTTTTCTTGAAAGTTTCCCCCTTTAAGTAGGTGATGCGGTTTGGAAATAAAGGGAAGCTAGCACCGAGATTTGTTGGTCCATTTGAAGTGTTGCAACGAGTGGGGAAGGTAGCCTACAGATTGGCACTACCACCTAGCATGGACAAGGTGCATGATGTTTTCCATATCTCGATGTTACGGAAGTACGTAAGTGATCCCTCCCAGGTATTGAATACAGAGAATGTAATTGTGGAAGAGAATCTCGTGTACGAGGAACGTCCAGTTCAAATTTTGGACCGGAAGATTAAAGAGCTCCGGAATAAGAGTATTCCTTTAGTGAAAGTCCTTTGGAGAAACCATAAGGTTGAAGAAGCTACTTGGGAGACGGAGCAAGACATGCAAAGTCGTTACCCGGAGTTGTTTGTTTGAATTTCGGGGACGAAATTCTTTTAAGGAGGGGAGAATTCTAACACCCCACTTGAGGTACGTAGTTAAGATTTGATGAATGGCTTGAATGTTTATTGATTTATCCTCATTTGAGTCTGTATGTTGTTAATATTGTTTGGTTTATCCTTGGATGAAAAGGTGTCTTGGTTTGGTTGAGTGATTTCCCTGAAAATTTGTAAGACTTGGCAAATATTAAGGTTATAGTCGTCGCCGGGGTGAAGAAAAATCTTCGCCGCGGTGATGAGGAGGTGCTACAACCCGTGTAGCTTCTGTGAGCCTTCGCCGAGGCGAAGAAAATAGCTTCGCCGCGGCGAAGACCCAGCTGAATGTTCCCCTTGAGTTTTTGAGAATTCTTCCTTTTGAGACTTAATGAACTTTCTACCCCTTTTTAGCAGCAAAAGTGGGGAGTGAAATGTAAGGAAATTGCATGGAAAATAGTTCGATTGGGGTTGTGTTTGCAAAGAATGAAAGGTCTTAGATGGAATTTCAAAGAAAGAGTAAGGGTATTTTGGGAAAGAGTGGAGAAAATATGTGATATTAAGGGTTAGCTTTAGAAACCCTTTCATTTGTTTTCTTCACCACCGCCTCTTTCATCCCTTATTTCTCTCAATTTTTCATTCAAGTTTCCAAGGATCTTTGAAGAGCCTTTGACTAGAATTTGTTACAAGTTGATCCTAAGCACTAAAAGGTGAGAATCCTTACTCTAGAAGTAATTTTTATTTTTGAAAGAGTAGGATCCTTATTAAGTTTTGTATTAAAGGTTTAAGAGAAAGTATCAAGCCATCAAGAGTAGAGAGGTTACGTGGATTCTACTTGTGTCCAAGGTAAGTAAATTCACCTAAGTTGTGATTTACTTGATTGAATGATGTGTAGAGATTTTAGATATGTGCTTGATGCTTGAATTTCTATGTTTGAAATGAGTTGATGAATTCAATGTTGTTATATGAAAGAATTTCCACCATGAGAAGGGTGGCTTGTGTTGTTAAAGTTGGGTAGAAGTGTGGATAGAATTAGAAGAATTTGAGAGGAATATTTGAAGTATGTTTTCCTTGCAGGTTGTATGATGTTTTAAAGGAGTTGAACTCCTATTTTGGATGATTAAGAAAGAAGTATAATTAAAGTTAGAATAGAGTTTATGTATGCACACATTTTGTTTGATGAAATGTCTAAAAGAAGCATGAGTAGAAGTAGAGAACCTTACTTTATGCAACATAGCATATTTGCATGTCATGAATGCATATAAGAAAGATTTTAGGCATGAGCCATCCATATGCATATGTTTAATTGAGTAATCACATGAGAAAGAAATACTCTATGAATAGAGATAAAGAAAAGAATCAATTCTCTTAGAGTAAAGAGAAAGAAAGAACTAGCACTAGAGGATAAAATGTTTATTAAGTGCTACAGAAAAGAAAAGAAAATAGGTTGAGTGATGGGGAACTCGTGAGTGTAGAGTTACCCTCATGTAAACCGCTATGAGAAAGAGCGGTCTCCGCCATGAGAGAGCGGAATGCATGTAAACCGCTATGAGAAAGAGCAGTCTCCGCCATGAGAGAGCGGAATGCATGTAAACCGCTATGAGAAAGAGTGGTCTCCACCATGAGAGAGCGGAATGCATGTGAACCGCTATGAGAGAGAGCGGTCTCCGCTATGAGAAAGCGAAATGAGAATGAATAGAAAGAAAAGAAAAGAAAGAAAAATGAGAATTTCAATTAGAAAACTGATAAGAATACGAAGAGAATTGATGAGTAATGCACGGGGATGATAGAGTAAGAGATTTTTACCTACTGGGCATCTTTGTGCTCACTCCGTTGTTTTTCTTTGTTGTACAGGAAATAGGTGAGGACCTGGTCGGATGGACATCGGCAAGCGGGGAGACTTGGCTGCACTGTCCACTGTTTTCATTTTTTAGAATCTTTTGTACAAATGATGGTGTACTTTGTAAAGAATGTAATTATTAAGTAAAGAAAATTTTTTGGACCCAACTGTTTTGATAAATATGCTGTCTTTTTATTAATCTATTTTATGAATTTGGTAGAAAGAAAGTAGTTGTTACAGGTTTAGGGGTTATGAAACATTGCTAGACGTCTACCATAATCAGTGGGAGTTTCGATTATAAAGAGTTATAACGAAACATATATTAGGCCCATGGCTAGATCACAGTAAACCAAAATGGTCACACTTAAAAATGCACAAAATGCTGTGGCACTTTCTAAATCCACACTAATAAATCTAGTAATTCCCATATAATATATACGATTATTATTCAGAAGCGAATGAATTCAGAAATATTAATCATCAGTTTCTCTAATTTTAATTTTTTAACCATAAGTGACATCTAATACAAAAGGACATACTATGTAAATGGAAGTGCAGGATTTTGTTTGAAACGAACTCATACACAAGAATTCTCTTAGTCTCCTAAATGCACAATCCGACAAGATGTACAAGATATTCGGGGTGGATACCACTAATGATTTCTATGTCTTCCCAAAATTCTTGCTCCTCCAGTCTCCATTTAGGTCTTTGCTTTTTTATATCAACAAGTTCCCATCTCGAAGGACTTCTTTATAGACAATGCCAAAAGCACCTTCACCAAGTACTTTGTCTTTGGAGAAATTGTTTTAAGTCCTAGACATGCTCACAAGTTCATGTCTAGGACTTAAAACATTCAAATATGTTTATGTATAATTGATTCACTTATGCTTGCTTTAGGTACATAATGATATGAAAATCAAAAGTTAATTCACAGGGAAGGAGAAATATTGATTAAATATGAAACGTTTATTGCAAGGAGAAATTTTTTTATTAAAAAATTTGGCTCTATAGGGAACACATAATTGAAAAGGGGAGAGGATAGTACATCTGAATTCGATATATTTTAGGAATTTAATCATTATATGCCAATAGCAGGTACACACAATCTGCCTTGCCTAATTATATTAAAAGCTTCACGCTCAAAGTTAAACAACATTCCCATGACAACATCTAGAGTGGCTAGCACATCTTGTCGTGTCAGAGCAAACAACATAATCATGAAACAACCCATCCTAACCCTCCTTATCCCATGGAATCCAGGCACTCTCGTTAGACTCAGGTGACCGAGACGTGCCACGTGAAAATCCGTAAAACCTGCAAAACCTATTTTTAGAATATACTTTCTATAAAACCATTTTGTTATTTTAATCATGAAACGTATACACATAATATATATATTCCTTAGAATATTCTCTTTCTCTTTCTTTTATGGTAATAATTTCATTTATGAAAATAGTCAACCATTAATTTATTTCACTTATTATTTTTGTATATATTAATTAAATATTAGGAATGATATTTTTATTAAATAATAATTACTTTTATGGTAATAATCAACAATTAATTTATTTCACTCAGTAGAATATTCTCTTTCTTTTTCTTTTATAGTGATAATTTCGTTTATGCTAATAATCAACAATTCATTTATTTAACTCATTGTTTTTGTATATATTGATTAAATATTGGGAATTATAATTTTATTAAATAATAATTACTTTGAAAATTACACTAATTTAATAAAATTAAGCATTTATTTGATCATATATTAGTCGAAAGATTTGGAAGTTGATTTGGTATGAGCTTTTATAGTTGAAGAAAATACTATTCAAGATAAAAAATAATAATTTAAAAAGATATATTCTCCATTCAAGCTTTTGAGATTTGTGGCTTATTTCAAGAAGATGTACTGTCCATTTAAGCTTTTGAGATTTGTGGATTATTCAAAAAAATGTATCATGCATTCAACTTTTGAGATTTGTGGATTATTCAAAAAGATGTATTGTACATTCAAGCTTTTGAGATTTGTGGCTTATTTCAAAAAGATGTATTGTCAATTCAAACTTTTGAGATTTGTGGCTTATTTCAAAAAGATGTATTGTCCATTCAAGCTTTTGAGATTTGTGGCTTATTCAAAAAGATATATTGTCCATTCAAGCTTTTTAGATTTGTGGATTATTCAAAAAGATGTATTTTCCATTCAAGCTTTTGAGATTTGTGGATTATTCAAAAAAATGTATTGTCCATTCAAGCTTTAGAGATTTGTATCACAAGAATCAGATGCTCCCACTTCAAAGTCTCCCCAATCGGTGCCTTGTGACATGTTGTCAAATTCTCTAAACATAAATGATGAAAATATTGGGGGTATGTCAGCTCAACGACCCATTGGGGTGAAGAAAGCAAAATTTAATAGGAAAAATGATAAAGAATTTTTAAACAGTTTTCAAACTATTCAAGAAGAAAATTGACAGCTCACTGCTATTTTCAATTGGGGCAACTCAGCTAGGGCACAAAATTATGAAATCCAAATGAAAAAATTGGCTTTGGCAAAATACAAAGAAGATAACAAAATTTTATTCAAGGATTTGAAATCCATAACCGAAACAAGCGTGTGAGTTTTTTCAAAATGAGCGATCAAGAATTATGCGAAAAAGAGCTCAACAAAAAGGTCAAGGACCTCAAAATAACTCTAGTTCTTTCCAATATTTTGATGATCTTACAGGATTCGGAACTAATCTATCGGAATACTTTCGTTATTTTAGTTTATGTTGTATTTTCTTTTAATTTTAGTGTTTTTAAATTAGTGTTAATTTTTATTTTGAGTTATTGTGGTTTAATATTTGCATTGAATAAAGTTTTGTTTTTAATTTTTCATCATTTTTTGAATTATATCATTATTATGAATTTATTATTATAAATATTAATATGAAAAATAATCAAATTAACTTAAATACAAATTAAAAAAAAAATCTGTATGAACATTACCACGCCAATTTGGTGTGGATGAACAGTGCTACACCAAACTTGGTGTGGCGCTGTCCAACCACACCAAGTTTGTGTAGCAAATGGCATTGCATTGGAGCAGCAGTTTCACGCTATTTTGGTGTTTTTCACACCAAAATAGCATGGGTTGGAAATGCCCTTAGGATTCATTAAACATGTAAAACGGGTTAAACTTATAAGATTTAAACACATGTGGGTAAAATATAATTAACGTTTGTTTAAATTTTGAAATTTGAAAATGAGCTTCCACCTTTCAAAATCGCTTAATTAGGCCATATACGCAAAAAAGACTAACGAACGCATTTCGTTTCTTTGCGATTTTTGGCAACAACAGTGCCCTAATTCTTAAAAATATTCGATCGTAAAGCTTCCTTACACAAAACCATGGCTGATATTCATAAAGAAGAGGAAAACCTAGCCCCACTCCAAATCTTAGACTTCGGCGGCGCCAACAATTCAAAGGTTGTTGAAGAAGACACTCTGGTGGATCATCCAATGAGAAGATCAGATCATCGAAGAATTCCCTACGCAAGTAACGTTAATTGGGCAATAACATTGCATAGTAGGCATGCTTTATGTCTCCATTGAATATCGTGTGATGGTATTAGTGTGAGTGATTATAAGAGGTGTGTCACTAAGACAGCAACATAGATAAATGTCAGTGAACTATTTATCAAAAATGATAGATTACGATGAATCACATGGACATGGTCAATGATGCATCATAGGATCATGCTAGTGTACCACTGATCCTTAGACCTAAGACATCACTGTTGAATTCAACATAGGATGCATATGGTTCATATGGAGTATAAGCAGGAGACTAGTCACGTCTTGTGTAATAAGGCAGTTTGTTCATATGTTATTCATGTGTGAGGACAAGTGATGGTCAAGATGGAATCGTTAATTCCAAATAGTCCAATCTCGAGTCCCCGGACGAATGTCAATAAACATTGGAAAAGGGAAATCTCTGGCTAGAGTATAATGAATGACAGATGAAAGGTAGTTTCATGTTGACGAGTTCCATTATATCAATTGACAATTCGATTAAACATTAAGTTAAGGGTTTTGACATACCATGAACCATTCCTAATCGGGATTAGATGACAAAGGGATTTTACTACACAATACGTACGATCAGAAATGGTTCATTGGAGTTTACACTTCATTGTGGTTTAGGGTTTATGGAACATTGCTAGACATCTATCATAATCAGTGGGAGTTTCGATTATAAAGAGTTGTAATGAAACATATATTAGGCCCATGGCTAGATCATAGTAAACCAAAATGGTCACAGTTAAAAATGCACAAAATGCTGTGACACTTTCTAAATCCACATTAATAAATCCAGTAATTCCCATATAATATATATGATTATTATTCAAAAGCGAATGAATTCAGAAATATTAATCACCAATTTCTCTAATTTTAATTGTTTAACCATAAGTGACATCTAATCATAGAAGGACATACTATGTAAATGGAAGTGCAAGATTTTGTTTGAAACGAACTTATACACAAGAATTCTTTTGGTCTCCTGAATGCACTATCCAACAAGATGTATAAGATATTCGTGGTGGATACCACTAATGATTTCTATCTCCTTACAAAATTCTTGCTCCTCCAGTCTCCATTCAGCTCTTTGCTTTTTTTATAGCAACAAGTTCCCATCTCGAAGGACCCCTTTATAGACAATGCCAAAAGCACCTTCACTAAGTACTTTGTCTTTGGAGAAATTATTTGTAGCCTCCGTTAGTTCACACTATGTAAATATTGTGGCACTGCACAATCAGAGGGCCGTGGATGTTGTCTTATTCCTGTAGATGGTCTATCTAGAGAGACAGGAGTAAAAAACAAAAGAAATAATCAGGAGATGCCCGTTCACATATATGGAAAATAACTATTGTAAATTACTTGATTCACTTGCTACAGGAAACTGCTATTGTTGCCTATCTTGTTATGTGTCACCTACAGAGATTAAAAAAGAGTATTTAAATTGAGTTCGTAAGTGAAGCTTAAAAAAAACAAATCAAAAGAAATAATCAGGAGATGCCCATTCATATATATGGAAAGCAAACCTAAACACTTGTTGCTTGGAAATATTTGGTTGTCGACCCTGTTGAGTGTCACCTAGAGAGATTAAAAAAGAGTATTTAAACTGAGTTCATAAGTCCAATTTCTCATAAGCTCACAAGTTCGTGTCTAGGACTTAAAACATTCAAATGTGTTTATGTAAAATTGTTACAAAATGAGCAATCAAGAATCATGCAAAAAGGAGCTCAACAACAAGGTCAAGGACCTCAAAATTACTCTAGTTCTTTCCAATATTTTGATGATCTTACAAGATTCGGAACTAATCTACCGGAATTCTTTAGTTATTTAACTTATGTTGTATTTGCTTTTAATTTTAGTGTTTTTAAATTAGCGTTAATTTTTATTTTGAGTTATTGTAGTTTAATATTTGTATTGAATAAAGTTTTGTTTTTAATTTTTCATCATTTTTTGAATTATATCATTATTATGAATTTATTATTATAAGTATTAACATGAATAATAATCAAATTAACTGAAATACAAATAACCAAAAAAAAAAAATATGTATGAACAGTATCATGCCAATTTGGTGTGGATGAACAGTACTGCAGCAAATTTGGCGTGGCATGGTTCAGCTGCACTTATACCTGGGCAAGGGACCGGTCCCTTGCAGGCCCAAGCCTGGGCCTGGGACCGGTCCCTGGCCCATGAGAAAAACCAGGACCCGGACCAGGCCTTAGGCCTGGTCGGGACTGGTCCCATGGGCCCAGGACCGGTCCTAGGATCGGTCCCATGGGGTTTGAAAAATTTTATTTTCCCCCCTCAATTTTTTTTATATTTTGGGGGCAAAACGAAATTTTATAGGGGGTTTTTAGTATTTTTTAGGGGTTGATTAGTAAGTTTCTAAAAATTTAATTAATTTTAAAAAATAATAAATTAATAGTTAATTTTAATTTTTAACATAAATATAATATTCACATTTCACACATTCACGCTTCACAAATAAACAATTAAATAATTTTTTTATTAAATTATTCATCTTTAATTTCATCGTCAACACTACTTACATTATTCAAATTTGTATTCCTAAAGAGTTCGAGTAGTTCGGGATCTTCAGGGTGCTGTTGTAGTCTTATTTCTGCATGAGTCCAATCCCGTAAACACGTTATCACTTCAATCATCGCATCGGTTAAAGAACATCTTCTGTCTTCAACAATCCGACCACTCGTTGAAAATGTTGACTCGGATGCAATTGTAGAAACCGGCACAGATAAAATATCACGTGCCATTTGGGATATAATGGGGAATTGACTTTCTTGTTGGTTCCACCATTGAAGAATATCCATGTCAAGTTGCTCCTTCATCGTCATAAAGGTCAAGTCCACCTGTAGGTAGCGAGTCATCTCATTTGGTCTATGTATGTACGAGCTGGAGCTAGAGCTGGAGCTTCCGCCACGTCCCACATACGCCCACTTGCTCGATCCTTGAGGGGGGGCTACATCAAGGTCCTGATCGCCTCTCCTAGACGTTCCACTTCCACTTCCACTTCTACTTCCATTGTATCTGTTCTCATATAAAGAAAAAAGCCTATCCAATTTGTGTTTAAAGTCACTCAAATAAGACGTATAATCATGTCCTAAATAATGGCCTAACTCAGTAATTACACCGTTAACTACGGATAATTTAAACCTAGGATCTAGAAAAAGGCCTAATCCATATAAGAATGGAATATCTAACCAATATCTCTTATATTTTTCTTCCATACTTGAAACAATTTCACTAAAAATGTTATCATGTCTGTATTGATCAAAAGTTTTAGCAATTTGAACTAAAATATCTAACACTAAATTAGTAGTTGGATAATAAATACCACTTAATGTATTAGTAGCATCATAAAAAATTTTAAGAAATGAATAAAAAAAGTTCACAAACCGCCCAATCATCATAGTTGACAACTTCCTCTGGATAGTTCTTCCAGTTGACGAAATCTGTAATTTGTTTCGCGGTTGGCAAAGCTTTTTCCAACATCAAGTAGGTAGAGTTCCAACGGATAGGCATGTCTGTACATAACTTCAAAGGTCGAACCGGTGGGTCCTCTTGCTTACAATATTTGACGTACTCCTGTAATCTTTTATTGTTACCGCCGACGATAAATCCGATAGCTCTACGCACCCTCTCAATCTTTGAATGTATAGCATCTAAACCTACTTTAACTATCAAATTGATGATGTGACAAGCACATCTCTGGTGATAAAATTTTCCTTCACCAAGCGGATCCAATTTCTTTTGAAATAAAGATATTGCCGCGGTGTTAGTAGCTGCATTATCAAGCGTTAGCGCTACAACTCTATCGTTAATAAATATTCTTGCAAAACTTCAAGAATTGTAAAATAAATAGTTTCAGCACTATGTTTTTTCATATAATGGTTTAAAACCTATCAATTTTTGTTGTAAACCCCAATTATGATCTAAGAAATGTACTGTAACAGTTTAAAAAATCGGTTTTTGATCTACAAGCCCATATGTCGATGTAAGTGCAATAGATATATTCCTAAAATTTTGAAATTCGTTTTTAAGTTTATTATTTATTTTGTTATAAAGTTTTAGTATATCTCTTCTACTTGTACTTCTACCAACAGGGGTATATGCTGGACAAAATGCAGTTTTAACCATATTAACAAAAAAAGGATTTTCAGATAAACAAATGGGAGAGTCCGTAGCAACTATATATCTTGCTATTTCCTCTCGTGCAACATGTGTATTGTATTGCCATGTTGAGAGAGTTGAGGATTGTGGATTAAAATTAAGTTGAGTTTGAATTTGTCTACCTGATCCGCTTGAAGATGCATTTATTTGAGGATGCTTCTTCTCTACGTGTCGTCGCATCGTTGAAGTCCCCTTCTCAGCCCCAATAATGGTTCCACATAAATTACATATCCCACACGATTCTTCCCCCTCCCCATTTGTCTTTGGCCATTTTGATTTGGTAAAGTATCACTAGACATCGGACACGACCCTTTTTGACGGTCTGGGGGGTTGGGCTATGTCCGTGCCCGTTGACTCGTAGCTCACATGTGTTTGGCTACATCTCGTCCCGACCGAATGTGGTTGTGGAATTACAGCTGCATCCTCTGGAGGAAATGGTGAAAATGGATTGAAGGCTTCAATTTCTTCGGTGGATGGAACGTAAAACTCATTTGGGGAAGACATTATAAATTTATGATAAAATAATAAATAATTAAAATGAAAAGAAATTAAATAATAATATGAAATTATGATGATATTGAAAAATAGAAAAAAATTTGAATAATATAAATAAATTATAAATATAAATTGAATGAGAAATTGATTGGCGATTTGGAGTAGAGAGATTGAGAGAATGAAAGAATGAGAGATTGATTGGTGTGAAAAAAATTAAAGGTTTTAGGGTTATTTATAGTGTAGTTATGGGGGGGAAAATGAAAAAAAAAAATTATATTATATAAATGTAACCGTTGGTGTCAGTTATCGTTGGCAGCCAACGGTTAATTTTTTTTTTTTAAATAAATTTTGTAAAATTTCATTTTAGTCCTTATAATTTATACTTATTTTAGGGCGTTTAATGGAATTTTACAAAGGATTAAAATGATAAAAGGTAAAAAAAGTTTGGGCCTAGGCCTGGGATCTGGCCCAAGCCCGGGCCTTGGAGGAGGGCCCAGTGGAGGGCCCGGGTCCTCCTCCTTAGGCTCGGTCCCTCCCAAAGGACCGGTCCCTAGGCCGGTTTTGGCTTTTGGAGCTGGGCTTTTGGGCCCGGTCCCAAATGCCCAGCTCTAGCTACACCAAAATGGTGTGGGAAATGGCACTGCATTGGAGCAGTAGTTTCATGCTATTTTGGTGTTTTTCAGACCAAAATAGCATGGGTTGGAGATGCCCTTAGGATTCATTAAACATGTAAAACGGGTTAAACTTATAAGATTTAAACACGTGGGTAAAATATAATTAACCTTTGTTTAAATTTTGTTATTTGGAAACGAGCCCCCACCTTTCAAAATCGCTTAATCGAGCCACATACCCAAAAAAGATTGACGAACAGATTTCGTTTCTCTGCGATTTTTGGCGACGACAGTGCCCTAATTCCGACAAATACACTTTTTAATCTCTGTAGGTGACACGCAACAAAATAGGCAACAATAACAGTTTCCTGCAGCATGTGAATCAAGTAATTTACAATAGTTGTTTTCCGTGTATGTGAACGAGCATCTCTTGATTATTTCTTTTGTTTTTTTTTCTCCTGTCCCTCTAGATGGATCGTCTGCAGGAATTAGGCAGCATCCATGGCCCTCTGACCGTGCAGTGCCAAAACATTTAGTTATTATGAACTAAAGGAGGCTGCAAATAATTTCTCCAATGACAAAGTACTTGGTGAAGGTGCTTTTGGCATTGTCTATAAAGGAGTCCTTCGAGATGGGAACTTGTTTCTATAAAAAAGCAAAGAGCTGAATGGAGACTGGAGGAGCAATAATTTTGGAAAGAGATAGAAATAATTAGTGGTATCCACCACGAATATCTTGTACATCTTGTCGGATAGTGCATTCGAGAGACTAAGAGAATGCTTGTGTATGAGTTCGTTTCAAACAAAATCCTGCACTTCCATTTACATAGTATGTCCTTCTATGATTAGATGTCACTTATGGTTAAAAAATTAAAATTATAGAAATTGGTGATTAATATTTCTGAATTCATTCGCTTCTGAATAATAATCGTATGTATTATATGGGAATTAATGGATTTATTAATGTGGATTTAGAAAGTGTCACAGCAGTTTGTGTATTTTTAAGTGTGACCATTTTGGTTCACTGTGATCTAGCCATGGGCCTAATATATGTTTCGTTATAACTCTTTATAATCGAAACTCCCACTGATTATGGTAGACGTCTAGCAATGTTCCATAACCTCTAAACCATAATGAAGTGTAAACTCCCATGAACCATTTCTAATCGTATGTATCATGTAGTAAAATCCCTCTGTCATCTAATCCCAATTAAGAATTGTTCATGGTATGTCAAAACCATTAACTTAATCTTTAATCAAATTGTCAAATCGATACAATGGAACTCGTCAACATGAAACTACCTTTCATCTGACATTCATTATACTCTGGCCAGAGATTTCCTGTTTCCAATGTTTATTGACATTTGTCTAGGAACTCGAGATTGAACTATTTTGAGTTAACGGATCCCATCTTGACCATCACTTGTCCTCATACATGAATAACATATGAACAAACTGGCTTATTACACAAGATGTGACTAGTCTCGTGCTTATACTCTATATGAACCATATGCATCCTATGTTGAATTTAACCGTAAAGTCTCAGGTCTAAGAATCAGTGGTACACTAGCACGATCCTGCGATGCATCATTGACCACGTCCATGTGATTTATCGTAACATGTCATTTTGGATAAATAGCTCACTAACCATTTATCCATGCTAATGTCTTAGTGTCACATCTCTTATATTCATCTACACTAATACCATCACATGATGTTCAATGGAGACATTCAACATGCCTACTATGCAATGTTATTGCCCAATTAACATTACTTGCATAGGGAACTCTTTGATGATCTGATCTTCTCATTGGATGATCCACCAGAGCGTCTTCTTCGAAAACTTTTGAATTGCTGGCGCCGTCGAAGTCTAGGATTCGGAGTAGGGTTAAGTTTTCCTCTTCTTAATGAATATCAGCCATGGTTTTGTGTAAGGAAGCTTTAGGCTCGAATATTTGTCGGAATTAGGGCACTGTCGTCATCAAAAATCGCAGAGAAATGAAATGTGTTCATCAGTCTTTTTTGGGTATATGGCTCGATTAAGCAATTTTGAAGGGTGAGGGCTCGTTTTCAAATTTCAAAATTTAAACAAACGTTAATTATATTTTACCCACATGTGTTTAAATCTTATAAGTTTAACCTGTTTTACATGTTTAATGAATCCTAAGTGCATCTCCAACCCATGCTGTTTTGGTGTGGAAAACACCAAAAAAGCGTGCTCTTTGCTCAATGTGGCGCCATTTCTTGCACCAATTTGGTCTTCTTGAGCAATAGACGCCAAATTTGGTGTAGCACTGTTCATCCACACCAAATTGGCGTGGTACTGTTCATACATATATATTTTTTTTAATTTGTATTTAAGTTAATTTGTATTTAAGTTAATTTGATTATTTTTCATATTAATATTTATAATAATAAATTCATAATAATGATATAATTCAAAAAATGATGAAAAATTAAAAACAAAACTTTATTCAATGCAAATATTAAACTACAATAACTCAAAATAAAAATTAACACTAATTTAAAGCCACTAAAATAAATAAAAAAAAAAACAACATAAACTAAAATAACTAAAGTGTTCTGATAGATTAGTTTCAAATCCTGTAAGATCATCAAAATATTGGAAAGAATTAGAGTTATTTTGAGGTCCTTGGCCTTGTTGTTGAGATCTTTTTTGCATAATTCTTGATTGCTCATTTTGAAAAAATTCACTTACGCTTGGATCGGTTATGGATTTCAAATCCTTGAAAAAAAATTTGTTATCTTCTCGATATTCTGCCAAAGCAAATTTTTTCATTTGGATTTCATAATTTTCTGCCCTAGTTGAGTTGGCCTGATTGAAAATAGCAGTGAGTTGTCAATTTTCTTCTTGAATAGTTTCAAAACTGTTTAAAACTTCTTTATCATTTTTCCTTTTAAATTTTGCTTTCTTCACCCCAATGGATCGTTGAGCCAAACTACACCCAATATTTTCATCATTTATGTTTAGAGAATTTGACGACATGTCACAAGGCATCGATACATGATCAAATCTGAAACCTTTCTTGTAACTTTTATCTTGTGCTTGTAGCATTTTGGCTTTAATCATCTACAAGACAATGTACATATAACGTTAAAATCAATTAGATAAAAAAAATTAATTAAATGTAACAAATACTCACAATATCTTGCTCAGAAGCACCACTTGGATTCGTTTTTTTCAATTTGTTGTACGCGTCCCCTCACTTTGCCAATAGATCTAAAGATCAGATGCAGTTGACAATGTAAAGATCTTTTGTTTTGAACTTGAGTAAGAAACACGGGTTTGGAACTATTGTAGTCAAGCTGAACTCGAGACCAGAATTGATCACTAGATTGGTTTATACCTAAAATCGGGTTTTGAGAAACATCAAGATAAATAAGACATAGACGCATGTCTTCTTCATTTGTGTACGAGGAACTTCGTTATGTAGTCATTTTGTAACACAAATGAAGAAGATATATGATTTTTTTTCTAAGAGGAAATAGAAGAGATGTGATGAAAACTAATGTGTTGTATGCTCTTTTATAACAAAAGGTTGAATTGAAAGCTTGAATGGACAACACATCCTTTTGAGCTTGAATGAACAATATATCTTTTGAAATAAGCTACAAATCTAAAAAGCTTGAATGGACAATACATCTTTTTGAATAAGCCACAAATTTCAAAAGCTTGAATGGACAATACATCTTTTTTTTGAATAATCCACAAATGTCAAAAACTTGAATGGACAATACATCTTTTTGAATAATCCACAAATCTCAAAAGCTTGAATGGACAATACATCTTTTTGAATAAGCCACAAATGTCAAAAGCTTGAATGGACAATACATCTTTTTGAAATAAGCCACAAATCTAAAAAGTTTGGATTGACAATACATCTTTTTGAAATAAGCAAATAAGCCAAAAATCTCAAAAGCTTGAATGGACAATACATCTTTTTGAATAACCCATAAATCTCAAAAGCTTGAATGGACAATACATCTTTTTGAATAACCTACAAATCTCAAAAGCTTGAACAAACAATACATATTTTTGAATTATTATTTTTTATCTAGAATAGTATTTTCTTCAACTATAAAAGCTCATACCAAATCAACTTCCAAATCATTCAACTAATATATGATTAAATAAATGCTTAATTTTATTAAATTAGTATAATTTTCAAAGTAATTATTATTTAATAAAAATATAATTCCCAATATTTAATCAATATATACAAAAATAATTAGTGAAATAAATGAATTATTGATTATTACCATAAAAGAAAAAGAAAGAGAATATTCTACTTAGTGAAATAAATTAATTGTTGATTATTACCATAAAAGAAAGAAAGAAATATTCTTAAAGTGAAATAAATTCATAAAGAGAATATTCTAAAGAATATTTAATAAAAAATATCATTCCCAATATTTAATTAATATATACAAAAATAATGGGTGAAATAAGTTAATTGTTGATTATTACCATAAAAGAAAGAGAAAGAGAATATTCTAAGGAATATATATATATATATATATATATATATATATATATATATATATATATATATATATATATATATATATATATATATATATATATTATGTGTATACGTTTCATGATGAAAATAAGAGAATGGTTTTATAGAAAGTGTATTCTAAAAACAGGTTTTGCAGGTTTTACGGATTTTCACGTGGCACGTCTCGGTCACCTAAGTCTAACGGGAGCGCTTGGATTCCATGGGATAAGGAGGGCCAAGATGGGTTGTGTCATGGGTATTTTGTTTGCTCCAACATGACAAGATGTGCTGGCCACTCTAGATGTTGTCATGGGTATGTTGTTTAACTGTAAACCCCGCGTTATTATTCTGATGCCCTGGGGTATGAAATTTACCCTTTCAAGTAATTTTCTTTTTTTTTGAATGGGAGGGTAAAATGGACAATTTACATGTATTTTGAGATGTGGCCATTATAAAGTGTAAGGGGTGATGTCATTGAAGAGAAATGAGGGTAGAATGGTCATAAAGTTGATTGATATGGTTAAATGGCGTAAACGGTAATCAAGGGTATAATGGTATTTTTATACAAATCCATATGATTTAAGTATCCAGAAAAGCCACTAATCCAAGCATTATTACTCTCAAATTTTCATAGGATTTCAAGTTGATTTTCAAAGGAGATCACCATTCACACTTTAAGAACTTCAATTTCAGGGTGTAAGGTGAGTTTCAAAACCATAGTTGCTTTGATCTTTTAGTTAAAACAGAAATTCATAAGTGGTTATATGTAAAAGGTAGAAAGGGTGAACCTTTGGAGCTAAGGAGGAGTGTCTTTGTGCTTTGAATACTAAGGTAAGGAAAAAAAAGTCTCTTATGACTACAATTGATAACACCTAGGGTTTATGAAACTATATTTTTTGACTTGTACGATGAACTTATTATAATTTATAAATTAAATTAAAAAAAATATTTTTAAACTACATGTTTATTATTTAAATAAGATTTTAAAATAAACTTCTTTCCTAGGCATGCATTTTCTAAGTTTTCAATGGCCAAAGGATACTTAGGAAATACCTGGCTAGGGAGGGGTTTTAAAGTTGGTTTCAAAGCGTGATTTTGGGTGTTCAAAATGATGTTTTGATTGAATTGTTATAGTTATTCTATATTTAGTTGATGTTGGTAATGGTGTTTGTAAGTAATTGAAGTATCATTCCTTACGCGTCCCCAAGATACTCTCTCCAACCGATTGCTCTAAGTATTTTCCTTACTTGCTTAGTGAATTGAATTAGCTAACATTGATTGAAATTTATGTGAGTAAAGGGTATGGCTACGAGGCGTTCACGCAAGGTTAATAGGAGGGGCGAGGAGAATGTCAATGAAGAGGGCACTAGTGAGCTAGTAGCCTCGACTATCAATGCCCCCCCTAATAGTGGACCACCTACATCTACCCAAAATGATTCTGTTTTGGATGACGCTACAATCAACATGATGATTTAGGCAACCATTGCTGAGGCCTTTAGGAGGGTTATCCCTGAGAGTATAAGTAACCAAGTGAACAAAAATCCCTCAGCTCCAATAGTTCAGCCTCAGCTCCAAATACCAATTCCACCTCCAGTAACCAGACTAGTTATGCCGATGGGTGCTACACTTCTGGACAAGTGGAACCAATCTATAATCTTCCTAAAAACCACCAACCTCCGAAGTTCAGTGGTTCAAACGATCTGGTCGTGACAGAGGAGTGGTTAGAGATTATTGAACGGGCAATGGCCTTGTTTCCCATGAGTGCCCAGGAAAAAGCCCGTTACTCTTCCTATTTGTTGAGAGGAGATATGGTGGAAGCTAATGGAGCATACCTATGTGCCGAGTACTCTTTCTTGGAATGAATTCAAGCGGCTATTTGAAGCAGAATATCGGTCGGTAGACATGTTATCCGTGAAGACTCAAGAGTTCACGGAATTGAAGCAGGGTAATATGACTGTTAGAGAGTATGCTACAATGTTTAACTCCTTAGCCCGTTTTTCTCCTACTATGGTGAGTGCTCAACAATGTCGGTTAGAGAGATTTGTTAATGGATTGCACCCAAAAATTGCCCAGATTGTTATAGCGGGTGGTCAGCCTCCCCAGACTTATAGTGAGGCCTGGGAACGGGCATTAAGAGTAGAGATTTATGTGAATAAGGAGAGGCGGATGAAGAACCCCAAGTTGGTGATTGGTAGTTCTAGTTCGGGCTAGACAGCAATTCAGAAAGTTGAAGTAGGAAATTCCACTCAAGTCTCGGAGGACAAAGGTAAAAGAAAGTTTTAGCAAGGATTTCAATAGAAGGGTGGCAAGAATAAGAGGACTTTACAGCAACAACAGAGAAGGAGTAATCTTCCCCATTGTCAAAAATGTGGGAGGCAGCATAAAAGGGAATTGTCTAATAGAGACCAATGCGTGTTTCAAATGTAAACAATCGGGACACATTGCAAAGGACTGTAAAGTTACTTAGGCTACTTCCCTTCTTAAGCTTGGAGGTTCTTATTTGTAAACAATCAGGGACACATGGCAAAGGACTGTAAATTAATTGTTGATTATTACCATAAAAGAAAGAGAAAGAGAATATTCTAAAGAATATTTAATAAAAATATCATTCCCAATATTTAATTAATATATACCAAAATAATGAGTGAAATAAATTAATTGTTGATTATTACCATAAAAGAAATTATTACCATAAAATTAATTATTATTTAATAAAAATATCATTCCTTATATTTAACTAATATATACAAAAATAATAAGTGAAATAAATTAATTGTTGATTATTGCCATAAATGAAATTATTACCATAAAAGAAAGAGAAAGAGAACATTCTAAGGAATACACACACACACACACACACACACATATTATGTGTATACGTTTCATGATGAAAATAAGAGAATGGTTTTATAGAAAGCGTATTTTAAAAACAGGCTTTGCAGGTTTTATGGATTTTCACATGGCACTTCTCGATCGCCTGAGTCTAACGGGAGAGCCTGGATTCCATGGGATAAGGAGGGTTAGGATGGGTTGTGTCATGTGTATGTTGTTTGCTCCGACACGACAAGATGCACTAGCCACTCTAGATGTTGTCATGGGTATGTTGTTTAACTTTGAGCATGAAACTTCTAACTTAATTAGGCAAGGCAGATTGGTTGTACCTACTATCGGCATATAATGATTAAATTCCTAAAATATATCGAATTCAGATGTACTATCCTCTCCTCTTTTCATTTATGTGTTCCCTATAGAGCCAAATTTTTTAATAAAAAAATTTCTCCTTGCAATAAACGTTTCATATTTAATCAATATTTCTCCTTCCCTGTGAATTAACTTTTGAGTTTCATATCATTATATACCTTGAATGATTTAAGTCCTAGACACGAACATGTGAGCTTATTAGAAACTGGACTTATGAACTCAGTTTAAATACTGTTTTTTAATCTCTCTAGGTGACACTCAACAGGTTCGGCAACAAAAAATTTCCAAGCAACAAGTAAGTGTTCAGATTTGATTTCCATATATATGAATGGGCATCTCCTGATTATTTCTTTTGATTTGGTTTTTTCAAGCTTCACTTACGAACTCAATTTAAATACTCTTTTTTAATCTCTGTAGGTGACACACAACAAGGTAGGCAACAATAACAGTTTCTTGCAGCAAGTGAATCAAGTAATTTACAATAGTTGTTTTCTGTGTATGTGAACGAGCATCTGCTAATTATTTCTTTTGTTTTTTTTCCTCCTGTCTCTCTAGATGGATCGTCTATAGGAATTAGGTAGCATCCACAACCCTCTAACCGTGGAGTGCCAAAACATTTACTTATTATGAACTAAAGGAGGCTGCAAATAATTTCTCCAATGACAAAGTACTTGGTGAAGGTGCTTTTGGCATTGTCTATAAAGGAGTCCTTCGAGATGGGAACTTGTTTCTATAAAAAAGCAAAGAGCTGAATGGAGACTGGAGGAGCAATAATTTTGGAAGAGATAGAAATAATTAGCGGTATCCACCATGAATATCTTGTACATCTTGTCGGACAGTGCATTCGAGAGACTAAGAGAATTCTTGTGTATGAGTTCGTTTCAAACAAAATCCCGCACTTGCATTTACATAGTATGTCCTTCTGTGATTAGATGTCACTTATGGTTAAAAAATTAAAATTAGAGAAATTGGTAACTAATATTTCTGAATTCATTCGCTTCTGAATAATAATCGTATATATTATATGGGAATTACTGGATTTATTAATGTGGATTTAGAAAGTGTCACATCATTTTGTACATTTTTTAGTGTGACCAATTTGGTTCACTGTGATCAAGCCATGGGCCTAATATATGTTTCGTTATAACTCTTTATAATTGAAAATCCCACTGATTTTGGTAGACGTCTAGCAATGTTCCATAACCCCTAAACCATAATGAAGTGTAAACTCCAATGAACCATTTCTAATCGTATGTATCGTGTAGTAAAATCCCTCCGTCATCTAATCCCAATTAAGAATGGTTCATGGTATGTCAAAACCCTTAACTTAATCTTTAATCAAATTGTCAATCGATACAATGGAACTCGTCAACATGAAACTACCTTTCATCTAACATTCATTATACTCTGGCGAAAGATTTCCCTTTTCCAATGTTTATTGACATTCGTCTAGGAACTCGAGATTTGACTATTTTGAGTTAATGCATCCCATCTTGACCATCGCTTGTCCTCGCAAATGAATAACATATGAACAAACTGGCTTATTACAATAATGTTTTGCAACAAAAATCACACCAATTTTGTGCAATGGGTTGAAGATGATCTAAGTGTGCCTCTTTTCTAAATTCAAAAAAAGAAAAAAAAAATAAAAAAAAATTTCAAGATATCATTTTAAATGTAAAATTGGGAGGTCTGGCCATTTAAATAACGATTAAATCCCTACACCTCCATCATCCAAAATTCCACCGCTACAACGACAATACGAAGAAATGACTAACCTCGTGTTCATAATTTAAAAGAATTTACACGTGATTTCTTCCGACCATCTCCGCCACCTCCACTACCGGCACAGGTTCCTGCTGCCGCCATCTCCTCCCATCAAGTACACTGTTTCGGCGCCTCCGTGATCTAAATGCGGGTGATGGGAATTCCAAAGAAAGGATTGACTCAGGCGGGTCTACTCTAGTATCGTCGGCTAGTTGCTTGCCGCCGAGTAGGTCGGTAGTAGGGGTTGTGATAAGCCACAAATCTCGAAAGTTGGAATGCACAATACATCTTTTTAAATAATCCACAAATCTCAAAAGCTTGAATGGACAATACATCTTTTTAAATAATCCACAAATCTAAAAAGCTTGAATGGACAATACATCTTTTTGAATAATCTACAAATCTAAAAAGCTTGAATGGACAATACATCTTTTTGAATAATCTACAAATCTAAAAAGCTTGAATGGACAATATATCTTTTCGAATAAACCAGAAATCTCAAAAGCTTGAATGGACAATATATCTTTTTGAAATAAGCCACAAATCTTAAAAGTTTGAATTAACAATACATCTTTTTGAAAAAAGCCACAAATCTCAAAAGTTTGAATTGATAATATATCTTTTTGAAATAAGCCACAAATCCCAAAAGCTTGAAGGCACGATAAATCTTTTTGAATAATCCACAAATCTCAAAAGCTTGAATGGACATTACATCTTTTTGAAATAAGCCACAGATCTCAAAAGCTTGAATGGCTAATACATCTTTTTGAATTTTTTTTTTATTTTTTTTATCTAGAATAGCATATTCTTCAACTATAAAAGCTCATACCAAATCAACTTCCAAATCATTCAACTAATATATGATTAAATAAATGCTTAATTTTATTAAATTAGTATAATTTTCAAAGTAATTATTATTTAATAAAAATATAATTCCCAATATTTAATTAAAATACACAAAAATAATGAGCGAAATAAATTAATTGTTGATTATTACCATAAAAGAAAAAGAAAAAGAATATTCTACTGAGTGAAATAAATTAATTGTTGATTATTACCATAAAAGAAAGAGAGAGAGAATATTCTAAAGAATATTTCATAAAAATATCATTCCCAATATTTAATTAATATATACAAAAACAATGAGTGAAATAAATTAATTGTTGATTATTACCATAAGAGAAATTATTACCACAAAAGTAATTATTATTTAATAAAAATATCATTCCTAATATTTAATTAATGTATACAAAAATAATAAGTGAAATAAATTAATTGTTGATTATTTCCATAAAAGAAATTATTACCATAAAAGAAAGAGAAAGAGAATATTCTAAGGAATATATATATATTGGAGGGGCGAGGAGAATGTCAATGAGTAAAGGGTATGGCTACGATGCGTTCACGAAAGGTTAATAGGAGGGGCGAGGAGAATGTTAATGAAGAGGGCACTAGTGAGCCAATAGCATCAACTATCAATGTGCCCCTTAATAGTGGACCACCTACGTCTACCCAAAATGCTTTTGTTTTGGATGAGGCTACAATCAACAAGATGATTTAGGCAGCCATTACTAAGGCCTTTAGGAGGAATGTGGAAGGGAAAGGACATGAGGGTGTCTTTGCCGCCTTCACCAGTAGGGCCAATAAAAGGCCCAAAAAGCAACCAAAGAAAGGTCCAAAAGTTGGACCCAAGAATAACTTCAAAAAGCTGCGCGACAGAGAAGGTTAATGCAAAGGAAAATGTTTCCCATGGAGAAGATGGACACTGGAAGAGGAACTATCCTCAATACCTGAACAATTTGAGGAAACGCAAAGGAAAACCAGGTACGAACCAATGTCTTATGATTGAATATGAATTAAGTGTTAATTCAGATAGTCATTCCTATCTCGAAGAGTATAAGTAACCAAGTGAATTAACACTTATACTCCATGATAGGAATGACTATCTGAATTAACACTTAATTCATATTCAATCATAAGACATTGGTTCGTACTGGTTTTCCTTTGCCTTTCCTCTACTCTTCGGTATTGAGGACAGCCTCTCTTCGTGTCCATCTTCCACAAAGGGAAACATTTTCCCTTTGCATTGGTCTTCTCTGCCTTCATCGTTGGCTTTTTGAAGCTTTTATTCTTGGGTCCAAATTTTGGACATTTCTTTGGTTGCTTTTAGGCCTTTAATTGGCCCTGCTGGTGAAGGCGGCAAAGACATCCTCATGTCCTTTCCCTTTCACATTCCCCCTAAAGGCCTTAGTAATGGCTGCCTGAATCATCTTGTTGATTGCAGCCTCATCCAAAACAGAAGCATTTTGGGTAGACGTAGGTGGTCCACTATTAGGCGGCGCTTGATAGTCCTGCTCGGCTCACTAGTGCCCTTCATTGACATTCTCCTCGCCCTCCTATTAACCTTTCGTGAACGCATCGTAGCCATACCCTTTACTCATTGACATTCTCCTCGCCCCTCCTCTATATATATATATTCCTTAGAATATTCTCTTTCTCTTTCTTTTATGGTAATAATTTCTTTTATGGTAATAATAAAAAATTAATTTATTTCACTTATTATTTTGGTATATATTAATTAAAAATTAGGAATGATATTTTTATTAAATAATAATTACTTTTATGGTAATAATTTCTTTTACGGTAATAATCAACAATTAATTTATTTCACTCATTATTTTTGTATATATTAATTAAATATTGGGAATGATATTTTCATTAAATATTCTTTAAAATATTCTCTTTCTCTTTCTTTTATGGTAATAATCAACAATTAATTTATTTCAATCATTAGAATATTCTCTTTCTTTTTCTTTTATGGTAATAATCAACAATTCATTTATTTCACTCATTATTTTTGTATATATTAATTAAATATTGGGAATTATATTTTTATTAAATAATAAGTACTTTTAAAATTATACTAATTTAATAAAATTAAGCATTTATTTAATCATATATTAGTTGAATGATTTGGAAGTTGATTTGGTATGAGCTTTTATAGTTGAAGAAAATACTATTCTAGATAAAAAATAATAATTCAAAAAGAAGTATCTTGGGGATGCGTAAATAATAAACCTATAGTTTAAAAATTTTTTTTTTTAATTTAATTTATAAACTATAATAAGTTCATTGTACTAGTTAAAAAATATAGTTTCATAAACCTCAGGTGTTATCAATTGTAGTCATAAGGGAGATTTTTTCCTTACCTTAGTATTCAAAGCACAAAGACACTCCTCCTTTCTACCTTATACATATAACCACTTATGAATTTCTCTTTTAATTAAAAGATCAGAGCAACTAGGGTTTTAAAACTCATATTAAACCCTGAAATTGAAGTTCTTTAAGTGTGGATGGTGATCTCCTTTGAAAATCAACTTAAAATCCTACGAAAATTTGAGAATAAAAATGCTTGGATTAGTGGCTTTTATGGATACTTAAATCATATGGATTTGTATAAAAAGACCATTATACCCTTGGTTACTGTTTACAAAATACATGTAAATTGTCCATTTTACCCTCCCATGAAAGAAAAAAGAAAATTACTTGAAAAGGTAAATTTCATACCTCAGGGCATCAAAATAATAACGCGGGGTTTACAGTTAAACAACATACCCATGACAACATCTAGAGTGGCTAGTGCATCTTGTCGTGTCGGAGCAAACAACATACCCATGACACAACCCATCCTGGCCTCCTTATCCCGCGGAATCCAGGCGCTCCCGTTAGACTTAGGTGACCGAGACGTGCCACGTGAAAATCCGTAAAACCTGCAAAAACTATTTTTAGAATACACTTTCTATAAACCATTATCTTATTTTCATCATGAAGTGTATGTGTGTATATATATGTATTCCTTAGAATATTCTCTTTCTCTTTCTTTTCTGGTAATAATTTCTTTTATGGTAATAATCAGCAATTAATTTATTTCACTTATTATTTTTGTATATATTAATTAAATATAAGGAATGATATTTTTATAAAATAATAATTACTTTTATGGTAATAATTTCTTTTATGGTAATAATCAACAATTAATTTATTTCACTCATTATTTTTGTATATATTAATAAAATATTGGGAATGATATTTTTATTAAATATTCTTTAGAATATTCTCTTTCTCTTTCTTTTATGGTAATAATCAATAATTAATTTATTTCACTCAGTAGAATATTCTTTTTCTTTTTCTTTTATGGTAATAATCAACAATTAATTTATTTCGCTCATTATTTTTGTATATTTTAATTAAATATTGGGAATTATATTTTTATTAAATAATAATTACTTTAAAAATTATACTAGTTTAATAAAATTAAGCATTTATTTAATCATATATTAGGTGAATGTTTTGGAAGTTGATTTGGTATGAGCTTTTATAGTTGAAGAAAATACTATTCTAGATAAAAAAATAATAATTCAAAAAGATGTATTGTCCATTCAAGCCTTTCAGATCTGTGGCTTATTTCAAAAAGATGTATTGTCCATTCAAGCTTTTGAGATTTGTGGATTATTCAAAAAGATGTATCGTGCATTCAAGTTTTTGAGATTTGTGGCTTATTTCAAAAAGATGTATTGTCAATTCAAACTTTTGAGATTTGTGGCTTATTTCAATGAGATCTGTAGCTTATTTCAAAAAGATGTATTGTCCATTCAAGCTTTTGAGATTTGTGGATTATTCAGAAAGATGTATCGTGCATTCAAGTTTTTGAGATTTGTGGCTTATTTCAAAAAGATGTATTGTCAATTCAAACTTTTGAGATTTGTGGCTTATTTCAAAAAGATGTATTGTCCATTCAAGTTTTTGAGATTTGTGGTTTATTCAAAAAGATATATTGTCCATTCAAGCTTTTTAGATTTGTGGATTATTCAAAAAAATGTATAGTCCATTCAAGCTTTAGAGATTTACAGCTTATCACAACCCCTACCATCGACTTGCCCGTCGACAGGCAACTAGTCGACGATATTGGAGCAGACCCGCCTGAGTCAGTCCGTTCTTTGGAGTTCCAACCGCCCGCATTTAGATCGCGGAGGCGCCGAAACAGTACACTTGATGGGAGGAGATGGTGGCAGTAGGAAGCTATGCCGGTAGTGGAGGTGGCGGAGATGGCTGAAAGAAATCATGTGTAAATTCTTTTAAATTATGAACACGAGGTTAGTCATTTCTTCGTATTGTCCCTGTAGCGGTGGAATTTTTGATGATGGAGGTGTAGGGATTTAATCGTTATTTAAATGGCCAGACCTCCCAATTTTACATTTATAAAAATATCCTAAAATTATTTTTGAATTTTTTTTTTTTTTTAATTTAGAAAAGAGGCACACTTGGATCATCCTCAACCCATTGCACCAAATTGGTGCAAGTTTCACACCAAATTGGTGTGATTTTTGCTGTAAAACACTATTGTATGGTAATAATCAATATTTAATTTATTTCACTCATTAGAATATTCTTTAAAATATTTTTTCAAATATTTTCTTTCTTTTTCTTTTATGGTAATAGTCAACAATTAATTTATTTCACTCATTATTTTTGTATAAATTAATTAAATATTGGGAATGATATTTTTATTAAATATTCTTTAGAATATTCTCTTTTTTATTTTTTTATTTTTTATGGTAATAATTTCTTTTATGGTAATAATCAACAATTAATTTATTCCACTCATTAGAATATTCTCTTTCCTTTTCTTTTATGGTAATAATCAACAATTAATTTATCTCACTCATTATTTTTGTATATATTAATTAAATATTGGGATTGTTTTTATTAAATAATACTTACTTTGAAAATTATACTAATTTAATAACATTAAGCATTTATTTAATCAAATATTTGTTGAATGATTTGGTATGAGCTTTTATAGTTGAAGAAAATACTATTCTAGATAAAAAATAATAATTCAAAAATATGTATTGTCCATTCAAACTTTTGAGATTTGTTGATTATTCAAAAAGATGTATTGTTCATTCAAGCTTTTGAGATTTGTGGCTTATTTCAAAAAAAATGTATTGTCAATTCAAACTTTTTAGATTTGTGGCTTATTTCAAAAAGATGTATTGTCCATTCAAGCTTTTTAGATTTGTGGCTTATTCAAAAAGATGTATTGTCCATTCAAGCTTTTGAGATTTGTGGATTATTCAAAAAGATGTATTGTCCATTCAAGCTTTTGAGATTTGTGGCTTATTCAAAAAGATATATTGTCCATTCAAGCTTTTTAGATTTGTAGCTTATTTTAAAAGATGTATTGTTCATTCAAGCTAAAAAAGATGTGTTGTCTAAAGGTGGAAAAGTGACCCGCCCGGCCCGGCCCGGCCTGCCTTTGCCTTTGCAGGGCTGGGCGGGCTGGGCACCTCCTAACCCGCCATGGGTTAGGTGGCGAGCTGGCCAGGTTAGCCCGATTTTCCTTTTTTTTTTTTTATTTAACTTTTCAAATAAATAATTATAAATATAATTGTTTTTAATTAACTTTTCAACTATCAATAATTCAATTCAATTTTTTTGTTTGTTAACATTTCAAATATTAATTCAATTTTGATACAATAAAATTATAATATAAGAAAAATTATTCATTTATCAAAAAATAAAATAAGAAATTATAACAATTATTGCCTCGTTAAAAACCTCACCAAGAAAAACCCAATGGGAGAAAAACTTGGTAAAGAAAAAAGAGTGCAATAATTGATAATTAATTGATAAATTACATTTTACAAAACAACTAATTTGGGGGTGGTTCACTAGGACCTCCCTCATCTGTATCATCTATATTACAAAATTGAAACGATTCTACTAAAGTATTGTCGATAACCTCGTATTAATCTTGATGGTGCGATCGTTCCCAATTTCGAAGACATGTGAGGACTTCAATCATTTTTGGAGCAAGTTTAGTCCTCCTTTCATTTAAAATCCTTCCACTTGCACTAAATGTTTGTTCGGATGAGACGGTTGAGACAGAACAGCGAAAACATCCAAGGCAAGTCTTGATAATCTTGGAAAAATACATTTTCGGCTCTCCAATACTCTAAGATATCAAAGTGACCTGTTGAAAACATTTCGGGGGTTGCCAAATATTGTTGAAGTTCATTACTCTGCGACTCCATGGAGGGCAGTATATTAGTTGTTGTTATTGTTGTTGTTGTTGGTGGTGCTTCTGAAGAGGAGGTGCGGCTGTGCTTCGGATTCGGGTCCTCTTCGGCCTATTCAGTGCATTCCAAGAGTATAAGTCTTCATTTCTTTGTTTCTTACTACAACTTCTCTGGATATTTCGCTTCATTGCGGGTTCCCATACCTGTTTTCATATTGGAAATATACTTCGAAAAGACTATTTTTTACCTCTCCTATTTGATTGACAAATGATTCGGTTTGTAAATTTTCACTTAAATTGTCAAAACCATTTTCTAAACGTGCTAATTTAATTCTAGGATCAAATATATCACCTAAACAATAAAGAAAAGGAATGGGTTCCCAATATTTCAAATTTTTTTTTTCCATTGCCTTTATTGGTACATTTAAAATTTCATTGTCTCTGTTTTTTATAAATAACTCGGAAATTTTTATAATTGTATGTATTACCAATGGACTAGTAGGATAATACACACCAGAAAGTTGTAAAGCAGATTGGTAAAAACATTTGAGAAAAGAATGAAATACTTTAGCTATCTTCCAATCATTTTCAACCAAATAATGAGGACCTCTATTATTTGCTACAAAATAACTAATTATATTAGCATAAGGTAAACATGAATCAAGCATTAAATAAGTACTATTCCATCTAACAGGCATATCTAATGCAAAAGTTCTAGGAGACATATTTGATTTTATACAAGCTTCTTGAAATTCAGCATTTCTTTTATTACTACCAATAATCCAAGCTAAAGATTCCCTAATTCTATCAATATTTTTTTTAATTGTTTTCATACCACTTTTCACAACTAAATTAATAACATGACATGCACAACGTTGGTGAAAAAACTTCAAATTGTTATATAAAGGATAATTAGTTTGAAAAAAATCTATAGCTTTACTATTAGAACTTGCATTATCTAAAGTTAAACTTATCACTTTATCAATAATATCATAATCTTCTAAAACTTCAACAATTTTATTATAGATTTCTAAACCACTATGATCCACATCCATTAATCTAAATCCTAATAAAGATTTATTTAATTTAAATTCATTATCAAAATAATGACTAGTAACACAAATATAATCTTGTTTAGCTCTACCACTCCAAATATCGGCAGTTAGAGCCACACTAATATGACAAGTATGAAATTTATTTTTTAATTCTAATTTCATTTTTTTAAACAATTTTATTAAATCATTTCTAGTTGCAGTTTTAGAATAACTTTTAAATCCTGGAAAAAATGAATTTTGAACAAATCTTTCAAAATATTTATCTTCAGCCATATTAATAGGTTGATCATCTGCAGCAATATATAAAGCTAACTGTTCCCTATATACATCAGAATTATAACGCCAAGTAGCACCCATATTAGTTATTTGAGTTTGATTACTTTCTCTATTTCCATGTTGATTAATATGTTTATTAGCATGCCTTTTTAAAGTACTAGTACCATTACCTGAATCAGCTTTATAAACATTTGCACAATATTTGCATCTTGCTTTCTTGACTTGAACGCCATTTTCTGTCTCGTAAAACTTGTCGAAATGCGCCCAAACGTCTGATGTGTGTCTGTCTTCGCTTTTGATGCAGTTGATGATCCCGCCTCAGCTTGAGATGAAGTTGGGCGAGGGGCGCGATTACGAGGGACGACTTCTAGAACCATCGGGAGCTGTTGGAATCGCGACATATTTTGAGGTGTATCGATTCTAGAGGGATTGGGATTGGGACAGTGGGACTATTTGAATCTCCTGCATTCATAGTAAAATCAGCGGGACTAGGACTAGGATAATAGTTTTCTTCATCATTGAAATTGATGGGAGAGAAATATCTATCCATTGTAGACTTGTAGTTGAAAAAAATAATTAATGTAGAAGAAATAAAAATTAAAGAAAGAGAATTGGAATATGGAATTTGGAAAATTGGAAATATGAATTGAAAATTGCAAAAACTAATAAAAATTAAAATAAGAGCAAATTGATAACAAAAAGATTAAGAGAATAAATGAATAATTGAGAGAATAGAGATTAGAGAATATGAGAGAATGAGAGAATTTGAGTTGTGAGAAAAATATGAGAGTTTAGGGCCAATTTATAGAAAAAAATGGGGAAAGAAAATGACGAAAAAGACCCCTCCAACGGCTATATTTTAAGGGTAAAAGTGTAATTTAAAAAACTAAATTAATTTTGCATTTTTTTTTAATTTTTTTTTTGCCCAACCCGCGGGTTGGCACACCCAACCAACCCGCAACCCGCCGGGTTGCGGTCCTCTTGCAGAGAGGACAAAATAGCAACCCGCGGGCCAGCAGGTTGCCATTTTGCAACCCGGCCCACCCGGGGGTTGCTAGCGGGTTGGGTTCAACCCGGCCCGCCATAACCCTCTTTTTACCAGGTCGGGTTAGGGTTGACCCGCCTAACCCGGCCCATTTTTTCCACCTCTAGTGTTGTCCATTCAAGCTTTCAATTCAACCTTATGTTATAAAAGAGCATACAACACATTAGTTTTCATCACATCTCTTCTATTTCCTAAAAATCATATATCTTCTTCATTTGTGTTACAAAATGACTACACAACGATGTTCTTCATACACAAATGAAGAATACATGCATCTATGTCATATTTATCTTGATGTTTCTCAAAACCCGATTTTAGGTATAAACCAATCGGTGCCTTGTGACATGTCCTCAAATTCTCTAAACATAAATGATGAAAATATTGGGGGTAGTTCAGCTCAACGACCCATTGGGGTGAAGAAAGCAAAATTTAAAAGGAAAAATGATAAAGAAGTTTTAAACAGTTTTGAAACTATTACAGAAGAAAATTGACAGCTCACTGCTATTTTCAATCAGGGCAACTCAGCTAGGGCACAAAATTATGAAATCCAAATGAAAAAAATTGGCTTTGGCAGAATATCGAGAAGATAACAAATTTTTATTCAAGGATTTGAAATTCATAACCGATCCAAGCCTACGTGAGTTTTTTCAAAATGAGCAATCAAGAATTATGCAAAAAAGAGCTCAACAACAAGGTCAAGGACCTCAAAATAACTCTAATTCTTTCCAATATTTTGATGGTCTTACAGGATTCGGAACTAATCTACCGGAACACTTTAGTTATTTTAGTTTATGTTTTAGTGTTTTTAAATTAGTGTTAATTTTTATATTGAGTTATTGTAGTTTAATATTTGCATTGAATAAAGTTTTGTTTTTAATTTTTCATCTTTTTTTGAATTATGTAATTATTATGAATTTATTATTATAAATTTGAGGGAATCACCCAAATTTGTCCTGGAGCAATCAAAGCAGTCAATCAAATCAAAGGACAATGCCAAACCATCAACCAATGGTGAATCATCAACCAATGGTGAAGCATCCACCATGTGAGCAAAGAATGTCAAAATTGGAGGATATATTTGGGGAATACATGCAAGAAACCACAAGTTTTATGAATGAGACACGCTCAAACTTCAGAAATCAAGGAGTGTCCATTCAAAATTTGGAGGTTCAAGTGGGGCAATTGGTTGAACAAGCGATAGAGATCTCAAGGTTCTTTGCCAGAAACACAGATCACAAATCTTGAAGAACAATTAAATGTCGTAACATTGAGGAGAGGTATAGTGTTGGAGCAACCTCACAATGAAGAAAAGTTGGAAGAACATGAAGACAAGACCAATGAAGAGGAAAATCTCAAAGCGGAAAGGTGTGCAAAATACTTAGGGGAATTTCAACCAAGCAACTCACCTCACAAGGAACAATTTGAGGAATTTGGTGTAAATGCGCACAAGTCAAAATTGGTGTTGGAAGAGACTCCAAACATTGGACTCAACCAATCACCATCTCATCTCAAGTACGCATATATGAATTTGAAGTTCCGAAAAGATGCTTATGAGAATGTCCGAAATCCAAAGGAAAGATCAAGAGGTGGCAATGGGAAGTGAAGCACCCCACAAGGATCCGGATTGACGAAGGACCATGGGAAAGTCGAGCTTTCGACTATAAACAAGCACTTCTTGGGAGGCAACCCAAGTCTTTTCAATTGTTTTTCATTTCATTGCTGTTCGAATTTGTTTAGTTTTCTTATGATTTTGAATTAGTTTCAATTTATGTGTTTTTGGGTGTTTCAGGTGAAGTTTGAAGCTAAGGAAAAGGAAACAAAATGCTCTAGACTTCGCCGCGGCGAAGTACCCTGAAAAATGTTGCAGCTCCTGTAATTTTTTGCCGCGGCGAAGTCAGTTTTCTTTTAATAGTCGCGTGACATTTCATTTTTGCGAAAATTTTCCTGAAGCACTTTTCTTTTTAGTTTTAGTTTTTATATCTTTATGTTTTGTAAGTAGGAATTGATGTTGATTTCCTGGTTTTTGGCTCTTTATTTGTTTTTGTTTAGATTTTAGGTTTAGTTCAATAAGGTTGAGATTAGGATGTAATTCTTTCATATTAATTAGTGAGGGTATCTAACACATTTGGCACCATAGACTTTCATTTGTTTGACAGATGATGATGATGAGGAAGCCAAGGAATGGATGCCAAAATGTTGCACAAAAATCGGCCTTTATGGATTAGTCAGGGGAGTATCTCGTAACCTTTACTTTTGTTTTTCTATTCCTTGGATGTGCATGATGTGACATTGGGGACAATGTCATTTTGAGTTTGGGGGTAGGAAATAGAAATAAAGCTTGGTTTAAGGGTATATCGGCTGGAAACCAGAACCCGCCTTAAAAACTGCCTAGCAGTACTTGGCAACCTCGGGTATAACAACGCCACGTACACCTTAAATGAAAAAAAATAAAAAAATAAAAACTTTTGTTATTTTCTTTAGTTTGATTGTTTTTGCCAATGATGAATTGCATAAGTCTATGATGAAACTTGAATTGTTGGGATATTATTCTTAGAAAATGTTAAGCATTGCTTCAAGTTTAGGTTTATTGACTGAATTTTGATTGAGGTTTGTTGAGTGGTTCAACCACCATTTTCATTTTTTCGGCATGCTTAGAAACATTTTATGTGGTTAGGTGAAGTCTTGATAATGTTGGTGGACTCTAGAACCTAGTTAAGAAGTGCTTGAGGCGAAATTCTAGGATTAGACATTGTTGAGGAAATGATTTAGGCATTTTTTCGAAACGTTTGAGCCTTTCTAGCCGACCCATGAATAAATCTTTTCCTAGTCACCCATTTGAGCCTTATGAGATTATCATTGCCTTATTTTTCCTTGCAAACAAAAAAATTGTCCAATCCCTATACCCTAAACACTTTATCATACCCTTTAGGAGAATTATGGACCTAATGTATGACACAAAAGAGCTTGGAGAGGTGTGTGAATAAGTGATGGACCAAAATTTTAAGTTTGGGGGTTGCAAAAAGGGCACGAAGAAGGGGCAATAGACCTCAATGGTGTTGCAAATAATTGTTATTGTAAATATTTGTATTTAAAAAAAAAAAGAAAAAAGAAAGAAAAAAAGAAAGAAAGAGAAGAAGAATAAGAAAAAGAAAAAAAAAAAGAAAAAAAACTGCTTTAGTTCAATTCAAAATCAAAAATAAGAAATGCATACGTTTGAGGGTTGCAAAATGGTTGACACTTTGATTGTTGGTTGAGAAAGAAAGTGGAGATTGATGTAGCTCTTAGTGGTATGTTGAGATGGTGGCTGAAGAGTATTAGTGTTTTGGGAGGCTGTAGGTTCAGTGTCATCAGTGTTTTGGGAGGTTGCAGTGGTATGTGAAGTACTAAGGGCTTTTTGGGAGGCTGTCTTGGCTCTAGTTTGCATGGGATGTGTATTGGTGGAAGAGATATGCAGTGGATGTTTTTCAATAGAAAACTGTGATGAGTGCAAGTCAATAACAAGTGGACAGCTAGATGAACTCATTTGTGTTTGACGTTTGTATGTCAATGGAGAAAATGAGGTGAGATCAACAATTAAAGGACAATTTAATAGAGTTGAAGAGGATGTAGTAGGCATGCATAATGAGGTGCTAGGATTATAATGATGTAAGGATGTATTGGAACAAGGAGATAAAGTAGTTGAAGGATGATGTAAAGCGGCAGAAGATGACTTACCAACTACTGAAGAAGGATTTGGTGGAGGGCAGTTCTCTGCAGGAGCAACTTGTGGCCTGTTATCAGTTACTGATGGAATTGAAACAAAAGGAAAACTGGAGACTAAAGGATTAAGACCTGAAGAACTAAAAGATGCTAAATAATTTTGAGGATTTTGAGAAGTGGAAGGCTTGGACACATAAGAACCGAAACCGAAAGCAAATGGAAAATCTGTTTCATTAAATTGAACACTAGGTGTAATAAAAATTCTACCATCAGAATTGAGACATTTATAACCCTTGTGAACAAGATATAACCCATAAAAACACACTTGGAGGAGTGAAAACTAAACTTGTGTTTTTGAAAATCTTTCAAGTATGGAAAACAAGCACACCCAAAGACTTTAAGAGTTGAGTAAAGAGGCTCATGACAAAATAAAGTTTGATATGGAGAAATAAAATTCAAAACTAATGTAGGTAGTCTATTTATGAGAAATACAGCAGACTCAAAAGCTACCAAAAAAAATGTAAAGGCATGAATGCATGTGCAAGAAGGGTAAGGCCAGTTTCGGCAATATGTCTATGTTTTCTTTCACTCCTACCATTTTGTTGGTTAACATAAGCACAAGAGTGCCTAAAAAGTATGCCAGCATTGGTTAGGTAAGGAACTAAACCCTTGTATTTAGCTCCCTGATCAGATTGTAAACATTTCAACTTATAATTGAATTGTCTTTCAACCAAATGATGGAACTTAATAAAAACAGAGTGAACTTCAGCCTTAGTTCTTAAAGGAAACATCCATGTATATCTACTATAATCATCAATGAAGTGTATATAGTATTTAAAGCCTTCTAAGCCAAATATCACTATGAACTATTTCAAGTGGTTGAGTTGCTCTATTATGGGAAATAGGAAAAGAATTTCTGTGTATTTTGCCCATTTTGCAAGCATCACAAAAACCTAATGAAGAGTTGAAATTAGCCTTGGTTGAGGTTTTAAGTAACTTAACCAGAATTTTGTGTAAGATTTCTGCATGGGGATGACCAAGTCTATTGTACCGAAGTATTAAAGAATTATCCTTAGTATTGGTGACTTGAAAAGTTGAAGGTGTGTGAGATATTAAGCCATGGATATGATCTGAATTTGTTGAGTGTAAGTTTAAGTGCTCCATTTTTGGTAGAGCAGTAGTTTGAGTATGTAGATTAGTGGAGTCAAAGGTATTAGTAGTGAGTTGTGTACTTAATGGTAAGCTTTTGGATGAGGAAGTGGGTTGTGTGTGAGATGTAGCAGTATCAACACTAATTGCTGGTGTAATTAAATAATCGAAACTGAAGAACTCAGTGGGTTGTGAACTCTGGAAAACTAAACCAGAACTAAGTGACTGTGTGCTTTGAGAAAGTAAACCAGAATTAGATGACTGTATGGCTGAATGAGCAGAATGCAAATGATGTCTGTCAATAGAATGCAAATGACTATTGTTAGCATTAGAATCAGCAGATGCAGAACAAGAATTGGCAAAAACATTTCTTTTATTCATATCAAAGAAATTCTTCTTACAAGTACCAGAATCAACAACCATGGCATTAGAGTTGATAGACTTCAATAGAGAAGAATTACATGGATTCTGTTCAGATACATCAGACTAACAATCAACAGTACCTAAGTTGACAGACTTATTACCAACAACAGTGACTGGCAACTCAATTTTATTGTTCTTACAAGCCTCTAAATTGACAGACTTATCAACTAGGGAAGTAATAAATTATTTGGGAGCTAAGGAAACAGAAGACTTAAGCTGAGAATGAGCAAACTCAGGACTAAATGATTGACTAGCTAAAACATGCAACTGATATAGGTATGCTTTAAGTCCTCCCTGTAGAAGCACTACCCTAGTAGCCTTGTCCTTAACAGTGCAATAGTTAGAGTCAAATTCAACAACAACACTATTATCTTGAGTAAGTTGAGAGATACTAAGAAGATTTTTGGTTATCCTAGGCACACACAAAACATTTTTTAAGAAAATGCATTTAGATTGAAGAGAACTAGGTAAAAGAGAGAAACCAACATGAAATATATTTAAGGACTCACCACTGCCTACTTGCAATTGATCACTCCCATCATAGCTCCTATTGATAGCAAGCTGGTTAAGATATGAGGTAACATGGTCAGTAGCATCTGAATCCATGTACCAGGTTGGATCAGGTGGAGTTGTTGAGTTAATGGTCATGGGTGTGAGAGTAGAAGTCTGAGGAAAAGGAGATGAATGTGCAGTGTAGTAGGCTTGGTTTGGTGAGTTAAATTGTTGGCTGGGAACAGTGAGTGCTGATTGTTGTTAGGGAAAATGTGGTGAGTTTTGTAGGTTGGACTGTGAGGGCTGATTAAACTGTGAAGAAGGATGGGTGTGTTGATGAAAATTTGGTGAATTCAGTCCATAGGAGTTAGTTGTTGGATGAGATGGTTGAAAGTTATTGGAAGGTTTGTTGTGGTACTGGGGAAAAACAGGATCAGAACCAAATTGGTGATAGGATGAACTAAGTTGGTGAGGTGGAACTCCATTGTAAGTTGAGTTGTAACGGTGGTAGCACTGTTCTGCAGTATGACCTATTTTGCTGCAAACTTGATAGACTGGTTTGCCTTTATTGTTTGCTCGATCTTTGCCTCTGTTCATTGTGTTAAAGCTAAGTGGTCGATAAGTAGAAAAAGGACCATATTGACCAAATAAGTTTACTTCAGGTAAACTGTAGTGAGAAAGGGGTGGATTGGGAAAACTAGCAGGAGAAGTATAATAGGGAAGTTGTGAGGTTTGTGATAAAGGTGTTGGTAACTGATTTGTGTGTGACGATGAGATAGGGAAACTAGACGATACTGTCCCTGTGGTGACATATAAGGATTTATTACTGGAGGTGTTTAGTGAGGCAACATGTGTGAACTTAGTGAAAAAATCGGGGAGTTGAACTTCTAATCTCATCTCATATCTATAGGTAGTCTTGAGCTTCTGTAGAGTGGTGAGTCAAATTTTGACTCAATTCTGGAAGTCAGATTAACAACAATAGCATCAAACTCTAGACCTAAACCATCTAATACATGTTGAAGCAATTCATCATTTGTGATTATGTGACCACTGGCCGACAAGCTCTCAGTAAAACTTCTCATTTTCTTAATGTAATCACTAACACTAAGACTTCCTTTTTGTGTATTTTGAATCAAGTTCTTCAAGTGTAGAGCTCTAGCTTTAGATTCAGTTAAGAATTCATGTTCTAATCCAAACCAAATCTCAGTAGCAGATTTACATTTAGAAACATTTCTGAATATACATTCTGAAATTGAAGCTAAAAGCCATGTAACAAGGAACTTATTTGTTTTCTTCCAAGCAATGTAAGCTGGATTGATATTTTCTCTGGCTAGGGTTTCCTTCGAACTATTCACACTCAAATCAGATGAGGACTCTTCATCGGAGACAATCAGAGGTTCAGGACAAGGATCAAGACCGGTCAAGTGTTCCTCAAGTTCGTGAGCTCCTACAGCAGATAATACTTGAGATCGCCAAAATTGATAGTTGTCTCTGTAATTATCCCTCGTCAATTTCAGACTAATCACTTGAAGACTTGATGAAAAAGTAGAAGAGTGGAAACCAGTGGAATTGCTAATCAATTTCTCCATGTTATTAGAGGATTGGAATTTTCTAGGAATCTCAGCCATAGACATTTGTCTTAGGCTCTGATACCATGAAAGTTTCAAAGAAAGAAGAAAGAAAGAGTAAAGAGAACTTTGAAGAAACTGCAAATCTGGTGTATTCGATTAACTAACTGTACAAGAGATTAGCTTCTCTTTTATATTAAGAGGAAGAGAGCTGATCTGAACCTTGAGTAATGCTAAAGAGTAAAGTTAGAGAGCTGAGCTAAACTGAACTTTAGTAAAGGTAAACAGTGACCAAAACGACACCATTTTGAAACAAAGCACTGCAATTACACAAATGACATTTTACTAACAGGGAGCTACGAAGAAATTTTTGAATGACTACGTGACATGGAGATTAAAATAAAGGACTGTATCTAGTTTTTGTGGGATTATTTAAGTGTAACGAAATTCTATGCGACATGGCTATGGAAGTTCTCTTGGTGTCCATTATTCCAATTCGACATCAAATTATAGTTTTTTCTCTTAAAATGTTAGTTTATGATCGTGGTGTAAAATTCTATTTCTTAATTCTCTCTTAACTTTTAGATGACGATTATATGAAGCGTGGTTAGTCAGAAATCTCGTGATTGGTTCATAAGATTTTCCAATGTTATGTTCAAGTAAAATTTTCATTAGATAAAATTCTGAAGCAAGTTGCAAGAGTATGCAACTCGGTCATTAACAGACAGTATGAGCTTCAATAGAGAAACAAGAAAGAGAAAGTCAATCAACTTGAGCACAAGTGATGTTTGATGAAGGAGTGTGAGAGACATAGCCTAGCTTGTGCTAGATGAATGCTAATTACAAGGCTTTACTGATGCAAACTGGACAAGTTGTTTTGATGATCACTGTGAAAAGCCAAAAATAAATAAATACATAACTGTTGGGCGTTTATTTTTTAATTTCAATTTCAAATTACAATTTTTATCTAAAAATCTTAATTTATTATTTTAGTGTAGAGTACTATTTCTTAATGTTAATGTGTGATTACAGTGTAGAGTTTTATTTCTCAATTCTATCTCAACTTTCAAATTATAATTAAATGAAGGATGGTCATAAAGTACAAACTCAAGTTACAGTTACTTGATGGAATTGATCGCCCTTCTTAATTAATACTTAGTTAATTTACTCTCTAATTAGTTTGAGAAGATCGAAGTAGCCACTTTCTTCCCGTAGAAGGGATCACATTAATTAATTATTATGCACTAGTTAGAGAGTAAATTAATAATCTAATATATATAAGATTATTAATTTACTCTCTAATTAGTTGTTGACTTATAATTTTATGCGTGTTCTTATAACAACATACATATACTATTTCATCAAGTGTATTCTTTTGATATATATGTTGATTGGTTCATTAAGATTTTCCAAGTTTTAACTTAGGAAAAATCTTTCATCACTTAATATTAACTGAAATATATACAATGGCTACACGTATTAGTCTATAAGCTTCAATTGAGAAGCAAGAAAAAGGAATGCGAAACTAAGAAGCAAGAAATTAAGAAAGAGAATGTCAATAAGTGGCGTATGAGGAAGGTGTGTAAATTAATGCTAATAAGGAGTGTTTGATTAATTAGTCTAGGTCATGGTAGATGTTATTATTGAGTAGCAAAGTACAAATTTTTGAGTGTATATATGTATACAAGTCTTTTGTTTATATAATTAGTTAAAAGGCTGATTTTATTCAATAGCATAAGAATGATGTAATTATATAATCAATTAAACTTATGCCGTGTTGAACAGATACCAAATCCATAAAATTAATTATAGAAGATAACGTGTTAAAGAACATAAAATTAATTTTATTCAACTTGAGTTTCTGCATGTACACAAATCACCCATTTTTCTCCTATAAAACCCCATGCAAAAAGCTTACAAAATCCATCACTCGCATTCGCATTCTCAAGCTCCAAACTTTCGAAAACCCTAAACAGTTTTAACCTCTCTCCAATGGCTTCTTCCAAGGCAGTTGTTATTTCAACTACTCTCCTCTTTAGCGCTCTGTTGATCTCCCTCATCCCATCCTCATCAGCCGCGACCGTCAACGCTACGCTTGGTGTATGTATTCCTGTCTTTGTGGGTTATCCACCAACCACTGGTTGTTGCTCTATCCTTGGCACAAGTGCAAATGTAACTGCGACCATTTGCCAAGCCTATAATGCCCTCCCACCTGTTTTGAAAGCTATGGTCAACGCCAATGTGACGTTGAGTTTATTGTCCGGCTGCAGGAATGTTAACATTACGACTAATATCAACACATGCATTTGAAAGTCTACTCAATTTACCATCGACCTTCACCTCGCCACGTACTATATATATTTAGGGTTGGTATCCTATAGGCCTAGTAATGTTATCAGGTAATAAGACTTATTAAATATATGGTCGACAATGTTTGATTATGTATTAGGAAGAGTTTGATTATTAGACCTATACATATATAAGAATGCCCCATACAAATAAAAATGTACACTAGCAACTCTATGATGGAAGGGAGGTTTTTTATAAGCTATCTTACCTGTCATACGTAGCTTATGATATTATAATGTTATAATAATTTGAGATCGATGGATATTTTAATATTTGTTCATAGCATGACGTTATAATTATTATAATAAACAACAACAACAATAATAATAATAGTAACAATAACGACAACAACAATAATAATAGTATTATTATTATTATGGATGGGGTATTGGCTCAGTATATAGCAGGTTCATTCCTATTATCTTTCTTTTCTTTCTTTTACTTTTAATTTGTATTTCTGCTTTATATATAGAGCATTCAGTAAGCCCTCTCCCCTAATTTTTATGTTGTTAGGCCAAAAAGAGTCTTTCTTGGATCTAATACGACAATCATGGCATCTTAATTTTAGATCCTTTAAAAATAAAACATAATTTAATGAAAAGATGACTAAAAGACTACCAAAAAATTTAGATTTTTTTTTTTTTCCCCTTATGAATTATCAATTTATCTTGGTACAATAAAGTGGCAAAAGGAGTTTAAGTGTTGAACTCCTTTAAGTTTATATCAAAATGAAAGTTTAAAGGGGACAAAACACAATAAATAAAAACAGGCAATAAGCTCTAATTAGTTTAAAATGTAGAAGAATTCGTAATATCGTAATTGCCACTCTTCCGAAGGCAGTACAAGTAGTACACTCCGATTATATATTTTATATTAGAATGGTGTCATTGGGATCACAAGTTTTATCTAATAAGACCCCCACTAATGAACTTTACTAATAAATTTAAAAAATATTATAATTTCTATACATGTCTCAATTAATTATTATCACTTTCATTTTTTAAGAAAGTTATCATTTATATTTTCCCTTTCATTTCCAATTTTTTTTTTTTTCACTTTTAGTGTTCATTATATTGGATTACATCTTTATTAAAAAATCATTTGAATTATCTAATAATAAGTTGTGGGTGCGGAGCCACCACTAGCCCTCCCTAGCCTAGGAGCGGCTCTTTATTACTCTATACCATTTCAAACTTCAAAGAAATAGTCAACTTTCCATTGCTTGGCTATCCCATATTTCAAGTCTAATAATGAAATATTATAATTAACAATAAAACTATACTTACTCACAATCTTACTAACCATCTTACTATCCTGATAAATATAACTGCATAGTATGGGTACTATGCGTATGGTGCCCGTACTATGCCGTTATATTTTCCAGGATTGTAATATGGTTCGTAAGATTGTGATTAAGCATAGCATTACTCACTAACTAATGTGGTCTTATAGTTATGTTGTATTTCAGAAAAGAATTATAGATATGAAAAGTTAAATACAAGAATTTAATAAAATTTTAAGTTAGACTTGATAGTAGGTTGTGTCAAAACGGTTTCGTGTCATGGCACAGTCATGTCTATCAAATTTTCACAAACCAAAGCTGATCATTTAGCTTTTGGGTTTAAATGTGAAAATCCAAACCTAAACATTATTTTACCATGTTATCAAAACCTAACCCATTAAAAGCTTTCCCCAATTTTTTTGTTTTTAATTTTCTAGCCAAACAATAAAATATATTACGATCTTACAAATAATGTTATACTAGAATATTAAATCATACTTTTTTTATTAAACAAAAAAAGTTTCATAATCTTATCTATGATGGTTCAATGTTATATTAGTTCAGTACATAGACATCAACATCTACATTTCAACCAATTCAAATCCTATATTATGAGAAATATCCACTAATTAGCATTTGAAAAGAAGAGAAAAAAAATCAATAAAGTCTTTGTCTTAATCTAAAGAAGGACGTCAAAGAATAGGGGTTGTTGGGACCAGGAGTGAGCACGAGTAGCGGGTAGAATCGGAACCTGCAAGTAAAACCAGAACCGACACTGTGCGGGTAGGTTTCGGCTCCTTTTTTTTTGAACCAACACTGTGTGGTTCTGGTTCTAGTTCCGACATTGGAGGAACCGAAATCGAAACCGAGGAAAAGAACCTGAAGCGGGTACCCGGATTGGAACCTGCTTTGGAACTTAAGCTAAAACTAAATATTTGTGAAGAATGCGAGGTTTATCATAATTTTACATATAAAAAAATTTTAAATGGAAAAAACTAAATTTTTACAATAACCTAATTAAATATATATACAATTATACATATAAACTACACCATATAAAAAACTTTAATATATTATATTAACCTAATCAAATATATATACATATATAGTAATATATACTTCACTCTATATATATATTAAAATTTTTACATATAAAAAACTTTAATATATTATAATATTAAAGTTTTGATTAATTAAGTGTATAATCAGAATTAGGATCTAATTAAAAGTGTTTTAATGTTATTAAAAGAATTATTTTTGAATAAAATAGTATATTTGATTGAATAATAATATATTATTTAGTTATTTACTTTAATTATCAAGTTCTAAGTATATCTATAAGAAATTAGTAATTAATTAATTATATATGATAAATTGATAAATGTTAGTACATTACTAGTTAAATGAGTACTTAATTAATTATTAGCATTTCATTATAATTAAATGATTACTTAATTAATTATAAGTTTATAATATTACATTATAAACATCAGCAATCTACTACATTTGTAATTTAATACATTACTTAATTAAATTATTAGAAATTTATTTAATTATAACAATATTATAGATTTATAGTATGATTATTTAATTAATTATAACATTCTATTATAAACATTAATACAATACTTAATTAAATTATTAGAAATTTAATTAATTATAATATTACATTATAGATTTATAGTATGATTACTTAATTAATTATAACATTACATTATCGTATGATCATTTAATTAATTGTAGCATTACATAATTAAATGATAACTTAATTAATTATCATGACATTATATTATAAACATTTTAAGTTACTACATTAGTATGATACTTACTTAAATGATTATAAATTTAATTAATTATAACATTAGATTATAAATTTACAGTATGATTACTTAATTAATTATAACATTACATTATAGTTAAATGATTACTTAATTAATTATAACATTATATTATAGTATGATCACTTAATTAATTATAACATTACATAGTTTAATCATAAATGATTACTTAATTAATTATAAATTTATAATATTACATTATAAACATTAGTAATTTACTGTAGTAGTACATTACTTAATTAAATTATTAGAAATTTAATTAATTATAACATTACATTATAGTTAAATGATTACTTAATTAATCATAAATTTATAATATTACATTATAAACATTAGTAATTTACTATATTAGTGCATTACTTAATTAAATAATTAAAAATTTAATTAATTATAATGTTACATTATAGATTTATAGTATGATTACTTAATAATTTGTAACATTATATTATAAATATTAGTATAATACTTAATTAAATGATTGGAAATTTAGTACAACATTTATAAGTCATATTGGACACAAATGAATGAGTAATCAAAATTTGAAAACTACTAAATGCAAGTTTGTTTAATTTGTTTGAACTAAAGAAGAAGAAGTTATCAATGTGCTGCAGCACACTTTGTCTAGAATTGTAGATGCGACACTTGTCTAGGACTCGTACACAGATTATGAATTTTTCTTCCGTTTTTTATTGGGAAAATAGGTTTGAGAGTCCTAAACTAAATAGAATTAAGGAAAATAAAACCCCAACCCTTTTGGGATATAAATAGAATTCTTTTAGCATTATTTTGGAGATTCTTTGGTAAGAATTAGAGGAGCCTAATGCAAGAGAAGATCAAAGTGACAGAATTTCTGGAGTTTTTGATTTGCAATATACAAAAGTCTTCTTATTTCTTTCTTGAACTCATGTTTCTTACTTTAATAAAGATGGTTGTTTCTTTCATGTTGATTATGAACTAAATTTATTCTCTAGGGCTAAGATATAGCCCAATCTCTTGATTATGTATTGATTTATTTATGGTGATTTTTATTAAGATTTCTTCCTAAGTTTTATTATTATGCCTAATGCTTTTGATTCTTAAGGGCCCAAGAATTGAATGAATTAATGGACTAAGGTTTGATCAAGAGATGATACTTAGTTGGTCTATGGTAATGAAACCATGGATTGAGCGAATGCTAGAGATAGAATACCGCAACTTGTGAGGTTCTGGTAAACTCCATGGAGCGTAATGATCTCCAATTGGTTAAATCTGATTACAGATAATTCGGGTTAGTAATTAGGAGTTAATTTGATAATTGTTCGAGAGAAAATTATTGGAAATTAAGGGAGTTTGACCTATAGGAAGAGCTTAATGAAATTAGCATAAGTAATCAATACATATGAATAAGAGTTGGTGTGAAATCTATGCCCTAGGTCTAGTCATCTTGCGTTAAACCCAAAGATTTATTTTGACCAAATTTCTTTTAATTTCAATTTTTTTTTTTAATTTAGGTTTTCGTTGATACAATTTGTATTAATCAAATAGTAAAAGGATAGTTTAATTGGTAATTGATAATAGTAATTCTCTTGGGTTCGATATCAGTACTCATACACTTTATTACTTGCACGATTTCATACACTTGCGAAAATCCACAACACATACCACTATCTAATTAAAGTATTATTAGTTATGATTTATCACTCTCCCACTTTAGTTAAAACAAAAGCTAAGACTTTTAACCCCTTGGTGTGTGGCCGGATGACAAGACTCCTTAGTGGGTTACCCAAAGGTCTTGTGTTCGAGTCTCACAAAGTGGTCACCTACCACATTTGTGACTTATTTGACCCATTACCCTTATAGAGTGTTTAATGGACCCCGTAGATTAATTGAGGTGTACGCAAGTTGGTTTGGACATCTTGGTTATCCAAAAGAGATTAATTAAGGTGCACGCAAGTTGACGTTACCCAAAAAATAAGAATAAAGAAAAAAAATAAAGACTATTCGTACTTTTACAAGAAGGACAAAACTAAACCCCAAGTGAATGCTGAAGCTTAGTTACTTTCGAAAAATTAGTCAGGCCCGGCAAATGTTCTCTTTAATTAAAAATTTACTGAAAAAAAAAAAAAAAACTTAAAAGGCCCTTTAATTATAATATAGTTATATGAGTAGATCTAGGTGAATCTAATATAGTCGCTAGTTTGAAAAATCCAATGCCCTCATTTAGAGGTTGCATGATTGATTTATTGGGCCTACAGAATACCTACAAAATCAAACCAACAGACATCCTCAGAGAAGATTAAATATTATGCAAGTTGAAGTTTCTGCATCAAAAAGATTAAATGTTGATTTATTAGTTAGCTTAAAGCCTTATTTCCATAAATTTTGAATATATATATGAGATTTCTTCTCTAGCACAATATATCCTTATTTCCAGAATTTTTTCATAGCAAATAAAGGGAAAAAAAGTAATATCAGTAAGTTAGTACTTCAAAGAGATTAAATATGAGGACTTTATCGGTTGTACAGAAACAATGGAACTCAATGCTATGGTGCTATGAGGTTTGCTTCAATGTTCTTTCCAACATCTAATTACAAGTTTTCAAGTACTATGTAACTCTAATGTGGAGTTTTATTTCTCAAATCTCTCTTAACAATTAAATTAAGAGTGATAAGTTAGTGTCTAAAATTAAGTAAAAAACTTATACCTTGACATTCTTATCAATTGATCTTAATTAATGTAACTTTAACAAGTCAAGACTATCATTAATTATTCAAGGAAGCATGAAGAAGTTTCTAAAAATAATTTTATTTTTAGGGCACTAAAAATGAAAAGCTGTTGGGAGCTACGAAGAAATTTTTGAATGACTACGTGACATGGAGATTAAAATAAAGGGAGTATCTAGTTTTTGTGGCATTATTTAAGTGTAACGAAATTCTGTGCGACATGGCTGTTGGTGAAAGCCTGAAAAGAGCAAATGATCAATGTTAGAGGAGCTGATTGAAATTTCTCATATTTCACTTACAAGCAACGGTGTCGTTTTTTAATGGTTAAGAGTTGTTGTCTTGTTCACTTCATCAGCTCTCTACTTTACTCTTTCACTCAAGTTTACTTCCTCTCTTTCGAAGCTCTGTATATATAAATCCCTAAACATTGTAATCTGATTACTTACTTAAGATCAATAATATCGAATTCTCTTTTCTTCATTTTCAATTTCTTTCAATTTCTTCTCATGGTATCAGAGCCAAAGACTAACGTCAATGGCAAGGATTTCTGGAAACAATAGCTCTAACGAGAACTCAGTGAAGATGTTTGGCAGCTCAACTTCAGTTTTCTCATCTAGTCTTCAAGAAGTCAGTCCGAAGCTAACAAGAGATAATTACAGAGATAATTATCGCTTCTAGAGATCGCAAATCCTATCATCTGTAGGAGCTCATGATCTTGAAGAACAGTTAACAGGTCAAGCTCAACGTCCTAAACCTCTTATTGCTTTAGACAATAGTCTTGAAAATGAGCTAGGGGAAGAAGGAATTAAAGAAACCCTAGGAAAAGAAAAAATTAATCCAGCTTATGTAGCTTGGAAAAAAAACTGATAAGTTTCTTGTCACGTGGCTTCTTGCGTCAATTTCTGAATGTATGTTCAGTATTGTGTCCAAATGTAGATTTACTACTAATATCTGGTTCGCACTTGAGACTGAATTTTTAAGTGATTCTAAGGCTAGAGCCCTACATTTAAAAAATCTTGTACAAAATACTCAAAAAGGTAACATGAGTGTGAATGAGTATGTTAAAAAGATGAAGGGAATTGTTGAGAGTCTATCAACACGTGGTTAAATCATTTCAGATGAAGATTTGCTCCAGCATGTGTTAGATGGACCGGGACTAGAGTTTGATGCAGTAGTTGTCAATCTAACTTCCAAAATTGAAAAGTTTGATTCAATTTCATTACAAGAGGCATAGTTTTTATTACAAAAGTACGAACTGAGGCTTGAGAAGTTTAACTCCATTGATTTTCTTCATAGCTCACTCAATGTTGCTTCTCTTAGCAATGTCAATAACAGATCTATGTTCCCAACTACTACGTTGTTGCCATCTGCTCATACTGGTTCATCAAAGGAAGCTCCTGGACCTCTTAATCAGTTGACCTCTCTGCAATATTCGTTACCAGCATTACCACAGGTCTATCACTCTTTAGCTTCTCAGAATGCTCAGCATTATTCACCTAATTTTGGAAACCAAACTAGTGCCCTCACTAGTCCATTTTCTCCTTATCGACCTGCTAGATTTGTTGGACATGGCAGAGGTCGAGGCAGAGCTAATGGTAGAGGGAAGCCAATTTGTCAACTCTGCAGCAAGATTAGACATACAACACCTCAATGTTACCATCGGTACAATGCCAACTATAACGGAGCACCACCTCAATTTTTCAGAAACCAGTCAGTTGTTGGTACTGGTTCTAGCATGTTTAATTCTGGGAGCACATATTCTGGTGGATAGAACCCTTCCTTCTTGAATGTTGGTTATCCGAATGTTGGCACATCTAATGGGAGTCAACAACATATTTATTCTCTTCCCACCCAGTCTGGATCATATTCTCCACAGGAAGGGAATACTGGTATCCAGCGGTCAATTCCATAACCTCCTACTTAGCAACATCATTATGTTTTTCCCTCTCAGCAGCAAGGTTTTCGAGTCCCTAGTCAGCAACAACTACACTCTCCTAACAAAGTGTACTTTGCCTCTCATTCAGCCACTGCACCACTCTCTCATTTTCAAGCCTCACACATTACTCTAACCACACCTCCTAATCCAGCTTGGTACATGGATTCAGGAGCCACTGATCATGTCACCCCTGATCCACATCAACTAGTAACCAGCAGGAGCTATGATGGTAATGAACAATTGCAAGTGGGCAATGGTGAGTCTCTTTCCATATCTCATATTGGCCTTACCTTGTTACCTAGTTGTTTACATTCTAAACGTGTTCACTTGAAAAATGTTCTTTGTGTGCCTAGTATTACAAAAAACTTAGTATTTCCAACTTGACTAGAGATAATCAGGTTGTTGTTGAATTTGATTCTGATTCTTGCACTGTTAAAGACAAAGCTACCAGAACAGTGTTGCTCAAGGGAGGTCTTAAAGTTGGTTTATATCAATTGCATGTTCCTTCTACCCTGCCATCCAGTTTAGTCACTGTGCCCAATTACTATAGTTCATTGCAGGCCTTTGCTGCCACCTTAGATCACAAGACTTTAGAGTTGTCTGCTGCTAATTCTAGTCAGTTTAATTGAATTAATAATTAGGTTGTTCCACTTGAGCAGTTTAGTTCTTTGAGTTAACTTAGCTGTTCAAGCAAAAACAGTCAGAATAATTGTTTCTCATTTTCTTCTAATTTGAATGATTGTACTTCTTTTCAAAATAATAAAAGTTCTTCTTTGTTACCCTCTCAACATGATTCTAATACTCAGTTATCTAATGCTACCTGCTGTGAATCCAATGTTGTCAACAACAACTCATGGTTGCATCATGATCATTCTATTAATAATTGTACAAACTATAATCATCATGGACGAGATCCATCATTTGCACTTCAGGTTAAAAAATGCCAAAGAAAACAAGATGTCTCTTTGGCATAATAGGTTAGGCCATCCTAATACTGATGCACTTCAGAAAATTCTGACCTATCTGCATAAAGACACCACTGAAACAGTTTCCACAACATCTTTACCTTTCTGTGATGCTTGTAAACTAGGCAAACTTCACAAGAATCACTTTCCTATGTCACAATCTAGAGTAACCAAACCGTTAGAACTTGTCCATAGTGCATTTGGGGAATAGCTCCAAATGTTTCTCTAGAAGGATATAGATACTACATTCACTTTATAGATGACTATAGTAGGTACACTTGGATGTTTCCCTTACGGACCAAGGAAGGTGTTCAGTCTGTGTTCATCAAGTTTCATCATCTTGTTGAAAGATAATTCAGTTGTAAACTTCTATGTTTGCAATCTGACCAAGGGGCTGAATATAAAGGGCTGATTCTTATCTTACAACCGCAAGAATCCAATTTAGGCACTCATATGCATATGTTCATCAACAAAATGGGAGAAGTGAAAGAAAACACAGACACATTGTTGAAATTGGTCTTACACTATTAGCTCATGCATCCATGCCCTTGCATTTTTGGTGGCTTGCATTTGACACAACTGTTTTTCTTATAAACAGAATGCCTACTTCTCTTCTGAACTTTATCTCACCTTATCAAGTCCTATTTCATAAAACACCTGTTTATTCTTTTCTTAAAGTTTTTGGTTGCACTTGTTTTCCTTATTTGAGGGATTACAACAAACATAAGTTCAGTTTTCACTCTTCCAAATGTGTATTTGTAAGGTATAGTCTGATTCACAAAGGCTATAAATGTTACAATTTTGAAGGGAAAATATTTATTATCCCTAATGTTCAGTTAATGAGTCAGAATTTCCCTTCTCTAAAGAGTTGTGTTTTTCTTCTAATTCTGCAAGTCAATCTTCAGTGTCTTTAAATGGCTTCATCTCTGGAGATTCTGCTCATTTAGTGTCTAGTTTCCCTTATAATGTTGTGTCCTTAGCAACTAATTCTACTAGCAAAGAACTCTCTTCAAGCAACACTTGTCCTGCAAGTGGTGATTCTACAGTGCAGCATCAACCTCATTCTGTTAATAATAATCTGCCTCATCTTGCTTCTTATTCAACTCCAGAAATCAGTTTCCATAACACCTCTAATTTTTCTGATAAACTACCTACTGTATCCCAAAACAGCTTACAAACACAATCTTTCCCACCTAGTACTAGTCAGACATCTGTTTCTCCTATATAGCCAGCACCAAATACTAATTCAACCCAATTACCATGTTCTCTAGAAATTGATCTTACTGGTTATCTTCTATCTGCCTCAACTAAACCTTCACTCTAGTCATCTGAATTGTCATCTCATCCCATGAAAGATCTCTTGCCTACTTGCTCAATTGCTGTTGATTTAACACCTTCACAACCCTGCACACCATCCAACCTTTGTTTGCCTTCCACTTCAGTCACTAATACAAATATTCATCCTCATTCCACCACACCAACAGTCACAAATATTCACCCAATGACAACCATATCTAAAACTGCTGCTCCCATCACCGCTACTACTGCCTTAACCATTTTCAAACCTGTTTAGTCTGAACCTAATTCACTCACAGTAGCCTCTGCAACTGCTGAGTGGACAAGTGTACTGCTAGATGAGTTCACTGCCTTAACTATGTCCAAACCTATCTATCCTGAACCTAATTCAGTTTCTAAAGTATTTAATATCATTGAATGGAAGAGTGCAATGCAAGATGAGTTCAATGCCCTAATAACGAATGGTACTTGGACTCTTGTTCCAAAAGAAGCTGATATGAATGTAGTGGGCAACAAATGGGTCTTTAGAACAAAGTTTCACGCTGATGGAATTCTTCAAAAGTATAAGGCTAGGTTAGTTGCAAAGGGTTTTCAACAAACCCCGAGGTTAGATTATTTTGAGACGTTTAGCCCTGTTATTAAGCCTTGTACAGTCAGAATTATTTTCACTCTTGCTGTCACCTATGGCTGGGATATACAGCAAATAGATGTCAACAATGCCTTCTTGAATGGTACTTTAAGTGAAACAGTTTATATGAGGTAGCCTGAAGGGTTTGAAAGTATTGAATATCCCTCTCATGTGTGTAAACTCAATAAGGCACTTTATGGACTCAAGCAAACACCACGTGTTTGGTTTGATCAACTCAAACAAGCGTTGCTTGATAAGGGATTCTGCAGTTCACTTTCAGATTCAAGTCTATTTATTCTTAAAAATTCTGGTCAAGTACTGTATGTACTCATCTACATAGATGATATCCTGCTCACTGGTTCCAATAAATCTGCTATACTCCAACTAGTTCAAGATCTGAACAACCAGTTTGCCTTGAAAACTTTGGGTTCTATCACCTATTTCCTTGGTTTAGAAGCCACTCAAACTGATGAAGGCATACATTTAAAGCAGACAATGTATGTTTCAGATTTACTTGCCAGAACCAAGATGCAGGATGCACATTCTTGTCCTACTCCAATGACTGCTGGTGTTAAACTCTTCACTGCTGACAATGAGTTATTTTAGAACCCTAATCTATATAGAAGAACCATTGGGGCTCTTCAATACTTAACATTGACCAGGCCAGATATAAGCTTCACTATGAACAAATTGAGTTAGTTTCTTCAGGCTCCAACTGAGCTTTAGTGGCAAGCTTGTAAGAGGGTGTTAAGATATATCAAAAGGACTCAATTTCATGGTCTTCTCTTCAAACCAGCAGCTTCTTTGTGTATTGAAAACTATGCTGATGCAGATTAGGGTAGTAATCTAGATGATAGGAGATCCACAAGTGGCTATTGCATCTATCTAGGTCCCAACATGATCCAATGAAGTTCAAGAAAATAAAAGGTGGTTGCTCTCTCATCTACAGAGGCTGAATATAGAGCATTAGCTCAAACAGCCAATGAGTTGGCTTGGCTGGATAGTTTGTTTTCTGAATTGGGTATACAGTTGCACTCTTCCCCTATCATTTGGTGTGATAATTTTAGTGCTAGTGCACTAGTTGCTAATCCAGTTTTTCATGTGCGTACCAAGCACATTGAGATTGATACGCACTGCATACAGGATCAAGCGTTAGCCAAAAAGCTCACTGTATAGTATGTCCCTTTTCAGTTGCAAATTACGGATATTCTAACCAAGGCTCTTTCTATTTCCCAGTTTCAAGAACTTAAACAGAAACTCACTGTTACTGAAGCAAAAATTTCTTGAGAATTGACTCTAATTTTTTCAAAGCTTCATCTGGTTATTGCGGTTTTCTGGAATTTTTTGGTAGGTAGCTGCAGTTGAATTTTAGGCTTCAGTTGGTTACTGTAGCTGGTTGGTTGATTTTTTTTTTTTTTTTTACTTGAGTGCTGCAGGTTTGAGATTTGAAGAAGAGTATCATGTTGTTACAATGTATTGAGTACTGGTGATATACAATTTTTTTTTTAGTTGTTTCAGCTGCATTTTTTTTTTTTATTGTGCAGAGTAGACGGTTGAGTACTAATTTGAGTTGTTTTAGTTTCTTTTGTTGTTTTAAAGAAGTTTTGTGTAGAGCAGAGCTGACTGTTGAAGTTCTGGTGTTACGCAGGTTTGGGTGGTTTCAGCAATTTTTTTTTTTTTTTTGGTGTTAAGAGTTATGCAATTTTGGGTTCTCTGAATTGTTCCAGAGCAGTGATTTACATGGCAGATTTGGGTGGTTTCAACTACAATTTTTTTTTTCGGAGAGTTGTGCAGCTATAGATTTATGTATTATAGGTTTTTGATGTTCAGTGTTATGCAGTTTTTGGGTTCTCTGACTTGTTCTAGAGCAGTGATTTACAAGGCAGTTTTGTGAAGAGTACTGAAGTGCACTAATCAGAGGCAAACTGCAGTATTAATTTTTTTTTGGTTCCTTTAGTTTAGACAAATTACCTGAGGGTAGTCTAGTCTATAGGGGCATGTTGAACACAGAGTTTAAAGACTGGTTTTTAACAACTGCAGTGTTGTTACTCAAGCACAACAATTCAAGCAAAGTTGCCTAAGGGTAGTCTCGTCTATAGGGGCATGTTGATCAGAGTTCAAAGTAGGATCACAGAGTTCAGAGCAAGGTAGTTGAGTTTGAGGGGGAATGTTGGTGAAAGGCTAAAAAGTGCAAATGATCAAAGTTAGAGGAGCTGATTGAAATTTCTCATATGTCACTTACAAGCAACGGTGTTGTTTTGTAATGGTTAAGAGCTGTTGTCTTGTTCACTTCATCAGCTCTCTACTTTACACTTTCACTCAAGTTTACTTTCTGTCTTTCGAAGCTCTATATATAAATCCCTAAACATTGTAATCTAATTACTTACTTAAGATCAATAATATCGAATTCTCTTTTCGTCATTTTCAATTTCTCTCAATTTCTTCTCAATGGCTATGGAAGTTCTCTTGGTTTCCATTATTCCAATTCGACATCAAATTACAGTTTTTTCTCTTAAAATGTTAATTTATGATCGTGGTGTAAAATTCTAATTCTTAATTCTCTCTTAACTTTTAGATGACGATTATATGAAGCGTGGTTGTTCAGAAATCTCGTGATTGGTTCATAAGATTTTCCAATGTTATGTTCAGGTAAAATTTTCTTCAGATAAAATTCTGAAGCAAGTTGCAAAGTATGCGGTGTGCTGTCGTAGGCAACCAAGATTAAAAACCTTCCTAACCTAACTACTGAACTGTAAATACGGTAAGCAAGGGTCGATCCCACGAAGAGTGTCTAGCCGAATTTTCTGATGATGTGAACAAGGCTAGGGGGTTTTAAGTAAAACAGCAAAACAATCTTAGCAAAAATAACAAAAACAATTCAAATCAAAATCAATTAATATAACAAAACTTGGTCTCAGACAACATCCACCATCGGAATCTTACAACTGATCATTGATGCAAAATTAAATCAATCCATACTTGAATATTCACCGTTGGAACTATTTTCCTATCTCTCCTTAATTGTAATTAATCAAGAAACAAGCGATCTTAATTAATCTTACCATTAAACAACCCTAGACAAGTGCTCAAGATTTAATCTAGTGGCAGCCTTAAGAATTAGAGAAATCGATGAAGCTAAACAACACAAACACAAGCGGTTGTATTTAATTTTGTTGAATGTTCTTCTTAAGATTACTAATTCCTGACACAGTGAATTATTAACCCTAATTGCTTCACAAGTTAGAGGGATCAAACAATTATGGATTTGATATCTAACTTAGTAGTAGATTGCAACAATTAATAAACTAATAGGCCTTCCTAGTAATTAAACGAAACAATCATAAAATTAGGCACAGAAAAACATCAAATACTCAAACACGAAAATTGAACACCAAGAAAAATATATTAGATCTCACAGTTTATTGATTCCGAGGCCTCCGTTTCCTTCGACCAAGTGACAAAAGTTCTAGCCGCTCATGGCCATCATCAAAACTCAAAAGAGAAAGAAAAATTCCAGAGAAGAGAAGAGAGAGGCGTGGTCCCCCTCAAAAACCCTAATCTGATCCCTTTTACAAAAATCCAATTCAAGTATTTGAATCCCACTAAATCTCCTAAAAGAAATATTCTAATATCCTAAAATAACATTAATCCTAATTTGATTCTAATTAATTGAAAATAAGATAGAGTCCTAAAATAAAATAGGAAAGTGGTGATTCTGAGCTGTAACTTACGTGCCACGTGTCCTCAAATCTTCCAATAATAAACTGCCCAATTGATTTGAATGACAAGGCAGAATGCTCCAGGACGTCCAGTGCAGATGCGTCAATTTCAAGCTCGATTACAACCTTTATGCAGTGAGTATCTCTCCAAACTCAAAACATGAAAGTTGTAGATATATTTCTTAGCGTTCCACATCATTTTGAATCATCTCAATCGGAGCTCGGATGAGAGAGTTATGCCCAGATTACGAAACAATGTTGAAACTGTCCAAATTCACTTAATTAGTTCCGTTTTGCAATTAATGCCTCTATTTGCATCCTAAATCAAACTAGAATAATAATGAGTACATTTAGGCAAAAAATAAGTATAAAAGACTAAACATTAAGGGGGGTAAATATGACATTTTGCATTCCCATCAAATTCCCCCACACTTAGCTTTTGCACGTCCTCGGGCAAACTAATTCAAACAAACGCTACACTCAAGTCATATCAAGAACACCATCATCTCAAGTCATATCAAGAACATCAGCATGATGCATAAGCAACAATATTTAATCCATGCATATTCGCACCTAACTTAGGAAGCAGCAAAATAAAATAAAACAGAGTTAATGACATTCATCTGTCTTCATCATCTTCCACAATTACTTTTAATTAGTCAATGCAAACAAGGGAACTAATCGCAACCAATTCATGTACAACTCCCCGCTCAACTTTTCCTCAACTGTTTCTCTTTACTACTACAAACTGGGTAGCAAACTAAGGATTTTTTTTCTTTTTTTCCTTATTTTTTTGTCTGTTTTGAAAAAGAATGAGTGCATTTTATGCTCCATCTCATTTCATGGTTGTGTTTATGAGTGAGTGCGTTTTATGCTCCATCTTGACTCACCACATACCTTTCTTTTCTTTTTCCTATCTGCTTAAACCCACATTTAGGACTAGCTTAAGAGAAACAATTTTTTTCCAAGGGTTGCTATACAATCCTCAATCATGCTTCGTCACTAAGTTCACACAACTTCTCAAGACATATTGTTTCAAACTACAAAGATTCAAATATGATTAACTCTATTTTATGAAATATTACTAACATCCTAAGTCAAGGAATATGCTCAACAACAAAGTCAAGTTACTATTTCATGCATCACTAGACGTTCAAAGACATGACTTAAAGCATAAACCTTCCTAAAAACAAATGCGGGGGAATTTCGTTTAAGGTGTATGTGGCGTTGTTATACTAGAGGTTGTCAAGTACTACTAGGCAGTTTTTAAGGCGGGTTCTGGTTTCCAGCCGGTATACCCTTAAACTAGGCAGAATTCGTTTTTTTTCTTTTTTTCCTTTTTTCCTTTTTTTTTTTTTTTTTTTTGAGCACTACACATTTTTTTGAACACTACACAACAACCTAAATCCCCTCCCCCACACTTAAAGCTTACATTGTCCCCAATGTAAGGTGAAATGCAAAGAAAAGGCAAAAAATAACCAAAATTCAAAATGCAAGAAAAAGAAAACAAACTCCCCTGGGTTGCCTCCCAAGCAGCGCCTTTGTTTATTGTCGTTGGCTCGACTCAAGGCTTTTCTTCTTGCGATGCACTGAGCAACATTCTTCCGTCTCCAAGGAACACGCACTTGAGGTAACTAGGGAGAGGCTTCAAATCTGGAACGGGGGCCTGCAAAACAGAAGGTAAAGGCCTCTCGTTAGAAATTGGTAATGCAATATAAGGAATATTACTCGATTGCTGCTGTAACTTTGGAGAATCATTCAACGCTGTAACAGTTTCCTGCAAATCGGTACTCAAAGCTAATTCCTCATTCTCTTCCTCAAGATGCTTACTAATGGTAACTCCCATTCCATCTTTTCCATCAAGTTCAAAAACTTCTTGTACTAAAGAATCAACCACATCAATAGAATAAACATGACGATGATGATGATCATCATCAGGATATTTCATGGCATCATAACTATTAAACTTGACAAGTTCACCATCAAATTCCATGGTAAGTATGCCACTATGAACATCTATCTTAGTCTTGGATGTCTTAACAAAATAAGAGCAAATTGATCTCCATTTTCCATATCAAGCACATAGAAATCAGTAGGGAAAACTAAGTTATTAACTTGTACCAAAACATCCTCAACTACACCCTTAGGATAAGCATTAGATTCATCAACTAATTGAATTACAACACTAGTTTTACTCAAAGTTCCAAGTTTCAAAGAAGCATAAATAGAGTATGGCATGACATTTATAGAAGCTCCTAAATCTATCATGACCTTCTCAAACCTAGTGTTACCTATCGTACAAGGGATAGTAAACATACCTGGATCCTTACACTTCGCTGGAAGTTTTCGCTGAATTATTGCAGAAACATTTTCTCCCACTCTCACCTTTTCACACCCTTAAGTTTCTGTTTCCTCTTAAGTAGGCACAGTTCTTTCAAGAATTGTGCATAACGAGGTACTTGTTTAATAGCATCTAAGAGTGGAATATTTACCTCACATCTACGAAAAGTCTCATATATATCTCTGTTTTGCTCATCTTTTCTAGATTCTACTAAAGCTTGAGGAAAAGGTGGTACTAGTTTATAATCGGACAGAGGCAGAGACTTACGCTTAGGAACACCATCGTCGTTGGGAACGTTGTTATCTACAACTGCATCTTTCTCATTTTCTTCCTTCGACGATGCAGGGGCTGCCTTTATTGGAATCTCAACCTCTTTACCACTTCTCAAAACGATCGCACTTACATTTTCTCTTGGATTGACCACCGTTTGAGAAGGTAATTTCCCTGAACTTTGCGCCTCCAGCTTACTGACTACGGTTGCTATTTGCCCTATCTGATTCTCCAAACTTTGAACACTGGCCCTCGTCTCCTGTTGAAATTGCAAAGTGTTAGTAGCAAGAGACTTAACAATATCCTCTAAAGGCATACCATAATTAGCAGTTTGGTCCGGTTGTTGTCTAGGGGGGTATGGCTACTTGTACTGCTGGTAATTTGGGCGGTTTTGATGGTGGGGCTGATTCATTTATTGATTCCCATAGCCAAGATTAGGGTGATCCCTCCATCCAGGGTTATATGTGCTCGAATAAGGATCATACTTCTTTTGCAGTTGTCCAGGAAAACCACCTGCTGCATTCACTTGCTGAACAGGCTCCTCTTGAAGAGTTGGGCACATATCAGTCGGATGCCCTACTACCAAACAAATTCCACAAGCATTCACTGTTTGCATGTTACCTATAACTATTTGACGAACAAGAGAAGTTAGACTCGAGATTTGTTGTTCAAGGGAAGAAATATTTACCTCATTATCACGCCTAGATGGAAGGTGAAGCCTACTGCCAAACTGTTGAGAATTAGCTGCCATATTTGCAATCAAGTTTCTCGCGACCTCAAGAGTCTTATCCACCAAAGCTCCTCCACTTGCAGCATCAATCATGCTCCTATCAGTGTATGTGAGGCCCTCATAGAATACTGGATCAGTAACTGCTCACTAATCGGATGATGGGGGCAGGTTGCACACAATTTCTTAAAGCGTTCCCAGTATTCATGTAGGGACTCTCTGTTTTGCTGCCTTACACCACAAATTTCTTTCCGGAAGTTGGCTGCCCTCGAAGCTGGGAAATATTTCTCCAGAAATAATCTCTTCATCTCGTTCCATGTGGTTATAGTTCCAGAGGGTAGATAATAGAGCCAATCCTTAGCCGAATCCTTCAAAGAAAACGGAAAAGCTCTTAATTTAATTTGCTCCTTGGTCACCCCCGTAGGTTTCATACTTGTGCAAACCACATGAAGCTCCTTTAGATGCTTGTGAGGATCTTCACCAGAAAGACCATGCAAAGTGGGCAAGAGATGTATTAGTCCAGATTTTAATTCAAAAGTCGTGGTAGCATCGAAAACAGGAAATGTTATGCATAGAGGAGCTTGATTCAAATCAGGGGCAGCAAGCTCTTTCAAAGTCCGATTTCCAGCCATGACGTCTTCCTCTTCTAAATCAAAATTGCTTTGTTCAGAATCTCTCCGAGCTTCCTTCCTTAACCTGCGCAAAGTGCTCTCAATTTCCGGATCGAATGTTAAATCACCAAGATGAGAGGACCTGGTCATACAACAAAAAACCTCCTAAAAGAATTAGAATAATTGACAAAAAATGAAAACTAACTAGAAAATTAAAAATAAAATAAAATAAAATAAAATGGCCAGCAACACGAAAATGCCAAAAACCCTATCAAAACATTCGAATTTGGGCTCAAGAGGGTGGGGCCAGAAATATTTCTAGTTTTGCTCAAAATGACGTTTTCTTTGAAACACTCCTAACTCAACCAAAGTTTTCCTTATGAATAGTACTACTGTTCATCCGAAATAGTGATACTGTTCACAGTTTCTTTTTTCTGCAAAATAAAAAAAATAACAAAAACGCAATAAAAAAAAATCACAAAATCACAAAAACAATAAATCAACTAGAATCAGTCCCCGGCAATGGCGCCAAAATCTGGTGTGCTGTCATAGGCAACCAAGATTAAAAACCTTCCTAACCTAACTACTGAACTGTAAATACGGTAAGCAAGAGTCAATCCCACGAAGAGTGTCTAACCGAATTTTCCGATGATGTGAATAAGGCTAGGGGGTTTTAAGTAAAACAGCAAAACAATCTTAGCAAAAATAACAAAAACAATTCAAATCGAAATCAATTACTATAACAAAACTTGGTCTCAGACAACATCCACCATCGGAATCTTACAACTGATCATTGGTGCAAAATTAAATCAATCCATACCTGAATATTCACCGTTGGAACTATTTTCCTATCTCTCCTTAATTGTAATTAATCAAGAAACAAGCGATCTTAATTAATCTTACCACTAAACAACCCTAGACAAGCGCTTAAGATTTAATCTAGTGGCAGCCTTAAAAATTAGAGAAATCGATGAAGCTAAACAATATAAACACAAGCAGTTGTATTTAATTTAGTTGAATGTTTTTCTTAAGATTACTAATTCCTGACGCAGCGAATTATTAACCCTAATTGCTTCACAAGTTAGAGGGATCAAACAATTACGGATTTGATATCTAACTTAGCAGTAGATTGCAACAATTAATAAACTAGTAGGGCTCCCTAGTAATTAAACGAAACAATCATAAAATTAGGCACAGAAAAACATCCAATACTCAAACACGAAAATTGAACACCAAGAAAAATATATTAGATCTCACAGTTTATTGATTCCAAGGCCTCCGTTTCCTTCGACCAAGTTACAAAAGTTCAAGCCGCTCATGACCATCATCAAAACTCAAAAGAGAAAGAAAAATTCCAGAGAAGAGAAGAGAGAGGCGTGGTCCCCCTCAAAAACCCTAATCTGATCCCTTTTACAAAAATCCAGTTCAAGTATTTGAATCCCACTAAATCTCCTAAAAGAAATATTCTAATATCTTAAAATAACATTAATCCTAATTTGATTCTAATTAATTAAAAATAAGATAGAGTCCTAAAATAAAATAGGAAAGTGGTGATTTTGAGCTGTAACTTGCGTGCCATGTGTCCTCAAATCTTCCAATAATAAAGTGCCCAATTGATTTGCATGACAAGGCAGAATGCTCCATGACGTCCAGTACAGATGCGTCAATTTCAAGCTCGATTACAACCTTGATGCAGTGAGTATCTCTCCAAACTCAAAACATGAAAGTTGTAAATATATTTCTTAGCGTTCCACATAATTTTGAATCATCTCAATCAGAGCTTGGATGAGAGAGTTATGCCCAGATTACAAAACAACATTGAAACTGTCCGAATTCACTTAATTAGTTTCGTTTTGCAATTAATGCCTCTATTTGCATCCTAAATCAAAATAGAATAATAATGAGTGCATTTAGGCAACAAATACGCATAAAAGACTAAACATTAAGGGGAGTAAATATGACATTTTGCATTCCCATCAGTATGCAAACTCGGTCATTAACGGACAGTATGAGCTTCAATAGAGAAACAAGAAAGAGAAAGTCAATCAACGTGAGCGCAAGTGATGTTTGATGAAGGAGTGTGAGAGACATAGCCTAGCTTGTGCTATATGAATGCTAATTACAAGGCTTTACTGATGCAAACTGGACAAGTTGTTTTGATGATCACTGTGAAAAGCCAAAAATAAATAAATACATAACTGTTGGGTGTTTATTTTTAATTTCAATTTCAAATTACAATTTTTATCTAAAAATCTTAATTTATTATTTTAGTGTAGAGTACTATTTCTTAATGTTAATGTGTGATTACAGTGTAGAGTTTTATTTCTCAATTCTATCTCAACTTTCAAATTATAATTAAATGAAGGATGGTCATAAAGTCCAAACTCAAGTTACAGTTACTTGATGGAATTGATCGCCCTTCTTAATTAATACTTAGTTAATTTACTCTCTAATTAGTTTGAGAAGATCGAAGTAGCCACTTTCTTCCCGTAGAAGGGATCACATTAATTAATTATTATGCACTAGTTAGAGTAAATTAATAATCTAATATATATAAGATTATTAATTTACTCTCTAATTAGTTGCTGACTTATAATTTTATGCGTGTTCTTATAACAACATACATATACTATTTCATCAAGTGTAGTCTTTTGATACATATGTTGATTAGTTCATTAAGATTTTCCAAGTTTTAACTTAGGAAAAATCTTTCATCACTTAATATTAACTGAAATATATACAATGGCTACACGTATTAGTCCATAAGCTTCAATTGAGAAGCAAGAAAAAGGAATGCGAAACTAAGAAGCAAGAAATTAAGAAAGAGAATGTCAATCCAGTTTACCAGAAGTGGCATATGAGGAAGGAGTGTAAATTAATGCTAATTAGGAGTGTTTGATTAATTTGTCTAGGTCATGGTAGATGTTATTATTGAGTAGCAAAGTACAAATTTTTGAGTGTATATTTGTAATTATGTAATTATGTATACAAGTCTTTTGTTTATATAATTAGTTAAAAGGCTGATTTTATTCAACAGCATAAGAATGATGTAATTATATAATCAATTAAACTTATGCCGTGTTGAACCGATACCAAATCCATAAAATTAATTATAGAAGATAACGTGTTGAAGAACATAAAATTAATTTTATTCAACTTGAGTTTCTGCATGTACACAAATCACCCATTTTTCTCCTATAAAACCCCATGCAAAAAGCTTACAAAATCCATCACTCGAATTCGCATTCTCAAGCTCTAAACTTTCGAAAACCCTAAACAGTATTAGCCTCTCTCCAATGGCTTCTTCCAAGGCAGTTGTTATTTCAACTACTCTCCTCTTTAGCGCTCTGTTGATCTCCCTCATCCCATCCTCATCAGCCGCGACCGTCAACGCTACGCTTGGTGTATGTATTCCTGTCTTTGTCGGTTATCCACCAACCACTGGCTGCTGCTCTATCCTTGGCACAAGTGCAAATGTAACTACGACCATTTGCCAAGCCTATAATGCCCTCCCACCTGTTTTGAAAGCTATGGTCAACGCCAATGTGACGTTGAGTTTATTGTCCATCTGTAGGAATGTTAACATTACGACTAATATCAACACATGCATTTGAAAGTCTACTCGATTTACCATCGATCTTCACCTCGCCACGTACTATATATATTTAGGGTTGGTATCCTATAGGCCTAGTAATGTTATCAGGTAATAAGACTTATTAAATATATGGTCGACAATGTTTGATTATGTATTAGGAAGAGTTTGATTATTAGACCTATACATATATAAGAATGCCCCATACAAATAAAAATGTACACTAGCAACTCTATGATCGAAGGGAGGTTTTTTATAAGCTTTCTTGCTTGTCATACGTAGCTTATGATATTATAATGTTATAATAATTTGAGATCGATGGATATTTTAAAATTTGTTCATAGCATGACGTTATAATTATTATAATAATAAACAACAACAACAACAATAATAGTAACAATAACAACAACAACTACAATAATAGTATTATTATTATTATTATTATATTATTATTATGGATGGGGTACTGGCTCAGTATATAGTAGGTTCATTCCTATTATCTTTCTTTTCTTTCTTTTACTTTTAATTTGTATTTCTGCTTTATATATAGAGCATTCAGTAAGCCCTCTCCCCTAATTTGTATATTGTTAGGCCAAAAAGAGCCTTTCTTGGATCTAATACGACAATCATGGCATCTTAATTTTAGATCCTTTAAAAATAAAACATAATTTAACGAAAAGATGACTAAAAGACTACCAAAAAATTTAGATTTTTTTTTTTCCTTATGAATTATCAATTTATCTTGGTACAATAAAGTGGCAAAAGGAGTTTAAGTGTTGAACTCCTTTAAGTTTATATCAAAATGAAAGTTTAAAGGGGACAAAACACAATAAATAAAAACAGGCAATAAGCTCTAATTAGTTTAAAATGTAGAAGTATTCGTAATATCGTAATTGCCACTCTTTCTCAGGCAGTGCAAGTAGCACACTCCTATTATATATTTTATATTAGAATGGTGTCATTGGGATCACAAGTTTTATCTAATAAGACCCCCACTAATGAACTTTACTAAAAAATTTAAAAAATATTATAATTTCTATACATGTCTCAATTAATTCCAATATTATCACTTTCATTTTTTAAGAAAATTATAATTTATATTTTCCCTTTCATTTCCAATCTTTTTTCACTTTTAGTGTTCATTATATTGGATTACATCTTTATTAAAAAATCATTTGAATTATCTAATAATAAGTTGTGGGTGCGGAGCCACCATTAGCCCTCCCTAGCCTAGGAGCGGCTCTTTATTACTCTATACCATTTCAAACTTCAAAGAAATAGTCAACTTTCCATTGCTTGGCTATCCCATATTTCAAGACTAATAATGAAATATTATAACTAACGTGGTCTTATAGTTATGTTGTATTTCAGAAAAGAATTATAGATATGAAAAGTTAAATACAAGAATTAAATAAAATTTTAAGTTTGACTTGATAATAGGTTCTGTCAAAACGGTTTCGTGTTATGGCACAATCATGTCTATCAAATTTTCACAAATCAAAGCTGATCATTTAGCTTTTGGGCTTAAATGTGAAAATCCAAACCTAAACATTATTTTATCATGTTATCAAAACCTAACCCATTAAAAGCTTTACCCAATTTTTTTGTTTTTAATTTTCTAACCAAACAATAAAATATATTACGATCTTATAAATAATGTTATACTAGAATATTAAATCATACTTTTTGTTATTAAACAAAAAAAGTTTCATAATCTTATTTATGATGGTTCAATGTTATATTAGTTCAATACATAGACATCAACAGCTAAATTTCAACCAATTCAAATCCTATATTATGAGAAATATCCACTAATTAGCATTTGAAAAGAAGAGAAAAAAATCAATAAAGTCTTTGTCTTAATCTAAAGAAAGACGTCAAAGAATAAGGGTTGTTAGGACCAGGAGTGAGCACAGGTAGCGGGTAGAACGAAACCTGCTGGTAAAACCAGAACTGACACTGTGCAGGTAAGTTTCGTCTCCATTTTTTTTGAACGACATCTGGTGTTCGGTCCCTAGTTCCTACATTGGAGGAACCGAAACCGAAACCTAGGAAAAGAACTTGAAGCGGGTACCCAGATTGGAACTTGTTTTGGAGCCTAGGCTGAAATGAAATATCTGTGAAGAATGCTGGGTTTATCGTAATTTTACATATAAAAAAATTTAAAATGGAAAAAACTAAATTTTTACAGTAACCTAATTAAATATTTATGCAATTATACATATAAACTACACCATATAAAAAAACTTTAATATATTAGATTAACCTAATCAAATATATGTACATATATAGTAATATATACTTCACTCTATATATATATTAAAATTTTTACATGTAAAAAACTTTAATATATTATAATATTAAAGTTTTGATTAATTAAGTGTATAATCAGAATTAGGATCTAATTAAAAGTGTTTTAATGTTATTAAAAGAATTATTTTTGAATAAAATAATATATTTGATTGATTAATAATATATTATTTAGTTATTTATTTTAGTTATCAAGTTCTAAGTATATCTATAAGAAATTAGTAATTAATTAATTATATATGATAAATTGATAAACATTAGTACATTACTAGTTCAATGAGTACTTAATTAATTATTATCATTACATTATAATTAAATGATTACTTAATTAATTATAAGTTTATAACATTACGTTATAAATATCAGCAATCTACTACATTTGTAATTTAGTACATCACTTAATTAAATGATTAGAAATTTATTTAATTATACCAATGTTATAGATTTATAATATGATTACTTAATTAATTGCAACATTCTATTATGAACATTAATACAATACTTAATTAAATTATTAGAAATTTAATTAATTATAATATTACATTATAGATTTATAGTATGATTACTTAATTAATTATAACATTACATTATCGTATGATCATTTAATAAATTGTAACATTACATAATTAAATGATTACTTAATTAATTATCATGACATTATATTATAAATATTTTAAGTCACTACATTAGTATGATACTTAATTAAATGATTATAAATTTAATTAATTATAACATTAAATTATAGATTTACAGTATGATTACTTAATTAATTATAACATTACATTATAGTTAAATGATTACTTAATTAATTATAATATTATATTATAGTATGATCACTTAATTAATTATAACATTACATAGTTTAATCATAAATGACTACTTAATTAATTATAAATTTATAATATTACATTATAAACATTAGTAATTTACTGTAGTAGTACATTACTTAATTAAATTATTAGAAATTTAACTAATTATAACATTACATTATAGTTAAATGATTTCTTTCTTAATTATAACATTACACTATAGTATGATCACTTAATTAATTATAACATTACATAGTTAAATTATTACTTAATTAATCATAAATTTATAATATTACATTATAAACATTAGTAATTTACTATATTAGTGCATTACTTAATTAAATGATTAAAAATTTAATTAATTATAACGTTACATTATAGATTTATAGTATGATTACTTAATTATTTGCAACATTATATTATAAATATTAGTACAATACTTAATTAAATGATTAGAAATTTAGTACAACATTTATAAGTCACATTGGACACAAATGAATGAGTAATCAAAAGTTGAAAACTACTAAATGCAGGTTTTCTTAATTTGTTTGAACTAAAGAAGAAGAAGTTATCACTGTGTTGCAGCACACTTTATCCATAATCGACAGCACTGCAGCATAGTGCTAGGACACAGTCACGACAGTTATGAATTTTTCTTTCGTTTTTTTATTGGGAAAATTGGTTTGAGAGTCCTAAACTAAATAGCATTAAGGAAAATAAAATCCTAACCCTTGTGGGATATAAATAGAATTCTTTTAGCATTATTTTGGGGATTCTTTGGTGAGAATTAGAGGAGGCTAACGCAAGAGAAGATCAAAGTGACAAAATTTCTGGAGTTTTTGATTTGCAATATACAAAAGTCTACTTATTTCTTTCTTGAACTCATGTTTCTTACTTTAATAAAGATAGTTGTTTCTTTCATGTTGATTATGAACTAAATTTATTCTCTAGGGCTAAGATGTAGCCCAATCTCTTGATTATGTGTTGATTTATTTATGTTGACTTTTATTAAGATTTCTTCCTAAGTTTTATTATTATGTCTAATGCTTTTGATTCTTAAGGGCCCAAGAATTGAATGAATTAATGGACTAAGGTCTGATCGAGAAATGATACTTAGTTGGTCTATGGTAATGAAACCATAGGTTGAGCGAATGATAAAGATAGGATACCGCGACTTGTGAGGTTCTGGGAAACTCCATAGAGCGTAATGATCTCCAATTAGTTAAATCTGATTAGAGATAATTCGGGTTAGTAATTAGGAGTTAATTTAATAATTGTTCGAGAGAAAATTATTGCAAATTAGGGGAGTTTGACCTACAGGAAAAGCTTAATGAAATTAGCATAAGTGATCGGTACATAATAATAAGAATTGGTGTGAAATCTATGCCCTAGGTCTAGTCATCTTGCTTTAAACCCAAAGATTTATTTTAATCAGATTTATTTTAATTTCAATTGTTTTTTATTTTTTATTTTTTATTTTTTAAATTTAGGTTTTCCTTGATACAATTTGGATTAATCAAATAGTAATATGATAGTTTAATTGGTAATTGATAATAGTAATTCCCATGGGTTCGATATCCATACTCATACACTTTATTACTTGCACGTTTCATACACTTGCGAAAATCCACAACACATACCATTATCTAATTAATGTATTATTAGTTATGATTTATCACTCTCCCACTTTAGTTAAAAGAAAAGCTAAGACTTTTAACCCCTTGGTGTGTGGCCGGATGACAAGACTTCTAAATGGGTTACCTAGAGGTCTTGTGTTCGAGTCTCATAAAGTGGTCACTTATCACATTTGTGACTTATTTGACCCATTACGCATATAGAATGTTTAATAGACCCCGTAGATTAATTGAGGTGTATGCAAGTTGGCCGAGACATCCCGGTTACCCAAAAGAGATTAATTAAGGTGCACGCAAGTTGACGTTATCCAAAAAATAAAAATAAAGAAAAAAAATAAAGACTATTCCTACTTTTACAAGAAGGGCAAAACTAAACCCCAAGTGAATTCTGAAGCTTAGTTGCTTTCGAAAAATTAGTCAGGCCCCGCAAATGTTCTCTTTAATTAAAAATTTACTGAAAAAAAAAAAAAAAAAAACCGTTAAAAGGCCCTTTAATTATAATATAGTTATATGTGTAGATCTAGGTGAATCTAATATAGTTGCTAGTTTGAAAAATCCAATGCCCTCATTTAGAGGTTGCATGATTGATTTATTAAGCCTACAGAATACCTACAAAATCAAACCAATAGACGTTCTCAGAGAAGATTAAATGTTATGCAAGTTGAAGTTTCTGCATCAAAAATATTAAATGTTGATTTATTAGCTAGCTCAAAGCCTTATTTCCAAAAAATTTGAATATATATATGAGATTTCTTCTCTAGCACAATATATCCTTATTTCCAAAATTTCTTCATAGCAAATAAAGGGAAAAAAAGTAATATCAGAAAATTAATACTTCAAAGAGATTAAATATGAGGACTTTATCTGGTTGTACAGGAAACAATGGAACTCAATGCTATGGCTGATATGAGGTTTGCTTCAATTTTCATTCCAACATCTAATTACAGGTTTTCAAGTACTGTGTAACTCTAATGTGGAGTTTTATTTCTCAAATCTCTCTTAACAATTAAATTAAGAGTGATAAGTTAGTGTCTAAAATTAAGTAAAAAGCTTATACCTTGACATTCTTATCAATTGATCTTAATTACTGAGCCTGTAAATTAATGTAACATTAACAAGTCAAGACTATCATTAATTATTCAAGGAAGCATGAAGAAGTTTCTAAAAATAATTTTATTTTTAGGGCACTAAAAATGAAAAGCTACTGGGAGCTACGAAGAAATTTTTGAATGACTACGTGACATGGAGATTAAAATAAAGGACTGTATCTTGTTTTTGTGGGATTATTTAAGGGTAACGAAATTCCGAGCGACATGGCTACGGAAGTTCTCTTGGTTTCCATTATTCCAATTTGACATCAAATTACAGTTTTTTCTCTTAAAATGTTAATTTATGATCGTGGTGTAAAATTCTATTTCTTAATTCTCTCTTAACTTTTAGATGACGATTATATGAAGCGTGGTTAATCAGAAATCTCGTGAATGGTTCATAAGATTTTCCAATGTTATGTTTAGGTAAAATTTTCTTCAGATAAAATTCTGAAGCAAGTTGCAAGAGTACGCAAACTCGGTCATTAACAGACAGTATGAGCTTCAATAGAGAAACAAGAAAGAGAAAGTCAATCAACTTGAGCGCAAGTGACGTTTGATGAAGGAGTGTGAGAGACATAGCCTAGCTTGTGCTAGATGAATGCTAATTACAAGGCTTTACTGATGCAAACTGGACAGGTTGTTTTGATGATCATTGTGAAAAACCAAAAATAAACAAATACAGGGCGTTTATTTATAACTTCAATTTCAAATTACAATTTTTATCTAAAAATCTTAATTTATTATTTTAGTGTAGAGTACTATTTCTTAATGTTAATGTGTGATTATAGTGTAGAGTTTTATTTCTCAATTCTATCTCAACTTTCAAATTATAATTAAATGAAGGATGGTCATAAAGTACAAACTCAAGTTACAGTTACTTGACGGAATTGATCACCCTTCTTAATTAATACTTAGTTAATTTACTCTCTAATTAGTTTGAGAAGATCGAAGTAGCCACTTTCTTCCCGTAGAAGGGATCACATTAATTAATTATTATGCACTAATTAGAGAGTAAATTAATAATCTAATATATATAAGATTATTAATTTACTCTCTAATTAGTTGCTGACTTATAATTTTATGCGTGTTCTTATAACAACATACATATACTATTGCATCAAGTGTATTCTTTTGATACATATGTTGATTGGTTCATTAAGATTTTCCAAGTTTTAACTTAGGAAAAAACTTTCATCACTTAATATTAATTGACATATATACAATGGCTACATGTATTAGTCTATAAGCTTCAACTGAGAAGCAAGAAAAAGGAATGCGAAACTAAGAAGCAAGAAATTAAGAAAGAGAATGTCAATCCAGTTTACCAGAAGTGGCGTATGAGGAAGGAGTGTAAATTAATGCTAATTAGGAGTGTTTGATTAATTAGTCTAGGTAATGGTAGATGTTATTATTGAGTAGCAAAGTACAAATTTTTGAGTGTATATATTTATACAAGTCTTTTGTTTATATAATTAGTTAAAAGGCTGATTTTATTCAATAGCATAAGAATGATGTAATTATATAATCAATTAAACTTATGCCATGTTGAACCGATACCAAATCCATAAAATTAATTATTGAAGATAACGTGTTAAAGAGGGTAAAAATAATTTTATTCAACTTGAGTTTCTGCATGTAAACAAATCACCAATTTTTCTCCTATAAAACCCCATGCAAAAAGCCCACAAAATCCATCACTCGCATTCGCATTCTCAAGCTCTAAACTTTCGAAAACCCTAAACAGTTTTAACTTCTCTCCAATGGCTTCTTCCAAGGCAGTTGTTATTTCAACTACTCTCCTCTTCAGCGCTCTGTTGATCTCCGTCATCCCATCCTCATCAGCCGCAACTGTCAACGCTACGCTTGGTGTATGTATTCCTGTCTTTGTGGGTTATCCACCAACCACTGGTTGCTGCTCTATCCTCGGCACAAGTGCAAATGTAACAGCGACCATTTGCCAAGCCTATAATGCCCTCCCACCTGTTTTGAAAGCTATGGTCAACGCCAATGTGACGTTGAGTTTATTGTCCGGTTGCAGGAATGTTAACATTACGACTAATATCAACACATGCATTTGAAAGTCTACTCAATTTACCATCGATCTTCACCTCGCCACGTACTATATATATTTAGGGTTGGTATCCTATAAGCCTAGTAATGTTATCAGGTAATAAGACTTATTAAATATATGGTCGACAATGTTTGATTATGTATTAGGAAGAGTTTGATTATTAGACCTATACATATATAAGAATGCCCCATACAAATAAAAATGTACACTAGCAACTCTATGATCGAAGGGAGGTTTTTTATAAGCTTTCTTGCTTGTCATACGTAGCTTATGATATTATAATGTTATAATAATTTGAGATCGATGGATATTTTAAAATTTGTTCATAGCATGACGTTATAATTGTTATAATAATAAACAACAACAACAACAATAATAGTAACAATAACAACAACAACTACAATAATAGTATTATTATTATTATGGATGGGGTATTGGCTCAGTATATAGCAGGTTCATTCCTATTATCTTTCTTTTCTTTCTTTTACTTTTAATTTGTATTTCTGCTTTATATATAGAGCATTCAGTAAGCCCTCTCCCCTAATTTGTATGTTGTTAGGCCAAAAAGAGCCTTTCTTGGATCTAATACGACAATCATGGCATCTTAATTTTAGATCCTTTAAAAATAAAACATAATTTAACGAAAAGATGACTAAAAGACTACCAAAAAATTTAGATTTTTTTTTTTCCTTATGAATTATCAATTCATCATGGTACAATAAAATGGCAAAAGGAGTTTAAGTGTTGAACTCCTTTTAAGTTTATATCAAAATGAAAGTTTAAAGGGGACAAAACACAATAAATAAAAACAGGCAATAAGCTCTAATTAGTTTAAAATGTAGAAGTATTCCTAATATTGTAATTGCCACTCTTTCTCAGGCAGTGCAAGTAGTACACTCCTGTTATATATTTTATATTAGAATGGTGTCATTGGGATCACAAGTTTTTTCTAATAAGACCCCCACTAATGAACTTTACTAAAAATTTTAAAAATATTATAATTTCTATACATGTCTCAACTAATTCCAATATTATCACTTTCATTTTTTAAGAAAATTATAATTTATATTTTCCCTTTCATTTCCAATCTTTTTTCACTTTTAGTGTTCATTATATTGGATTACATCTTTATTAAAAAATCATTTGAGTTATCTAATAATAAGTTGTGGGTGCGGAGCCACCATTAGCCCTCCCTAGCCTAGGAGCGGCTCTTTATTACTCTAGACCATTTCAAACTTCAAAGAAATAGTCAACTTTCCATTGCTTGGCTATCCCATATTTCAAGTCTAATAATGTAATATTATAACAAATGTGGTCTTATAGTTATGTTGTATTTCAGAAACGAATTATAGATATGAAAATTTAAATAACAGAATTAAATAAAATTTTAAGTTAGACTTGATAATAGGTTGTGTCAAAACGGTTTCGTGTTATGGCACATTTATGTCTATCAAATTTTCACAAACCAAAGCTGATCATTTAGCTTTTGGGCTTAAATGTGAAAATCCAAAGCTAAACATTATTTTATTATGTTATCAAAACCTAACCCATTAAACGCTTTCCCCAACTTTTTTGTTTTTAATTGTCTAGCCAAACAATAAAATATATTACGATCTTATAAATAATGTTATACTAGAATATTAAATCATACACCTAAATACATAAATAAATGTATAATTTTTGTTACTAAACAAAAAAAGTTTCATAATCTTATTTACGATGGTTCAATGTTATATTAGTTCAATACATAGACATCAACATCTAAATTTCAACCGATTCAAATCCTATATTATGAGAAATATCCACTAATTAGCATTTGAAAAGAAGAGAAAAAAATCAATAAAGTCTTTGTCTTAATCTAAAGAAAGACGTCAAAGAATAAGGGTTGTTGGAACCAGGAGTGAGCACGAGTAGCGGGTAGAACCGGAGCCTGCCGGTAAAACCAGAACCGACACTGTGCGGGTACGTTCCGGCTCTTTTTTTTTTTTTGAACCGACATTGTGTGGTTCTGGTTCCAGTTCCTGTAATAACTGTTTCATACTAGGATACTCATAGAAATACATCAAGTACATATATTTATATTAGCAAAAGTAAATGGGCGCAAAATTTTCTTTTGATACATTTAATCATTCTTTATACAAAGTAAGGCATCATTAGTAAAAGTTATCAAAAACAGTGGACAGTGTAGCTATTACTCCTCGCTTGCCGACGCCCATCCGACCGTCCCTCACCTAGATCCCTGCAAACACAAAGAAAAACAACGGGGTGAGCACAAAATAATGCTTAGTAAGTAAATCCTCTACTCGTCTATCCCCGTGACTCTTTCTCTTAATTCTTTCCTTACATTCTTCTCATATCATTTATTTTCTCTTTCTCTTTCTCTTTCACGTAGCTCTTTTCTATCAACTTTCTATTGTATGTCACGGCCTCATCTTACCGGAGGCACGGCTGAGTGGAGATCACAAAGCACCCACCCACTCTTTGTGACTTCTACTCATTCTCTTCCTCTATTCTTTCTTATATTTTCTCATTCTTTCTCACTGGAATGTCACGACCTCATCTTACCAGAGGCACGGCCGGGTGGAGTTCACAAAGCACCAACCCACTCTTCGTGACTTCCGGGTGGAGTTCACAAAGCACAAACCCTTTCTTAGATTTTTCTCATTCTCTTTACTTTTAGAGTAGCCCATTCACAAAGTTCTCTACTCTTTCTCAAACTACTTCTCAATGCACAGTTAATGCATAAGGATGGTTCATGCTTAGAGTTTCTTACTTAATGCACTTATGAAATGCACAAATGCAATGTTGCATCAAAACAGTCATTCTGCGCATGTCATACTCAAGGAGGCATAACTTGAGTTATAAACCTCAGATTGCTACGGTTTTGGTCTCGTTTTAAAGGCTAGAGATAGGGATACAACTTTTATGTTTTGCTGTCAACCCAGTTAAATCTTTAAGATGCCCAAAAGTCACTCAGAAAGTCACGACTGTGACAAGGCAGCTTTCACTTAGGCATATCATCAAACATAAATTGTGCATAAAAAAACCCTAATTCAATTATCATTCTATTTAGTTCTCAAACCATCCAAAATGAGAGAAAAACTCTCTTATAGCATCACATACCTACATGGAAAACACACTCCACAAAAATTTCTCCAATTCTTCCAATTTCAACCCATCATCAAATCATCACATATATTTCTCATATTCAAATATATCCAACAACAAGTATAATTCATCATCAATCTCATCTCAATTTCTCAATAATCACAACATATGCATATTTAAAAGAAATCTCTACTCACTTGAATTCTTAAATTTTAGCTTGAGTTGGATTTTGAGTGGAATTTACTTACCTTGTGCTTGAGTAGTCTCTCCTAAGCTCTCTATTTTTGTTGGATTCCAATATTCTCTTAACCCTAAGCATAAACTTCATAAGAACTCAACCTTTACACAAATAAATCATAGATAAAGAGCTTGAATCCTTACCTTTTAATGCCTAGAATCAAAACCCTATGAAAAACCACTTAAAAGCCCTCAAAATCCTTGGAGGATTGAATGACAATTTGAGAGAAATTGGGGGAGGAGTGTGGCGGTGGAGAAGAAGAATGAAGGGTTTCAAACCCTTAACACTTTAATTTATAACCACAATTTCCCATTTTGCCCTTGCTCTTTCTTTGAAATTCCATCTATGTCCCTTAGTCAATTTACAATAATGCCCTCATTTTTAATGCATTCTCTATGAAATTCTATCTCTTTTCACTCCCCACAATTTCAACTAATTTTGAGTGAAAAGACCATTTTACCCCTAATGAAAGTTTAAGGGATTTTCTCTACATTTTTCTAACTTTAACAAAAATTCAACTAAGGGCCAACCAAAATTAACAATATATCAACCCAAATAAAATTAAAACAATAAATATTCAAGGAATACACCATAACTTAGTTACGTACCTCAAGTGGGGCATTACAGTTCCTACATTAGAGGAACCGAAACCGAAACCTAGGAAAAGAACCTGAAGCGGGTACCCGAATTGGAAAATTATAATATGATTACTTAATTAATTACAACATTCTATTATGAACATTAATACAATACTTAATTAAATTATTAGAAATTTAGTTAATTATAATATTACATTATAGGTTTATAGTATGATTTCTTAATTAATTATAACATTACATTATCGTATGATCATTTAATTAATTATAACATTACATAATTAAATGATTACTTAATTAATTATCATGACATTATATTATAAACATTTTAAGTTACTACATTAGTATGATACTTAATTAAATGATTATAAATTTAATTAATTATAACATTAGATTATAGATTTACAGTATGATTGCTGAATTAATTATAACATTACATTATAGTTAAATGATTACTTAATTAATTATAACATTATATTATAGTATGATCACTTAATTAATTATAACATTACATAGTTTAATCATAAATGATTACTTAATAATTATAAATTTATAATATTATATTATAAACATTAGTAATTTACTGTAGTAGTACATTACTTAATTAAATTATTAGAAATTTAACTAATTATAACATTACATTATAGTTAAATGATTACTTTCTTAATTATAACATTACATTATAGTATGATCACTTAATTAATTATAACATTACGTAGTTAAATGATTACTTAATTAATCATAAATTTATAATATTACATTATAAACATTAGTAATTTACTATATTAGTGCATTACTTAATTAAATGATTAAAAATTTAATTAATTATAATGTTACATTATAGATTTATAGTATGATTACTTAATTATGTGTAACATTATATTATAAATATTAGTACAATACTTAATTAAATGATTAGAAATTTAGTACAACATTTATAAGTCACATTAGACACAAATGAATGAGTAATTAAAAGTTGAAAACTACTAAATGCAGGTTTTCTTAATTTGTTTGAACTAAAGAAGAAGAAGTTATCACTGTGTTGCAGCACACTTTGTCCATAATCGACAGCACTGCAGCACAATGCTAGGACACAATCACGACAGTTATGAATTTTTCTTTCGTTTTTTTATTGGGAAAATTGGTTTGAGAGTCCTAAACTTAATAGCATTAAGGAAAATAAAATCCTAACCCTTGTGGGATATTAATAGAATTCTTTTAGCATTATTTTGGGGATTCTTTGGTGAGAATTAGAGGAGGCTAACGCAAGAGAAGATCAAAGTGACAGAATTTCTGGAGTTTTTGATTTGCAATATACAGAAGTCTTCTTATTTCTTTGTTGAACTCATGTTTCTTACTTTAATAAAGATGGTTGTTTCTTTCATGTTGATTATGAACTAAATTTATTCTCTAGGGCTAAGAAGTAGCCCAATCTCTTGATTATGTGTTGATATATTTATGTTGATTTTTATTAAGATTTCTTCCTAAGTTTTATTATTATGTCTAATGCTTTTGATTCTTAAGGGCCCAAGAATTGAATGAATTAATGGACTAAGGTCTGATCGAGAAATGATACTTAGTTGGTCTATGGTAATGAAACCATAGGTTGAGCGAATGGTAAAGATAGGATACCACGACTTGTGAGGTTCTGGGAAACTCCATAGAGCGTAATGATCTCCAATTGGTTAAATATGACTAGAGGTAATTCAGGTTAGTAATTAGGAGTTAATTTAATAATTGTTCGAGAGAAAATTATTGCAAATTTGGGGAGTTTGACCTATAGGAAGAGCTTAATGAAATTAGCATAAGTGATCGATACATATGAATAAGAATTGGTGTGAAATCTATGCCCTCGGTCTAGTCATCTTGCTTTAAACCCAAAGATTTGTTTTAATCAGATTTATTTTAATTTCAATTGTTTTTTTTTTTTTTTTAAATTTAGGTTTTCCTTGATACAATTTGGATTAATCAAATAGTCATAGGATAGTTTAATTGGTAATTGATAATTGTAATTCCCTTGGGTTCGATATCCGTACTCATACACTTTATTACTTGCACGATTTCATACACTTGCGAAAATCCACAACACATACCACTATCTAATTAAAGTATTATTAGTTATGATTTATCACTCTCCCACTTTAGTTAAAAGAAAAGCTAAGACTTTTAACCCCTTGGTGTGTGGCCAGATGACAAGACTTCTAAGTGGGTTACCTAGAGGTCTTGTGTTCGAGACTCACAAAGTGGTTACCTACCACATTTGTGACTTATTTGACGCATTACCCTTATAGAGTGTTTAATGGACCCCGCAGATTAATTGAGGTATACACAAGTTGGCTTGGATATCTCGGTTACCCAAAAGAGATTAATTAATGTGCACGCAAGCTGACGTTACCCAAAAAATAAAAATAAAGAAAAAAAATAAAAACTATTCCTACTTTTACAAGAAGGACAAAACTAAACCGCAAGTGAATGCTGAAGCTTAGTTACTTTGGAAAAATTAGTCAGGCCCCGCAAATGTTCTCTTTAATTAAAAGTTTACTGAAAAAAAAAAAAAAAAAAACCTTAAAAGGCCCTTTAATTATAATATAGTTATATGTGTAGATCTAGGTGAATCTAATATAGTCGCTAGTTTGAAAAATCCAATGCCCTGTGAGATTTGGAACAAAATTCAAAGAAAACTGAGGGCTGAAATTCGTAGATCTGATTTTTATTTTACAGTGTATTATAAACTGCAGTTGACCTCTCTTTTATATGAAATGAGAGAGATGACAATGATAATAAAAACGACACCGCATGAGTTAGTAAACAAAACTACAGTCTTGACCTGTTTACCCTTTTTCTTTCTTTGGTCAACATCTCCCCTCAAACTCAACAGGGGTTATTCTATTCAACACTTCCCTTCAGAATTAAACTGGGATTGTGCCTGGTCTTTTAACTTGAGCAGCTCCAAGTTGTTCCAACTTCAACAACTGCCAAGTTCCCCAAGCAATATAACAGCTCCAACTTCAGCAGTTGCCAAGTTCCCCAAGCAATATGACAGCTCCAACTTCAGCAACTACCAAGTTCCCCAAGCAATATGACAGCTAGGAAACAAGAGAACTCCAGCAAATAGAAACATTTTAACACAAGAACTGTCAATAATCTGCAGAACTCCTTAGTTGCCAAGTTCCCCAAGCAATATGATAGCTAGGAAACAAGAGAACTCCAGCAAATAGAAACATTTTGACACAAGAACTGTCAATAATCTGTAGAACTCCTTACTCCATTTGTGCCATCGAAACAGAAACAAAAATGTCAATAATTTGCAGAACTCCTTACTCCATTTGTACCAATTTGCAAAAAAAAAAAAAAAAAAAAAAAAAAATCTTCTCAAATCAGAAATGACACACTCCATATACCCAAGAATCTGCCACACTCCTCAAACCAGAGATGACACACTCCATACTCCATATACTTAAGAATCTGCCACATTCCTCAAATCAGAAAAGAAAAGAAAAACTACAGATGCATCTTTAGCAGTTATAAGACACTGCAGTTTCAAGTCATTCCTTCAACAGTACACTTCTCATATCAGAAACACTCCTTTAGTTTCTTGAAGTTGGCACACCAATTTCTTGTTCACTGGAAATATTAACTGCAATAACATTGAGTTTTCGTTTCAGCTCTTGAAATTGAGCTACTGATAAGGACTTAGTCAGAAAATCAGCAATTTGCAACTTCGAAGCAAAATATTGGACTATCACCTTCTTAGCTAGAACTTGATCTCTTATATAATGTGTGTCAATCTCAATGTGTTTGGTTTTTGCATGATAAATAGGATTAGATGCCAAGGCTCCTGCACTAAGGTTATCACACCATATTACATGAGTGGCACTCAAGCCAATTTAGAAAATACACTGTCTAACTAAGCCAATTCAGTGGCTGTATGTGCAAGTGCCCTGTACTCAGCCTCTGTGGAAGATAATGCAACAACATTTTGCTTATGAGAGCTCCATTGAATAAGATTAGGCCCCAAGTAAATGCAATAACCACTTGTAGACCTTCGGTCATCAAGATTACTTCCCCAATCTGCATCTGTATAACACTCAACACAAAAAGTAGTTGCTGGCCTAAATTGCAGCCCATGAAACTGAGTGCCTTTGATAGACCTTAAGACTCTCTTGCAGGCTTGCCATTGAAGTTCAGTTGGGGCTTGAAGAAATTGACTAAGCTTGTTAACAGTGAAGCTTATATCAGGCCTGGTCAAAGTTAGATATTGCAAGGCTCCTATGGTGCTTCTATATAAACTAGGATCCTTGAATAGCTCACTGCCAGAACTAAAAGGTTTTGTTCCAGTAGCCATAAGAGTAGGACAGGCATGAGCATCTTGCATCTTTGTTTTAGCCAATAGATCAACAATGTACTTAGTTTGCTGTAAATGAAGACCTTCAGCATTTCGATGAGCTTCTAGACTAAGAAATTAAGTGACAGAGCCAAGAGTTTTTAGAGCAAATTCATTGTTTAATTCTGTTACAAGCTGTAAAATAGCATATTTATCTGATCCAGTAACCAAAATGTCATCAACATAGATGAGAATGTATAGAACCTGAGTTGCATTCTGAAAAATAAACAAACTTGAATCTGATACAGAATTTTTGAATCCTCTATTCACTAGGGCTTGCTTCAGCTTTTCAAACCAAGCACTCGGAGCTTGTTTAAGACCATATAATGCCTTATTGAGTTTGCACACATGGGATGAAAGCTGAGGATGTTCAAAACCTTCAGGTTGACGCATGTAAACAGTTTCACTTAGGGTGCCATTGAGAAAGGCATTATTAACATCAACTTGTTGGATTTCCCAGCCGTTTGAGACAGCAAGGGTAAATATAATTCTGATAGTGGCAGGTTTGATAACTGGACTAAATGTTTCAAAATAGTCCAAACCAGGGGTTTGTTGAAAACCCTTTGCAACCAACCTAGCTTTATGCTTGTGTAATGACTCATCAGCATGAAACTTGACTCTAAACACCCATTTATTTCCAACAATATTCATATCAGGTGTTTTTGGTACAAGGGTCCATGTCTCATTCTTTAGTAAGGTTGTAAACTCATCCTGCATAGTTGTTCTCCACTCAGCACTAGCAAAGGCTTCACTTACTGAAGCAGGTTCAGGTTGGACAGTTAATGGCTTTGACACTACAAGGATTGTTCTAGACTGATCAGCAAGTTTGGCTCGAGTAAAAATAGGATGTGTGTTGATAGATGATTCAGGTTTGGATGAATGTGAATAAGGATGAGAAGATGTATCAGAAAACTTATATGAGGACAGATCAACTACAAGTGGACAAGAAGTAGTCTTCGGTAATGCTAAAGTGTAACGCCCCACTTGAGGTACGTAGTTATTGTTTCTTTTTTTGCTCTTATTTGAGTTGGTTTCTTGGTAATATTGGTTGGTTGACCTTTGATTGAGTGTTATGTTGAATACTTGCCCTGAAATTGGTTGATAATAGAAGAAGTTCAGTATTCCATGCTTCGCCGGGGCGAAGAATAATCTTCGCCGCGGCGAAGAGGTGTTGAAGCCACGGGGAAGCTGCTGGACAGTTTCGCTACGGCGACGGGTTGACCAAAATATTTGTTAAGTTTTAGATATTTCCTTCCCTAGGGCAATTTGACCATTCTACCCCTAATTAGCAAGAAAAGTGGGGAGTAAAATGTAAGGATTTTTCATGGAGAATATGTTGCTATGGGGGTGTGCTTGTAATGAATCAAATGATATAGATGGAATTCCCAAAGAAGAGTGAGGGCAAAATGGGAATGCTTGTGTACAAATTTCATTAAAAGGAATTAAGACATTGCAAACCCTTCATTCTTCTTCTCCATCGCCACTTTCTTCTCTTGCTTCCTCTCAACTTCTCTTTCTTTTGATCAAGGAGTTTTAAAGGGCTTTTAGAGTGATTTGGGGTAGAAAATCAACCTAAGGCATCCTAAGGTAAGGATTCTTGCTTTGGTTGTGAAGTCTTGTGAGTTTTTGTATATATTTGAGTTTGAGGGTTTTTGTTCATTTGTTTAAGAATAGAGAGAAAGTCAAGCAAACCAAGTGAAAGGAAGAGTTAGTGAAATCTCTCCATAACAAGGTAAGTAAACCCCAACCCAAGTTGAGATTTAGGAATTTTCTTGATTAGGGTTTTGATAGCACTTATGTATGTATGTTATATACATGTTATATGCCATGTTATTGAGGCTTAAATAGAGATTTCTAGTGCTTTGTGGTTGTTTGTGCATTGCAAATATAAGAAATGGGATGTGGGTTGGAAAGGTAGTTTGAGATTGAATTAAAGGATATTGAGGAATCCTTTTTGGAAATGTCTTTCTTTGGCAGGAATTGTGGCTATGTGAGGGGGTTTCTCCCCATTTTGGATGGTTAGAGAAAGATTTAGAATCATTGTTATAGTAGAGTTTTATTATGCACTTGAGTTGTTTGATGAAATGCCTAATAGCTAGAGGGTTGAGTATGAGTAGTGAACCTTAATCCTTGCAACATTGCATGTTGGCATTTCATAAATGCATTAGTGGAGATGAACCATCCATAGGCATAAATTGTGCATTGAGAAGTGACCTAAGAAAGAGTAGGAAATTTTGTGTATGCACTTGCTTTATGAGTAGAGAACTTTGTGGATGCAACTACTCTAAGGGTAGAGAGAGTGAGAAGTGCTAGAATAGAGTGGATGAGAAAAGTAGTAGAAATGGGTGGATGCTTGTGATCATCACCCGACAGTTATGGGAATCAGGTTGATGCTTTGTGATCATCACCCGACTAGCCATTGGAAATGGTTTGATGCTTTGTGATCATCACCCGATCGGTAGTAGAAACGGGTGGATGCTTTGTGATCATCACCCGGTTAGTTATTAGAAAAGGGGTGGATGTTTTGTGATCATCATCCGATATTTATTAGAGACGGGTTGATGCTTTGTGATCATCACCCGCCAGTGATTAGGAACGGGTTAATGCTTGGTGATCGTTACCCGAAAGTCGTGAGGAACGGGTAGGTGCTATGTGGTTGCCACCCAATAGTTACGAAAACCGGGTAGGTGCTTCGTGATCCCCACTCGGTAGTCACTAAGAACGGGTTGGTGCTGTGTGAATTCCACCTGATAGTCATGAAGAGTGAGATGGTGCTGTGTGAACGCCATCCGGCCGTACCTTTGGTAAGATGAGGCCATGACGTTTATTAGGAAACAACAGAAAGTCTGAGGAAAGAATTAAGAGTAATACAGATGGGGATAGACAAATAGAGGGTTTTACTTACTAAGCATTATTTTGTGCTCACCTCGTTATTTTCCTTTGTGGATGCAGGATCTATGTGCTGATGCAGTCAGAGGGGCGTCGGCAAGCGAGGAGCAATAGCTACACTGTTTCCCCTGTTTTGTCTTTTAAAATGGCATTTTTGTAAATGACGTTCTTTGTGTACAAAAGACATATGACTAATAATAAAAAGGAAAAGTTTTGGGCCCATTTTCTATTGTTATTATGCATGCATTACACTAGTTTACAGTAGTTGTTACATAAAGAGGAACTGGTGGCTGCTTCTATGGGTAATGTAGGCTGTGAAGACATAACTGGATACGAATTATCTGGTAAAACTGGTGTGAAGGTAGAGGATGTTGGTGTGTGAGTGGCTGAATTTGTCTTGGTAGTAAAAGGTGCAGTAGACACTAATTTAGAATCAGTTACTGTAATTGATGAAGAGGATTGAGGAGATGAAGGACTTGGTGATTCAGGCAACAACATAGGCTGACATGAATAAGAAGGATTAGGACAACCAGAACTAATGGGGAGTGGAATTTGCTTACCAGTTACTGCCGAGGGACAAGTCGAGAACTAGGGCACTGCTGGAGAATCATTGCTAGTTGAATCAGTTGCAATGGGTACCGAGACAAAAGGAAAACTGAATGTAGTGGGAACAAATGATGAAGAAACATGTTGAGATTTTGAGGACTGGAAACCAGTAGCAAAGGGAAATTGTGTTTCATTAAATTAAACACTAGGTGTGACAAAGAGTTTTCCTTCAGCGGTGATACATTTATATCCCTTATGGATGAGACTATAACCAACAAAGGCACATTTAGAAGAGTGAAAGCTGAGTTTATGTTTACTAAAATCCTTCAAGTAAGGAAAACGAGCACAACCAAAAACCTTTAAGGATGAGTAAAGAGGTGGTCTACCAAATAAAACTTGATAAGGTGATATAAAATTCAAAACTGAGCTAGGCATCCTATTTATTAGAAAAACAGCAGTTTCAAATGCCAACCACCAAAAATGCAAAGGCATGGATGCTTGTGCAAGTAAGGTCAAACCAGTTTCAGCAATATGTCTATGTTTTCTCTCACTCCATCCATTTTGTTGATGGACATATGCACAGGAATGTCTAAACTGAATTCCAGCATTAGTAAGATAAGAAACTAACCCCTTATATTCACCTCCTTGGTTAGATTGTAAGCACTTGAGTTTGTAATTAAATTGTCTCTCAACTAAGTGATGAAATTTAATGAACACTGAATTAACCTCAGCTTTAGTTCTTAATGGAAAAATCAAGGTGAATCTACTGAAATCATCAATGAAATGAATATAGTACTTAAATCCATCAAAAGATGATATTGGAGCTGGCCCCCAAACATCACTATGAACAAGTTCAAGAGGTTGAGAAGCTCTAGAATGAGAAACAGGAAAACTGTTCCTATGGAGCTTTCCTAGTTTGCAGGCATCACAAAAGAAACAAGAGGAAATAGACTGTGTATGATTAGGATGAAGATGAGACAAAATTTTAGTAAGCACATCAGAATGGGGATGTCCTAACCTATTGTGCCAAAGGAATGTATTAGCATTAGTGTGACTGACATGAAATGCTGATGATGTAGTAGTCAACATGGAGTGTTTATGATAAGCATTTGCAGTGTTCAAACTAGTTTCAGAAGTGGGAATTATATATGTACTTAAATTAGCATTAACCAGAGAAGTTGAAGGAGTACAATCAGAACTTAAATTTTCAGACTTCTTAAATTGTCCAATATCAGTATTTTCATAATGCAATAAAGTAGCAGAATTCACAATTTTATTATTATCAGTATTTGCAGAATTCAACAAAATTACAGGATTATGTCCACTATTTATACTTAAATGATCATTCATCAAAGAGGACACAAAAGTATAACCAGAATTGGAAGAAGTTTCATTCACTGAGCAAGAATTTGTATTACCAAAACAAGTATTACAATTATGATCAGTATGCAGAGTACACTTAATACCTAACGAATTATGACCAACTGAAGAAACAAAAGCTTTTGAGTTCAAACTGATGGGAATAGTCTTCACAGGAAAACTAGATGAAGTGTTAACAGTCAAGGAAGGTGATGGCAGACTAGAGGGAATGTGCAACTAATACAAGCCAGCTTTAATTCCTCCCTGCAGTAGCACTGTTTTGGTATCCTTGTCCTTAACAAGGCAGCAATTAGAATTAAATTCCACAACTACATTATTATCTTATGTAAATTTTGAAATACTAAGAAGCTTCTTAGTTATTTTTGGCACACACAAAACATTTTTCAAATATAAACACTTAGACTACAGAGAACTAGGTAACAAGGTAAAGCCAATATGTGAAATGTTGAGAGACTCACAGTTGCCTACTTGTAGTTGATCGACCCCCTCATAATTCCTCCTGGTTGCTAGTTGGTTAGGATCAGAAGTGACATGGTCAGTAGCACCTGAATCCATGTACCAGTGGATCGTGTGTTGCGTAGGGACGCTTATAGGTATTATGGTATTAGGAGGGTGAGATGGATTTTGATGAGTTGCAAAATAGTTCTGATTTGGTGATTGATATGGAGGAATAGTCATAGGTTCTATGGAGTGTGGATGGTGTAAGGGAGTTTGATGAGACACAAAGTAGGCTTGGCTAGGTGATTGCATTTGTTGACTGGGAACTGGATCTTGTTGCAAATTGGTTCCTAAATGAGAAATGCCAAGATAAGATTGTAACGCCCCACTTGAGGTACATAGCTAATGTTTCTCCTTTTTGTTTGTATTTGAGTCGATTTATTAGTACTATTTGTTTGATTGGCCTTTGATTGAGTGGTATGTTGAATACTTGCCTTGAAATTGGTTGAAAATAGAAGAAGTTTAGTGTTCCAGGCTTCGCCGGGGCGAAGAAGAATCTTCGCCGGGGCGAAGAGGTGTTGAAGCCGGGGAAGCTACTGGACAGTTTCGCCGCAGCGACAGAAGCTTTTTCGCCGCGGCGACGGGCCAATCAAAATGTTGGTTAAGTTTTAGATATTTTCTTCCCTAAGGGCATGTAACGCCCCACTTGAGGTACGTAGTTGTTGCTCTTTCGTTTGCTCTTATTTGAGTTGGTATCTTGGTATTATTGTTTGATTGAAATTAGTATGAGTGTTGTGTTGAATAATTGCCCTAAAATTGGTTAAAAAATAGAATAAGTGTAGTGTGCCAAGCTTCGCCGGCGCGAAGAAGAATCTTCGCCGCGGCGAAGAGGTGTTGAAACCACGGGGAAACTCTCGACAGTTTCGCCGTGGCGACAGAAGCTTTCTCGCCGCGGCGACAGTCCGACCAAAATGTTTGTTAAGTTTTAGATATTTTCTTCCCTAAGGGAAATTTGACCTTTCTACCCCTAATTAGCAGGAAAAGTGGGGAGTAAATTGTAAGGAAATTTCAAGGAGAACACGTTAGTATGGGGGGTGTGTTAGTAAGGAATCAAAGGATATGGATGGAATTTCCATAAAAGAGCAAGGTCAAAATGGGAAGAATGAGTTATTAAGAGATATTAAAAAGGGGATAGTCTTTGAAAGCTCTTCATTTCCCATTCCACCGCCTCTTTCATTCTTCTAAACTCTCTCAAATTTCCTTCAATCTTTCAAGGATTTCCAAGAGCCTTTTTGAGAAACTTTTAGTAGGGTTTTAACCTAAAGCTTCCTAAGGTAAGGGTTTGTGCTTTAGATGAGAGTTTTCTTATGTTTTGATTAGAATCTCATGTTGTGATTGTTGGTTAAGTTGTAGAGGAAAAGCAAGCTTCCAAAGGAAAGGAGAAGTGTTAAAGAAGCAAATTTTTCATAAGGTAAGTAAACTCAACCCAAGTTGAGATTTAAGAACTCTTTTGAGTAGATTGATATACATATGTGCTTTCTTTTAATTGTTGAATGAGATTAGTAATTATGTTTGAGTTATGAGTTATGAGAAGTGTTGTATTTGCTTGATGTTGGGTTGAGTTTGATTGGAGTTGGAGGAGGTTTTGAGCAAGATTATGGAAGTGTTTCTCTTTTGATAGGGAATTTAGGGTTTATGAGGGAGTTTTCTCCCATTTGGTTGATTAAAGAAAACAGAAAAGTTAAGAGTTAGAGTAGAGTTATTTATGCACATGAGTTGTTTGATGAAATGCTCAAGAGAATCACTAGTAAGGGTAGAAAGCCTTAATTGTTGCTACTTGTCATAGCTACTTTTCATAAATGCATTAAGGAGTATGAGTCACTGATGTGCATTAATTATGCTTTACTTATGCATTAGAAAAGAGAGTAGAGAAAGAGTAGAGACTTTTGAGTTTAGACTACTCTAAGAGTAGAAAGAAAGAGAGAATGAGCACTATAGAGTAAAGCTAGAGTAGTGCTTAATAAGAGAATAGAGTAGGTTGTGCGATGGGGAACTTGTGAGTATGGGTAGAGTATTCCCGCATGTACGCCGCATCAATAAAGCGGCCAGAGTATCAGAAAGAGAAGTGGTGTAGCCCGTAGTGTACATGCGGATGAGGGCTATACCCGAGTTTACCCGAGAGATTCTATGCACTCGCATGGGCAAAGGTTCCGAATCCATGCATAACCAAGTCCGATTGGCTAGAATTAGTAGAAGTCACAGGGAGTGGAAGTGAGTCCCAACCGTGCCTCCGGTCAGATGGGGCCGTGACTTACTAGAAAGAAAGTTAGTATAGGGGAGTTATGAGAAAGAGTTACGGAGATATTTGAGTTCAGGGGTTTACTTACTAAGCCTTGTTTGTGCTCATCCAGTTGTTCCCTATGTTTTGTAGGTTCTAGGTGAGGACACAGTCAGATGGACATCAGCACACGAAGAGAAATGGCTACACTGTCCACCCTATTTTGATAGTTTTGCATATGTCACAAATCTTGTATATATTTGTATAAAGAATGCATATGTTTAATAAAAGAAAAATTTTGGGCCCAACTTTTTATATCATTGTTACATGTACTTTTACTATGCATGTTTTTTTTTTTTTTAAGAATGGAGTCGTTATAGGGCAATTTGACCATTCTACCCCTAATTAGTAGGAAACGTGGGGAGTAAAAGGTAAGGATTTTGCTTGGAGAATATGTTCATATGGGGTTGTGTTTGTAATAAATCAAAGGGTATAGATGGAATTCCTAAGGATGAGTAAGGGCAAAATGGGAATGCTTGTGCATAAATTGTATTAAAAGGAATTAAGTCATTGCAAAACCCTTCATTCTTCTTCTCCACCGCCACTCTCCTTTTTACTTTCTCTCAACTTCTCTTCCAATTGTTCAAGGATTTTTAGAGGGCTTTTGGAGTGATTTGGGGTAGAAGATCAATCTAAGACATCCTAAGGTAAGGATTCTTGCTATGGATGTGAAGTTTTGTGAGATTTTATGTATATTTGAATATTGAGGTCTCTTGGTTGAATTGTGTAATTGTTTAAAAGGTAGAGGAAATCAAGAAAACCAAGAGAAAGGAAGAGCTAGTGAGATCTCTCCATCACAAGGTAAGTAAACCCCAACCCAAGTAGAGATTTGAGAACTTTCTTGACTAGGGAGTTAATTGCAATTATGTGTGTATTATGTGTGTATGTATATACATGTGATATGCTATGTTATTAAGATTCAAATGGAGATAACTATTGCTTTATGGTTGTTCATACACTTTGACTATGAGAAGTGAGATGTGGGTTAGGAATGTAGTTTGAGATGGAATTGAAGGATATTGAGAAATCCTTTTTAGAAGTGTTATTCTATGACAGGATTTATGGCTATGTGAGGGAGTTTTCTCCCATTTTGGATGGTTAGAGAAAGACATAGAATTATTGTTATAGTAGAGTCTTGTTATGCACTTGAGTTGTTTGATGAAATACCTAGTAGAGGTTTAAGTATGAGTAGTGAACTTTAATTCTTGCAACATTGCATGTTGGCATTTCATAAGTGCATTAGTGGAGATGAACCATCCATATGCATTATTTGTGCATTGAGAAGTGACTTAAGAAGAGTAGAAAACTTTGTGTATACACTTGCTTTATGAGTAGAGAACTTTGTGAATGCAACTAATCTATGGGTAGAGAGAATGAGAAGTGCTAGAGTAGAGAAAGTCATTAGAGACGGGTTGATGCTTTGTGATCGTCACCCGATATTTAGTGGAAACGGGTTGATGCTGTGTGATCGTCACCCAATATTTAGTAGCAACAGGTTGATGCTTTGTGATCGTCACCCGATAGTCATTAGGAATGGGTTGATGCTTTGTGATTGTCACCTAAAAGTCATGAGAAACGGGTAGGTGTTTTGTGGTCTCCTCCCGATAGTTATGAAAACCGGGTAGATGCTTTGTGATCCCCACTCGGTAGTCACTAAGAGTGGGTTGGTGTTGTGTGAACTCCACCCGACAGTCATGAAGAGTGAGATGGTGTTGTGTGAACACCATCCGACCGTACCTCCGGTAAGATGAGGCCATAACGTTAATAGAAAACAATAGAAAGAAAGTGTGAGGAAGGTATTAAGAAAAATAGTTACGGGGATAGACAGATATAAAGTTTACTTACTGAGCATTATTTTGTGCTCACCCCATCATTTTCCTTTGTGAATGCAGGATCTAGGTGATGATGCAGTTGGAGGGGCGTCGGCAAGCGAGGAGCAATATCTACACTGTTTCCCCTGTTTTTGTCTTTTAAATGGCATTTTGTAAAATAATACTCTTTGTGTGTATGAAAGACTTATTACATATAATAAAAAGAAAAGATTTTTGGGCCCATTTCCTATTATGATTAAGCAAGCATTTTACTAGTTTACAGTAGTTGTTACAAAGATGCTTGTGAAGGGCCACCAGCAGATCAAGAATTTGGCCGAATACTAGAACCAAACTGTGGTGATGAAACCCCAAATTGAGCAGCAGAATTCACACCATACTGAGACAGAGAACCAACATTGAACTATGGAGGAACTCTATTATAGTTCGAATTGTATCAACGGTAGCACTGGATTGCTATATGACCAATTTTACTGCAGACTTGGTAGATTGGTTTACCTCGACCATTACCTCGGCCTCTTCCTCTTCTAAAACTGTTGTAACCAGGTGCTCTAAATGATGGAAAAGAAGCATCAAAAGATCCACCAAACTGATTTTGATGTCCAGTAGGGAAATATGGATCACCATGAATAGACGGTGCATAAGCCTAATACATTGGTGCAAGAGGCAGATTATGACTCAAGGTCATCATATTGTTGAGTGCGTTTGGATTTCCAGTTACATCACCACTTGCATTGGTAGATCCTTTCGCAGAAGCAAAGTGTACAGATTTGCCACTAGAATTATTGAGAGAAGCTAAATTGACTGAGCTATTAGAAAAATCACCAGTATTAAACTTCTCAAGTCTCATCTCATACTTTTGAAGCAGGAATTAAGCTTCCTGTAATGTTACTAAATCAAACTTAGATTCAATTCGAGATGTCAAATTAACCACAGCAGTATCAAACTCTGGCCTTAGTCCATCCAATACATACTGAAGAAGATCTTCATCAGTTATCACCTGACCACTGGCGGACAAACTCTCTGCAATCCCTTTCATTTTCTTAATGAATTCATTTACACTCATACTTCCTTTTTGAGTGTTTTGAAGTAAATTCTTCAAGTGAAGTGCTCTTGCTTTGGAATCGGTAAGAAATTCATTTTCAAGACTATACCAAATTTCAGAGGCAAATTGACATTTGTATATATGACTAAACATACATTCCGAAATAGAAGCCAAAAGCCAAGTTACAAGAAGCTTATGAGTCTTTTTTCAAGCTATACAAGCTGGATTAATCTTCCATTTAGTTAGGTTATTTTCAATTGATTCAGTAGAACAATCAATTTATGAAGCAATCAAGGGTTCAGGACAAGGAACAAAACCTGTCAAATGTTCCTCCAATTCATGCGCTCCTACGGCTGATAAGACTTGCAACCTCCAAAAGCGGTAATTGTCTTTGTAATTATCCCTTGTAAGCTTCGGATTCACTACTTGTAAGCTAGATGAGAAGATTGAAGATTGAGAAGAGTTGAACAGTGAAGGCTGAGCTGAACCGAGAGCTGTTTTCTCAATGTTACTATCAAACTGAAAACCAGAAACCTTAGCCATGGACGCTAGTCATAGGCTCTGATACCATGTGAGATTTGGAACAAAATTGAAAGAAAACTGAGACCTGAAATTCATAGATCTGATTTTTATTTTACAGTGTATTACAAACTGCAGTTGACCTCTCTTTTATATGAAATGAGAGAGATGACAATGATAATAAAAACGACACCGCATGAGTTAGTAAACAAAACTACAGTCTTGACCTTTTTACCCTTTTTCTTTCTTTGGTCAACAATTTAGAGGTTGCATGATTGATTTATTGAGCCTACAGAATACCTACAAAATCAAACCAATAGACTTCCTCAGAGAAGATTAAATGTTATGCAAGTTGAAGTTTCTGCATCAAAAAGATTAAATGTTGATTTATTAGCTAGTTCAAAGCCTTATTTCCAAAATTTTTGAATATATATATGAGATTTCTTCTCTAGCACAATATATCCTTATTTCCAAAATTTCTTCATAGCAAATAAAGGGAAAAAAAGTAATATCAGAAAATTAATACTTCAAAGAGATTAAATATGAGGACTTTATCTGGTTGTACAGGAAACAATGGAACTCAATGCTATTGCTGATATTAGGTTTGCTTCAATTTTCATTCCATCATCTAATTACAGGTTTTCAAGTACTGTGTAACTCTAATGTGGAGTTTTATTTCTCAAATCTCTCTTAACAATTAAATTAAGAGTGGTAAGTTAGTGTCTAAAATTAAGTAAAAAGCTTATACCTTGACATTCTTATCAATTGATCTTAATTACTGAGCCTGTAAATTAATGTAACTTTAACAAGTCAAGAGTATCATTAATTGTTCAAGGAAGCATGAAGAAGTTTCTAAAAATAATTTTATTTTTAGGGCACTAAAAATGAAAATCAGCTGGGAGCTACGAAGAAATTTTTGAATGACTACGTGACATGGAGATTAAAATAAAGGACTGTATCTTGTTTTTGTGGGATTATTTAAGTGTAACGAAATTCCGTGCGACATGGCTATGGAAGTTCTCTTGGTTTCCATTATTCCAATTCGATATCAAATTATAGTTTTTTCTCTTAAAATGTTAATTTATGATCGTGGTGTAAAATTCTATTTCTTAATTCTCTCTTAACTTTTAGATGACGATTATATGAAGCGTGGTTAGTCAGAAATCTCGTGATTAGTTCAAAAGATTTTCCAATGTTATGTTCAGGAAAAATTTTCTTCAAATAAAATTCTGAAGCAGGTTGCAAGAGTATGCAAACTCGGTCATTAACAGACAATATGAGCTTCAATAGAGAAACAAGAAAGAGAAACTCAATCAACTTGAGCGCAAGTGACGTTTGATGAAGGAGTGTGAGAGACATAGCCTAGCTTGTGCTAGATGAATGCTAATTACAAGGCTTTACTGATGCAAACTGGACATGTTTTGATGATCATTGTGGAAAACAAAAAATACATAAATACATAACTGTTGGGCGTTTGTTTTTAATTTCAATTTCAATTTCAAATTACAATTTTTATCTAAAAATCTTAATTTATTATTTTAGTGTAGAGTACTATTTCTTAATGTTAATGTGTGATTACAGTGTAGAGTTTTATTTCTCAATTCTATCTCAACTTTCAAATTATAATTAAATGAAGGATGGTCATAAAGTACAAACTCAAGTTATAGTTACTTGATGGAATTGATCACCCTTCTTAATTAATACTTAGTTAATTTACTCTCTAATTAGTTTGAGAAGATCGAAGTAGCCACTTTCTTCCCGTAGAAGGGATCACATTAATTAATTATTATGCACTAGTTAGAGAGTAAATTAATAATCTAATATATATATAAGATTATTAATTTACTCTCTAATTAGTTGCTGACTTATAATTTTATGCGTGTTCTTATAACAACATACATATACTATTTCATCAAGTGTATTCTTTTGATACATATGTTGATTGGCTCATTAAGATTTTCCAAGTTTTAACTTAGGAAAAATCTTTCATCACTTAATATTAACTTACATATATACAATGGCTACATGTATTAGTCTATAAGCTTCAATTGAGAAGCAAGAAAAAGGAATGCGAAACTAAGAAGCAAGAAATTAAGAAAGAGAATATCAATCCAGTTTACCAGAAGTGGCGTATGAGGAAGGAGTGTAAATTAATGCTAATTAGGAGTGTTTGATTAATTAGTCTAGGTAATGGTAGATGTTATTATTGAGTAGCAAAGTACAAATTATTGAGTGTATATATTTATACAAGTCTTTTGTTTATATAATTAGTTAAAAGGCTGATTTTATTCAACAGCATAAGAATGATGTAATTATATAATCAATTAAACTTATGTCATGTTGAACCGATACCAAATCCGTAAAATTAATTATAGAAGATAACGTGTTAAAGAAGATAAAATTAATTTTATTCAACTTGAGTTTCTGCATGTACACAAATCACCCATTTTTCTCCTATAAAACCCCATGCAAAAAGCCTACAAAATCCATCACTCGCATTTGCATTCTCAAGCTCTAAACTTTCGAAAACCTTAAACAGTTTTAACTTCTCTCCAATGGCTTCTTCCAAGGCAGTTGTTATTTCAACTACTCTCCTCTTCAGCGCTCTGTTGATCTCCCTCATCCCATCCTCATCAGCCACGACCGTCAACGCTACGCTTGGTGTATGTATTCCTGTCTTTGTGGGTTACCACCAACCACTGGCTGCTGCTCTATCCTCGGCACAAGTGCAAATGTAACTACGACCATTTGCCAAGCCTATAATGCCCTCCCACCTGTTTTGAAAGCTATGGTCAACGCTAATGTGACGTTGAGTTTATTGTCTGGCTGCAAGAATGTTAACATTACGACTAATATCAACACATGCATTTGAAAGTCTACTCATTTTACCATCGATCTTCACCTCGCCACGTACTATATATATTTAGGGCTGGTACCCCATAGGCCTAGTAATGTTATCAGGTAATAAGACTTATTAAATATATTGTCGACAATGTTTGATTATGTATTAGGAAGAGTTTGATTATTAGACCTATACATATATAAGAATGCCCCATACAAATAAAAATGTACACTAGCAACTCTATGATGGAAGGGAGGTTTTTAATAAGCTTTCTTGCTTGTCATACATAGCTTATGATATTATAATATTATAATAATTTGAGATCGATGGATATTTTAAAATTTGTTCATAGCATGACGTTATAATTATTATAATAACAAAAAACAACAACAGCAACAATAATAATAATAACAATAACAACAACAACAACAATAATAGTATTATTATTATTATTATTGTGGATGGGGTATTGGCTTAGTATATAGCAGGTTCATTCCTATTATCTTTCCTTTCTTTCTTTTACTTTTAATTTGTATTTCTACTTTATACATAGAGCATTTAGTAAGCCCTCTCCCCTAATTTGCATGTTGTTAGGCCAAAAAGAGCCTTTCTTGGATCTAATACGAAAATCATGGCATCTTAATTTTAGATCCTTTAAAAATAAAACATAATTTAACGAAAAGATGACTAAAAGACTACCAAAAAATTTAGATTTTTTGTTTTCCTCATGAATTATCAATTTATCTTGGTACAATAAAGTGGCAAAAGGAGTTTAAGTGTTGAACTCCTTTAAGTTTATATCAAAATGAAAGTTTAAAGGGGACAAAACACAATAAATAAAAACAGGCAATAAGCTCTAATTAGTTTAAAATGTAGAAGTATTCGTAATATCGTAATTGCCACTCTTTCTCAGGCAGTGCAAGTAGTACACTCCTATTATATATTTTATATTAGAATGGTGTCATTGGGATCACAAGTTTTATCTAATGAGACCCCCGCTAATGAACTTTTCTAAAAAATTTAAAAAATATTATAATTTCTATACATGTATCAATTAATTCCAATATTATCACTTTCATTTTTTAAGAAAATTATAATTTATATTTTCCCTTTCATTTCCAATTTTTTTTTCACTTTTAGCGTTCATTATATTGGATTACATCTTTATTAAAAAAATCATTTGAATTATCTAATAATAAGTTGTGGGTGCGGAGCCACCATTAGCTCTCCCTAGCCTAGGAGCGGCTCTTTATTACTCTATACCATTTCAAACTTAAAAGAAATAGTCAACTTTCCATTGCTTGGCTATCCCATATTTCAAGTCTAATAATGAAATATTATAACTAATGTGGTCTTATAGTTATGTTGTATTTCAGAAAAGAATTATAGATATGAAAAGTTAAATACAAGAATTAAATAAAATTTTAAGTTAGACTTGATAATAGGTTGTGTCAAAACGGTTTCGTGTTATGGCACATTCATGTCTATCAAATTTTCACAACCAAAGCTGATCATTTAGCTTTTGGGCTTCAATGTGAAAATCCAAACCTGTACATTATTTTATCATGTTATCAAAACCTAACCCATTAAAAGCTTTCCCCATTTTTTTTGTTTTTAATTTTCTAGCCAAACAATAAAATATACTACGATCTTATAAATAATGTTATACTAGAATATTAAATCATACACCTAAATACATAAATAAATGTATAATTTTTGTTATTAAACAAAAAAAGTTTCATAATCTTATTTACGATGGTTCAATGTTATATTAGCTCAATACATAGACATCAACATCTAGATTTCAACCGATTCAAATCCTATATTATGAGAAATATCCACTAATTAGCATTTGAAAAGAAGAGAAAAAAATCAATAAAGTCTTTGTCTTAATCTAAAGAAAGACGTCAAAGAATAAAGGTTGTTGGGACCAGGAGTGAGCACAGGTAGCGGGTAGAACCAGAACCTGCCGATAAAACCAAAACCGACACTGTGCGGGTAAGTTCCGGCTCCATTTTTTTTGAACCGATACTGTTTGGTTCTGGTTCCAGTTCCTACACTGGAGCAACCGAAACCGAAACCTAGGAAAAGAACCTGAAGCGAGTACCCGGATTGAAACTTGTTTTGAAACCTGGGCTGAAACGAAATATATGTGAAGAATGCGGGGTTTATCATAATTTTACATATAAACAAATTTAAAATGGAAAAAACTAAATTTTTACAATAACCTAATTAAATATATATACAATTATACATATAAACTACACCATATAAAAAACTTTAATATATTATATTAACCTAATCAAATATATATACATATATAGTAATATATACTTCACTCTATATATATATATATATATATATATATATATATATATATATATATATATATATATATATATATATTAAAATTTTTACATATAAAAAACTTTAATTTATTATAATATTAAAGTTTTGATTAATTAAGTGTATAATCGGAATTAGGATCTAATTAAAAGTGTTTTAATATTATTAAAAGAATTATTTTTGAATAAAATAGTATATTTGATTGATTAATAATATATTATTTAGTTATTTACTTTAGTTATCAAGTTCTAAGTATATCTATAAGAAATTAGTAATTAATTAATTATATATGATAAATTGATAAACATTAGTACATTAGTAGTTAAATTAGTACTTAATTAATTATTAGCATTACATTATAGTTAAATGATTACTTAATTAATTATAAGTTTATAACATTACATTATAAACATCAGCAATCTACTACATTTGTAATTTAGTACATTACTTAATTAAATGATTAGAAATTTATTTAATTATAACAATATTATAAATTTATAATATGATTACTTAATTAATTATAACATTCTATTATAAACATTAATACAATACTTAATTAAATTATTAGAAATTTAATTAATTATAATATTACATTATAGATTTATAGTATGATTACTTAATTAATTATAACATTACATTATCGTATGATCATTTAATTAATTATAACATTACATAATTAAATGATTACTTAATTAATTATCATGACATTATATTATAAACATTTTAAGTTACTACATTAATATGATAGTTAATTAAATGATTATAAATTTAATTAATTATAACATTAGATTATAGATTTACAATATGATTACTTAATTAATTATAATATTGCATTATAGTTAAATGATTACTTAATTAATTATAATATTATATTATAGTATGATCACTTAATTAATTATAACATTACATAGTTTAATAATAAATGATTACTTAATTAATTATAAATTTATAATACTACATTATAAACATTAGTAATTTCCTGTAGTAGTACATTACTTAATTAAATTATTAGAAATTTAATTAATTATAACATTACATTATAGTTAAATGATTACTTAATTAATCATAAATTTATAATATTACATTATAAACATTAGTAATTTACTATATTAGTGCATTGCCTAATTAAATGATTAAAAATTTAATTAATTATAACGTTACATTATAGATTTATAGTATGATTACTTAATTATTTGTAACATTATATTATAAATATTAGTACAATACTTAATTAAATGATTAGAAATTTAGTACAACATTTATAAGTCACATTGGACACAAATGAATGAGTAATCAAAAGTTAAAAACTACTAAATGCAGGTTTTCTTAATTTTTTTGAACTAAACAATAAGAAGTTATCACTGTGTTACAGCACACTTTGTCCATAATCGACAGCACTGCAGCACAATGCTAGGACACAATCATGACAGTTATGAATTTTTCTTTCGTTTTTTATAGGGAAAATAGGTTTGAGAGTCCTAAATTAAATAGAATTAAGGAAAATAAAATCCTAATCCTTGTGGGATATAAATAGAATTCTTTTAGCATTATTTTGGGATTCTTTGGTGAGAATTAGAGGAGGCTAACGCAAGAGAAGATCAAAGTGACAAAATTTCTGGAGTTTTTGATTTGCAATATACAGAAGTCTTTTTATTTCTTTCTTGAACTCATGTTTCTTACTTTAATAAAGATGGTTGTTTCTTTCATGTTGATTATGAACTAAATTTATTCTCTAGGGCTAAGATGTAGCCCAATCTCTTGATTATGTGTTGATTTATTTATGTTGATTTTTATTAAGATTTCTTCCTAAGTTTTATTATTATGTCTAATGCTTTTGATTCTTAAGGGCCCAAGAATTGAATGAGTTAATAGACTAAGGTCTGATCAAGAGATGATACTTAGTTGGTCTATGGTAATGAAACCATAGGTTGAGCGAATGCTAAAGATAGGATATCGCGACTTGTGAGGTTCTTGGAAACTCCATAGAGCGTAATGATCTCCAATTGATTAAATCTGATTAGAGATAATTCGAGTTAGTAATTAGGAGTTAATTTAATAATTATTCGAGAGAAAATTATTGCAAATTTGGGGAGTTTGACCTTGAGTGACTTTTAATCAAGAATCAAGAAAGAGAAAGAAAAAATACAGAGAGTAGAAAAATCTGGAAAAAAAAACTGATTATCACGCTTCTTTTGTGATTTTTTACCTAAACAATACAAAGGTAACTGACTTGTTTTATAAATCAAGTCATAACATCAAAACGGTAGCGTTTTGATGTCAACTTTTACTTGTTACAAAATGCCCCCTGTATCAACTTCTACAACCTTACAAAGTGCACCCTGTATCATTCTGCTATACTAATATTTCCCCTTAAACTGGACATAGTAAAGTGCCAGTATACATTAATATTTCCCCATAAGCTGAACCTCCTATTATATCAACATTCCCTTGTAAGCCAAACTGTATTTCTTGTACATTCTGCAGTACGTATTAAATTCTTTAGCAAAAATCAGACAACAAACAAAATTCTTCTACAACACACACAACTCTTCAACAACATCCAAACCTTTCCCAGCAACAAAACACAAAAAAAAAATTCTTCAGCAACAAAAACATCAAACCTCTTCAGCAACAAATAAAAACTTCAGCAACAATTCATACTATCCATCAACAAACAAATTCTCTTCAGCAACAAAGAAAATCTTCACAACAATTCAGACTTTCCAGCAACACACAAGCTTCTTGTGCAACAAACAAAACGCTCCAGCAATAATTCAAGCTTTCCAGCAACACACAAACTTCTTTTGCAACAAACAAAACACTCCAGCAACAATTCAAGCTTTCCAGCAACACACCAAATTCAATCTTCAGCAACAATTCAGACTTTCCAGCAACACACAAAAAATTCTTTTGCAACAAACAAAACACTTCAGCAACAATTCAGACTTTCCAACAACACACAAAAAATTCTTTTGCAGCAAACAAAAAACACTTCAGCAATAATTCAGACTTTCCAGCAACACACAAAATTCTTTTGCAACGAACAAAACACTTTAGCAACAATTCAGACTTTTCCAGCAACACACCAACTTCTTTTGCAACAAATAAAACACTCAGCAACAATTCAGACTTTTCTAGTAACACACCAACTTCTTTTGCAACAAACAAAACACTTAGCAACAATCAGACTTTCCAGCAACACACCAACTTCTTTTGCAACAAACAAAACACTTCAGCAACAATCAGACTTTCCAGCAACAAACAGATTCTTCAACTTATCAAACGACTCTAAAGACTTATCAAGAGCAATGAAACTTTACAGAAACTTCATCTTCAGCAAGCAAACTGTTATCTAATTCAGTATCAACTGCAGTAGTGACCTTTAACTTGGTTCGGAGAGTTTGAAATCCAGAACTTGGAAGTGCCTTGGTCAGAATATTTGCAACTTGATATTCTGTACCAACGTATTGAACACATAGTTTTTTCTCCGCAGCTAGCTTCTGGACATAATGCACATCTATTTCAATGTGCTTAGTGCATGCATGAAAAACTGGATTCGAAGAAAGAGCACCAGCACTCATATTGTCACACCATAAAACATCTATTTCAATGTGCTTAGTGCATGCATGAAAAACTGGATTCGAAGAAAGAGCACCAGCACTCATATTGTCACACCATAAAACAGAAGTGTTGTTAATAGTTATACCAAGTTCTTGAAACAAGTGTTGAATCCAAACCATTTAGTGGATGCTTGACTGAGAGCTTTATACTCAGCCGCTGTTGAGGATAAAGATACAACCTTTTGCTTTCTAGAAACCCATTGGACAAGATTCCCAACGAGAAAGATACTATATCTGCTGGTTGATCGTCTTTCACTTACATCGCTAGCCTAGTCTGCATCAGCATATCTTTCAAGCATGAATTCTGAGTTTTTCTGAAAAATCAGTCCATAAGAAAGAGTTCCTTTGATATATCTGATACGTTTACAAGTCCTAAAATACTTGTAAACATGAGTGGACAAGAAATTACAAGTCCTAAAACACTTGCTAATTTGGTTGAATCAAAGAGTTTCATTCCAATCCTAAAACACTTGGATTGTGGAATGTGGAAAGCATTGGAGGAGATTCGGCCCAAGCAAGTTCCAAGGGGAGAGAGAGCCCAAGCACTTCGGCCCAAACCATTCCAAGTCCAAGCCCAACAAAGGAAGCTCAAGTCCACCAAGAGAGAAGCCCAAGTGTTGAATTGAACTCATTCGGCCCAATTGTCATTCCAAAGGGGAAAGTCCACTTGAACCCTTATTGGATCCATTTGCAAGATCTTCAAGGCCCAATCTCTTACACCCTTATTAGTAGACTTGATTAGGATCATTGATCAAGTTTTGGGCTAATAAAGTGAGTTTTTTCAACTAATGGGGTGGTTAAAGACATGAACCCTAGAATTAGGGAATCATGTCCCTTTTTGCATTAAATGGGTATGACCTTAATTTTGAATGGAAGGCTTGTAATTTTTGTGTAATATTTATTAATTTTTATTTTCTTGTATTGTATTTGTTGATTACTCTTTTAACCTTGTAATTGCCTATATAAAGGTAACTATTCTCCTTGTAAAAGTTAGTTCATGAAATATCAAAAACTTGGTTTAACCATTGAGAGAACTTTGTGTTCTTATTAAGATTTCTTTATCCAAGTCTTGGCAAGGAGATTTGGTGGTGAATCAATTCAAGTTGGTGGAGAATTCTTTTATGCTTGAAGTGTTCATTCTTGTCTTAACCTAAAATTGCAAGTAACTGTGACATTGCCTCCCTAGTGTTTTGGCCGAATTTAAGCTTGAGTTTAGGGCATATTTTTGTGTTGTTTTTTGTTGCAAATTGGTTGGAATTGGATCATTTGGTATCAGAGCATAGGTTGTGAATTGGAGTAGGATTGATTTAGGGTTGATTGAATGTAGTTGGCCGGATTTTGGAGTCTACATTGTCGGATTTGGATTGCTTTAGCTTAAGTGTTTTTCTCTCTCTTTGTTACAAGTGATTGAACAATTTTTCTCTCTCATCAAACACTATTCCCTAACCAAATCCCTTACACCTTGTTCCCTTCTAACCAAACCCATTGCCACCTCACCCAAACCCTAACCAATTCCCTCCAAAGTCAACTAAACCTATTCCTTCACAACCAAACCAACCCTTAACCAAACCCTTAAACCCAAACCCTAAACCCTAAACACAAACCCTAAACCCTAAACACAATTAAATTAACCTAATCTCATCTCCATAAACACCATTCCTTAGCCTAATAACAAAACACTATTCATAAAACACTATTCACAGAATACTTACACTTAACCAAAATCACCAAAACTCATACACTTGACCTTTCCCTCCCATTTTCCATTTTTCTTTAACATTCAAAAATTTACTGTTCATCCAGAGTTACTATTCACAGTAGCTAAATTTTCCCAACTTTCATGGCAAACAAGTCCCCTTCCTCCCCAATTCCACCCCCAACACCATGGGAAAGTGCCAACAAAAAAATTCAAGAAGAACTTGATGAAGTAAAAAGAAATATGTCAATCATGATGGAGTTGGTGGTTAACATGTCTAAAGACATTGCCAACCTTTCACAACCCAAACCCACTTTTGAGGAAACCCCACAACCACCCCCACGGGATGGTCGCCCACACTACCACCAACAAACCATCCTTAGGATACCATTGTATATGGAAAACCTAGGAGATAGTAATGATTCATCTAGTGAATCCGAAGTGCCTAGGAGGAGAAGGTTTGATGATGATAAGGGTCTTAAAGTAGACTTACCCGAATTCAATGGAAGTCTTGACCCGAATGACTTCATTGATTGGTTGCATGAGATTGAGTGGGTATTTGAATTTAAGGGCTACAATGATGAAAAGAAGTGTAAAGTAGCCATATTAAAGTTTAAGGAGTATGCCTCCTTGTGGTGGGAAAATACAAGGAAGAAGAGAGAAAGAGAAGGGAAGACTAAATTAGATCATGGGAGAAATTGAAGAGAGCGTTGAAGAAAAGGTTCTTGCCCGATAATCACAAACAAGACCTTTATCTTAAACTCCATAATTTGAAGTAAGGAGATAGAAAAATTGAGGAGTATATTCGGGAGTTTGAAGGGTTGATGTTGAGAAGTGATATTCCCGAAGAGAAAGAGGATACAATTGCAAGGTTCATCGGCGGTTTGAGTAAGGACATTGCATACAAGCTTGAGTTGCAAGCTTCCCATTCCTTTGGGGATGTTTGCAAGCTGTCCACAAGGATTGAAAAGCAATTGAAGAGCATGAACCCCTTGGCCCCCAAGAAACTCTTTAAGGAAAGTAACTACCAAAGGGGTTCACCTTCCTACACCAAACCGTATATGGAACCTATGGCTTATGATAAGAACAAAGCCAATGAAACACTGTTAGACCGATCATCACAGTCTAAAAATTAAACCTAAATACCGTAGTAGCGGTAAGCAGGATCGAATCCACAGGGAGCAAGACTAACAACCTAATATATTTTAAGTAGCGAAAATGAAATTGGTAATGGATTAATGAAACTAAATAGACTAAATGCAAATAATGAAATAGTGCAATTAAAAATAATAAAAACTTTATAATAAAAATGTTGCCGTTACGGTTTTGGTTCGACACGAGACCGACTCACACAATTCTCCTCCACCCTTTATGATCCCCTAAACCTACAAGGCAAGGTAAATCAATGAAATGGCCTCCCGACACTCTAGGTATAATCTATCCTGTCTCACCTGATCACTCAAGTTCGATTGGTTAAAGACTATCATTAAACGCCGAAAAACGCTACAAGGCAATACCACTAGTTGGTACGCGATTAACAAATACAATTTGTCCACACGTAAAATCCAATCAACCAACTTCACAATAAACGCAACAATAGTAGAAATTAAATTAAATCCGAACACAACTCAATTACAATCGATGCGAAGTAATGAAAAGCAATATTCATCATTTATTTATTTCAAACCAACGTTTATCATTCAGCAAGTTCTATGAAAACATTAAATCATAATGGAAAACAATATTCATCACAAATTATGCTCAAATCATATTAAAGTATCGAAATCAAACATGAAACGAAAACAAATATAATCTGAAGCACAATACTACCAAATGTCCTATAATCGGGCTCATCTAACTAGTCGAGAGGTGAGGAGAGTCGGGAGTCAATCCCGATCTCGCCTATGCCGTGAATGCACGATCGGGAGCTTAGTCGCTCATGGTGGTGATTACGGAGACCGAAACGGTGGAAACGGAGCTGACCATGGCGGAGATGAGGTAACTGACAACGATATGGTGCGAAAAAGGGGCAAAAACGACCAACGGACAGCCCGGAATACGAACAGCCGCGGTTTGCCGGAAATCATTAATTTTCCGACGGGTCTTCGAAAAACGGTGGCGAAAATGGGATCCGAAGGTACCGATGGAAAGCTCTGGTGATGGGGGGTTCAGATCAGGTCCTGGGGAGGTGAGAAGTCACCGGAAATGAGCAGGATCTAGCCTGGAAGATGAAGAGTCGCGGCGTAAATCCACGATTCTGCTGGGCAAGCGAAGCAAGGGAAGTGTAGATCCGGCCGTGGGGAATGAAGATCTACCCTTGGGGAGCTGGAACGTCGCCGGAAAACGGCCAAAACTGGTCGGGAAGACGAAACGACGCGGTGGATGATGAAACGCCGCGGTGGTGCTTGGCTCATGGTGGTGAAGAAGTGATGATGGTGATCTGTGGTCGGGGAAGCCGAAGAGTCGCTGGAAATGGAAGACGAAGGGTCGCGGTGGTGGAAGATGAAGGGTCGCCGGAAAACGTTATGGATGGCCGCCTCCTGTTCACGCGATCTGCACTTTTCTTTTATAGAACATATTGCAAAATTTCAGTTTAGTCCCTACACAATTGAAAAGTGACAAAATCAGCCCCTTAAAACATGACATTTTACCCCCTAAACAGCATAAATGAGACAAAATCACCTTGAATCCATAAACCACAACCTAATATCAACTCATATACTTTCCAAAATCATTCCAAACACGTTAAATTCATAAGAAAAATATTAGGAAGCGATTTTCGTGAATAAATTCATAAATTCTTTAATTATCTCAATATACTTCAATTTAATCACACATGGGGTATTTTTATCACCAAAATAGAGTCACTTTCATGACTCTAACACACTCCCCAACTTACTCTTTGCTCGTCCTCGAGTAAAGTTAAAGGAACTCTTTCAACATTCTCACAAAACCATACACAACCATATTCATCAACAACTAAGACATTCATCAAAAGGTAAAGTGAAGAATTTGAACATAACAAGTAAATAACACAATCCTAAATAAAGAACTAAAGTTTCTGTCAAGATTTGCCTATCTCCATTCAAGCTTCTCAAACACATATTTCTTATTCATATCACAATGTTAAAATGTCATGCAAAACTCCCCAACTTATGTACACGCAACATAATGCTCATTTTCCACACAAGATTTTGACATATAATTTATTTTTCATTCATCACCTCTTTTTTTTTCTTGTCTTAACTTCTTAAGCTTTCTAGAAGGTCCGTGTAACGGGCTTTAGGTCAATGACTCCCAAACCAAACGGCTATAGGGCACTAAATATAAAACACTCCTCGGACTTACTCACCCGAACCAACTAGGCTACAAGTCAAGACTTTATTTCTTTATTTCTTTTCTTTTTTTATAAAGCTCATGATCTATGTAATGATTTCTTAAGCTTTCTAGAGGAGCCATGTAACGAGCTTTAGGCCAATCACTCCCAAGCTAGATAGCTTTAGGGGATTAGGTGTAGAACACCCCTCGAGCGTACTCACTCGAGTCAACTAGGCTACAAATCAAAGCCAAATCATCAAGCAACATTTAAGCACTTTTAACACAGGCAAGATAATAAATGAAAATTTGCTCCATGGGCATGTAAAGTATGTGGGAGACTTGCATAAACACTAAAACACATGACATTTACACAAAACAGTGTCTAACCACAATTATGGACATACCTAGCACAAAACAGAACCAATAGTTCAATGTTTAAAACCATGTTGCACAAAAAATTTTCAAAAACCTCACAAAACCTTTCAACTAGCACTTTAATTGCTTCTAAAATGGTAATTATGCATGAATTCATGAAAAATTTTAAAAATAACTCACTTTAGTTCACTTTAACCACTTTTGGACTTACAAGAATAAGATTCAACATATTTTCAACAAAAACATCATCATGCCACAAATATTTAAGCACACTCTCCACAAAAGCATCATCAATAACACTTCACAAAAATATCACAATCTCCACAAAAGTCTCATCAACAACACTTCACAAAAACTCATCAACAACACTTCACAAAAATATAAAATTAAATCAACACTCCCCAACTTCAAATGTCATTGTCCTCAATGACCCACAACTACAAACATCCTCCCCAACTTAGCATCAAATGATCTCAAATGGCAATATGATCAATCATATAAAAATTGTCCAACAGATTTGAGAAACAAGAAATCTAACAATAACAGCATATAAGGTGGAGAGATACAACCTGAGGAACAATGGTGGGGCTGTCATCAACAGAGTTTGTGGAGCATGCATAAGCGTAGCCTTGGACTAGTTAATGAGTTCCCAAACATGACAATCCTACGAAGACAAAAACAACAAAAACATAAAAGCAATAAAAACATATTTACAAAGATGGGTTGCCTCCCACAAGCGCTAAGTTTAAAGTCTTCAGCCAGACTCAGTGCACTGACATGGCTAATGTGGTTCTAATAAAGAACACTCCTCAATCACCTCTCCATCATTAATGCCATCGACATAAGGTTTAAGTCTTTGGCCATTCACCTTAAAAACTTGTCCCGTTTTTGGGTTTCGGATTTAACACTCGTGAGGGAAAACATTAAGAACAATAAAAGGGCCATCCCATCGTGACCGAAGCTTTCTCGGAAAGAGACGAAGCTTAGAGTTAAAGAGCCACACTTTTTGATTAGGAGAGAATGACTTCCTAACAATGTGTTTATCGTGAAAAGCTTTAGTTTTCTCTTTAGAGATGCGAGAGTTCTCATAAGCTTCGTGTCTTAGCTCATCTAACTCCGAAAGTTGGAGTTTCCTATGGTCACCGGCCGTGGTCATATCAAAATTGAATTTCCTTGTGGCCCAATATGCTATATGTTCAAGTTCTACAGGTAAATGGCATGCTTTCCCAAAAACTAACCGATAAGGGGACATGCCAATAGGGGTACGATATGCGGTTCGATAGGCCCAAAGTGCATCATTCAGACGCATTGACCAATCCTTACGATCGGGCCGTCCCATTTTCTCTAAGATAGTCTTAATTTCCCTATTAGCACGTTCCACTTGTCCACTAGTTTGAGGGTGATAAGGTATGGCAACTCGATGGGTGATTGAGTACTTTTTCAATAGTGAGCCAAAGTGCCTATTGGTGAAATGTGAGCCACCATCACTGATGATGGCGCCCAGATGACCGAAATGGCTAAAGATGTGCGATTGAACAAAGTTGACGACCACCTTATGATCATTGGTCCTAGTGGCAATGGCTTCTACCCATTTAGACACATAATCAACTGCAAGCAAGATATATTCAAAGCCAAAAGATGAAGGAAATGGACCCATGAAATCAATACCCCACACATCAAACACTTCCACAATCAAAATAGGATTCAGGGGCATCATATCTCATCTACCAATATTCCCTACTTTTTGACATGAAGTACAAGCACGACAATAAAAGAATGCATCACGAAAAAGAGAGGGCCAATAGAAACCACACTAGAGGACCTTTAAAGCGGTCATCTTGCCACTATAATGACCACCACAAGCATAAGAATGACAAAATGCAAGTACACTACTAAACTCATGGTCGGGAACACATCTCCTAACTATCTGGTCTGCACACACCCTGAAAAGGTCCGGGTCTTCCCAAAAATAATGCTTGATGGTTGCAAAGAAATGATCTTTCTGAGTTTTGGTCCACCCTAATGGTAATTGTCCTACGGCCAAGTAATTGACTATATGGGCATACCAAGGTGCTTTGGATTGGGATATCGCAAACAATTGCTCATCCGGGAAAGATTCATTCAAACATTGGCTAGGGACAAACTCTGTAAAGAGTCTAGACAAGTGGTCGGCGACCACATTATCACTACCTTTTTTATCTTTGATTTCTAGATCAAACTCTTGCAACAACAAAATCCATCGAATTAGTCTAGGCTTAGTGTCTTTCTTGACTAACAAATACCTAACTGCAACGTGGTCTGTAAAGACAACTATCCTAGACCCAAGAAGATAAGACCGGAACTTATCAAGGGATAACACTACCGCAAACAACTCTTTCTCCATGGTGGTGTAATTACATTGAGCATCGGAGAGGGTCTTGCTTGCACAGTAGATCACAACGGGATTTTTATTCCCCCGTTGGCCAAGGACTGCACCAATGGCATAGTCCGACGCGTCACACATCACTTCAAAAGGTAGGTTCCAATCAGGAGGTTGCATAATGGGTGCTGTGGTCAACGCTTCCTTCAAAATGGTAAAGGCAATCATACAAGAGTCATCAAAAACAAATGGCACATCTTTAGCAAGCAAATCACACAAAGGCTTGGAGATCTTGCTAAAATTCTGGATGAAACACCTATAAAATCCTGCATGGCCTAGGAACGATCTAATTTGTTTGACCGACGAAGGCGGGGGTAGTTGAGAAATCAACTATACCTTTGCCTTATCCACTGATATCCCCTTATTGGAAACTACATGACCTAAGACAATTCCCTCTTGAACCATGAAATGGCTCTTTTCCCAACTAAGAACAAGATTTGTCTCTTTGCAACGTTTTAACACCAACTCAAGTTTTTCGAGACAATCATCAAAAGATGTACCAAACACAGAAAAATCATCCATGAAGACTTCACGGAATTGACCCACCATGTCAGAAAATATTGATAACATGCACCTTTGAAACGTTGCCGGTGCATTGCACAACCCGAAGTGCATGCGATTTAAAGGCAAACGTGCAAAAAGGACATGTAAACGTGGTCTTTTCCTGGTCTTTGGGGGCAACTGGTACTTGGTTATATCCGGAATAGCCATCCAGAAAATAATAGAAAGCTTGCCCTGCGAGTTTTTCTAGGATTTGGTCAATAAATGGGAGCGGGAAATGATCTTTCCTAGTGGCTAGGTTAAGCTTCCTATAGTCAATGCAAACTCTCCATCCAGTGGGAGTACGGGTAGGAATTCGCTCACCTTTTTCATTTTCAACAACGGTGAGGCCACTCTTCTTAGGTACAACATGGGTTGGACTCACCCATTGGCTGTGGGATATAGGGTAAATGATACCCGCATCAAGCCATTTGATCACCTCTTTCTTCACCACCTCCTTCATGTTCGGGTTTAACCTTCTTTGAGCTTCATGCACTGGTTTAGCATTCTCCTCACAAAATATGTGATGCATGCATAAAGAAGGGCTAATCCCTCGCAAATCGGCTACCGACCAACCGATTGCTTCCTTATGTGCTATCAAGACCGCCACTAATCTCTCCTCTTGCTCACTATCTAAGTTGGCGGCAATGATCACGGGTACGGTCTTGTTGGGTCCTAGGAAAACATACTTTAGAGTATCAGGCAAGGCTTTCAACTCTAAGACTGGTGGAGACTCAATTGACCTCGGTTGTGTCGTCTTAGACAAAGGTGATAAGGTTTCATACTTGATGTTCCAAGGTCGACGCTCTAGAGTGGGTGACCTAGCTATATACGCACTAACCTCCTGAATCTCAGACACGACACTTAAGCTAGATATCTCCTCAATAAATGGATTCATAAAAGTGTAAATTGCATCATCACATAACATCTGTGGGGCGTGAGCCTCCACTAGACTGTCAATAGCATCAACCATGAAACACTCGTTATCGTCCTCATGCATTGGTCCTAAACCAGCATTAAACACATTAAGTCTCAATTTCCTATTCCCAAAAGACACTTCCATCTCTCCAGATCTACAGTTAATGCAAGCATTTGCCAATGCTAGAAAAGATCTCCCTAAAATAATCGGTGGCATACTTCCACTGCTCGTATACTCCATGTCTAAGACAAGAAAATCCACCGGAAAATATAGTTCCTCAACCTTAACTAACACGTCCTCAATTAGGCCCCTAGGCATTTTGACCGATCGATCAGCTAACTGTAGTATAACTTCAGTCGACTTGAGCTTACCTAAGTTAAATTGTTCATACACGGAAGTGGGTAATAAGTTCAGGCTCGCCCCTAAGTCTAAGAGTGCTCTATCAATCGTGACATTACCTATCACACAAGAAATAATAGGAGCTCCAGGATCCTTTAACTTCAGGGGAATGCGGTTTGAGACAACCGCACTTACATTTTCTGGTAAATGTACAGCTTAGGTGTGTGAGATTTCATTTTCCTCTTTTGCGTGCACAAGTCTTTGAGGAATTTGGCATAAGTAGGTACTTGCTTAATGGCATCTAAGAGTGGAATATTAATCTGCACCTGCTTAAACAACTCAATCATTTCATCCATCCTAGCGCTTTTCCTAGTAGTGGGGACATTTGGGGGCTCTAAGCACTAAGGAAAGGGTGCTCTCGGTATGTACGATGCAGGGGATGGTTCATTCTCCCCAATTTTTTCCTTACCCGGTCTCTGAACACTTAACTCAACAAGAGGCTCACTCTCATTCTCTTTGGCTTGGTCTCTACCTAGACTTTCCTCTTGTCTACCCTGGACTTTTACTTCCCTCTTAGGCCTAATTAGCTCTCGGCCGTTCCGAAGAGTCATCACGGCCTTAGCTTGTTCGAAAAACCCTCTCTGCTGAGAAGAACCACTAGGGTTACCTATGACTTGACTAGGCAATTGGCCTTGTTCCCTCCTATTGACTGCTTCGGCTATTTGACCAATCTAGGTCTCTAGCTTACTAATAGATTGGGAATGGGAATATAGAAGTTGGGTATTCTGCTCTAAATCCTGGAACCTAGCATTCATGTCGGCTTTTTGTTCCTGCATGGTTTGAAGCATTTGAGCCATCATTGATTCTAGTGAACTAGACACTGGAGTAGGCTGTTGAACGGGAGGTGGGAACCTAGGTTGGATGGGTGGTTGGATTGAAGGTTGCTCCCTATAATTGCCTTGCTGATTGGAAGGATTGTTCCTGTATGGCATATTATTAAGGACATTTTGAGGTAATTGTGGCTTCCATGAAAAATTAGGGTGGTTACGCCACCCAGGATTGTATGTGTTCGAGTACGGATCGCTCCGTCTCTGGAAGCCTTGTGCAACTTGCACTTGCTCCTCAAAAGGGTCAGGGGCAGGTTCCTCAACCGGATAGTCAAGAGTGGAGTGCATGGCAAAAACATCCTGATTCGCCTTCTGAGATGATTGTGTAGAGGGTTGCCCTTGTATAGATACAAACTGGTCAAATCGGTGGGCCAACACCTCTAACTTGGAACTAATGTCATCTGACCGTGACACCTCATACACGCCACCCTTCTTGGATGGCTGCTCCGAGATAGGCATTCTAGACGCAGAAATGTGGTGCATTGAATTTTCACTTAAGGTCTCAAAGAGTTGCCATAACTCATTCTCGTCCTTGTGCATAAATGTTCCTCCACAAGAGGCGTCTACCATATTCCTATGCCTCTCGGTCAGTCCGTCATAAAAACTATGAACTAATTGCCACCTAGGGACTGCATGATGGGGACACTTCCTAAGCATTTCCTTCAAACGTTCCCAACTCTCATAAAATTCCTCGCCATCAAGTTGAGCGAAACTAGTAATGGCTCGTCATATGTTGTTGGTTTTACCAATGGGATAATATTTTTTTAGGAATCCTTGTTGCATTTGGGTCCAAGAGGTAATGGACCCTGCTGCCAAAGAATTGAGCCACTGTTTGGCTCGATCCTTAAGTGAAAATGGGAACAAAATTAAGCGCACGACATCTTCATTCACATGTTGAAGTCTAACTGTGGAGCAAACCTCTAAAAATTCATCTAAGTGTTTGTATGTCTCCTCATTTAAATTCCCATAATAATTTGGCAACAATTGGATGACACTAGTTTTGATCTCATATTGTTGTGTCTGGACATTGGGGATATGGATACATGATGCCGAAGTGTAGGTGGTGGGTGCGAAATGTTGGCTAAGGGGCACATATGCGTGTTCATCCTGGTCAGCCATCCTACGTGCTTGTTTTCTATTCTTCTTACAAGTGCGTTCAATTTCAAGATTCAAAGGTAATAACTCTTCGTTAAAAGACCTTCTAGTTTGCATTCACCAACCAAACACACAAAAAGCTCAACAAGCAACGCAGCAACAATGTCAAAGAAAATTAACTAAATGCAAAACCTAAGAAACAAATTTTACTAAGCACACGAAACAAAACTAAAATAAATCTAAAATCTAACGAAACTATACTCAATGAAATTTCCCACAACAAAATGTTTAATCAAAACTAAATTTATCAATGCAACCTAAAAGAATTTAATACTAAGGACAAAAATTAAATTCTAGGAATAAAAGAAAAATCAAAGGTTAAGAGAATTTCACAATCGGGACATGCAGGATCTTCAATGCTCATGACACGCTGAAGCGTTTTCCCAATTGCAATTTTCCTGCAAAACAAAAAGAAAGACAAATGAAACTATTCCAATGAAAGTAAAATAGAACAAAGTAAAAATGAAATTACGCAAACAACCTAAAAAGAAAATAATTAACTAAAAATGCAAAGAGACAAACTAAACAATTTACCCAAAAAAATAATCACAAGAAAGAAAATAATACAAACAAAACAACAAAACAACAAAGACTAAAATAAACCTAGAATAAAAACTAATAACTACCCAAACACAAAAAGTCAAAAGCACGTTGCTCCCCGGCAACGGCGCCAAAATTTTGTTAGACCGATCGTCACAGTCTAAAAATTAAACCTAAATACCGTAGTAGCGGTAAGCAGGATCGAATCCACAGGGAGCAAGACTAACAACCTAATGTATTTTAAGTAGCGAAAATGAAATTGGCAATGGATTAATGAAACTAAATAGACTAAATGCAAATAGTGAAATAGTGCAATTAAAAATAATAAAAACTTTATAATAAAAATGTTGCCGTTACGGTTTTGGTTCGACACGAGACCGACTCACACAATTCTCCTCCACCCTCTATGATCCCCTAAACCTACAAGGCAAGGTAAATCAATGAAATGGCCTCCCGGCACTCTAGGTATAATCTATCCTGTCTCACCCGATCACTCAAGTTCGATTGGTTAAAGACTATCATTAAACGCCGAAAAACGCTACAAGGCAATACCACTAGTTGGTACGCGATTAACAAATACAATTTGTCCACACGTAAAATCCAATCAACCAACTTCACAATAAACGCAACAATAGTAGAAATTAAATTAAATCCGAACACAACTCAATTACAATCGATGCGAAGTAATGAAAAGCAATATTCATCATTTATTTATTTCAAACCAACGTTTATCATTCAGCAAGTTCTATGAAAACATTAAATCATAATGGACAACAATATTCATCACAAATTATGCTCAAATCATATTAAAGTATCGAAATCAAACATGAAACGAAAACAAATATAATCTGAAGCACAATACTACCAAATGTCCTATAATTGGGCTCATCCAACTAGTCGAGAGCTGGTGAGGAGAGTCGTGGAGTCAATCCCGATCTCGCCTATGCCGTAACAGACGATCGGGAGCTTAGTCGCTCATGGTGGTGATTACGGAGACCGAAACGGTGGAAACGGAGCTGACCATGGCGGAGAGGAGGTAACCGACAGCGATATGGTGCGAAAAAGGGGCAAAAACGACCAATGAGTACGCCCGAATACGAACAGCCGCGTTCGCGGAAAACGTTAATTTTTTCGGCGGTCTCCGAAAACGGTGGCGGAAATGGGATCCGAAGGTACCGATGGAAAGCTCGTGATGGGGAGTTCGATCAGGTCCTGGGGAGGTGAGAAGTCGTCGGAAATGAGCAGGATCTGGCCTGGAAGATGAAGAGTTGTGGCGGCTAAATCACAGATTCTGGCGGTTTTCGCGGCGGCTAAAGCAAGGGAAGTGTAAATCCGGCCGTGGGGAATGAAGATCTACCCTTGGGGAGCTGGAACGTCGCTAGAAAATGGCCAAAACTGGCCGGGAAGACGAAATGACGTGGTAGAAGATGAAATGCCACGGTGGTGCTTGGCTCACGGTGGTGAAGAAGTGATGATGGTGATCTGTGGTCGAGGAAGTTGAAGAGTCGCTAGAAATGGAAGACGAAGGGTCGTGGTGGTGGAAGATGAAGGGTCGCCGAAAAACGTTATGGATGGCCGCCTCCTGTTCACGCGATCTGCACTTTTCTTTTATATAACATATTGCAAAATTTTGTTTAGTCCCTGCATAATTGAAAAGTGACAAAATCAGCCCTTTAAAATATGACATTTTACCCCCTAAACAGCATAAATGAGACAAAATCACCCTTAATCCATAAACCACAACCTAATATCAACTCATATACTTTCCAAAATCATTCCAAACACGTTAAATTCATAAGAAAAATATTAGGAAGCGATTTTCGTGAATAAATTCATAAATTCTTTAATTATCTCAATATACTTCAATTTAATCACACATGGGGTATTTTTATCACCAAAATAGAGTCACTTTCATGACTCTAACAAACACCAAAGGAGAAAACAGGTTTTGTGAAGAGTGATGCTCCACGACCTGATTTGAAGAACAAGAAATGTTTCAAGTGTCAAGGTTATGGACACTTCCAAGAAAATTGTCCAAACCGAAGAGTTATGACTCTTGGAGATATAAATGAGATTGATGATGCTTGTCAAAGGGATTCTAGTGAAGAAGATGAAGTAGATGAGAGTGAGAATGAGGTTATTGGGGAAGCTGATAGTGGAGAGATGCTCATGCTCAAGAAGTTGCTGCATACTCAAGTAAACCCCCAAGAGAACCAAAGGGAGAACTTGTTCCATACAAGGTGTACTATCAAGGGGAAAGTTTGTTCACTGATCATTGATAGTGGGAGTTGTACCAATGTTGCTTCCACCAAACTTGTGGAGAAATTGGGGCTGCTGGTTGTGGATCATTCTCACCCATACAAGCTACAATGGTTGAGCAATGGAGACACCATACAAGTAGTCAAGCAAGTAGTGGTACCATTCTCCATTGGGAGGAGCTATTCGGATGAGGTACTTTGTGATATCATTCCCATGGATGCTTGCAATCTTTTACTTGGAAGGCCATGGCAATATGATAGAGAAGTGATCCATGATGGCCGCAAGAATACATACTCATTCAAGCTCAACAAGAAGTCTATTACCCTTACACCCTTAGCCCCCACCCAAGCCATTATCCAAGCTCCCACACAAACAACTCCCCAAACACCTTCCTAAACACCATCCAAGGCACCAACCCGTAAAACCCTCTTCCTAAACAGAACCCAATTAGAAAGAGCCTTCCTAAGACACAAACCTCTCATTGCCCTCCTTATAGCCGAGACAAACCAAGAGAGAGAGCAACCTGAATTTCACCCAAAAGTTCACCATCTCTTGGATGAATTTGCAGATGTTTTTCCTAGTGAGCTACCAAGGGGTTTTCCACCACTTAGGGGAATAGAACATCATATTGATTTGGATCCCGGTGCCCCTTTTCGCAATAGGCCAACATATAGGTGCAATCTCAAAGAGTCAAGAGAGCTTCAAAGACAAGTTGAGGAGTTGATTTCCATGGGATTTGTGAGAGAGAGCATGAGCCTTGTTCAGTTCCAGCCTTGCTTGTACCCAAGAAGGATGACACTTACAGGATGTGTATTGATAGTCGGGCCATCAATCGGATCAAGTATAGGTATCCCATTCTATGATTAGATGACATGTTGGATGAGCTTCATGGTGCAACCATCTTCTCAAAAATTGATCTAAGAAGTGGTTACCATCAGATTAGAATGAGAGAGGGAGATGAATGGAAAACGGCATTCAAGACCAAGGGAGGATTGTATGAATGGATGGTGATGCCTTTCGGCCTTTCCAATGTACCAAGCACCTTCATGAGGTTAATGAATGAGGTACTCAAACCCTGCATTGGAAAATTTGTGGTTGTATATTTTGATGATATATTGATATATAGTACTTGTGAGGATAGTCATGTAGAACACCTTAGCTTAGTGCTTGAATTGTTGAGGCAAAAAAAGTTGTATGCTAAGCTTGAAAAATGTGAGCTATTTATGAGACAATTGGTGTTCTTGGGTTATGTAGTTTCGGGAGAAGGAATTAAGGTAGATCAATCCAAGGTAGAATCCATTCATAATTGGCCTAAACCTGGTTCAATTACGGAGGTTAGGAGTTTTCATGGTTTAGCCTCTTTCTACCGTAGGTTTGTCCCTAATTTTAGTTCCATTATGGCTCCCATAACTGAATGTTTGAAGAAGGGATCTTTTGAGTGGACTAAGGCAGCAAATGAAGCTTTTAATTTGATTAAAAAGAAGTTGTGTGAAGTTCCCATCCTTGCCCTACCCGATTTCAACCAAGTGTTTGAAGTAGAATGCGATGCAAGTGGTGTTGGCATTGGGGCAGTTTTGAATCAATCTAAGAGGCCAATAGCATACTTTAATGAGAAGCTTAGTGATTGAAGGAGGAAGTATAGCACTTATGATAAGGAGTTTTATGCTATAGTGAGAGCACTTGACCATTGGAGTCACTACCTTCGGCCAAAACAATTTGTCCTCCATTCGGACCACCAAGCTTTGAGGTTCATCAATAGGCAGCGTAAACTCAACACAAGACATGCTGAATGGGTTGAGTTCATCCAATCCTTTTCGTTTGTGTTGAATTACAAACAAGGGTCACACAATGTTGTAGCCGATGCACTCTCTAGAAGGTATGCCTTACTCTCTTTACTTGATTCTAGAGTTCTAGGTTTTGAATTAATGAAGTTGTGTTATGAGGAAGATTTGGAGATGAAAACATGCATAACTGAATGTGGGAAACCTGGTTTTGAAAATTATATTATGCATGATGGGTACTTGTTCAAGGGTAGAAGATTATGTGTCCCTAAGGGTAGTTTTAGGGAACTAATTATGAAGGAAGCACATAGTGGTGGGTTGGCAGGCCATTTTGGAGTTACTAAGATTTTAGAGACCATCAAAGAATATTTTTATTGGCCTAAAATGTTAGGGGATGTTCAAGCTCTTATTAGAAGGTGTGGATCATGTCAAAGAGCTAAGAGTCAATTCAAGGCCGGACCATACCTACCCTTACCTATAGCCGAGCACCTTTGGGAGGACCTTAGCATGGATTTTGTGGTTGCATTGCCTAGAACCCAAAGAGGAAAATATTCCATGATGGTAGTGGTTGATAGGTTCTAAAAAATGGCCCATTTCATATCATGCCATACCACACATGATGCCTCCAAAATTGCCGAATTGTTCTTTAGAGAAGTGGTGAGACTTCATGGCATTCTGAGGACCATTGTCTCGGATAGGGATACAAAATTCTTGAGTCATTTTTGGAGAAGTTTATCGGGTAGACTAGGGACAAAATTAATGTTTAGTACCTCACACCACCCTCAAACCGATGGTCAAACCGAAGTGGTGAATAAAGTGTTGGGTAATTTCCTAAGGAGTTTAGTGAGTAAGCATTTAAAGGATTGGGATTTGCAATTGGCACATGCTGAATTTACCTACAATAGGAGTCCTAGTTCTACTACGGGTCACACTCCTTTTGAGGTGTTGTATGGAGTAAACCCACTTATCCCTTTTGATCTCACTTCCCTACCCTTTGATTTTGAGCCAAGTGTGAATGCTAATGATAAGTTGAAACAAATGAAGGAACTCCATGAAACCGTGAGACCTCAAATAGAAAAATCAAATGAGAAGATCAAGAATAAGGCAAACAAGCATAGAAAACCTAAGCTTTTCCAACCGGGGGATTTAGTTTGGATTCACTTGAGAAATGAGAGGTTTCCAAGCAAGAGGAAGAGTAAATTAGCTCCTAGGGCTGATGGACCTTTTGAGATTGTTGAGAGGGTAAATGATAATGCTTATAAGGTGGAGTTGCCTAGTGAGTATGGGGGAGTCTCGGCCACCTTCAATGTGGGGAATCTAAGCCCATACTTGGAGGATGATTTGGATTTGAGGGCAAATCCTTCTCAACCCGAGGAGGATGATACGTTTACAAAAACACTTGTAAACATGAGTGGACAAGGAATTACAAGTCCTAAAACACTTGCTAATTCGGTTGAATCAAAGAGTTTCATTCCAAGTCCTAAAACACTTGGATTGTGGAATGTGGAAAGCATTGGAGGAGATTCGGCCCAAGCAAGTTCCAAGGGGAGAGAGAGCCCAAGCACTTCGGCCCAAACCATTCCAAGTCCAAGCCCAACAAAGGAAGCTCAAGTCCACCAAGAGAGAAGCCCAAGTGTTGAATTGAACTCATTCGGCCCAATTCTCATTCCAAAGGGGAAAATCCACTTGAACCCTTATTGGATCCATTTGCAAGATCTTCAAGGCCCAATCTCTTACACTCTTATTAGTAGACTTGATTAGGATCATTGATCAAGTTTTGGGCTAATAAAGTGAGTTTTTTCAACTAATGGGGTGGTTAAAGACATGAACCCTAGAATTAGGGAATCATGTCCCTTTTTACATTAAATGGGTATGGCCTTAATTTTGAATGGAAGGCTTGTAATTTTTGTGTAATATTTATTAATTTTCATTTTCTTGTATTGTATTTGTTGATTACTCTTTTAACCTTGTAATTGCCTATATAAAGGCAACTATTCTCCTTGTAAAAGTTAGTTCATGAAATATCAAAAACTTGGTTTAACCATTGAGAGAACTTTGTGTTCTTATTGAGATTTCTTTATCCAAGTCTTGGCAAGGAGATTTGGTGGTGAATCAATTCAAGTTGGTGGAGAATTCCTTTATGCTTGAAGTGTTCATTCTTGTCTTAACCTAAAATTGCAAGTAAGTGTGACACTGCCTCCCCAGTGTTTAGGCCAAATTTAAGCTTGAGTTTAGGGCATATTTTTGTGTTGTTTGTTGTTGCAAATTGGTTGGAATTGGATCAATATCGAAGAACTCTCTTATAAGCAGTCCAATGTGCAATGGTAGGAGACTGAAGAAATTGACTCGGACGATTAACAGAGAAAGCCAAACAGGTCTGGAAAGAGTAAGGTACTGTAACCCACCTACAATGCTGCAATAGAGTGAAGGCTGATCATAGAAGTCACTATCTTCCTTCCCTAGTTTTATGCCTGTTGCCATTGGAGTGTTGCAAGGTTTGCAATCAAACATACTAGCTCTAATCAACAAGTCCTGAGCATACTTAGACTGCGTAAGGTGTAATTCTGATTTATTGTGATTAACCTCAAGACCAAGAAAATATTGCAGCAAACCAAGATGTTTTAGGGCAAACTAGTTGTTCAAATCTTGAATAATCTGAGAAATAAGATCCGGATCAGTACCAGTAATGAGGATATCGTCAACATTTACTAATAGATATATCACTTGATGAGCTTTCTTGTAAAAGAAAAGACTAGTGTCAGATACAGAATTTGAGAATCCCTAGCAAACTAATGCACTTTTCAGTTTGTCAAACCAAGCTCTAGGAGCTTGTTTCAGTCCATACGAGGCTTTATGCAGCTTACACACATGTTTAGGATAGGTTAAATCAGCAAAACCTTTCGGTTGTACCATGAAAACACTCTCTGTCAGTTCTCCATTGAGGAAGGCATTATTAATGTCGATTTGTTGGATATCCCACTGATTATAGATAGCTAAGGACAGTATGATTCTGATGGTGGCTAGTTTCACAACTAGAGAGAACGTGTCAAAGTAATCCAAGCCTGGTGTTTGCTGAAAGCCTTTAGCCACCACCCTTGCTTTATACTTTAATAATGTCCCATCAGCTTTGAGTTTGGTCTTATAGACCCATTTGCACCCAACTATGTTCATGTCCGATGTATGAGGAACCAATTCCCAGGTACTATTTCTCAAAAGTGCCTGAAATTCATCAGTCATTTCTGCTCTCCACTCAGGGACTTGTAAGGCTTCAGAAGCTGTTTTTGGCTCAGGTAAAATATTATAAGTAGAAATAAAAGTCTGTCCTGTATACGCATGAGAGTGACTCTTCGAACGAGTAATCATTGGGTGACAATTGCTGGTAGTTGATGATGGTTTAGAGATGGGCAGAACTACTTCTAACTGAATACCAGTAGGATGAGTAAAGAAAGCCAGATATGAGGACAGATTTGCAGCACTACCAGTAGGATGAGTAGAGAAAGCCAAATCTAAGGACAGATTTGCAGTAGGCTGAGAGCCTGAGTGTAGACTTGCTGAGGAAGAAGTAGGATTGGTAGAAGCACCAGATACATTGCCATTATCTGTGTAAGATATTATTGGAGTTTTTGCGGAAGGCTGTGTTACATTCTCGGTTGACAAAAGTGAGTTAGGGCCCAATTGAACTGAAGTATTTATGTCTAGATTTGACTGAGCTCACTTTATGGACTATTAACTGGAACATGATGAGCAGAATCAGCAACTGGAATAGAGCGAATGTCTGCTATTGTAGAGTTGAAACAGTGTGAAAAATCCCAAGTGGAAGAAGCTCCTCCTGAATCCAGTGCTGATGTGAGTCCTGCAAGATTAGTATCTTTAAAAAAAATTACAATTGAAACCATATTTGAAGGGAAAATCATCCTCATTAAATTTTGCTTGTTTGACAATATAGAGTTTCTCGGAAGAGGCTAAGCATTTGTAGCCTTTGTGGGATGAACTATATCCCAAAAATACACACTTTTCAATGTGATAGGAAAATTTATTTTTCTAGTAAGGCCAAATATATGGATAACAGCAGCACCCAAACACCTTAAAATCACTATAACTTGGCTCTTGCTTGAACAAAGTCTGAAATGGAGAGATGTTGTCGGTAGCAGAGGAAGGCAGCCTGTTAACAATGTATGTTGCTGTAGAAAAAGCTTGCCACCAAAAGCAAAGAGGCATGACAGTGTGAGCTAGCAGAGTTAACCCAAATTCAGTAATGGTTCAATGCTTCATTTCTACTCATCCTTTTTGTTGGTGCAAATAAGGACATGGATGTCTAAAAACAATCCCATGGGCTTGAAGATAACCTGCAAATGGTCTGAATTCTCTCCCCCCCCCCCAAATCTGTTTGTAAACTCTTCAACTTGACCTCAAATTGCCTTTCAACAAGTCTATGAAAATGTGTAAATATAGTGAAAGCTTCAGACTTTAGTTTTAAAGGATAGATCCACATGTATCTACTAAAGTCATCAACAAAATAACATGTAATACTTGAAACCTTCAGAACTACAAACTGGTGCAGGACCCCATAGGTCAGAATAAACCAATTCTAGAGGACCTTTAGTGTGAGAGTATGATAAAGGAAAAGTAGCTTGTTGCATTTTACCAAATTGACAAGCTTCACAGAATGGTATTTTATTCCCAAAAGAGCCACATACATTCATAGTATCCATTACACGTTTCAAGTTCTTCTCATGTGGATGCCCCAATCTATCATGCCAAAGCTTAGTAATTCTTACTTTTACATCAGAGTTTTCTGTTGGCATACAATCAGCTTGACTAACTAATGTTCCAAAATTATTATTAAAACTACCAGCTTCCTTATTACAAACTGGAGAACTGATTCCATTACTAGTAAATGACTTATTTTCTACAGCATATTCTGATGAAACAGCACCAGCAGATGTATTATTTCCTATAGCATATTTTGATGAAATAGCAACACCAGGAAATGATTTATTGTAGTCAGAGAAAGATAGAGATACGCCTTTCTGAGTGGAGGAAGAAATAAATGCAAAACCAATAGTAGGGAGTCCTATTTGCAACTGATATAGTCCATCTTTTAGAGATCCTTGTAGTAACACAGCCTTGGTTACCTTATCCTTTGTGAGACAACGATCACAATGAAATTCCACAATCACACCATTATCTCTAGTGATCTGAGATATACTTAATAAATTTTTTGCAATATGAGCTACACACAACATTTTCTTAAGATATAACACTCTAGGACAAGTAGTAGAGGATAAAAGAAACTCACCTGTGTGAGTAACAGAAACATGCTGACCATTTCCAACCTGAACTTGAGATCCACCATGATAACTATCTTTGATAAGCAGGTTGTTAGCATTGGAAGTCATATGATTGGTGGCACCTGAATCGACATACCATGTCTGATCAACAACGGCGCCAAAATTTTGTTGGACCGGTCATCACAGTCACAAAATTAAACCTAAATACCATAGTTAGCGGTAAGTAGGGTCGAATCCATAGAGACCAAGACTAACGACCTAATGTATATTTGAGTTAACGAAAGAGAAATTGGCAGAATGATTGATTAAAACTAAGGAAACTAATTACTTGCAGGAAATTAAAAAGCATCAAATAAATTGCTGACTAAAACACAATATTAAAAGCGTTTTCGCTACGGGTTTGGTTTGACTCAAGACCAACTCTCACAATTCCTCTCCTCGCTCTTCAATTTCCTAAACCTACAAGGCTAGGCAAATCAATAGAAATATCTCCTGGCAATCTAGGTATAATCTATCCTGTCTCCCCGTTGTCTTAGTTACAGATCGATTGGTTAAAGACTGTCATTGACTAACCGAAAAATGCTAAACCCTTAAACACCACTAGTTGGTACAACGTTAACAAGTACAACCTATCAACTTGTATCATCCAATCAACTAATTACACAATAAATGCATTCCTAGTAGAAATGATATTAAATGCTACTACAACTTGATTGCAATCAGTCCCGAAGCAATTTAAAGTCATAATCAACATTTAATAATCTCAAACCGACATTCAATTATGCGAAAAGTTATATATCAATAAACGTTCTCAATGGATATTATCAATAAAACACGTCAAGCATCAGAGTAATATTAAAGCATCGCAAACAAACTGAAACGAAAACAAATGTAATCTGAATACAAGAAACTTAACCAAATGTCCAACATTCAAGCTCATCCAACTAGTCGAGAGCTGATGAGGAGATCAATGGAATCAATCTCGATCTCGCCTACATCGTAACAGACAACCGGGAACTCAGCCGCTCATGGTGGTGATGACGGAGGCTGAAACGGTGGAAACGGAGGAAACGGAGCTGATCATGGCGGAGAGGAGGTAACCGACAGCGATATGATGTGAAGAAGGGGTGAAAACGACCAAGGGACGGCCTGAAATACGAATAGCCACACTCGTCGGAAAACGCTAATTTTTCGGCGGGTCTTTCGAAAAACGGTGGCAGAAATGGGATCCGAAGGTACTGACGGAAAGCTCTGGTGATGGGGAGTTCAGATCAGGTCTTGGGGAGGTGAGAAGTCACCGGAAATGAGCAAGATCTAGGCTGGAAGATAAAGAGGCGTGTCAATGATTTGGTGGATTTCGACGGTTTTTACTACTACTGAAGCTTGCAAAGGGTAGATCCGGCTATGGGGAAGGGAGAGCAAGTCCTGGGGAGTCCAATCGTCACCAAAAAAGGGCCAAATCTTGGCTGGAATGCAAAAAGTCGCAGTAGGAAGATGAAGCATCGCAGTGGAATGCGTGTTTCACGGTGGTGATGACGGCATGATGGTGACCGGAGCAAGGGGAAGCCGAAAGGTCGCCAGAAAAGGAAATGAGGGGTCGTCGGAGCTTGATCGGAGAAGGTGAAGAGTTTTGGTGGGCAGCAACCACCCAATCTGCGTCTTTGCACTGTAGTTTTATAAAAAATATGGAAAATTTTCATTGGTCCCTGCATGATTGAAACATGACAAAATCAGCCCTTGAAACATGACATTTTACCCCCTGAACAGCATAAATGAGATAAAATCACCCCTAATCCATAAACCACAACCTAATATCAACTCACACCATTTCCAAATTCATCCCAAATATGCTAAATTAGTAAGAAAACTCAAAATATGATTTTTATACATAAATTCATAATTTCTCTTAATTGTCTTAATATAACTTCAATTCATCTACATGGGATCTTTTTATCAACGAAATAGAGTCACTTTCATGACTCTAACACACTCCCCAACTTACTCTTTGCTCGTCCTCGAGTAAAGTTAAAAGAACTCTTTCAACATTCTCACAAAACCATACACCATCAACAACCAAGACATTCATCAAAAGGTAAAGTGAAGAATTTGAACACAACAAGCAAACAACACAACCCTAAATAAAGAATTAAAGTTTCTGTCAAGATTTGCCTATCTCCAGTCAAGCTTCTCAAACACACATTTCATATTCATATCACAATGTTAAACTGCCATGCTAAACTCCCCAACTTATGTACATGCAACATACTGCTCATTTTCCACACAAGATTTTGACATATAATTTCTTTTTCACTCATCACTTCTTTTTTTTTTTTTTTTTTGGGTTCTTGTCTTAACTTCTTAAGCTTTCTAGAAGGTCCATGTAACGGGCTTTAGGTCAATGACTCCCAAACCAAATGGCTATAGGGCATTAGATGTAAAACACTCCTCGGACTTACTCACCCAAACCAACTAGGCTACAAGCCAAGACTTATACTATTTATTTCTTTTTTTTCTTTTTTTATAAAGCTTATGATCTTTGGAATGACTTCTTAAGCTTTCTAGAGGACCCAGTAACGAGCTTTAGGCCAACCGCTCCCAAGCTGGATAGCTTTAAGGGATTAGGTGTAGAACACCCCTCGGGCGTACTCACTCGAGTCAACTAGGCTACAAATCAAAACCAAATCATCAAGCAAAATTTAAGCACTTTTAACACACGCAAGATAATAAATGAAACTTTGCTTCATTGGCATGTAAAGTATGTGGGAGACTTGCATGACATTTACACAAAACGGTGTCTAACCACAATTATGGACAAACCTAGCACAAAACAGAACCAATAGTTCAATGTTTAAAAACATGTTGCAACAAAAAAAAAAATTCACAAACCTCACAAAACCTTTCAACTAGCACATCAATTGCTTATAAAATGGTGATTATGCATGAATTCATGAATTTTTTTTTTTAAAAAAAAAAATAACTCACTTTAACCACTTTTGGACTTACAAGAGTAAGATTCAACATATTTTCAACAAAAAACAACATCATCATGCCACAAAAATTTACGCACAATCCATTCAACACACAATCTCCACAAAAGCATCATCAACAATACTTCATAAAAATATCACAATCTCTACAAAAACATCATCAACAACACTTCACAAAAATATGATTAACAACATACTCCACAAAATAAAAATCAATCAACACTCCCCAACTTAAAATGTCATTGTCCTCAATGACCCACAACTATAAACATCCTCCCCAACTTAGCATCAAATGATCTCAAATGGTAATATGATCAATAACATTAAAATCATTCAACATATATGAGAAACAAGAAATCTAACAATAACAGCATATAAGGTGGAGAGATACAACCTGAGGAACAATGGTGGGGTTGTCACCAACGGAGTTTGTGGAGCATGTGTAAGCATAGCCTTGGACTAGTTAATGAGTTTCCAAACATGACAATTCCTACAAAGACAAAAACAACAAAAACATAAAAGCAATAAAAACATATTTAAAAAGGTGGGTTGCCTCCCACTAGCGCTAAGTTTTAAGTCTTCAGCCAGAATGAATGCAAACATCAAGTTCAAGGTGGTTGAAATGTTGGCGGTGCCTTACATGACCCTCACCATTCAGCAACAAGTAGGGAATCACAAGGTCCCAAGAAGGCATATTTGAATTTAATACATCATTTCCATGTGCACAAGTCTTTTAAGAACTTGGCATAGGCAAGTATGAGCTTAATGGCATCTAGAAGTGGAATACCAATCAGCCCTTGTCTAAACAGCTCAACCATTTCCTCCATCCTAGTAGTTTTCTTAAAGTTGGATGCATTATTCGACTCTAGGTATTGAGGACAAGGTTCCATCGGCATGTCAAATGCAGGGGATGGTTCTTTCTCCCAACTTCCTAGTTTTCATGTCTCGGCACACCTAACTCTATGGTTGGTTCTCTTTCACTCCTTTCAGCTTGGTTTCCCTCTAAGCTCTCTTTCTCTCCAAACTCAACATATAATTCCCTCTCAAGCCTAGTTTGTTCATGACACCCCATCTGGTAAGGTGCACCATTGGGATTATCTACAACTTGACTCGGCAAATGGCATTCCTCTCTCTTATAAACTGCTTTAGCTATTTGACCTATTTGGGTCTCTAGCTTACTAATAGATTGGGAATGGGAATGTAATATCTGATAATGCCACTTTAAGTCATTGAACCTAGCATTCATGTCATTTTTTTGTTCCTGCATGGTCTAGAGCATTTGAGCCATCATTGATTCTAATGAACTGGGCACTAGAGTAGGCTGCTGGACGGGGGGCGGAATCCTAGGTTGGGCAGGTGGTTGGACCGAATACATGTCCCAATAATTGCCTTGTTGATTGGAAGAACTATATGACATATTATGGGAGACATTCTGAGATTGTTCCTGCTTCCATGCAAAATGAGGATGGTTATGCCAATCACTCTCAAATGTGTTCGAATACAGATCATTCTGTCTCTGGAAACCTTGTGCATCTTGCACTTGCTCCTCAAAAGTGTAGGGAGCTGGTTCCTCAAATGTGTACTCAATAGCTAAAAGGTCTGAGGGCATAGAAAAGACATCCCGACTTGGCCTACCAGGTGGTGGTTGCCTAGAAGCTTCCCCGTGTATGGATATGAACGTGTCAAATTGATATGCTAAAGACTCCAACTTGGAGTCTATATCGTCCAAGGGAGAAACCTCATAAATGCCACCATTCCTAGGCGGCTGCCCTATGACAGGAATCCTAGAAGCTAGATGGTTGTGCATGGGATACAAATTATCATCCATCCTATGTGCTTTCTATTTTCAAATCCAAGGGTACTAAAATTGGTTGATACGACTATCTACCGAGCATTCATTACAAGTGTGCCAAAGGTTCCACCAACAACCACAACATCAAAATTAAAAGAAAAAGAACTAAAAGCAAATTCAAAAACCACACATAAAGAAAAATAAAGCAAAATATGATAACACCCTAAAAAAAAAAAAAAATCCACGTAACCAACAATTAAAACAAACAGTCAAACAAAAAGAAATTATTACTAAATCAAAAACTAAATCCTATGAATAAAAACAAAATATGCAAAACTAATACAAACATGCAAACTAAATGAACACGAAACATGCAAACATCACACAAACGATTAACAAGCACTAAAAAGAACTAAAGCTAAAAAGATTAGAAAATATCACAATCGGGTCACGCTTAAACTTTGATGCACATGACACACTGCAACATTACCCCAATTGCGATCTTCCTGCAAAATAAAAACAAACACGAATGAAACTGTCCTGATGAAAATTAAAGAACATAGAAAAATTAGACCCAAACACACAAAAATCAAAAGCACGTTGCTCCCTGGCAACGGTGCCAAAATTTTGTTGGATCGGTCGTCACATTCACAAAATTAAACCTAAATACCGTAGTTAGTGGTAATCAGGGTCGAATCCACAGAGACCAAGACTAACGACCTAATGTATATTTGAGTTAACGAAAGAGAAATTGGCAGAATGATTGATTAAAACTAAGGAAACTAATTACTTGCAGGAAATTAAAAAGCATCAAATAAATTGCTGACTAAAACACAATATTAAAAGCGATGTCGCTACGGGTTCGGTTTGACTTAAGACTAACTCTCACAATTCCTCTCCTCGCTCTTCAATTTCCTAAACCTACAAGGCTAGGCAAATCAATAGAAATATCTCCCGGCAATCTAGGTATAATCTATCCTGTGTCCCCGTCGTCTTAGTTACAGATCGATTGGTTAAAGACGATCATTGACTAACCAAAAAATGCTAAACCCTTAAACACCACTAGTTGGTACAACGTTAACAAGTACAACCTATCAACTTGTATCATCCAATCAACTAATTACACAATAAATGCATTCCTAGTAGAAATGATATTAAATGCTACTACAACTTGATTGCAATCAGTCCCGAAGCAATTTAAAGTCATAATCAACATTTAATAATCTCAAACCGACATTCAATTATGCAAAAAGTTATATGTCAATAAACGTTCTCAATGGACATTATCAATAAAACACGTCGAGCATTAGAATAATATTAAAGCATCGCAAACAAACTGAAACGAAAACAAATATAATCTGAATACAAGAAACTTAACCAAATGTCCAACGTTCGAACTCATCCAACTAGTCGAGAGCTGATAAGGAGATCAATGGAATCAATCTTGATCTCGCCTACACCGTAACAGATAACCGGGAACTCAGTCGCTCATGGTGGTGATGACGAAGGCTAAAACGGTGGAAACAGAGCTGATCATGGCAGAGAGGAGGTGACCGACAATGATATGATGCGAAGAAGGGGCGAAAACGACCAAGGGATAGCCTGGAATATGAACAGCCGCACTCGCCGGAAAACGTTAATTTTTCGGTAGGTCTTCTAGAAAACAGTGGCGAAAATGGGATCCGAAGGTACCGATGGAAAGCTCTGGTGATGGGAGTTCAGATCAGGTCCTGGGGAGGTGAGAAGTTTTCGAAAATGAGCAGGATCTGGGCTGGAAGATGAAGAGGCGGGGCGGCGATTTGGCGGATTCTGGCGATTTTTGCGGCTACTGGAGCTTGCAAAGGGTAGATCCGGCCGTGAGGAAGGGAGATCAAGTCCTGGGGAGTCCAACCGTCATCGAAAAATGGCGAAATCTTGGCTGGAATGCGAAAAGTCATGGTGGAATGCGTGTTTCACAGTGGTGATGACAGGATGATGGTGACCGGAGCAAAGGAGAAACTGAAAGGTCACCGAAAAAAGAGATGAGGGGTCGCCGGAGCTTGATCGGAGAAGGTGAAGAGTTTTGGTGGGCGGCAGCCACCCAATCTGCGTCTTTGCACTGTAGTTTTATACAAAATATGGCAATTTTCCATTTGGTCCCTACATGATTGAAACATGACATTTTACCCCCTGAATAGCATAAATGAGACAAAATCACCCCTAATCCATAAACCACAACCTAATATCAACTCACACCATTTCCAAATTCATCCCAAATATGCTAAATTAGTAAGAAAAACTCAAAATATGATTTTTATACATAAATTCATAATTTCTCTTAATTGTCTCGATATAACTTCAATTCAACTACGTGGGATCTTTTTATCAACGAAATAGAGTCACTTTCATGACTCTAACACACCTGAATCAACATACCATGTTTGATCAGCAATAGTTTCAGGAGAAGCAATAGGCACATTTTGTGAGCTGATTATTGAGGACCTTTCTCCCCGAAACAATGCTGAAGTTGGACCAGGAAAAGCGTTAACAGAAACTCTAGTAGATGAACTTGTATTTGGTGATTGACATGTTCCAACTAAACTAGAGTTGTTAGTTGGGTTCCAGTAGACAGAATTTAGTGTTGGTTTGCCTACCATAACTCTGGCCATTAGAGCTTGAGCTTCATGAGTAGATGAGCTTGGAAAGTGGCCTTGTGATCCTACTGGATTACCTACTCCAGCATTACTAAAACCAGTAGGAGTTCCAGTATGTCCAGTATTGGTAAAACCTTGAAAACCATGATCAAATCTGTGATAATATTGGAGTGCATAGTGCCCCCCTTTGCCACAGACCTGACATATGAGACGTGGCCAAAAATGTCCCCTTCCTCTGCCTCTACCCCTCATTTCTTGTGGATTGTACATAAACATAGCAGAGGGGATGAACTGATTGGAGTTATCTATGGTTGGAAGAAACTAATTCTGATGAAGCAGATTGTATTCAGGTCTGTAACCCCTTTGATTTACATTATTTGCTCGAAAAGGGGAGTTATTGAAAAATTGGTGTTGCGGAGTGGTAGGAAGTTGCTGAGTCTGTAAAGCAAAATTGTTCATAGCTAGCGGAGTGGTAAGAAGTTCCTGAGTCTGTAATCCAAAATTGTTCATAGCTAGAGAATTGAACATTTTTTACTGATCAGTGGTGAGAATATTTTTAGGCATAACCATTTTACTTTGTGGGATACTAGAAGTGTCATTAGAGCTCTGTTTTGCAGCTATCAACGCTGAAGCTAATTGTTCGTGAAAATTTCCAAACGAATTCTGCTGTCTCTCCAAACGAATTTCATGCTTGTGTAGTAAAAATTGAGCTTCTTGTAGTTCTATTTCACTGCTATTTGAAACCAAATTTGCCACTACTGCATCATACTCAGCTCCCAAACCATCCACTATATAGAGTAATAACTCTTCATCACTTATATGCACACCACTTGAAATTAATTCATCTCTTAGTTCCTTCATCTTTAAAACATACTCGTTTATACTACAAGAGCCTTTCTTAGTATTTTGCAACATATTTCTAAGGTGCAATGTTCTAGCTTTTGATACTGACTGAAAGTGTAATTCTAATAGATTCCATATTTCATAGGAGGTGCTACACTTAGCTACATGACGGAACATGAACTCAGATATGGAAGATAGAAGCCAACTTACCAGGAATTGGTCAGCTTTCTTCCAAGTGAAATAATCTGGATTTGACTTCTTTAACATTTTTCCTGAGTCATCTTCTTTCTCAACTAGGAACACCAGCGGACAACTTCTTTCTCCAGTTACAAAGTCGTCAAGTCCATGAGATGTTAAAGCTGGCAAGATCTGAGAAAGCCAGAAAGTGTAATTTTTCTCCCCCAATTTTACAGAGATAGTCGGCAAAGTAGGAGGAAAGTTCGAATTCGTGAGATGGGTGAAATCAGTATCCATTTTCAGTAGCTCGAATCTGAATCAAGGTAGTTTAAAGTTGAAAATTTGACAAAAATTGGAACAAAGATTGCCTTTGACGTTGGTCTAGGGCTCTGATACCATTAGTGACTTTCAGTTAAGAACCAAGAATCAAGAAAGAGAAAGAAAAAAAACAGAGAGCAGAAAAATCTGGAAAAAAACTGATTATCACGCTTCTTTTGTGATTTTTTACCTAAACAATACAAAGGTAACTGACTTATTTTATACATGAAGTCATAACATCAAAACGATAGCGTTTTGATGTCAACTTTTACTTCCTACAAAATGCCCCCTGTATCAACTTCTACAACCTTACAAAGTGCACCCTATATCATTATGCTATACTAATAGACCTATAGGAAGAGCTTAATGAAATTAGCATAGGTGATCGATACATATGAATAAGAATTGGTGTGAAATCTATGCCCTAAGTCTAGTCATCTTGCTTTAAACCCAAAGATTTATTTTAATAAGATTTCTTTTAATTTCAATTTTTTTTTTTTTTTTTTTAATTTAGGTTTTCCTTGATACAATTTGGATTAGTCAAATAGTAATAGGATAGTTTAATTGGTAATTGATAATAGTAATTCCCTTGGGTTTGATATCCGTATTCATACACTTTATTACTTGCACGATTTCATACACTTGCGAAAATCCACAACATATACCACTATCTAATTAAAGTATTATTAAGTTATGATTTATCACTTTCCCACTTTAGTTAAAAGAAAACCTAAGACTTTTAACCCCTTGGTGTGTGGCCGGATGACAAGACTTCTAAGTGGATTACCTAGAGGTCTTGTGTTCGAATCTCACAAAGTGGTCACCTACCATATTTGTGACTTATTTGACCCATTACCCTTATAGAGTGTTTAATGGACCCTGTAGATTAATTGAGCTATACGCAAGTTGGCTCGGACATCCCGGTTACCCAAAAGAGATTAATTAAGGTGCACGCAAGCTGACGTTATCCAAAAAAATAAAGACTATTCCTACTTTTACAAGAAGGACAAAACTAAACCCCAAGTGAATGCTGAAGCTTAGTTACTTTCGAAAAATAAGTCAGGCCCCGCAAATGTTCTCTTTAATTAAAAATTTACATTAAAAAAAAATAAGAAAAATAAAAAATAAAAAAATAAAAAACCTTAAAAGGCCCTTTAATTATAATATAGTTATATGTGTAGATCTAGGTGAATCTAATATAGTCGCTAGTTTGAAAAATCCAATGCCCTCATTTAGAGGTTGCATGATTGATTTATTGAGCCTAGAGAATACCTACAGAATCAAACCAATAGACGTCCTCAGAGACGATTAAATGTTATGCAAGTTGAAGTTTCTGCATCAAAAAGATTAAATGTTGATTTATTAGCTAGCTCAAAGCCTTATTTCCAAAATTTTTGAATATATATATGAGATTTCTTCTCTAGCACAATATATCCTTATTTCCAAAATTTCTTCATAGCAAATAAAGGGAAAAAAAATAATATTAGAAAATTAATACTTCAAAGAGATTAAATATGAGGACTTTATCTGGTTGTACAGGAAACAATGGAACTCAATGCTATGGCTGATATGAGGTTTGCTTCAATTTTCATTCCAACATCTAATTACAGGTTTTCAAGTACTGTGTAACTCTAATGTGGAGTTTTATTTCTCAAATCTCTCTTAATCATTAAATTAACAGTGATAAGTTAGTGTCTAAAATTAAGTAAAAAGCTTATACCTTGACATTCTTATCAATTGATCTTAATTACTGAGCTTGTAAATTAATGTAACTTTAACAAGTCGAGACTATCATTAATTATTCAAGGAAGCATGAAGAAGTTTCTAAAAATAATTTTATTTTTAGCGCACTAAAAATGAAAAGCTGCTGGGAGCTACGAAGAAATTTTTCAATGACTACGTGACATGGAGATTAAAATAAAGGACTGGATCTTGTTTTTGTGGGATTATTTAAGTGTAAAGAAATTCCGTGCGACATGGCTATGGAAGTTCTCTCGGTTTCCATTATTCCAATCCGACATCAAATTACAGTTTTTTCTCTTAAAATGTTAATTTATGATCGTGGTGTAACATTCTATTTCTTAATTCTCTCTTAACCTTTAGATGAAGATTATATGAAGCGTGCTTAGTTAGAAATCTCGTGATTGGTTCCTAAGATTTTCCAATGTTATGTTCAGGTAAAATTTTCTTCAAATAAAATTCTGAAGCAAGTTGCAAGAGTATGCAAACTCGGTCATTAACAGACAGTATGAGCTTCAATAGAGAAACAAGAAAGAGAAAGTCAATCAACTTGAGCGCAAGTGACGTTTGATGAAGGAGTGTGAGAGACATAGCCTAGCTTGTGCTAGATGAATGCTAATTACAAGGCTTTACTGATGCAAACTGGACAGGTTGTTTTGATGATCATTGTGAAAAACCAAAAATAAATAAATACATAGCTGTTGGGCGTTTATTTTTAATTTCAATTTCAAATTACAATTTTTATCTAAAAATCTTAATTTATTATTTTAGTGTAGAGTACTATTTCTTAATGTGTGATTACAGTGTAGAGTTTTATTTCTCAATTCTATCTCAACTTTCAAATTATAATTAAATAAAGGATGGTCATAAAGTACAAACTCAAGTTACAGTTACTTGACGGAATTGATCACCCTTCTTAATTAATACTTAGTTAATTTACACTCTAATTAGTTTGTGAAGATCGAAGTAGCCACTTTCTTCCCGTAGAAGGGATCACATTAATTAATTATTATGCACTAGTTAGAGAGTAAATTAATAATCTAATATATATAAGATTATTAATTTACTCTCTAATTAGTTGTTGACTTATAATTTTATGCGTGTTCTTATAACAACATACATATACTATTTCATCAAGCGTATTCTTTTGATACATATGTTGATTGGTTCATTAAGATTTTCCAAGTTTTAACTTAGGAAAAATCTTTCATCACTTAATATTAACTTACATATATACAATGGCTACATGTATTAGTCTATAAGCTTCAATTGAGAAGCAAGAAAAAGGAATGCGAAACTAAGAAGCAAGAAATTAAGAAAGAGAATGTCAATCCAGTTTACCAGAAGTGGCATATGAGGAAGGAGTGTAAATTAATGCTAATTAGGAGTGTTTGATTAATTAGTCTAGGTAATGGTAGATGTTATTATTGAGTAGCAAAGTACAAATTTTTGAGTGTATATATTTATACAAGTCTTTTGTTTATATAATTAGTTAAAAGGCTGATTTTATTCAACAGCATAAGAATGATGTAATCATATAATCAATTAAACTTATGTCGTGTTGAACCGATACCAAATCCATAAAATTAATTATAGAAGATAACGTGTTAAAGAAGATAAAATTAATTTTATTCAACTTGAGTTTCTGCATGTACACAAATCACCCATTTTTCTCCTATAAAACCCCGTGCAGAAAGCCTACAAAATCCATCACTCGCATTTGCATACTCAAGCTCTAAACTTTCGAAAACCCTAAATAGTTTTAACTTCTCTCCAATGGCTTCTTCCAAGGCAGTTGTTATTTCAACTACTCTCCTTCTTCGCCTCGTTGATCTCCCTCATCCCATCCTCATCAGCCGCAACCGTCAACGCTACGCTTGGTGTATGTATTCCTGTCTTTGTGGGTTATCCACCAACAACCGGTTGCTGCTCTATCCTCGGCACAAGTACAAATGTAACTGCAACCATTTGCCAAGCCTATAATGCCCTCCCACCTTTTTTGAAAGCTGTGGTCAATGCCAATGTGACGTTGAGTTTATTGTCCGGCTGCAAGAATGTTAACATTACGACTAATATCAACACATGCATTTGAAAGTCTACTCGATTTACCATCGATCTTCACCTCGCCACGTACTACATATATTTAGGGTTGGTATCATATAGGCCTAGTAATGTTATCAGGTAATAAGACTTATTAAATATATGGTCGACAATGTTTGATTATGTATTAGGAAGAGTTTGATTATTAGACCTATACATATGTAAGAATGCCCCATACAAATAAAAATGTACACTAGCAACTCTATGATGGAAGGGAGGTTTTTTATAAGCTTTCTTGCTTGTCATAGGTAGCTTCTGATATTATAATGTTATAATAATTTGAGATCGATGGATATTTTAAAATTTGTTCATAGCATGACGTTATAATTATTATAACAATAAACAACAACAATAATAATAGTAACAATAACAACAACAACAACAATAATAGTATTATTATTATTATTATGGATGGGGTATTGGCTCAGTATATAGCAGGTTCATTCCTATTATCTTTGTTTTCTTTCTTTTACTTTTAATTTGTATTTCTGCTTTATATATAGAGCATTCAGTAAGCCCTCTCCCCTAATTTGTATCTTGTTAGGCCAAAAAGAGCCTTTCTTGGATCTAATACGACAATTATGACATCTTAATTTTAGATCCTTTAAAAATAAAACATAATTTAATGAAAAGATGACTAAAAGACTACCAAAAAATTTAGATTTTTTTTTTTTCCTTATGAATTATCAATTTATCTTGGTACAATAAAGTGGCAAAAGGAGTTTAAGTGTTGAACTCCTTTAAGTTTATATCAAAAGGAAAGTTTAAAGGGGACAAAACAAAATAAATAAAAATAGGCAATAAGCTCTAATTAGTTTAAAATGTAGAAGTATTCGTAATATCGTAATTGCCACTCTTTCTCAGGCAGTGCAAGTAGTACACTCCTATTATATATTTTATATTAGAATGGTGTCATTGGGATCACAAGTTTTATCTACTAAGACCCCCACTAATGAACTTTACTAAAAAAATTAAAAAATATTATGATTTCTATACATGTCTCAATTAATTCCGATATTATCACTTTCATTTTTTAAGAAAATTGTAATTTATATTTTCCCTTTCATTTCCAATTTTTTTTCACTTTTAGTGTTCATTATATTGGACTACATCTTTATTAAAAAATCATTTGAATTATCTAATAATAAGTTGTGGGTGCGGAGCCACCAGTAGCCCTCCCTAGCCTAGGAGCGGCTCTTTATTACTCTATACCATTTCAAACTTCAAAGAAATAGTCAACTTTCCATTGCTTGGCTATCCCATATTTCAAGTCTAATAATGAAATATTATAACTAATGTGGTCTTATAGTTATGTTGTATTTCAGAAACGAATTATAGATATGAAAAGTTAAATACAAGAATTAAATAAAATTTTAAGTTAGACTTGATAATAGGTTGTGTCAAAACGGTTTCGTGTTATGGCACATTCATGTCTATCAAATTTTCACAAACCAAAGCTGATCATTTAGCTTTTGTGCTTAAATGTGAAAATCCAAACCTAAACATTATTTTACATGTTATCAAAACCTAACCCATTAAACGCTTTCCCCAATTTTTTTGTTTTTAATTTTCTAGCCAAAAAATAAAATATATTACGATCTTATAAATAATGTTATACTAGAATATTAAATCATATATCTAAATAAATAAATAAATGTATAATTTTTGTTATTAAACAAAAAAAGTTTCCTAATCTTATTTATGATGGTTCAATGTTATATTAGTTCAATACATAGACATCAACATCTAAATTTCGACCAATTCAAATCCTATATTATGAGAAATATAGTCCTAAACTAAATAGAATTAAGGGAAATAAAACCCTAACCCTTGTGGGATATAAATAGAATACTTTTAGCGTTATTTTGTGGATTCTTTGGTGAGAATTAGAGGAGGCTAATGCAAGAGAAGATCAAAGTGACCGAATTTCTGGAGTTTTTGATTTGCAATATATAGAAGTCTTCTAATTTCTTTCTTGAACTCATGTTTCTTACTTTAATAAAGATGATTGTTTCTTTCATGTTAATTATGAACTAAATTTATTCTCTAGGGCTAAGATGTAGCCCAATCTCTTGATTATGCGTTGATTTATTTATGTTGATTTTTATTAAGATTTCTTCATAAGTTTTATTATTATACCTAATGCTTTTTATTCTTAAGGGCCCAAGAATTGAATGAATTAATGGACAAAGGTCTGATCGAGAGATGAGAATTAGTTGGTCTATGGTAGTGAAACCATAAGTTGAGCGAACGCTAGGGATAAGATACCGCGACTTGTGAGGTTTTGGTAAACTCCATAGAGCGTAATGATCTCCAATTGGTTAAATCTGATTACAGATAATTCAAGTTAATAATTATGAGTTAATTTGATAATTGTTCGAGCGAAAATTATTAGAAATTAAGGGAGTTTGACCTATCGAAAGAGCTTAATGAAATTAGCATAAGTGATCGATACATATGAATAAGAGTTGGTGTGAAATCTATGCCCTTGGTCTAGTCATCTTGCTTTAAACCCAAAGATTTATTTTAATCAGATTTCTTTTAATTTCAATTTTGTTTTTTTTTTTTAATTTAGGTTTTCCTTGATACAATTTGGATTAATCAAATAGCAATATGATAGTTTAATTGGTAATTGATAATAGTAATTCCTTTGGGTTCGATATCCGTACTCATACACTTTATTATTTGCACGATTTCGTACACTTGCAAAAAACCACAACACATACCACTATCTAATTAAAGTATTATTAGTTATGATTTATCACTCTCCCACTTGAGTTAAAAGAAAAGCTAAGACTTTTAACCCCTTGGTGTGTGGTCGGATGACAAAACTTCTGAATGGGTTACCCAAAGGTCTTATGTTCGAGCCTCACAAAGTGGTCACCTATCACATTTGTGACTTATTTGACCCATTACCCTTATAGAGTGTTTAATAGACCTCGTAGATTAATTGAGGTGCATGCAAGTTGACTCAGACATCCCGGTTATCCAAAAGAGATTAATTAAGGTGCACACAAGCTGACGTTACCCAAAAAATAAAAATAAAGAAAAAAAATAAAGACTATTCCTACTTTTACAAGAAGGACAAAACTAAACCCCAAGTGAATGCTGAGCTTAGTTACTTTCGAAAAATTAGTCAGGCCCGGCCAATGTTCTCTTTAATTAAAAATGTACTTAAAAATAAAAAAATAAAAAAATAAAAATAAAAAAATAAAAAAAAACCCTTAAAAGGCCCTTTAATTATAATATAGTTATATGAGTAGATCTAGGTGAATCTAATACAGTCGCTAGTTTGAAAAATCCAATGCCCTCATTTAGAGGTTGCATGACTGATTTATTGAGCCTACAGAATACCTAGAAAATCAAACCAATAGACGTCCTCAGAGACGATTAAATGTTATGCAAGTTGAAGTTTCTGCATCAAAAAGATTAAATGTTGATTTATTAGCTAGCTCAGAGCCTTATTTCCAAAAATTTTGAATATATATATGAGATTTCTTCTCTAGCACAATATATCCTTATTTCCAAAATTTCTTCATAGCAAATAAAGGGAAAAAAAATAATATCAGAAAATTAATACTTCAAAGAGATTAAATATGAGGACTTTATCTGGTTGTACAGGAAACAATGGAACTCAATGCTATGGTTGATATGAGGTTTGCTTCAATTTTCATTCCAACATCTAATTACAGGTTTTCAAGTACTGTGTAACTCTAATGTGGAGTTTTATTTCTCAAATCTGTCTTAGTAATTAAATTAACAGTGATAAGTTAGTGTCTAAAATTAAGTAAAAAGCTTATACCTTGACATTCTTATCAATTGATCTTAATTACTGAGCTTGTAAAATAATGTAACTTTAACAAGTCGAGACTATCATTAATTATTCAAGGAAGCATGAAGAAGTTTCTAAAAATAATTTTATTTTTAGCGCACTAAAAATGAAAAGCTGCAGGGAGCTACGAAGAAATTTTTCAATGACTACGTGACATGGAGATTAAAATAAAGGACGGTATCTTGTTTTTGTGGGATTATTTAAGTGTAACGAAATTCCATGCGACATGGCTATGGAAGTTCTCTTGGTTTCCATTATTCCAATTCGACATCAAATTACAGTTTTTTCTCTTAAAATGTTAATTTATGATCGTGGAGTAAAATTCTATTTCTTAATTCTCTCTTAACTTTTAGATGACCATTATATGAAGCGTGGTTAGTCAGAAATCTCGTGATTGGTTCATAAGATTTTCCAATGTTATGTTTAGGTAAAATTTTCTTCAGATGAAATTCTGAAGCAAGTTGCAAGAGTATGCAAACTCGGTCATTAACAGACAGTATGAGCTTCAATAGAGAAACAAGAAAGAGAAAGTCAATCAACTTGAGCACAAGTGACGTTTGATGAAGAAGTGTGAGAGACTTAGCCTACCTTGTGCTAGATGAATGCTAACTGGACAGGTTGTTTTGATGATCATTGTGAAAAACCAAAAATAAATAAATACATAGTTGTTGCGTTTATTTGTAATTTCAATTTCAAATTACAATTTTTATCTAAAAATCTTAATTTATTATTTTAGTGTAGAGTACTATTTCTTAATGTGTGATTACAGTGTAGAGTTTTATTTCTCAATTCTACCTAAACTTTCAAATTATAATTAAATAAAGGATGGTCATAAAGTACAAACTCAAGTTACAGTTACTTGACGGATTGATCACCCTTCTTAATTAATACTTAGTTAATTTACTCTCTAATTAGTTTGAGAAGATCGAAGTAGCCACTTCCTTCGCGTAGAAGGGCTCACATTAATTAATTATTATGCACTAGTTAGAGAGTAAATTAATAATCTAATATATATAAGATTATTAATTTACTCTCGAATTAGTTGCCGACTTATAATTTTATGCGTGTTCTTATAACAACATACATATACTATTTCATCAAGTGTATTCTTTTGATACATATGTTGATTGGTTCATTAAGATTTTCCAAGTTTTAACTTAGGAAAAATCTTTCATCACTTAATATTAACTGACATATATACAATGGCTACATGTATTAGTCTATAAGCTTCAATTGAGAAGCAAGAAAAAGGAATGCGAAACTAAGAAGCAAGAAATTAAGAAAGAGAATGTCAATCCAGTTTACTAGAAGTGGCGTATGAGGGAGGAGTGTAAATTAATGCTAATTAGGAGTGTTTGATTAATTAGTCTAGGTAATGGTAGATGTTATTATTGAGTATCAAAGTAAGATTTTTTGAGCGTATATATTTATACAAGTCTTTTGTTTATATAATTAGTTAAAAGGCTGATTTTATTCAATAGCATAAGAATGATGTAATTATATAATCAATTAAACTTATGTCGTGTTGAACCGATACCAAATCCATAAAATTAATTATAGAGGATAACGTGCTAAAGAAGATAAAATTAATTTTATTCAACTTGAGTTTCTGCATGTACACAAATCACCCATTTTTCTCCTATAAAACCCCATGGCAAAAGCCTACAAAATCCATCACTCGCATTCGCATTCTCAAGCTCTAAACTTTCGAAAACCCTAAACAGTTTTAACTTCTCTCCAATGGCTTCTTCCAAGGCGCTTGTTATTTCAACTACTCTCCTCTTCAGCGCTCTGTTGATCTCCCTCATCCCATCCTCATCAGCCGCGACCGTCAACGCTACGCTTGGTGTATGTATTCCTGTCTTTGTGGGTTATCCACCAACCACTGGTTGCTGCTCTATCCTCGGCACAAGTGCAAATGTAACTGCGACCATTTGCCAAGCCTATAATGCCCTCCCTCCTGTTTTGAAAGCTATGGTCAATGCCAATGTGACGTTGAGTTTATTGTCCGGCTGCAGGAATGTTAACATTACGACTAATATCAACACATGCATTTGAAAGTCTACTCAATTTACCATCGATCTTCACGTCGCCACGTGCTATATATATTTAGGGTTGGTATCCTATAGGCCTAGTAATGTTATCAGGTAATAAGACTTATTAAATATATGATCGACAATGTTTGATTATGTATTAGGAAGAGTTTGATTATTAGACCTATACATATATAAGAATGCCCCATACAAATAAAAATGTACACTAGCAACTCTATGATGGAAGGGAGGTTTTCTATAAGCCTTCTTGCTTGTCATACGTAGCTTATGATATTATAATGTTATAATAATTTGAGATCGATGGATATTTTAAAATTTGTTCATAGCATGACGTTATAATTATTATAATAATAAAAAACAACAACAACAACAATAATAATAGTAACAATAACAACAACAACAACAATAATAGTATTATTATTATTATTATTATTATTATTATTATGGATGGGGTATTGGCTCAGTTTACAGCAGGTTCATTCCTATTATCTTTCTTTTCTTTCTTTTACTTTTAATTTGTATTTCTGCTTTATATATAGAGCATTCAGTAAGCCCTCTCCCCTAATTTGGATGTTGTTAGGCCAAAAAGAGCCTTTCTTGGATCTAATACGACAATCATGGCATCTTAATTTTAGATCCTTTAAAAATAAAACTTAATTTAACGAAAAGATGACTAAAAGACTACCAAAAAATTTAGATTTTTTTTTTCCTTATGAATTATCAATTTATCTTGGTACAATAAAGTTGCAAAAGCAGTTTAAGTGTTGAACTCCTTTAAGTTTATATCAAAATGAAAGTTTAAAGGGGACAAAACACAATAAATAAAAACAGGCAATAAGCTCTAATTAGTTTAAAATGTAGAAGTATTCGTAATATCGTAATTGCCACTCTTTCTCAGGCAGTGCAAGTAGTACACTCCTATTAAATATTTTATATTAGAATGGTGTCATTGGGATCACAAGTTTTATCTAATAAGACCCCCACTAATGAACTTTACTAAAAAATTTAAAAAATATTATAATTTCTATACATGTCTCAATTAATTCCAATATTATCACTTTCATTTTTTAAGAAAATTATAATTTATATTTTCCCTTTCATTTCCAATTTTTTTTCACTTTTAGTGTTCATTATATTGGATTACATCTTTATTAAAAAATCATTTGAATTATCTAATAATAAGTTGTGGGTGCGGAGCCACCATTAGCCCTCCCTAGCCTAGGAGCGGCTCTTTATTACTCTATACCATTTCAAACTTCAAAGAAATAGTCAACTTTCCATTGCTTGGCTATCCCATATTTCAAGTCTAATAATGAAATATTATAACTAATGTGGTCTTATAGTTATGTTGTATTTCAGAAAAGAATTATAGATATGAAAAGTTAAATACAAGAATTAAATAAAATTTTAAGTTAGACTTGATAATAGGTTGTGTCAAAACGGTTTCGTGTTATGGCACATTCATGTCTATCAAATTTTCACAAGCCAAAGCTGATCATTTAGCTTTTGGGCTTAAATGTGAAAATCGAAACCTAAACATTATTTTATCATGTTATCAAAACCTAACCCATTAAAAGCTTTCCCCATTTTTTTTTTGTTTTTAATTTTCTAGCCAAACAATAAAATATAATAAGATCTTATAAATAATGTTATACTAGAATATTAAATCATACACCTAAATACATAAATAAATGTATAATTTTTGTTATTAAACAAAAAAAGTTTCCTAATCTTATTTACGATGGTTCAATATTATATTAGTTCAATACATCGACATCAAAATCTAAATTTCAACCGATTCAAATCCTATATTATGAGAATTATCCACTAATTAGCATTTGAAAAGAAGAGAAAAAAATCAATAAAGTCTTTGTCTTAATCTAAAGAAAGACGTCAAAGAATAAAGGTTGTTGGGACCAGGAGTGAGCACGGGTAGCGGGTATAATCGGAACCTACCGGTAAAACCAGAACCGACACTGTGCGGGTAAGTTTCGGCTCCATTTTTTTTGAACCGACACTGTGTGGTTCTGGTTCCAGTTCCTACATTGGAGGAACCAAAACCGAAATCGAAACTGAAAAGAACCTGAAGTGGGTACCCGGCTTGGAACCTGTTTTGGAACCTAGGCTGAAACGAAATATCTGTGAAGAATGCGGTGTTTATTGTAATTTTTACATATAAAAAAATTTAAAATGGAAAAAACTAAATTTTTGCAATAACCTAATTAAATATATATATACAACTATACATATAAACTACACCATATAAAATACTTTAATATATTATATTTACCTAATCTAATATATATATATATATATATATAGTAATATATACTTCAGTCTATATATATAATAAAATTTTTACATATAAAAAACTTTAATATATTATAATATTAAAGTTTTGATTAATTAAGTGCATAATCGGAATTAGGATCTAATTAAAAGTGTTTTAATGTTATTAAAAGAATTATTTTCGAATAAAATAGTATATTTGATTGATTAATAATATATTATTTAGTTATTTACTTTAGTTATCAAGTTCTAAGTATATCTATAAGAAATTAGTAATTAATTAATTATATATGATAAATTGATAAACGTTAGTACATTACTAGTTAAATGAGTACTTAATTAATTATTAGCATTACATTATAATTAAATGATTACTTAATTAATTATAAGTTTATAATATTATATTATAAACATCAACAATCTACTACATTTGTAATTTAGTACATTACTTAATTAAATGATTAGAAATTTATTTAATTGTAACAATATTATAGATTTATAGTATGATTACTTAATTAATTATAACATTCTATTATAAACATTAATACAATATTTAATTTAATTATTAGAAATTTAATTAATTATAATATTACATTATAGATTTATAGATTTATAGTATGATTACTTAATTAATTATAACATTACATTATCGTATGATCATTTAATTAATTGTAACATTAAATAATTAAATGATTACTTAATTAATTATCATGACATTATATTATAAACATTTTAAGTTGCTACATTAGTATGATACTTAATTAAATGATTATAAATTTGATTAATTATAACATTAGATAATAGATTTATAGTATGATTACTTAATTAATTATAACATTACATTATAGTTAAATGATTACTTTGTTAATTATAACTTTGTTAATTATAATATTACATAGTTAAATGATTACTTAATTAATCATAAATTTATAATATTACATTATAAACATTAGTAATTTACTATATTAGTGCATTACTTAATTAAATGATTAAAAATTTAATTAATTATAATGTTACATTATAGATTTGCAGTATGATTACTTAATTATTTGTAACATTATATTATAAATATTAGTACAGTACTTAATCAAATGATTAGAAATTTAATACAACATTTATAAGTCACATTGGACACAAATGAATGAGTAATCAAAAGTTGAAAACTACTAAATGCAGGTTTTCTTAATTTGTTTGAACTAAAGAAGAAGAAGTTATCACTGTGTTGCTGCACACTTTGTCTAGAGTCGACAACGCTGCAACACAGTGCTTGGACATAGTCACGACAGTTATGAATTTTTCTTCTGTTTTTTATTGGGAAAATAGGTTTGACAGTCCTAAACTAAATAGAATTAAGGAAAATAAAACCCTAACCCTTGTGGGATATAAATAGAATTCTTTTAGCGTTATTTTGTAGATTCTTTGGTGAGAATTAGAGGAGGCTAATGCAAGAGAAGATCAAAGTGACCGAATTTCTGGAGTTTTTGATTTGCAATATACATAAGTCTTCTTATTTCTTTCTTGAACTCATGTTTCTTACTTTAATAAAGATGATTGTTTCTTTCATGTTGATTGTGAACTAAATTTATTCTCTAGGGCTAAGACTTAGCCCAATCTCTTGATTATGTGTTGATTTATTTATGTTGATTTTTATTAAGATTTCTTCATAAGTTTTATTATTATACCTAATGCTTTTGATTCTTAAGGGCCCAAGAATTGAATGAATTAATGGACTAAGGTCTGATCGAGAGATGATACTTAGTTGGTCTATGGTAGTGAAACCATAGGTTGAGTGAACGCTAGAGATAGGATACCGCGACTTGTGAGGTTCTAGTAAACTCCATAGAGCGTAATGATCTCCAATTGGTTAAATCTGATTACAGATAATTCAAGTTAGTAATTACCAGTTAATTTGATAATTGTTCGAGCGAAAATTATTGGAAATTAAGGGAGTTTGACCTATCGAAAGAGCTTAATGAAATTAGCATAAGTGATTGACATATATGAATAAGAGTTGGTGTGAAATCTATGCCCTTGGTCTAGTCATCTTGCTTTAAACCCAAAGATTTATTTTAATTAGATTTCTTTTAATTAAAAATTTTTTTTTTTTTAATTTAGGTTTTCCTTGATACAATTTGGATTAATCAAATAGCAATAGGATAGTTCAATTGGTAATTGATAATAGTAATTCCCTTGGGTTCGATATCCGTGCTCATACAATTTATTATTTGCACGATTTCGCACACTTGCGAAAAACGACAACACATACCACTATCTAATTAAAGTATTATTAGTTACGATTTGTCACTCTCCCACTTGAGTTAAAAGAAAAGCTAAGACTTTTAACCCCTTGGTGTGTGGTCGGATGACAAGACCTTTGAGTGGGTTACCCAGAGGTCTTGTGTTCGAGTCTCACAAAGTGGTCACCTACCACATTTGTGACTTATTTGACCCATTACCCTTATAGAGTGTTTAATGGACCCCGTAGATTAATTGAGGTGCATGCAAGTTGGCTCAGACATCCCGGTTACCCAAAAGAGATTAATTAAGGTGCACAGAAGCTGACGTTACCCAAAAAATAAAAATAAAGACTATTCTTACTTTTACAAGAAGGACAAAACTAAACCCCAAGTGAATGCTGAAGCTTAGTTACTTTCGAAAAATTAGTCAGGCCCGGCAAATGTTCTCTTTAATTAAAAATTTACTGAAAAAAAATAAAATAAAAAATAAAATAAAAAAAACCTTAAAAGGCCCTTTAATTATAATATAGTTATATGAGTAGATCTAGGTGAATCTAATACAGTCGCTAGTTTGAAAAATCCAATGCCCTCATTTAGAGGTTGCACGATTGATTTATTCAGCCTACAGAATACCTACAAAATCAAACCAATGGACGTCCTCAGAGAAGATTAAATGTTATGCAAGTTGAAGTTTCTGCATCAAAAAGATTAAATATTGATTTATTAGCTAGCTCAAAGCCTTATTTCCAAAAATTTTAAATATATATACGAGATTTCTTCTCTAGCACAATATATCCTTATTTCCAAAATTTCTTCATAGCAAATAAAGGGAAAAAAAGTAATATCAGAAAATTAATACTTCAAAGAGATTAAATATGAGGACTTTATCTGGTTGTGCAGGAAACAGTGGAACTCAATGCTATGGCTGCTATGAGGTTTGCTTCAATTTTCATTCCAACATCTAACTACAGGTTTTCAAGTACTGTGTAACTCTAATGTGGAGTTTTATTTCTCAAATCTCTCTTAACAATTAAATTAAGAGTGATAAGTTAGTGTCTAAAATTAAGTAAAAAGCTTATACCTTGACATTCTTATCAATTGATCTTAATTACTGAGCCTGTAAATTAATGTAACTTTAACAAGTCAAGACTATCATTAATTATTCAAGGAAGCATGAAGAAGTTTCTAAAAATAATTTTATTTTAAGGGCACTAAAAATGAAAAGCTGTTGGGAGCTAGAAGAAATTTTTGAATGACTACGTGACATGGAGATTAAAATAAAGGACTGTATCTTGTTTTTGTGGGATTATTTAAGTGTAACGAAATTCCGTGCGACATGGCTATGGAAGTTCTCTTGGTTTCCATTATTCCAATTCGACATCAAATTACAGTTTTTTCTCTTAAAATTGTAATTTATGATCGTGGTGTAAAATTCTATTTATGAAGCGTGGTTAGTCAGAAATCTCGTGATTGGTTCATAAGATTTTCCAATGTTATGTTCAGGTAAAATTTTCTTCAGATGAAATTCTGAAGCAAGTTGCAAGAGTATGCAAACTCGGTCATTAACAGATAGTATGAGCTTCAATAGAGAAACAAGAAAGAGAAAGTCAATCAACTTGAGCGCAAGTGACGTTTGATGAAGGAGTGTGAGAGACATAGCTTAGCTTGTGCTAGATGAATGCTAATTACAAGGCTTTACTGATGCAAACTGGACAGGTTGTTTTGATGATCATTGTGAAAAACCAAAAATAAATAAATACATAACTGTTGGGCGCTTATTTTTAATTTCAATTTCAAATTACAATTTTTATCTAAAAATCTCAATTTATTATTTTAGTTTAGAGTACTATTTCTTAATGTTAATGTGTGATTACAATGTAGAGTTTTATTTCTCAATTCTATCTCAATTTTCAAATTATAATTAAATGAAGGATGGTCATAAAGTACAAACTCAAGTTACAGTTACTTGACGGAATTGATCACCCTTCTTAATTAATACTTAGTTAATTTACTCTCTAATTAGTTTGAGAAGATCGAAGTAGCCACTTTCTTCCCGTAGAAGGGATCACATTAATTAATTATTATGCACTAGTTAGAGAGTAAATTAATAATCTAATATATATAAGATTATTAATTTACTCTCTAATTAGTTGCTAACTTATAATTTTATGCGTGTTCTTATAACAACATACATATACTATTTCATCAAGTGTATTCTTTTGATACATATGTTGATTGGTTCATTAAGATTTTCCAAGTTTTAACTTAGGAAAAATCTTTCATCACTTAATATTAACTGACATATATACAATGGCTACATGTATTAGTCTATAAGCTTCAATTGAGAAGCAAGAAAAAGGGATGCGAAACTAAGAAGCAAGAAATTAAGAAAGAGAATGTCAATCCAGTTTACTAGAAGTGGCGTATGAAGAAGGAGTGTAAATTAATGCTAATTAGGAGTGTTTGATTAATTAGTCTAGGTAATGGTAGATGTTATTATCGAGTAGCAAAGTACAAATTTTTGAGTGTATATATTTAAACAAGTCTTTTGTTTATATAATTAGTTAAAAGGCTGATATTATTCAACAGCATAAGAATGATGTAATTATATAATCAATTAAACTTATGTTGTGTTGAACCGATACCAAATCCATAAAATTGATTATAGAAGATAACGTGTTAAAGAAGATAAAATTAATTTTATTCAACTTGAGTTTCTACATGTACGCAAATCACCCATTTTTCTCCTATAAAATCCCATGCAAAAAGCCTACAAAATCCATCACTCGCATTCGCATTCTCAAGCTCTAAACTTTCGAAAACCCTAAACAGTTTTAACTTCTCTCCAATGGCTTCTTCCAAGGCAACTGTTATATCAACTACCCTCCTCTTCAGCGTTTTGTTGATCTCCCTCATCCCATCCTCATCAGTCGCGACCGTCAATGCTATGCTTGGTGTATGTATTCCTGGGGTTATCCACCAACCACTGGTTGCTACTCTATCCTTGGCACAATTGCAAATGCAACTGCGACCATTTGCCAAGTCTATAATGCCTTCCCACCTTTTTTGAAAGCTGTGGTCAATGCCAATGTGATGTTGAGGTTATTGTCCGGCTACAGGAATGTTAACATTACGACTAATATCAACACATGCATTTGAAAGTCTACTCAATTTACCATCGATCTTCACCTCACCATGTATTATATATATTTAGGGTTGGTATCGTATAGGCCTAGTAATGCTATCAGGTAATAAGACTTATTAAATATATGGTCGACAGTGTTTGATTATGTACCAGGAAGAGTTTGATTATTAGACCTATACATATATGTTGACCAAAGTTGACTTTTACATTTAAGGACAAAAGTGTAAAAAGGAGAAACGATGTCGTTTCTCTCTTTACTTTTCTTTTTACTATTCTTCTCTCTCGTTCACTCACTGCTTCATATAGAAGTGAGTTAAGTCATTTTTGTACAGTCAATGATCAAGCAATAACAGAGCATTCTATCTCAAAATTCTTCCATCTCTTTCTAATTTTCACATGGTATCAGAGCCCTAGACTAACGTCAATGGCCAAATTGTTTAAATCAAATCAATTTGTTGTCAATACTCAGCAGATCTCTCACAGTTCCATTCACAATTTCACCTCAGCTTTTCCTTCGAGTCTTCAAGTCATAAGCCGCAAATTGACTCGCGACAATTACAGAGATAATTACCGCTTTTGGAAGTTTCAAGTACTTTCTGCAGTCGGAGCTCATGAATTAGAAGATCATCTCATAGGTCTAATTTCTTGCCCTTCTCCTTTAATCAGTGTTGAAAATAAGTTTGTTACTGAATCAGGAGAAGTTAGTTCGAAAGAAACCTTGGTTAAAGAAATAGGAAATCCAGATTATGTTGCATGGAAAAGGACTGATAAGTTTTTAGTAACCTAGTTGTTAGCCTTAATAGCCGAGTGTATGTTTTCATATGTATCAAAATGTCAGTCTTCAACTGCTATTTGGTTAACTCTTGAGAATGAATTCTTAAATGATTCAAAAGCAAGAGCTCTGCATCTGAAAAACTTACTGCAAAATACACAAAAAGGAAACCTAAGTGTTAGTGAATACATTAAGAAAATGAAAGGGATAGCTGAAAATTTGTCAGCTAGTGGGCAACTAAGTCCTGATGAAGATTTGCTCCAATATATTCTTGATGGTCTAGGACCAGAGTTCGATGTTGTTGTAGTTAATTTGACATCCAGGATTGAGTCCAAGTTTGATTCAGTTACTCTTCAGGAAGCGCAGTACTTACTTCAAAAGTTTGAGATGAGAACTAAAAAGTTTAATTCTATTGATTTTCAAAGCTCTGTTCATCTTGCTTCCATTAGTAATCCAGAACAACAACTGATCAGTCCAAATGTTGCTTATAATCCAACACTTTCTCCTAACCTAACACTGCAATCTGTTGCACCACACTCCTATCTTACTAGTACTCACCCTCTTACAAATTCACTATCCCATCAATTACATCCCCTACAACCTCAGATTGCTCATCCAGAAACCAGCCCATAGTATTCCTTTAATAATCCCACTGATCACTACACTTACTTAGCTCACATAGGAAAATACACAGCACCTTTTCCACCAAATAATCCATCTAGTTTTAATTAGTTTGGAAGAGGCAGAGGAAGAGGTACTAATAGTAAGGGAAGACCAGTTTGTCAAGTGTGTAATAAAATTGGACATACTGCAGTCCAATGTTATCACCGGTACAACTTTACCTATAATGGTGTGCCACCACCTACAAGAGGTCACATTGGACAACCAGCTGGTCCTATCACTCATTTTCAGCAATCCAGTACACCATATGGCCATCAGCCGAATAATCACACTCAACCACATAATATATCCCTTGGTTCTCATGCTTTCAGTAATATGCAGCCTCAATTTGTCCACAATTATTAGTAAACACAATACACTATCCCTATCCCTTATGTACCTGATCGGTAGCACATTTGACCACTAGAATTTAGTAACAACTTTCAGCCACAACAGAATTTTGCCACATCATCAAGAGTAAACTCAATTGGTTCCTCATACTCTACTCCTGTTTCACAAGGCTTCAAAGTTCCCAGTTAGCAACCTAGTGGTTCCAGTCAAGCATGAATGGTTGCAAATCAGAATCAAACCTTTTCTGGTCCTGCTAACAAAGAAGGCTCCCTGACTGTCTCTCCAGCCACTTGCCAAGACCCTGCTTGGTACATGAACTCAGGTGCAACTGACCATGTCACAGTTGACCTAAACCACCTCAACGTTAGCCATAACTATGATGGAGCTAAGCAACTTCAAGTAGGTAGCGGTAAGTTTCTTCATATCTCTCATGTAGGACTTACTCTCTTACCTAGTACTCTTAAATCTAAATGCCTTTACCTGAAAAATGTGTTGTGTGTGCCTAGAATTACAAAAAACTTACTTAGTATATCTAAATTTACTAAGGATAACAATGTTGTGGTTGAGTTTTTTGCTGATAACTGTGTGGTAAAGGATAAAATTACAAATACATTGTTACTATAGGGAGAACTTAAAGCTGGGTTGTACCAATTGAATCTACCCTCTGTCCTGCCCTCCAACTCACCAAAAGTTTGCTTACCTTCTATTTTTCCTCAGCTACCAGTTTTTTCTATTTCCAAGACTTATGCTAGTACTACTAAGCCAAATTGTCCAGCATCCAGTTCACTGTTAACTTGTATCACTTTAGACAAGTCCAATAATGTTGTATCTAACTGTTTTGGTGATGTTTGTAGTTCTTTTGTTGCAAATAAATCTGCATTTGCTGTGTCTATTAAATCAGAGGCATCAACTCGTAATGTCAATACACCTTACTCAAGTACTTGTACTTCAGATTTTCTTAATAAAAACTTGATTTTTCTACTTGTTTAAATGACAACTCTTCAATGTTCCATCTTAACAATATTGATTGCTCACACACATCTGATAATTTTAAATATAGCACTACTGCACATGTGCATAATTGTTTGCATTCTACTTCAGCATTGGCCACTCACACTGATTCTTCTCATGACTCTACTCTTATGACTTGGCATAATAGACTAGGTCACCCACATGCTGAAATTCTTCAGAAAATTCTCCTACAAATACCCAACTTATCAATGTCTAGAAATAAATCTTCTATTTCCTTTTGTGATTCTTGTTAGTTAGGAAAACTTCATAAAAAATCATTTCCCTATCTCACATTCAAGAGCTACAACTCCCCTAAAACTTATTCACAGTGATATTTGGGAGCCTGCCCCAGTGTTATCCTTAGAGGGCTTTAGATATTACGTACAATTCATTGATGATTTTAGTAGATTTACCTGGCTCTTTCCATTAAGAACCAAAGCTGAAGTAGCTTCTGTTTTCATCAAGTTTCATCACCTAGTAGAGAGACAATTTAATCAAAAACCTACGTGTCTCAAATCTGACCAAGGGAGTGAATATAGAGGCCTAATTTCCTACTTAACAACTATTGGAATTCAGTTTAGACACTCCTGTGCTTATGTTCACCAACAAAATGGTAGAAATGAAAGGGAACATAGGCATGTAGTTGAGACAAGCTTGACTTTGTTAGCTCATGCATCCATGCCCATGCATCTTTGGTGGTGTGCATTTGACACAGTAGTTTTCTTAATAAATAGAATGCCCTCATCTGTGTTAAACTTTGTTTCACCCTATCAAGTCTTATTTGGTCGAGTCCCTCTTTATTCCTCCTCGAAATTTTTTTGGTTGTGCATGTTTTCCTTATTTGCATGACTTTAATCATCATAAACTTAGTTTCCATTCCTCAAAATATATTTTTATAAACTATAGTCTAGTTCACAAGGGCTATAAGTGCTTGTCTTCCAATGGAAAAGTTTTCATTACACCAAATGTCGAATTCAATGAAAATGAGTTCCCTTATATGAGTATCTTTCACCTTTCAATTTCCTTTTCTTCACCTGCCACTGTCATAGAACCTACCTTATCCAATTTTCCTTTTGTCTCTCATTCACATCATCCACAACCTCTAACATCTCAGAATCATACTATATTAAACCATACTTCTGATCCTACATTCTCCAAATCTCATTCTCAAGCTAAACACATAGATACATCTCCTTACATCAACTCAATTCCAGCTGAAGTCTCTCCTGCAACAACCTATCCTACAATCAGTCTTTCACTAGTTGTTAGGAAGTATAATTCTCCCATAACATCTGATGTTCCTACTTCCTCACCATCCTCATTAGATTTACAACTAGCACCTTTAACACATCTATCCTGCCACCTGGAAATTGACCTCACAGATGCCCAACCTGTTAATTCTTCTTTCTTCCCACATGTTGAAACTCCACCACTCTACCATCTTGAAGTTGATTTATCTTCATCACAATTTCCTTCTTCCTCTCAACCTTCTCATTTTCCTACAAACACTTACCCCATGGTAACAAGAGCTAAAGCTACCCAAACCAAAACTGCCCGCCTTACGTCCAATGAACTACCTATTCAACCTGAACCTACTTCAGCAAAGGATGCCTTAGTCAATGATGAACGGAGAGCAACCATGAAGGCTGAATTTGATGCCCTAGAAAAGAACCAAACTTGGACCATTGTTCCAGCCATTGTCGATATGAACATAGTGGGGGAATAAATGGATATTTAGAAGGAAATTCAATGCAGATGGCTCCCTTCATAAGTATAAAGCCAGGCTTGTAGCCAAAGGATTCCGACAAACCCCTGGCCTAGACTACTTTGAGACATTCAGCCATGTTATGAAGCCATCCACATCAGAATTATCATCACACTTGCTATTTCTAATGGGTGGGAAATACAACAAATTGACATCAATAATACCTTCTTAAATGGTACCCTTAGTGAAGCTGTTTTCATGAAGCAACCAGAGGGCTTTGTTGACTCACATCTTCCTTATTTTGTATGTAAATTAAATAAAACTCTTTATGATCTCAAACAAGCTCCTAGGGCTTGGTTTGACAAGTTGAAAGAAGCTCTTTTAAGTAGAGGTTTTCAGAATTCCATTTCAGACACTAGTTTGTTCACTTTGCATCATGATGGCCATATGATCTATCTCCTCATATACATAGATGACATCTTGATTACTGGCAATCACACTCAGTTTATACATCAGTTGATTCAGGATTTGAACAGCTAAGCTCTAATGACAGTGAGGTTTTTAAAGACCCCACTCTTTATAGAAGCACCATTGGCGTCTTGTAATATTTAACACTCACTAGGCCTGACATAAGCTTCACTATTAACAAGCTCAGTCAGTTTCTTCAAGCTCCTACTGATCTTCAATGGCAAGCTTGTAAACGGGTACTTCGTTACCTCAAGGGCACTCAAGATCAAGGTTTACTCTTCAAGTCATCTGCCTACCTTAGTGTTGAATGTTATGCTGATGCCAATTGGGGTAGTAACCTTGATTATAAGCATTCTACAAGTGGTTATTGTGTATAGTTGGGGCCAAATCTCATTCAATGAAGCTCTAGAAAATAAAAGGTAGTGACTTTATCATCTACAGAGGCCGAATACCGAGCTTTGGCTCAAATTGCAACTGAAATTGCTTGGCTTCAAAGCATGTTTTTGGAACTAAAATTATATGTTCATGATTTCCCTGTTATATGGTGTGATAATCTTAGTGCAGGGCCAACCTTTTCTAACTAGACACACTTTCTAGTGCTCAAAAAACACAGCCAAATCTATTCCATGCTTTTGTATCTCCACTAGCTTCAGATGCCTTCCTTTTTTCCTCCCTTCGCTGCTTCAAAGTTTTTGAACCATTAATAAAAAAATCGCCAGACTTGCAGAAAAAGCAATGTGAAATTCCTCATCATAATAGACAAAAAAAGGCATGAACCATGAGGCTTGGAAGGAGTATGCAACTAACTCTTGTTTGCTTGACAGGTTCTTATTTCTTGCTGGCATTACATGCAATAATCTATCTTGGAAAATTGAATTATGTACTTCTACAATGGCATTGCACAATCAACCAAAAATGTTAACAAATGACTAAAATAAAGAGGAAGAAAATGTACTCTTGTTTGCTTGATAGATTCTTGTTTCTTGTTGGCATAAAATACAAGAGAGATGATGAAGGGCAAGCCTTGCAAGGCTGACTATGTGTGGACATCCCTGTAATATGCAGGGCAAGCCCCCAACCCCCCTATTTCACTCTCTTTGCCAACAAAATTCATCCAGCTTGCCATAAACAACCTCTATAGGGCCTCCGTTTGCTTCCCTAGTCCTTTAAAAGCCCAAAACATCCACTCCTCCATGCTTTCCAACTGCTCGACAAAATGCAATAATGACCTTAACAACAAACACCAACCAAATATCCCTAAACTGGCACCAACAACAAATAATTTCATAAAATATATAGATTATTACCTGCTATTTCTCTTCTTCCACCTCCTCGCTGAAATTTGCGTTGGCGTCTTCCTCTTCATTTTCAATTTTGAATCTTGTCGTCCCTTCTTCTGCCATCGGGATGTCTTCTGTTAGCACTGTCTTCTCTACTAGTGGGGTATCCTCTGCCAGTAGAGCAACTTTAGTCATCGAAAGTTGCTCCATCGCAACCTCTTCTTCTCCATTTTTGGTAGACCTAGTGGTGCCTACAATTTGGGGAGTGGATGGGTTTTTTCCGGTTTTTTTTAGGATCTCAACCATTGTAACTTAACTGGGAATGGAAAAAATACAAAGAGCAAAGAAATTGACAAATGGCAGAAAATTGGAAGAAAAAACGAGAGAGAGGAAGGTGTTTGAATTGTGTTTGAAGAAAGAGAAACTGAGAGGAATGTGTTTTGCCTTTCAAATTTTAAACTAACTTCTTTTTATTATACTTTGTTAGGATGTTGAAAATGCTGAAGAAGTTGATGCTAGGATGAGAAAATGCTGAAGCTTGGAGGTTCAACTTACAGATGGATGTTAGGATGTTAGAAAGTTTGTTAAAACAGATAACTAATTTTGTTACTCTGTTAATCATGTGTTAGAGTTTGTTAATATGGTTTTAAGTTTGTTAAACAGATGGTTATTAGTTAGTTAGTACAGCTTATATAAAGACAAAACTGTAGCTACCATTTATAGTTAATAAAAAAAGGCAAAACAGATTACACTTTCTCTCTCAAACTTTCCCTTTTTCTTCTCTGCACTTTATCAGTTAACTTTTTATTCCTCTGCAAATTACCAGTTGCTTTAACAAAGTTTAGCTGATTTTCACCTCTAATTTGGTATTAGAGCCATCGACTAACGTCACAATGGCTGATTCCTCTTCCTTTTCTTCTCCTGTTGACAAAACTGACAGAAACACGAATTTCATATCTACATCTGAAACAACCAGTCTCGTTAGCTCATCGTCAATATCCTCTTCAACCTTGCCAATCATTTCTTCGAAATTGACTCGTGATAATCATTGATTTTGGAAATCCCAGGTGTTGTTTGGTGTTGGAGCTCACGATCTTGAAGAACACTTGACTGGTTTGATAGCTTGTCCTGCTCCTTTCATAAGAACACAGTCAGAAAATCTGAATTCAGAGGTAACCAAGAAACCTAACGCTGAGTATTTGCTTTGGAAGAAAACTGATAAATTACTAGTTAGTTTGTTGCTATCATCTATCTCAAAGTCAATGTCTGCTGTAATCTCCCAATGCTTGTATGCTGCTGATATTTCGCTCACTTAGAAAAGGAATTTATCACTGAATCAAGAGCCAAAACTCTCCATGTTAAGAGTCTTTTACAGAACACAAAAAAGGAAAACATGAGTATGCACAATTACTTTCTAAAAATGAAAGGTTTTGCAGAAAATTTAACTGCAAGTGGATTTATTATAACAGATGAAGAGCTCCTCAATTATATCCTAGATGGCCTAGACTCAGAGTATGATGCTGCAGTTGTAAACATTACCACTAGATTAGAGTCAAAACTTGACCCAATTTCTGTCCAAGAAGCACAAATTGTGCTACAAAAACTTGGCTTAGGCTAGAAAGAGCAAATATTGCAATGAGTTTAGCTATTCATAATGAGTTTCATGGTGGTCTAGCCAATGTAGCAACTCTTTCCATTGATAATGATACCAAAAAATCACAGACCATTCAATCTTTGTTTCCTACTGAAATTTCTCAATTCCACATAACATCGTCTCCTAGACACCAAATCCCCACCTTTAATCCTACCTCTTCATTTAACCCCTCTACTTTCAGTCAAATGCCTTACCTTACCACTAATCCAAATCAAGTCTCATACTCCACTCCTCAAAATCAGTTCCAAAATCAACAATTTTCTGGAGGATTTCCTGGTGGCAGGGGAAGAGGTAGAGGAGGTGGCAGAGGGAAACCCATCTGTCAAGTATGTGGTAAAACAGGACACTTAGCCCTAAATTGTTATCACCGGTTTGATGTGAATTTCACAGGAAATAACTCATTGCTTAGGGGAAACTTTACTTCTCCTGGATATCTGAGATCAACCACTTTTAATCCTAGACAGTATTACTCAAATTCCGAAAATCAGTACTCTAATTCTGGAAATCAATATTCTACAACAACAACTCATTCTTATGGACCAGGTTTACAGTCAAGTTCATCAATTTCTACAGATCATGGAACCTCAGCTAGGAACATTGATAATCACTCCAACTCATCAGCATCTGCTCACGTGCACAATCAAGCATTAGTTGCACAGTCTCAGTAGTTTAAACAATCACCAACAGCTATCAACTATATTGCTACACCTTCCATGGTTCAAGACAGTGCTTGGTACATGGACTCTGGAGCCACAGACCATGTTACCTCAGATTTTTCACAACTCATGGGCAGCACCAACTATGCTGGCAGTGAACAACTCTAGGTTGGAAATGGTGAGCTTCTATCTATTACTCATACTGGCTTTGTTACTTTATTTTGTCTAAATAGAGTCTTACACCTTAGAAATGTTTTGTGTGTTCCACATATTACCAAGAATCTTCTTAATGTGTCTAAACTAACTAAAGAAAATGATGTTTCGGTTGAATTTTTTACTGATTCATGTGTGGTAAACGACAAGATCTCCCAAGCCATTCTTCTTCAAGGAATGCTTAAAGATGGTCTAGATCGAGTACAAGTTCTAGCTCACACCAACCCCAAGTCTAAAAGCAGTTGTCCTATCTCATCTCTCCCTAAAATAGTACCTGCATCTACATCATCTGCTAAACACGCACAGCTTCCTATTTCAATTCCCTTTAATGCTTGTACTCCCATATATAATATTCCTTTCAATAAAACTACTATACAACATTCTGACTCTTTTGTTTCAGATGCTATGCACTCTGTAATTGATCCCAATTCTATCAATAAATTGCATAAATTTGAGTCTTTTCCAGCATAGAAAACAAATATTTTACTTTGGCATAAGAGGCTTGGTCATCCACACATGGCAGTCCTTACAAAAAGTCTCAATGCACTAAAAATTCCTCATCACACTAAAAATGATGTTACATTTTGTCAAGCATGTAAGTATGGGAAGTTACATCAGTCAATCTTTCCTAGGTCCTCACTCCATGCATCTAAACCCCTAGAATTAATATACTCTGATCTTTTGGGGCCTTCTCCAGTCCCATCACCTGAAGGATTCAAGTATTACATCCAATTTTTGGATGATCACAGTAGATTCACTTGGATTTTCCCTTTAAAAGCTAAATCTGAAACTCAGACTCTTTTTAAGCAATTTCATGTCTTGGTTGAAAAACAATTTAATACCTCAATACAATGTGTTCAAACCGATTGGGGTGGAGAATATAGAAGCTTAGTTCCCTATCTTTAAGAACATGAGATTCTTTTTAGGCACCCTTGTCCTCACACTCACAAAAAAAACGGTTGAGTGGAGAGAAAACATAGACAAATAGTAGAACAAGGCCTTACCTTGCTTGCCCAAGCCTGCATGCCACTAAAATACTGGTGGTTTGCATTTCAAACTACAGCCTATCTCACCAACAGACTCCCCACATCAGTCCTATCACATTTATCTCCATTTCAGGTTCTGTTTCACACTTTACCAAACTATTCAGCCTTTAAAGTTTTAAAGTTTTTGGATGTGCTGTCTACCCATTTCTTAGACCATACAACAATCATAAATTCAACTTTCATACTACTAAATGTACTTTTATTGGTTATAGTTTATAGCACAAGGGTTATAAGTGTTTGGATCCCATTAGTCGTATTTATGTTTGTCAAAGTGTGAGTTTTGATGAAACTGAATTTCTATTTGCATCTGCTTAAACATCTGTTTCTTTGTCTTCTAATGATTCCTTTTCATGTGACTCTCATTCACATTCTTTTAATCATTCTGTTTGGCATTTACCTCAACGTTCCCACATACATTCCATACCTTCTAATGGTCCTACCACAATGAATCAATCTAGAATGCTGGATACATCAGGTTCTCATCCTACCACTTTACATCAGTCTAACACTTCAGACACATCACATTCTACCCCGCTTCTACTTGACTCCTCTTTTCAATAAGTCTCCCACATTTGATCCTATCACACATGACAATACTCCATATCCTGTCCTAGAAACGAACCTGTCAGATCAGCTTCAAACTTCCACATTATCACCCCAAATTAATACATATGATCAGTCCCAAACCTCCATACTATCACCTCAAACTTTAGACTCCAATGAATCTTATGATTCTATTCCATTATATGTCTCTTTACCTCTTGCCAAACCCTGCCCTCAACCATTAAACACACATCCTATGCTCACTAGGTCTAAGACGAGAGCTCATAATACTATCGTAGTTTCTTCCCTTGACACCAAAGAGCCAGTAACAGTATCAGAAGCTCTCTATCATCCATCTTGGAAGGCTGCCATGCAAACTGAATTTGATGCCCTGCTGAACAATAACACTTGGGAGCTAGTTCCTCTCACCTTTGAAATGCATCCAGTTGGTAGTAAATGGGTGTTTAGAACCAGGTATAACTCTGATGGATTTGTTCAGAGGTTCCAAGCAAGGTTAATGGCTAAAGGATTTCAGCAAACTCCGGGTGTAGATTACTTGGAAACCTTCAGCCTTGTAGTAAAGTCACCAATTGTTCATGTAATCCTTAACTTGATAGTGAATAATGGGTGGGATATACAGCAGATTGACATTAACAATGCGTTCCTAAATGGTGAAGTTACTGAGAGAGTATACATGACTCAGCTTGAAGGGTTTGTTAACCATGCACAACCTCATCATGTGTGTAAATTAATTAAGGCTCTTTATGGCTTAAAACAAGCACCAAGAGCCTGGTTTGAGAAGCTAAAACAGGCCTTTTTGCAGTGGGGTTTTACACATTCTATGGCAGATTCAAGTCTTTTTATTTACAAAAAGGATGAGAAAATCATGTATGTCCTAGTTTATGTGGATGACATACTACTCACCGGAAATGATCCTACTTTAGTACAAGCTACTGTTCAAGACTTAAACACTAAATTTGCCTTAAAAGTCTTGGGATCTTTAAAGTATTTTCTTGGTTTTGAAGTTTCCAGCACTGCATCAGGTCTTGATATGAATCAAGCAAAGTATACTAAAGATCTTTTGGAAAGCACTAACATGGGAGAATGCAAGCCTTGTACTACCCTTATGGCTTTCGGCACCAAGTTAACTCTGGATGACAGTGAGCCTTATGAAAATCTAGCCCTTTATAGAAGCACAATAGGAGCTCTCCAATACTTGACCTTATCTAGACCTGATATTACTTATTATGTTAATAAGTTAAGTCAGTTTCTTAAAGCTCCCACACAACTACACTGGCAGGCTTGCAAAAGGTTACTTCGGTACATTAAAGGCACGGCTCACTTTGGCTTACAATTCACTAAAAGTCACAGATTAAACCTAGAGTATTACATAGATTCTGACTGGGCAAATAGCCCTGAAGACCGCAGGTCCACTAGCTAACCCACAAACGTTTAAATCTTTTCACCCTAACTTTTTTGCTGCTTTAGTTACGATTAAGTATGCCAAGTCAGATTTTTAAAACCAAAAAAAAAAAAAAAAAAACCTTTTCAAGGTTATATTCTCAATTCGAAACTTGGGAAGGCATATCAGTTAAATTTCCTCTAATAATACTTTGTTTCTTTGTTTTATTATCATTTAGAGAGAAATATTCAAATACTATAAATTCATTGAAATATCAGCAAGTTAGTGAGCTGGAGTTAATTGTTAAAAAGTGTCAGTTACAGAATACATTTGCGTTGTATAAATAACAATTTGTTACTCAATAACAGTTAGTGCTTTAAAATTGCATCAGTTATATAATATTATAATTTATAATTAATATGAAAAATATTTCTTAAATACTTAAATTAATTATCAAACCACCAATATAATACTGATATCATAAATTTATTGATGGAGAAAATTTACTAGTACTCCAAAACAACCTGACGGCAACTTGACCCTGGAAGACCGTAAAACGCTGTTTAGTATAGGGGGTTAACTAGTATTATAAATCCAACTGTCCATGTGTCTCTCCCTAATCTAGATTAATATATTGCCTTCGCAAACCATAAATTTAAAGGAAGATTAAATTTTATTCAAGTTGAGGGTTTGTGCATGTTCATAATTCACACAATTTTCTCATATAAAACCCCGTGCAGGAGCTTCACAATTTCATCTCAAGCTATCACATTCTCTAGCTCTAAACTTTCAAAACACCCTAAAGATTTTTCACGCTCTCTCTTGAACTCAATGGCTTCCAAGACAGCTGTTACTTCAACTGCTCTCTTTCTTATCAGTACTTTGCTGATTTCACTTATCCCTTCCTCATCTGCAACCACCTGCCCTCTAACTGTTGGTGCTATGGTTTCAGCATGTTTTTATTTGGGTGTGTTTACCTATAGCAGCCAGTGCTGCGGTCTCTTCAGCATTTGTACTGAAGCCGAGGTTAGTACATGCCTTTGCAGTCTCATTAGCCTTGGTAAAGTGACTGTAGGAGTTGACCTGTGCTTGAGCATACTCTCAAAGTGCAATAACATTAACGTTGCCGCTAGCGTCACATGCTCATAAACATCTGCTCCATTTATCATCGATCTTCACCTTGCCATGTACCATGTACTATAATAACGGTTTCACTACTGTAGGTTTCTTGGGTTTACTTTATCCACTATCTAAGTAGTAAATCGTTTATCAACTCAACAATCAGAGATATAACAAATGAAGATAAGGGATAAGTCAAGCATAACCAAGACACAAAAATTATAGTGGTTCGGCTTTACCGCCTACATCCACTCTCCAAGGCTCACAATAGGGCATTCCATTATCAATCAACACAATACAGAGTAAAGATCAGATCATAACATAAAATATTACAATAAGGAAAGAACACACCCAAATCCGAAAACCCTAGGTTTTCTTCAATCTGAAATCTGCCTCTTCCTTCAGAATCAGCATGTGTTAAATACACATGCTCCCTTCCTAGATCGTCATCCACCTGTCTTTGATTCCTCCATAACCATAAGATGAAATCAATTTTGGAAATTTCCCTTAGGTTAAGAGCTGTCGAACCAAAACAGAAAGGAGAGAGATGAAGTCTGCATAAAAGTGTGATAGTCTAACAAAAAAACTCATTAGGTTTTGCCAAAACAACGTTGCTCCATGTGTTTGACTTCTAACAAAGAAAGTTGACTTCCACCATGGCAAATGAGAAGCCGCATCATCACAACTACCTTATTCATTTGATAATGTTATTGGTCAGTAAGAGTTAGTAGATACATGATCAACGATGTTTGATTATGTACCTAGAAGGGTTTTGATGGATTTGGTAATATTATCAGGTCTCTATATACCCCATATAATAAATGCACGTCAATAAGTGTACTTATGATAGAGGGAAGGTTTTTTTAGTTAGTAGATACATGATCAACAATGTTTGATTATGTACCTAGAAGGGTTTTGATGGATTTGGTAATATTATCAGGTCTCTATATACCCCATATAATAAATGTACGTCAATAAGTGTATTTATGATAGAGGGAAGGTTTTTTTATGAACTTTCTTTCTTGTCATATCGTGCTTATTGAATTAGGATGTAATAATACTTGGAGATCGATGAGTAATTTGAAATTTTGTGCTCTTTGTGTTACATGATTATTTTCTTCCTGTTCTCAATCCATATGCACGTTATTTTTCTTTCTTGTGTATGGCAGTAGCTAGATAGGTTCATAAACTAATAATTTTTATTAAATATCTTAGATTCTCTATTCTTAATTTGCATTTAGTTAATTAGGTCAAGAACAAACTTTCTTGGATCTAATACAACAATGAACGCGTCACAATTTTACATTACTTGTTTTGGATCAATAACCAATTCCTTGAACATGAGAACTGAAAATTGAACTAAGCAACGAGATTTGGTATATGAGAACAAAAATTTTCCAAAATCAGCGATGCTTTGGTACAAAATTAGTAGCCCACAAAAGAATAACTTTTTTCCCAACAAATTGTAAATCAAGTATTGAACACCTAAAGTTGAAACAAAATGAAAATAATGAAGAGCAAACACAAGAAGCAAACGAGTAACATTAATTGAGCCTTTCAAGTCATTTAACCTTCTAGTTATAAGTCAACACTATTATTTAAATCTCTAAAGTTATAACTCTCCTAGAGATATCAGAACCCAAGTAGAGGTACATCTTAACTATCCTAAAAAGAAAAAAATACATACTAAACGACTTTTGTAAACCAAAAATTAAGTAATTACATATTAAATTGGTTATTGATATATGATAGCACTCTAGCAGACACAAAAAGATTAATGCTCAAAAACTTAAATAAACTCTTTCTAATTATTCATTTAGTAATTACCTTGACTATATACTATGGAGCAATTGTCGGATCAAATCGTAATTAACCGTGCAGACTTATAGTTTTATGCTTGTTCTTATTGTTAGCAAGATAAAAACATGATCAAAACGCTGCCGTTCTGCAGTTTAAGTGGCAACCGAAGCAGTAGCGTTTTTACGATTTAAGTGTTAAACAAAAGCGTGTCGTTTTTGACCGATTTCTTTTCTTCTCTGTTTTTAGTAAAGTTGAGCTGAAACTTCTGTATATTTAAAAGAGAAGTCTGCTGCGTTTTTCATGTATCTTTAATCAATAGAGAAAGTCTTTTTCTTCTCAGATCTTCACTTTAAGCTTCAAACACTTTCAATCTCAAAATTCCACATGGTATCAGAGCCTTGACAAACGTCAATGGCTGAAATCGATCCTCCTAAGTCCATTAACACCGACAAGATGCTGAATAACTTCAACAATTCCAATAACTTTGCTTGACCGTGTTCTCATCCAGGTTTACAAGTAATTAACCCTAAGCTCACCATCGACAACTACCGATTCCGGAGATCGCAAGTTATTTGCTTGTGGGTGCTCATGCTTGGAAGATCACTTGATAGGTACTGTTCCTTGTCCTCCACCGCTTATTTGTGTTAAGAAAGATAATGCTAGAACTATTGGTGAAACTATAGACAAGGAAAATGTAGTTACGGAAGAAGTTAATCCAGCTTATATTGCTTGGAAACGTACTGATAAATTCTTGGTTAGCTGGCTGTTAGCTTCAATTTCAGAAAGTATGTTTGGTCATGTCTCTAAGTGTCGTTATTCAAGTGAAATATGGTTTGTACTAGAGAATGAATTTGAAATAGATTCTAAGGTTAGAGCTTTGCACTTAAAGAACTTGTTGCAAACTACTCATAAGAAGGACTTAAGCATTAATAGTTACTTCAAGAAAATGAAGGAGATTGCGGACAGTTTATCTGCTAGTGGGCAGTCCATATCAGATGAGGATCTTCTTCAATATGTCTTAGATGGTCTTGGCCCTGAGTATGATGCTGCTGTTGTGAATTTAACCTCACGAATTGAGTCTAAAGTGGATTCTGTCTCTGTGCAAGAAGCAAAGTTTTTGCTACAAAAATATGAAATAAGGCTGGAAAAATTTAATACTTTGGACTTCTCAAACACTACTAACTTAGCTACGCAAAGAATCGGAAATCGATTAACATCATTGTGAAACATGAGAATGTTCCAATGTTTAATGGCTCTACATTGAATGCTCTTCATAGTTTACAGAGTCAAAAACCACACTCCACTTATCCTGTTCCTGTAAACTCAATCTCTCAATTCAACTCTCAAAATGCTTCAACACAGCAGCCTAGTGGCCAAACTGATATGTCCTGGAATGCTTACAGACCTGCTATGTTTAATAATTTTGGTAGAGGTAGAGGTAGGTTCAACAATAGAGGTAGACCTATTTGTCAAGTGTGTAGTAAACCAGGACATACTGCGATCCAATGTTACCACATATATGACTCAGGCCTATTACAAGGATTTCGATCGGAGAATGTTTCCATCTCATCAGATTTAGCAATGGGCACTATCAAAGCTGGAAATTCCCTGCAAGGCCAAGTTCTTATCAATATGCATCTTCACAGTTTAATCCTGGTTCCTATGGAAATTCAGGACACTCTGGACAGCTTGGACAATTTAACTCTGGCTCTTATGGAAACTTTGGATACTCTGGTCCTATTGGTCTTCCAATTCAGCAGATATCAACTAGTCCTGTTGGTCTCCCAAGTCAACAGATGATGTTTGGATCACAAGCTCACCAAGCACACTTTGCTGTGCAGTCCCAACAGGTTCCTGCTTTACCTACACAACAGTACCCAAATATGCCTCCACAACTGTATCCAAATGTGCCTCCACAACACTGCCCAAATATGTCAACTTCCCTTGCAACCTCAGCAACACCTACTGATCCCATCTGGTACATGGATTCAGGTGCAACAGACCACATTGCCTCTGATCCAGCTCAGTTGAATGCCAACAAACCATACGAAGGTACAAATCAATTGCAAGTGGGAAATGGTGAGTTCTTAAACATTTCTCACTCTGGTTTTTCTTCATTACCTAGTGTATTACAGTCCAAATGTTTGTACCTTAAAAATATCCTGTGTGTGCCTAAAATCACCAAGAACTTACTAAGCATTTCAAAATTCACTAAGGATAATAATGTGGTTGTTGAGTTTAATTCTAATTGCTGTGTTGTGAAGGACAAAATTTCCAGGACTGTGCTACTCCAAGAAGATCTTAAAGAAGGGCTATATCGACTAATGCTACCCTCTAGCATGTCCATTCGACCCTCACTTACCTCCCAAGTCGAACCTCCAAATTTACCTTCAGTTAATTGTGCATTGGCTAAACAGATTCAGCATTCAGTAGAAGAATCTTTAGGGTCAACAGTGTTAGAGAAGTCAAACTCTGTAATGTTTGATGACAATACCATATATAGCAATGACATTGTTGGTGTTAAATCTTCTTGCAATAAAAATAAAACTCCAGTTTCAGATTCAAATATCTCAGTATCAGTTGAAAATTCCAAGATTGATAGGTCTAATGAATGTCAGCATCATGATTTATCTGATAAAACATATCATTTGAATGATCTGTCTGATGCTGTGTTCTCTGATGATGTGTTTTCTAATGCTGATTTACTTAATTCTGCTCCTATTACTCCACAAAATATTAGTCAAGTGTCTTTAGACAACTCATCTCCTCATCTTTGAAGCACTTGTTACTACAAACACTAGTATTAATTCATTGATTTGGCATCAAAGACTAGGTCACCCTCATAGTAAAGTTTACAATCAAATCATTCGTCAAACTAATTTTCAATCAGGAAAATTACATCCTGTTGAGTTCTGTGATGCTTGTCAATTAGGAAAGATGCATCACACTAGCTTTCCCAAATCACATTCTAGAGCTAACTTTCCTCTTGAACTCATCCATAGTGACATATGGGGTCCTGCACCTATTGCCTCAACTGAAGGTTTTAGATACTATGTGCAATTCTTAGACGATTTTAGTAGGTTTACTTGGCTATTTCCCCTTAGAACTAAGGCTGAAGTTAGGTCTATATTTATCAAATTTCATCATTTAGCCGAAAGACAATTTGGTTATAAGCTTAAGTGCATTCAATCTGATCAAGGAGGTGAGTATAAGGGATTATTGCCGTATCTAACTAGTGAAGGCATTCAGTTTAGATATTCTTGTGCATATGTACATCAACAAAATGGAAGAAGTGAAAGAAAGCATAGGCATGTTGTAGAAACAGGTTTGACACTATTAGCCCATGCATCTATGCCTTTAAATTTCTGGTGGCTTTCTTTTGAGACTGCAGTCTACTTAATAAATAGAATGCCTACTGATGTACTGCAACATACATCTCCTTATCAACTATTGTTTAAATTTCCTCCTGTGTATGATACCTTGAAGGTCTTTGGTTGTGCTTGTTTTCCTTTCCTAAGGGTTTTCAATAAACATAAGTTTAGTTTCCATTCAAGTAAGTGTGTTTTTGTTGGATACAGTTTGATGCATAAGGGTTACAAATGTCTTAGCTCAGATGGTCGAATCTTTATTACTCTTAGTGTTAGGTTTAATGAACATGAGTTCCCTTTTTCTTCTGGTTTCACCAACTGTGAACTCTGTTCAGCCCGCTTCATCTGAATTCCCTTCCCCTACATCTATATTTTTCCCTTTCATTTCCATCCATAATCCTACCAGCTCAGCTAGCTCTGGTTCTCTGGAGTAGCCCGTCCTTCAAATGATTCTCCTCCAACAAGTGGTAAGGATTTACTCTTCTCCTCATCTATTATTCATGTCATTCATCAATCTCCATCATCTAGTGCATCTCTACCATCAAATACACTGCCTATACCATCATCTAGTACTTCTCTACCATCAAATACACTGCCTGTACCTATATCATCATCCAGTGCATCTCCACCATCCAAAACACTGCCTGGTACTATCACAATAAACTTAACATCTTCACAACTTCCTAATTATTCAACAACTCCACACAACTTTCACAACACTGATTCAGCCTTATATAGTTCTCAAAAACCAGAATCAGTCATACACAATTCTCAAAGAAAAACAGAATCACTCATACACAATTCTCACGAAAAAGCCGAACCATCATGTTCCATTGCAATTGATCGAACTGTCCCAAGTTTGCTGCCATTCCAAGCTCTTGAGGTGCCCATAAACACTCATCCTATGGTTACAAGAAGCAAATCTGTGCTTGCTTTTCCCAAAACAAGACATTACTATTGCCTCCATAATACCTGAACCCAGAACTGTCCAAGAAGCCTTATCTAGTCATGAGTGGAAGTCAGCTATGCAAGCAGAGTATGATGCTCTACTTGCCAACCAAACCTGGTCTCTTGTCCCTTTTTCTTCGGAAATGAATGTTGTAGGGAATAAGTGGGTCTTTAGGACAAAGTTCAATGTTGATGGGTCATTGCAAAAGTATAAAGCAAGGCTTGTAGCCAAAGGCTTTCAACAAACCCCTGGCCTTGACTATTTTGAAACCTTTAGTCCAGTAATCAAGCCTTCCATAATACGGATTATTCTTACCTTGGCAGTGACAAACAATTGGGATATCCAGCAAGTGGATGTAAACAATGCCTTTCTCAATGGCACACTAAATGAAGTGGTTTACATGACTCAACCTGTTGGTTTTGAAGATACTGCACAACCCACTTCAGTTTGCAAGTTAAACAAAGCCCTTTATGGACTTAAGCGAGGCTCCAGGGCCTGGTTTGACAAGCTTAAACAAGCTCTTCCACAGAAAGGCTTTGTTAATTCTATATCAGATTGGAGCCTGTTCATCCTGCATCAAAATGGTCAAGTTACCTACATTTTGGTTTATGTTGATGACATATTGTTAACCGGTTCAGATTTGTCCTACATAAAAGCGATTAGTGCGGGAACTTAATGACCAATTTGCACTCAAAACACTTGGCTCAATTCATTATTTTTTAGAATTTGGAAGCAACAAGGACAGACCTTGGTTTACATTTAAAAGCAGGTCCAAATATGCTAATGATTTACTTGCCAAGACAAATATGTTAGAAGCTAATGCATGTGCTACACCTATGGCTACTAGTGCAAGACTTTTTTTAGGAGATAGTGATATGTTTTCTAATCCCAGCCTGTTTAGAAGTACTATAGGAGCATTACAGTATTTGACTTTAACTAGACCAGATTTGAGCTTTACAGTTAACAAGTTAAGTCAATTCTTACAAGCTCCTACCACCCTTCATTGGCAAGCTTGTAAAAGAGTCTGCGATATATTCAGGGTACTAAAGATCATGGGCTGAAAATCACTCTGTCTCTCTTCAAATTGAGTGTTATCTTTGATCTTGATTGGGGAAGTAATATAGAAGATAGGGAGGTCAACCAGGTGGGTATTTTGTGTTCCTAGGTCCTAACTTAATCCAATGGAGCTCTAGAAAACAAAAAGTAGTGGCTCTTTCCTCTCGAAGGCGAGTATAGGGCACTTGCACACACACCACCGAAATTGCTTGGTGAATAGTGTGTTTCTTGAATTAGGGACGGCTTTCAACAAAACTCCAGTTATATGGTGTGACAATGTGAGTGCTGGAGCCTTGGCCTCAAATCCAGTTTTTCATGCTCGTACCAAACACATAGAAATTGACACTCATTATATTCGTGAACAAGTATTGGCTAATAAGGTTGCTGTTCAATATGTACCTTCTAAGTTGCAAATTGCTGACATACTCACTAAGCCTCTTCCTGCTGCTCAATTTGAAGAATTAAAAGCAAAGTGTATTAAATCGTGAATCTGCGCGATAAGTAAAATGTTGAAATGATGGCAGTAGTAACTGAATCTGCTGTAGTAAAAAGTTGGCAGTAGTGAGTAGTGACTGAATATGTTGCAGTAAAATGTTGCGTAGTATGAATACTCTGATAAAATGTTGAAATAGTGAGTTGTTTATGTTGGCTGTATGTTTGTTAATGTTGGCAGCATTGTGTGTTGATTAATTTCTGTGATATGTTGGCATTTGGAAGATTGGTTAGTTATTGTGTTGCAGCTATTGGTTGCAAAGGCAGTATGCATTGAGTGTTGAATTAATTGTTGTGATATGTTGGCTTTTGGAAGATTGGTTAGTTATTGTGTTGCAGCTATTGGTTGCAAAGGCAGTAAAATAATGAAGCAACGGTTAAGTCTGATGGATGACAGTAGTGATTGATGCATTATGGCAAGTTGGTTAGTTTTTGCTGTAGTGAAGCAGTGAAGTTAAGCAGTAAAATTTTACTTTGAAGTTGTTGTTGATAGCAAAGACAGTAAAGCAGTGAAGTTAAACAGTGAAATTGTTACTCTGAAGTTGTTGTTTTTGGTGAAAGTTAAGCAGAGAAATTGTTACTCTGAAGTTTTTTTTGGTGAAATTGTTTTGTTTTTGGTGAAGTTGCTGTTGATAGCAAAGACAGAAAAGCAGTGAAGTTAAACAGTGAAATTGTTACTCTGAAGTTGTTTTTAGGTGACAGTTAAGCAGTGAAATTGTTACTCTGAAGTTGTTGTTTTTTGGTGAAATTGTTTTGTTTTTGGTGAAGTTTTTTTTTTGTTGTTTTTGGTGAAGTTGTTTTTTTGAAGGTTGTTGTTCTAAATGCTTTGCTCTGAAGTTGTTGGCATTGGTATGTGGCATTGGCATTTGGTGATCAGTCTCTACTCTGAAAATCAGTTTCTACTCTGAAGTTGTTACTCTGAAGTTTATGTTGCAGCAAACTTGAGAATATCTGCAGATTTTATAAGCAGAATTTATAAACTGTGAAATTGTTACTCTGAAGTTTATATTGCAGCAAACTGGAGAATATCTGCAGGTTTTATAAGCAGAATTATCAGTCTCTACTCTGAAAATCAGTTTCTACTCTGAAGTTGTTACTCTGAAGTTTATGTTGAAGCAAACTTGAGAATATCTGCAGGATTTACAAGCAGAATTTATAAGCAGAGGAATTTGAGCTTCAAGTTTTTTTTGCCTGAGCAGAATGTTAGCTGCATGTTGAATTGGCAAGCTGAAGCTACGAAGTAGTTCAGCTTGAGGAGGGCTGTTAGCAAGATAAAAACATGATCAAAATGCTGCCGTTCTGCAGTTTAAGTGGCAACCGAAACGCTGACGTTTTTACAGTTTAAGTGTTAAACAAAACTGTGTCGTTTTTGACCAGTTTCTTTTCTTCTCTGTTTTTAGTAAAGTTGAGCTGAAACTTCTCTGTATATTTAAAGAGAAGTCTGCTGCGTTTTTCATGTATCTTTAATCAATAGAGAAAGTCTTTTTCTTCTCAGATCTTCACTTTAAGCTTCAAACACTTTCAATCTCAAAATTCCACACTTATCACAATATACACATATAATTTGATAAACTATTAAAATAATGTAATTATATACTTAATTAAACGAATGTTGTGTTAAATCAATGCAAACCCCATATATTAATATAAACCTCTAAAACTAAAACAATAGTGTGTCAAGAGAAGATTTATTTTTGTGCAAGTTGAGAAGTTTCTGCATGTGCAGAATCACCCAATTTTCTCAAAATAAATTTCCATGCAGGAGTTTCACAATTCCATCACCCATCTTTCTCATCTGCGACCGGTAACCTGCCTTGTTTTGGTTTCCGAAATGGCTTCTGACTACAACGAAATGCTGCCACTTTTGTTTCCAAGCTCACGCATTTGCTGCTAATACCAGTAGCGGATCTAGAAAATTCTTTCAGGGTGGACTAAAATAAAAATTAATTATACATTAATATTTTTGTTAAGGTGGGCCAAAATATATAAATTATATATATTAATATTTAAAAAAAAAAATTGAGGCTGGGCCAAAAAGAGGCTGAATCCACCCCTGGCTAGTACCATCGCCTCCTCGATTTGGATGCCAAGGACGTTAGTGTATGCATTTGTAAAAGCCTTTTAACACCAGGCTTGTGCTTCCATTTTTCATCAATCTTCAGTAGCAAAGGCAGAAATTCATGTGAGGAAAAGCGAAATTCAGAAACTAAGATTTTTAAAACTTTTCAATATAATGTTAACAAACTGGTGAGGAGAAAAAAACACATTTAATGCACACATAATTTTGATGTGTTAGTCTATTTTCTTTAATGTGTATATTTCTGTTTAATCTGTGTAAGTAAACCAGACAAAGAGGAAATGCCAAAATAATAAAAGAAAGGCTATCGACAGCATCTTTACCCAAAAAAAAAAAAAAAAAAAAAAAATCATTTTATTGATAATGTGTTTAATTAAATTTTTTTTTTTTTTTTTTTATGTGGCTTATTTATTTATACCTAGATTTTCATTTATTTTGTTTTTAAACATATATATTGAAGTGAGTTATTCAGAAAATTAAAAAAATATTAGGGTATCACTGTAATAACACATGGAAAATTTTGAAAACCTCAGGGGGGGCACATGCTACCCTGGGCCTTATGTGCCTCTGCCTTTATCAATCTTGGTTACATTACACACTATAATAAGGATTTTGCTATCTTGCTGACCTTCTAATCAGGGGCGGATGCAGGGCACCCTCAAAATTTTTTTTTAAATATTAATATTTACAATTTTTGGATTTTTGCCCACCCTAACAAAAATATTAATATGTAATTAGTTTTTATTTTGGTTCACCCTAATAAAAATTTCCGGATGTGCCTCTGCTTGTAATATTAGGTTCGTATGAATTACTAGTTCTATTTGTGTCAACCAACGATGTTGAATCATGTTTCTAGAAGGGTTTTAATTGATCCAGTAATATTACACCACTTAAAAAAGGTTATTCCCTGGCCCAATCTGCTCGACGGAAACACGATGCTTGTTTTTGCAATGGAAACTTGTTCCCCGGCGACACCACAAGCGTCGTTGATCCAAAACAAAAAGAAGCAAAGTCATCTGAGGTGACTGGAATTGGTGCTGAGTTGAAATAATTTATTAAGAAGTTTTGAAAAGCTGTTAAGAGTTTCTAAGTATGGATTGATAAAGAGCAACGGTCAACTAACAGCAGTATCACAGAGGCTATTAAAATTGGGCATTACTAACGGAATCAAACTTCTCCTTTATAAAGAAATAAAGATTGTTGAGAAGAGAAAGATTTTATTAATCTTTTCACTTAATGAAAAGAGTAGAAGTGTTGCCTTTTTATACAGATTTCGTTTACTAAGCCTAACTAACTGCAGTTACAAAAACTAACTCTAGTTAGTCTTTGACTTTGTAAACAATTCATCATTTAACACTTAGTCACTTAAATCAAAACACAGCGTTTTTTATTTCAATAGTAGTATAGAAGTTTAAACACGATGAAGATCAAAGCTCAAGGTTTTCACTTGTTTTCAAAGATGTTTATTCATTGCAATACAGAACATGTTTTGCGTGTGTGCTGGGCTGTCAATAATCGTCCCCTAGATGCAGTGAAATTACTTGACTCCTGTCCATATGTTAAGAAACTCTCTAGCGCCACCAATGCCCAAAACTTAGAAAATTGCTCCATTTATCATAGATCTTTCACCATGTACTATAATAAGAGTTTCGCTACCTTTTATTGATCCGATAATGCTATCAGGTCGATAAGAGTTACCAATCTAGTAACGATGATAAACTTTAATAAATGTATGTAATTGAGTGTATGTATGGTGAAATTACAACGAAATTGATGAATTATGTTCTCATCGTGAACTTGTTAACAGTAGCTGGGTTCATTATAAACTAATAATTCAAATTATATATCATAATTTCTTTTCTTTTTTTTACATAAATTTGTATTTCTATTAGCATTGAGAGCCCCCCTCCCTTAATTTGCATGAACTTGTATTTAATAGTTAATACAACGAACGGATCACAATAAATTTTAGATTTTATCACTAACTAATTCCTTTGAAAGTAATTGCAGAGATGGGGATGAGTTCTAAAAACTTACAAAAATGTTTAATTTATTTGAACAAAATACAAAGTTGTTATTGATGGTGGATAAAAAAAAAAAAAAAAAAAAAATATAATAATAATAATAATAATTTTAGAAGAAAGTGATCTTAATTTATCATGAGATCTTACAATAAACTTGGATTAAGAAAGGATCCAAATTCAAAAATGTTAACCAACTAAAGAGTGTTAACTAGAGTTCAAGTGTTAAAAGTCACGTAACTATCTCTTACAAGTCAATACAAACAATGAAGGAGAAAGAAATATTCAAAATTAAATTTTTTACCACTATTTTGAAACCCAACCCAGTTTGACTAGATTAACCAATCAGACTAGGACCTGGAGCCTTCTCCAGGTCGGGTTACCGCTTTCAACTATTCCCAAAATCACTAACTAGACCGCCGACGAACGAGGGACTACCAAGTGTCGAGGTTACAAGGATTTTGTAGAGTGAAGACCGGTGGTTCACGAGGTAGCGTAGATTGAATTTTGGATGCAGGAATCAGTCAAAATTAATTTGGCCAGAAAAATCAATTCAATCACGGTGGTATACGCGAGTCACGATTGACAAACAAGGGGCTACCAAGTGCCAATGTTAGAGGGATTTTGTAGAATAGAGACCAGTGGTTCAGGTGGTGTTGTCGAATTGAATTTTGGTCGTCGGAATCAGTTGGAATTTGGCTGGAAAAGTCAAAACCCTAACTGTTCGATCAGAGCATAGGGGCGTGTTTGCTAGATTTCAAATCTGTAGGGATTAATAATATTTATTAGGAGTGTGTTTGCAAGATTTCAAACTTGCTAAATTGCCAATCAGACCGTCGGTTTAATTAGTTGGACCAGTCAACCCAGGGTTCAACCCCTTAGCCGAATGACACCTCAGGTCGAGTTTTAGAATATTGTTTTTTTAGTATTTTAGGGCATACAAAATAAGAGAGTTGTCAAGAGCTACTGAAGAAGATTTTGAAAAGGGGATTTTTTTTCTCTAGTAAAACCCTTGTTTCATTTATTAATTTGAAGGGAATTTAGTTTTAAATAATTTTATTCAAGAATAAAATTGGCGGATCATAAAAGCAATTAATAAACTATATGCATTAATGAGTATTTATTTTATGTGTTCTTATTACGATAAACATATATATAATTCGATAATAAATTTATAAAATTAATTATAAAAAATGTTGTATTAAATGAATGTCAAGCCCATACATTAATATTTAATATACCTATAAAATTAAATCAATTAATTATAACATGTTAAGAGAGAGATTTATTTTTATGCAAACTGTTGGCATTTGGCCCACATAAGTTAAGTTATAATAGTACGAACTGAGATTCCATCCTAGAATCGCTCATGTATTTATGAAGAACAAACAAAACAACTAAAACTAGATTTACCAAAGTTGTGAATTAATTCATGGAAGTGAAGCTAAATTAAACCTTCAGATATGCATTTGTCTCCGTCATACCCCTAGTGAATTTGGCCTTCAAAGAAAGAATATTGAAATGTCCTCTTGATTGAAACAAATCGTTTTTAACATAATTGTGAATATCTCTTTGAACAAGAGTGTATGTAGATTAAGTATGGATTACATTAATTAAACAAATTATCTTAACCATTCAAATACATAAATTCATTTGATTCAAAATTTTAACATGTTATTGCAATACTTCCAAAATGTATTAAGATCCTAAAAAATTGGAAAAATAAATACTAATAACAAACATCCATTAATAATTTTTGATATTTTTATAAGGAAAAAACATAAATAATTTTTAGAGGATATATAATACTGTCTATAGCATGCATGTGCGTTTTATATTTAATCGATTCGCATGATAGATAAAAAAATAACCTCATATATATAAAGAAAAATAATTATTCATAAGAATTTAGAGTGATATTTTCTAAAAGGATGAGATTTAGGTTTAGAAAAAATAAATGTACCCAAAAACAGTAGAGTATTGAAATTACTTTCTGTTTAGAACAAATTCATTCTCCGTAAAATTAACTTCAAAACTTTGTAGTTTATAACTTTTGAAACTGGGCAAATATTTTTTCTATTTATTATAGGTTATATTCTCATTGATTTTATTTTTAATTTTCTAGTTCCTCTATCTAAAAGATATGGTCACTTAAAACTTTTGGTTTATGGAACAAAGAGCAAAATAATTTATTTGTGAACAAATGTATTGGTTTAAATGTACTTTTTAGTATTTGTAAGTTAAAAAAATAAAATTATTAATAGGTTTTATTAATAAATTAAGCCACTCTATATAGTACAACTAATTGATGAAAATGAAAAGATACATGTAGCCTTACAATTTAATTAATTAATGAAATTCATTCTCATCCGTCCAGTTTTTATAACTAGTAATTAATTATATTTTGACTAGGAGTTCGATACTCCTCAGAAATCAGAATTTCATCTTAAAAACAATATCTCTAACTAGTTCAATAACATTGTTTAATTTTTTTTGTTCCTAATCAATGTAGGATTGAACTTCTTTAAAAAAAAAAAAAAAAAAAAATCGTATGAAATCACGTAAACAATTGCTCAAGTTTAATCATAACATCGCAAAATCACACATCATTTTCTTCTTCCTCCTCAATTTGCTTCTTTTCATCTCAAATTCTCATAGTAGGAATCTTAAATATGCCATAAATGGTGCCGTTCCAATCATCAATAAAGTAAATAATGTGCATGATAACCTCTACTGGTCTGATCTTCCCAGAGGTCTCATCCCAAGTGATGTTAAATCCTATAATCTCGATTGTCGTAACCATATTTTAGAGATTCAACTTGAACGTCCTATGTTATGTCCAGATTGGTGGTAAACGTTTTTACTATGATAAGGTCGTAAGGGGGGGGATTCAATATTTTGGGAAAACTATATCTCAAATTTCAGGAGTCGAAGTAAAAAAACTTCTGTCATGGTTGCTTGTCACTTGAATTGATACTAACTTGAGCGGAGTGGTTAAAATCTATTACTTGAGAGAAGCATCGTCTCATAATGAAGTCTTCTGGAAGAAATTAAAGAGCTTCCTGATGAGAAATTCCCATGTGTAAAAAGGCAAGCATGGATTGGTTATGGATGTATAAAGCTCAAAGAATAATAGAAAATGAAAGAGAGTGGAAGAATTATTGACTTTTCATTAACTGAATTAGTTACAGTTAGCTCAAGCTTTTTATACTCAAGACTGAGAAGCAGAGACAAGCTAAGCTAAGAAGAAGAAGAAGATACACCCTTTTTTACACTTATCTGTCGTTACAAACAAAGTAAAACACCAAGAGCAAAACGACACCGTACAAGATTAGTAAAAACAGAAATTACAAGCAGGTCCTCTACTTTTCATTAATCACTAACATCCCCTCGTAGACCAAACCACTGGTCTTGTTTTAGTAAACCTTGCTCTGTTCTGCATTCTGTTTCTGTACTTAGCTGCTCTTCATTTGGTTCTTGCCTTAGAACCTGCTCAGTACTTCATGCTGATTCTACAAACCTCTGATCTGAACTCAACTAAAGTTTCAACAAAGTTTTCAGCATAAGGCCTTTCAAATGCACAGATTCAAACCAGTAAATTTCTTCTTTAGACAAAATTGCAGTATTTTACAATCTGCATTCTGCCAAGTTTTTCAAACTGTGCAAACTTTCAGGCTGCAATTACAACTCAGTACAGTATTCCATAATTGTGAATTCAAACCAAGTAAATTTCCTTTCACAATCGGCACTTTCATAAGTTGTCCTTTCACAATCTGCACTTTCACAAGTTGCAATGTTCCAAATTTCAACACCAATCCAGCATATTGCAATCTGAAAAACAAAAAGATTTATCCTGCGTAACTGGTCATCTTCAATTTCAATACTACTCCATTACTTGGCTACAGTAACACTACAATCTCAATGAAAAACTACTTCAATACACACTTCACACCAGATTGACTTTAATTACTACTCCATTACTTGGCTTGCAGTAACACTGCAATCTCAATGACTACTTCAATACACACTTCAACACCACCAGCTTCAATACACACTTCAACACCACCAGTATGACTACTTCAATACACACTTCAACACCACCAGTATACACACTTCAATACCACCAGTAAAACAGCATTCAACAAAACAGTCTCAACAACCACTGTACATTTTCAACACACACAACAGCAACCTTAACAACCACTGCCCACTTTCAATACACACAACAACAATCTTAACAACCATTGCACACTTTCAACAGTTAAACAACAATCTCAACAACCGCAATCTCAACAACCACTGCACACTTTCAACACACACAATCACAGCAATCTCAACAACCGCAATCTCAACAACCACTGCACACTTTCAACACACACAACACAACAATCTTAACAATATACAAAGCACTTATTATCAGAACACTATTAACACCATTTAATGCACATAGTTAGTTCAATTTCCAAAGTTTAGATTCAAACCATAGCAGTTTAAACCATCTGAGCTGATCAGTTAATAGAAAATCAGTACCACCAGTATACTTCATGACTCAGTTGCCAAATGTACTGAAACCACTGTAAGCTTTTGCTTTAATTCCTAAAATTGTGAAATGGAAAGAGCCTTTGTCAAAACATTAGCAATTTGGAGCTTGGATGGAACATATTGCACTAGAACCTTTTTGGCTAATACTTGATCCCTTATATAGTGGGCATCTATCTCAATGTGATTTGAGATAGCATGGAAAACAGGATTGGCTACCAAAGCTCCTGCACTTATATTATCACACCAAATTATGGGAATAGAGTTCAACTTCACATCTAATTTAGAAAACAGACTATTTAGCCAAGCTAATTCAGTTGCTGTTTGAGCTAAACCTCTATACTCAGCTTCGGTAGAAGATAGAGCAACCACTTTTTGCTTACGAGAACTCCATTGCATTAGATTAGGACCAAGATACACACAATATCCACTTGTGGATCTTTTATCATCCAAATTACTACCCCAATCTGCATCAGCATAACATTCAACACATAATGAGGTAGCTGGTTTGAAAAGAAGACCATGAAAAGAAGTGCCCTTAATGTATCTCAGCACATGTTTACAAGCTTGCCACTGAAATTCAGTTGGAGCTTGAAGGAATTGACTTAGTTTGTTGGCTGTAAAGCTAATATCAAGCCTGGTTAATGTCAAGTACTGTAACGCTCCAATGGTGCTACGATAAAGACTGGACTCCTTAAATAATTCACTATCACCAACAAAAAGTTTTGTCCCAACAGCCATGGGAGTAGGGCAAGAATGACCATCTTGCATCTTAGTCTTAACAAGCAAATTAGTGACATATTTGGGCTGCCTTAAATGAATTCCTTCAACTGTTCTTATAGCTTCCAACCCTAAGAAATATGTAGCTGATCCCAAGGTTTTTAGTGCAAACTGATCGTTTCAAATCAAGAACCAACATGCTAATGGAAGAATTACTAGACCCAGTTATCAAAATATCATCAACATAGATGAGCAGATAAAGAACTTGACCTGGTTCTTTAAGAATAAACAAACTGGAGTCAAAAACTAAATTGTGAAAACCTTTTTCTAGTAATGCTTGCTTTAATCCGTCAAACCAGGCCCTTGGAGCTTCTTTTAGGCCATACAATGCTTTATTGAGCTTACAAACATGCAAAGGGCAGGTAGAACTCTCAAACCCAGCAGGTTGTTGCATGTAAACCATTTTACTTAACGTCCCATTCAAAAATGCGTTGTTTACATCAATCTGCTGTATGTCCCAACCATAGGAGACAGCAAGCGTAAAAATAATACGAATAGTACATGGTTTAATGACGGGACTAAAGGTTTCAAAGTAATCTAGCCCAGGAGTTTGCTGAAACCCTTTTGCTACCAACCTAGCTTTATATTTTTGTAAAGTCCCATCAGCATGAAATTTGGTTCTAAATAACCACTTATTTCCAACTACATTCATATCAAGGGGTTTTAGGAACAAGAGTCCAAGTATTGTTTCTTAAAAGAGCATCAAACTTATCCTGCATAGCACTTTTCCACTCAACACTAGCCAATGCTTCAGGTATGGAATTAGGTTCTGGTTGTATGGGTAAGCTGAGGATTTGGAAGAAAGAAAGGTTGTGGTTGTTTGATCAGCAGTTTTTGAACGAGTGAGCATAGGGTGAGTGTTGGAAGGCTGATTCTGATTTAGTTGCAACTTGGGAAGGTAGGTTGATACTGATTGATGTTGGTGAAAAATGGCTGGTTCAGTTTGATGTGGATGGGAATGAGATGGTTCTGTTTGATGTTGGGAAGAGGAGGTTGGTTCTGATGATATTTCATTGGAAGGGTGGCTGTTTGATGTGTTCTAGTTGAAACTGTGATGATGTTAAATCAACTACAAGCAGACAAGAGGATGAAGTTTCTGGAGTAGTGGACTGAAAATTGGAAATAGTTGCTTTGGTTTATAACCAGTGAGATCAATTGCAAAGGAATAGTTTATGGGTAATTCATGAAAGGCAAATGGTGAATTGTGTAGAACAGTTTGAGAGATGGGTAGGGGTTGAGACTTGTCTGTTTGTGAATTAATATTATCATAGATTGGAATGGTTGATTTGTTGGGATTTTTGCTGCAAGGATCAGCTTCAGAATAGTCATGATGGCAATGAGGATTGTTTCTGCTGGAGCTATGATCAGTTGCAATAGGCATTACAGTGAAAGGAAAATGGGTCACTGGATTATCAGACTTGACATGGCTGCCTTGTTCTAAGGATGGTTTTGAAGAGGACATACCGGGAAAGTGTGACTCAAAACCCTTTTTAAAAGGAAATTCAGACTCATTAAAGTGGACATTTGGAGTGATAAACATTTTTCCGTCAGAATTAATACACTTATATCCTTTGTGAATAAGACTATAACCAACAAACACACATTTGGAAGAATGAAAGCTCAATTTGTGTTTATTAAAATCTCTAAGATAAGGAAAACAAGCACATCCAAAAACTTTGAGAGAAGAATAAAGTGGTTTTGAGGCAAACATGACTTCATATGGTGACAAAAAATTCAACACAGAGGAAGGCATTCTGTTTATAAAGAATACTGTTGTTTCAAATGCAAGCCACCAATAATGCAAAGGCATGGATGCATGAGCTAACAAAGTAAGACCTAGTTTCAGCAATATGTCTATGTTTTCTCTCACTACGACCATTTTGTTGATGAACATATGCACATGAATGCCTAAATTGAATTCCTACAGTGGTGAGATAAGAAATGAGACCCTTATATTCCCCACCTTGATCAGATTGCAAGCATTTGAGCTTGCAATTAAACTGCCTTTCGACCAAGTGATGAAACTTGACAAACACAGAATACACTTCAGCTTTTGTTCTTAAGGGAAATAACCAAGTGAAATGACTTATAATCATCTATAAAATGGACATAATATCTATATCCTTCTAAGGAAATGACTGGAGATGGACCCCAAACATCACTATGAACTATTTCAAGAGGATGAGTGGCTCTAGAGTGAGAAATTGGAAAAGTATTCCTTATGAAGTTTACCTAATTTATAGGCATCACAAAAGGGTAATTGTGACATATGACCAACAGAATTTTGTTGCATAAAAGATAGGATCTTATGTAATGATTCAACATGTGGGTGTCCTAGTCTATTATGCCAAAGTGATAATTGATTTTCTGAAATATTACTAACTTGAAAGGCACATGATGTATTATTCACTGAAAACGTGTCATGAAATGGGGTTGCATTATGTAAAGAAGATGCATTACTGGTGATTTCATTCAACTTATCACACCTGCTGAGACAACAAACAAGGTAATTGCAACTGAGTTTTATTTAAAGAGGACACATTACAAGGCAGATTTTGTTTACAAGAATTTGAGTCAGTGACCTCTGACTTACTACTGTTATTGGAAGACTGTATTTCAATCACATTACAACAATTATTAATCGAGCTAGCCTTATTTTCTTTATGTAAAATAGGTCCTAAAACTGGTTTTTCAACGTGCGTAACATAGGTTTGAGGAATAGAAATAGGCCTGACCACTAGATGTAAGCGGTAGATCACGGCGAGAGAAGGAGAAGTGTGTGGTGACAGGGTTAGAAGGTATTTGCTGAATCGACATGACCCTAAGTCCTCCCCTGCCTGTGAAGCTACGAAGCTTTGTCCTTTCTAGGTGCAATAATCACAATCAAATTCAACAATAACGTTATTATCTTTGGTAAGTTTTGAGATACTAAGTAAATTCTTTGTAATCCTAGGCACACAAAGTACATTCTTTAAGTAAACACATTTGGATTTCAAGGAACTAGGAAGCAAAGCAAAACCAACATGAGAAATGTTTAAAGACTCACCGTTGCCTACTTGTAGTTGATCATTACCATCATAGTTGGGGCTGATTGTTAACTGATTTGGATCTGATGCAACATGATTAGTTGCACCAGAGTCCATATACCAGGTTGGGTCAGGTGGTGAGTTGGAAGTGATAGTGGTAGGCTGAAATGGGTTCATGTTTGGAAAGGATGTAGCTGAGTGGGCAGCAAAGAAGGCTTGGTTTGGGGTTTGCATTTGTGAGGATTGCATTTGTGGATTGGGAACCTTGAAGTCTGGCTATTGAGTTGAGTAAGAAGACGACTTTTGCTGATCAGATTGATACTGTTGAAACTGATGATTGTGGCTTCCATGTTGTTGTGAGTGATGGTTATAAGGGCTATTTCCAGGAGCAAACATAGGACCAAATGAATTAGTATTAACTCTGCCAGGACCAGCACCAGGATCTTGAGAAAAACCACTAAACCTTTGTGGTGGATTGAAGTGTGGTGAATTAAAATGGGCTGAGGTACCACCAGTATAATTGGGATTAAATTGAGGAGAAGAACCATTTTAGTTGAACGATCCATTGTAGCTAGTGTTGTAACGATGATAACACTGAATTGTTGTGTGTCCCATTTTGCCACATACTTGACAAATCGGTTTTCCTCTCCCACTGCCCTGCCTCTGCCATTTCCCAACAAATCGAGAGGGTCTATAGGTAGGTAAGTTAGAAAGCTGACTTATAACCTCGGATAAGAGATTAGGAGCATTCTGACTTATTGATAGACCACCAACAGTCAACGGATAACTCTGTGAAGGTATAGATACAACATTCTGCAGCGGAACCATATGGTTAACTTATCCAAAATGTCCAGATCCAGTACTTCTAGGAGGATTTTCAACAGAGTTTAAATGTCCTGATGCTAAGTTGTGAGACTTAGTTAAATTGGGGACCGAGGGAGGCCACATTTACTGAACAATTTGAAAAAGTCGGGAGAATTAAATTTCTCAAGTCTTAGTTCATATTTTTGCAGCAGGAATTGAGCCTCTTGTAAAGGAATTGAATCAAACTTGGATTCAATCCTAGAAGTCAGATTGACGACAACTGCATCGAACTCTGGACCTAATCCATCTAAGACATATTGTAACACTTCCTCATCTGAAACAATTTGACCACTGGAAGATAGACTCTCAGCAATCCCTTTCATTTTCTTCACATACTCACTCACACTCAGGTTGCCTTTTTGCGTGGTTTGAAGCAGGTTTTTCAAATTTAGAGCTCTAGCTTTAGAATCAGCTAAGAACTCGTTTTCAAGGGTGAACCAGATATCAGTATACAGCTTGCATTTCAAAACTTGACTAAACATACATTCACTAATTGACGCAAGGAGCCAGGTTACAAGAAACTTATCAGTCTTTTTCCAGACTATGTACTCTGGATTAATCTTTTCTTTTCCTAGGGTTTCCTTAATTCCATTTGAGCCTAGCTCTTTCAAATCATCATCACAAACAATAACGAGGTTCTGGACATGGAATCAAAACGGTTAGGTGTTCTTCAAGATCGTGAGCTCCTACTGTAGAGAGAACTTGAGACCTCCAAAACCGATAGTTGTCTCGGTAGTTATCTCTAGTCAATTTTGGAGTGATGACATGAAGACTGGAGCTAAAGATTGAAGTGTGAGTACTGATTGAGCAGTTAAGCATCTTCTCTGTACTCTTGTTTGACAGATCGTTACCAGGAACTCTAGCCATGGACGTTAGTCGTGTGGCTCTGATACCATATAAAGCTCAAAGAATAATAGAAAATGAAAGAGAGTGGAAGAATTATTGACTTTTCATTAACTGAATTAGTTACAGTTAGCTCAAGCTTTTTATACTCAAGACTGAGAAGCAGAGACGAGCTAAGCTAAGAAGAAGAAGAAGATACACACTTTTTTACACTTATCTGTCGTTACAAACAAAGTAAAACACCAAGAGCAAAACGACATCGTACACGTTAGTAGACACAGAATATTACAAGCAGGTCCTCTACTTTTCACTAATCACTAACAGGATGTTCTTTGTTTCATAAGTCTAATAGTTAAGGTTTTTATTTAGGGTTTATATCTTATCTTTTAAATTTAATAATTGTATGTTTTAATTTATATATAGCTCAAGTTTTTGGATATTATGAGTTCTTATTTAATGTTATTGCATATGTATAAAAATATAAACTTATTAATTTTAGTTTTTAGTATACATGTTATTTAGATTAGTTGAATTTATTTTAGATAATATAAAGTAATATGAATACGATAAATCATTTGTAAACAAATTAATATATTTATCATGTCACTGATCTATTAACATATATAAAAATAATAATTTTTTTCATAGTAAAGAGACTAATCCATACATAATACCCACAAGTTAAAGATCATAAAATAATTAATTAAATTATTACTAATTATTCTGATTGGGATGCCGTGCTCTCCCAATTTCATCCCAAATCAAGATTATCAACATAGTTTATTCTACCTAATAATATAACCAAAAAAAAGTTTCTTCTTTTTCATCTCTTTCACTCTTTTCATCACAAATTTTGAAAGCCTCTTAGATTTTAACACCCAAAAAAGTGTTCCAATATTCCGAAATGTGCACAATTATCTTCACAAATATTGGCTCCCAAAAGGTCTCATTCCAAGAAACGTAAAATCTTATGATCCCTGTTGTAATAACACAGTCACAAAACAATGATTATAACCAAATAACACACGCATCCACAAAAGATTAAGACCACCACAATTTTACCATGGTTCACCTTTCCAAGATTTGGAAGGCTACGTCCACTTGAGCTCCGAAACGTTGAAGCTCACTACACTATTTGGAAATCAGTTTACAGATTACAGACACAAGATTGAAAGATTCAATCAAACCCGAAATCACCCTATCTGGTAACTAATAGCCCAGGAAACTATACACCCAGAATCCCAGCCAACCGAGAGACAAAACCCCTCAAACAGAATGACAAATCAATCACTCAACCCGTTACACAGAACCAAGATTTCAAAACAAAGGATGAACCCTAGCAGAGCAAAAAACCTAACCCTGTTTCAATTGAATCAAAAACCTAAAAACTAAAGAGAAAATTTCACTTATATATCATTGACCAGGATGGACGATGCACAGCCGTTGGATCTTCTCAAAACTGATGGTCCAGATTCATACTTGAAATGACAGCGTACTGGTTTAAGTGACACGACACTGTTTCGGTCTTCACACTTACAATCTCCACCTTGAAGACATAAAACCAGCTCTCTTACTGACTCCCCTTTTTAGTGCAGTTTGCCTCAACTTATTCCCTCATAGCTCTGGTGATGCTTTGATTATTTTAGGAATAGCAAGTTCATGCAATGCTTGAACTTGACTGGACTGACAATTTTTGTTCCCATATCTGCTGGATTCTCTTTAGTGGGAACCTTCTTTAACTCAATATGCCCTCTGGTAATTAGGTCTCTGATGAAGTGAAATCTCATGTCCACATGTTTTGTTCTCTCATGGTAGATAGGATTTTTACTTAACAGTATAGCACTTTGACTGCCTGAGAAGATAGTCACTTTGCTGTCAGTCAATTCAGATTCTATCAATAATCCTTGCATCCATATAGCCTCCTTGAAACCATCTGCCAGTGCCACATACTCTGCTTCAGTTGTTGATAGGGCAACTAGAAGTTGGAGTTGTGATTTCCAATTGATGCAATTCCCTCCAAGGGTGAAGCAATAGGCAGTGGTTGACTTCCTGCTATCTCTATCACCTGCAAACTCTGAATCCACAAACCCCACAAGATCAAGTGTAGATGTTCTTTTACAATACTCTAACCCTATACATGCAGTATAGTTTATATATTTGAGTGCCCATTTCAATGCAGTGATCACTTCCTGGATTTGACATGAACCTACTCAAAAAAGAAATTGCAAAAGCTAAATCTGGTTTGGTGCTAATCATTGCATACATCACAGACCCTATCACATTTGAATAAGGAACAACCTCCATTTTTATGGTTTCAGCAGGGTTCTTTGGACACTGAGACTTAGACAGAATAAAATGATTTGCAGGAGGCATTGTTATAGGCTTACAATCAGACATTCCAAATTTGGTAACTAACTTCTATAGATATGGTGTTTGATGAACCTTTAGGATATTCCTGGTTCTGTCTCTGTTTGTCATCATTCCCAATATTTTCTTAGCCACTCCTAGGTCTTTCATATCAAATTCAAAACTAAGTCTAGATTTTAGTTCAGTTATCTTTGATTTTGATTTACTAATCAGGAGCATATCATCAACATAAAGCAACAAGTAAATAGGCATGGCATCTTTCAAGGCAAAGTAAAAACAGTTATCATATTTGCTCCTAGTGAATCCTAGGTTAAGTATAAAGGTATCAAACCTTTTATACCACTGTCTGGGTGACTAACTTATGCAGTCTACATACATGGTCAGGTCTAAGGCGGTCTACAAAACCTATTGGTTGGGCCATGTAAATTTGTTCTTCTAAATAACCATGAAGGAATGCTGTTTTCACATCAAGTTGCTCTAACTCTAGGTCTTGGTGAGCTACTACAGACAGCATCATTCTAATGGTTTTATATTTAACAACGAGAGAGAAGACTTCATTGAAGTCTATGCCTTCCCTTTGGGTGAATCCCTTGGCCACCAATCTAGCTTTGTATCTAGGTGGTTCATTAGTAACTACACCTTCTTTAATCTTATACAACCATTTACACTGGATAATTTTTTGGTTTTTAGGTTTAGGGACTAGGGACCAAGTCCCATTTACCTGTAGAGAATTCATTTCCTCTGTCATTGCTTGCCACCATTTATGCTTTTCCTTTGAGGTGATTGCTTCAGAGCATGACTCTGGTTCTGTCCTTAGAATTTCAGTTCCTTCCATTAAGGTTGTATAAACCAGCTCTGCAAATAAGTATCTTGCTGGTGGCCTTATGTCTCTTCTGGTCCTGTCCCTTGCCAGTTGGTAATCCTACAAATCATCCTACAAGGGGCCTTGGGCCTCCTCTCTTTCATCCTCATTTTGGTCAAGTTCATCAGGTGTAATTCCTTCTTCTGGTGCAGGATACTCTTCAGTGTGGGTATTTTCTGGTTGCCTGATGGTTGCCTCCACCTCAATTGGTGTAGTGCTTGGTTGGGTTACATTGTTGCTTGGAGAACCTACATCAACATTAGCAAACTTGCAAGGGAAATCCCCTTCATTAAAAGTCACATCTCTGCTAATAATGATCCTTAACCCCACCCCTGCACATCCCTATCCCACACGTAACCTTTAGTGCCCTCCTGGTATCCTAAAAGTATACACTTTATGGACCTGGGCTCTAATTTCCCATCACTAGTGTGTGCATAAGCAGCACATCCAAACATTTTTAGATGACTAAGGTTTAATTCTCTTCCTGACCACTTTGACTCAGGATAGTTGAAACCTATGGAGCTATTAGGGCTTCTGTTTATTAAGTAGGCAGATGTGGTCAATGCTTCTCTCAAAATTTTTTTGGGAGACCTGAGGTGAACAAGAGGCACTTGACTTTTTCTAACAAGGTTCGGTTCATTCTCTCAGCAACTCCATTTTGCTGAGGGGTTTTCCTAACTGTCCTATGCCTTAATATACCTTGATCCCTACAGTAATTGTCAAACTCCATATTGAAGAATTCCAAACCATTGTCTATCCTTAAAGCCTTCACTTTTCTATCAATTTGATTTTCTACAAGTATCTTCCAGGTTTTGAACTTAGACAGTGGCTCCTCTTTGGACTTCAGTAAGTATACCCAAACTTTTCTATTGAAGTCATCAACAATTGAAAAGAAATAGGAATTCCCCCATGAGATCTAATTCTTTCAGGCCCCCAAAGGTCAGCATGGAGATAGTCTAAACAGTTTTTGGATAAGTGTATACCTTTGGTGAAACTACCTCTATGTTGTTTTCCTAAAACACAAGTTTCACAAAAATCTAGGGTTGTTATTTTATCTCTACCAAATAACCCTTGTTGTCTAAGAATACTCATACCCTTTTCACTCATGTGACCTAACCTCAAATGCCACTTATCAGTATCATTCAGATTTGTGGAGACCAAGGCACTATTTCCATTCTCAGAGTAATAACTGCCACACAAAATGTATAGCCCATTCTTCTTCAACCCCCTTAGAACAATATGGTTATCCTTAAACACATTTATACAACCCCTTTTAGCCTTATAGCTACAGCCTGACTCATCTAGGGTACCTAGGGATATTAGGTTCCTCTTTAGTTTAGGAATGTACCTAACATTTGATAACACAATAATTTTTCCATCATCTAACCTTAGGGTAATGTTACCTAATCCTAACACTCTGCAAGTGTTATTGTTACCCATATAGACTGTTTCACATTCACCACCCGTAAAATCCTGAAACCACTCTCTATTACGGCTCATATGGAAGGAGCATCCAGAGTCTAATACCCAGTCATGAGTCTGATTTGTTCTAGACACAGTTAGAACTTTTGGATTAGTAATATTTTTATCAGTACATGCAACATTGATCTTAGTGTTCACTGATTTTTGTTTCCTAATCCAATCATAGCAGTTCTTTTTTAAATGACCAGGTCTATTACAATGAAAGCATTTTCTAGTCTCCCTTTTCTTGTTAGCCCCTTTTCCTTTCTTTTTAGCCTTAGACCAATTGTTTCTTTGCATGCCATTAGAGGAACTACCTAGATCAGGTTTACCTTTTACAAACAGATTATTGCCACTTCTTTTCTGAACCTTCAATTCTAATTCCCTAGCCTTTAGTCCTGATACTATAAGATCTACAGTAGGGATTGTGCTTGAATACTGTAAAGTGTTCTTAACAACTTGATAGTCCTCGGTCACTGAGTTTAGCAGGATCATTGCTAAACTCGTTTCACCTAATTCTTGGTCACTACCCTTTAGGATTATAGTCATTTTCAAGAATTCATCAATATTATCTTCTATTGATTTACTACTGTCCATTCTATATGAAAAAAGTTCACCCTTCAAGAAAGCAAGATTTGGTGCAATTTGTAAAGCATACAGAGTTTCGAGTTTACTCCAGAGTGCGATTGGAGCCTCCAATCCGTTCAGTTTCCTCAACACGTTGTCTGCCAAGTTCATCACGATCAAGTTGTATGCCTCCTCGTCTATTTTTGCCTTTCTTTTTAACTTGTCTGCTGACCACTTTTCAGCATCCTTTTCCAGTGCAATCCCTACTTTATTGTGCAAAAGTAGGGCCTTCATTTTCTTCTTCCAAGAATTGAAGTCAATTTTTCCATCGTACTACGCAATTTCCATGCGGGTTGAACTAGTAGTGCTCATAATCACAAATCAGTGTTAATTCTTGATTATTTCTGGTTTGGAGAATTACTAAAGACTCCTAAGAACCCTAGAACTCAAAATTTTAGAAAAACCCCCAATTTTGATGAAACCCTAGAATTTAATTTTTCTCAAATTCGGATCTGAAACTCACTCTAGGCTCTAAGGTGAAATGCTCTGATACCACTATTGTAATAACACACTCATAAAACATAGATTATAAACAAATAACACACGCATCCACAAAAGATCAAGAACACCACAATTTTACCGTGGTTCACCTTTCCAAGATTTGGAAGGCTGCGTCCATGTTAAGCTCCGGAAACGTTGAAGCTCACTATACTATTTGGAAATCAGTTTACAGATTACAGACACAAGATCGAAAGATTCAATCAAACCCAAAATCACCCCATCTGGTAACTAATAGCCCAGGAAACTATAAACCCAGAATCCCAGCCAACCGAGAGACAAAACCCCTCAAACAGAATGACAAATCAATCACTCAACCCGTTACACAGGACCAAGATTTCAAAATAAAGGATGAACCCTAGCAGAGCAAAAAACCTAACCCTATTTCAATCGAATCAAAAACCTAAAAACTAAAGAGAAAAGTTCACTTATATATCGTTGACCAGGATGGACGACGCACAGCCGTTAGATCTTCTCAAAACTGATGGTCCAGATTCATACTTAAAATGACAGCATATTGGTTTAACTAACACGACACCGTTTCAGTCTTCACACTTACAATCCCCATGCGAGAGATTTGGCGTTAGAGATCGAGCTTGAGCATCCATGCTGTGTAGAGATTGTAGGCAAATTATTTTACTATGAAAAGTTGATAAGAGGGCATATTAGTTATGGAATAATATATGAGCTTTCGGGGTTGAAAGTGAAAAAAATATTTTTCTTAGGGTTCCTTTGATGAGTATTGATGTTGATTGGGATCAGAAATTGGTAAAAATTAATTGTCAAGGAATCGACAGAGACTATTCTGAAGAATTGCCTGTTGCAAAATTTAAAGAGATTATTCCCATGTGTAAAAAGGCAAATATGGATTGGTTGTGGATGTTCTTTGTCCCATATATTTTAGCATAGTTTTATTATATATGTTGATACTTGATTTTGACTCTAATGACTCGCATGGGCAAAGTGCTAAGCAGCCCTTAGAAATTACTCGTGAATAATTATGATAATCTAATGCAAAGACTGAATAATAAATGAGAAATGATTTTTAAAGTGGTTCGGGTGCTTAAAACGAATCCTACATCCACTGCTATTTTATATATGAGAGATTATAGGAGGTCGCATATAGCGAACAACGAATAGAGGTACAATAACTAAATATTCAAATAGAATATCAAGTCAGTCTCTTTCTCTTAGGTTATTGGTAGCGTGCCGAATGCTCCAAATTAATAACCTTACTAACCTAACTACTAAATTGCATATAGGGTGAGCAAGGGTCTATCCCACAGGGAATGATTCGATTAAATCCTATGTTCTAACCAATAACCACAACGAAAACAACAGAAAAATAAAATAAAATCCTAAACGGTAAACATGATAACAAAATAAACAATGCAATCAAAAGTGAAACAAATAAATCTCAAATGGTAGAAAACATCAGATTAAAAACAATTAGTTCTCGGTTCAAGATCCACCTAAACATGCATTGGATATGAACTAACCGTAACATTATTCTATCTCATTATTATTGAATTATTGACCCTAGGAAACAACAAGCTCAGTTACCCGAATTTTCCCTTAATTGTCACTACTGAAACAAGCTCTTAAATTTTATCATAACCTTTGAACAACCTAGAATAAGCTCTCTAAGTTTAATTCAATGGCAACCTTAAGAATTAGGAAAATAGATCAATCCAAGCAACAGTCACGCAAGATCGGATTATTTAACTTAGGTTATGTTATTCAATGTGATAGATTGAGAACTTGTCTGTAATCATCTATCATCATGTGTTACTCACTGAATAGAAAGAGGACAATTACGTATCACAATTCCTAATTCTAACAGATAAAATTCTGATTAAACAATTTAGCAAGCAATTACTAAATCACCCAAACAAAATTCATAAACAACTAAAACAGAATAACATAAACCATTCCAATAAGAGCGAGATTAAGAAAAATGTTACTGAAGTTAAGTTACACCAATGACATGAATTCAGGCTTTAAAATCCCCTTGAATAGAAGAAGAAAGATCAGCCGCACATCTTGACGTAGAAGATCAAAGACTAAGAAAAAAACCTATTGTCGTTCTCTCTCTCTTTAACCTAACAACTCCTAAATAAATAACATATTTTTTCCTTAATTCTTCCCATAGGAAAAACGGAAATTACTTTCCTAGACCTTTCCTAAAAGATAGACTCCCAAAACTGTCAATCCTTATCAGATATGGAAAACAGAATCCATAATCCAGATTGCACCAGGCTTCTCACAATGTAAAAGAACTTTTCTAGGCTTGGTCACTTCACAAAAGTTGTATTCCTAGATGTGTAGATGAATTTGGGCTTTTGAATCACCTGCTTTCGATATCTAAAACTCCAGTTATGCCCATTCGAAGACTTAATACACAGCCAGGAAATCCTTCCACGAATAGGATTCCAGGTCTGGTTTTGCAACAACTAATGATGTCACAAAGAACTCGGACTCCATGAAAAACCTGAAAAACGCAGCACTAGTCAGAATAACAAAAAATCTGGAATTTCCTAATCTTTTCTCAATTATTTCATAAAGTCTATCCAAATATGCCAAAATTACAAAATAAACTCTAATCAACTCAACTAGGCATAAAACATAACAAAAAACATAATATGGAATGAATAAAAATATATAAATTACACTCTTATCAGTTATCTTTGCTCTGAAAATAAAGATTACAATCAAAATGAGGGTTCAGTATCAGAATTCCAAAAATGAAAAGAGGAGTCCTCTATTTATAGTAGAGGAATTCAAGGAAATGATTACAAATCTACAAGTGGGTAGGTGTCGTGTAAGTCCTTTCTTGCATCCCATTGACTAATAACTTAGGAAATATTCTCAAATTATTTGGGGCTTGGACAGGTGTGCAGCCCTTATTCACTCATAGACAAAACTTGAATTTACCAAGTTGGTGACAGCCATACTCCTTCTGTCATAGAGCGACTTGGCAGCTCCTGGAAGACGCAAAGCCTTCCTAAACTCTAATTGGTGCTTACTGATGTAAGCTTACATCAACCCTGACTTTTTAGGCATAACAGAAGCCCCCCAGTTCTTGAGGTTCAAGGATTGAATCTTGAGAACTTCATGATTATGTCGTGACTTGACTTGTTATGAGGAGTATTTGCCCGAACCATCAGTTGAGGGTAGTCACATTGTTATAAACGACATGAGGCTGATAGCTTTACTTAACCAACGAACTCAGAAAAGGTCACAACATGAATCTTCGAGAGTTACACAAGCGACCTGAGGCGATCGTCCTAAAAGGTTCAGTGAGCCATGACAAATCTTACTCAGTACTATAAAGACGTGTTTTGAGCTCTATCTGACTTTCGCAACCTAAAAACACTTAAGATTTTTCGCTGTCGAAAATTGAGAATCATTTTGCTTTGAGTTTTATACGAAGAGAATAGTGTTTTTATTTGAACGAATTCTTCAGATGTATCCATTGCGCCTGACAGCTGTCTCAGTCAATAAAATAAGTTTTATCTGATAGACGTGCCTCTGTGCAATAAGTGTACACAATGAGCATTAAGTGCAAGCCATCCTAAAATGACGTTCTCTTTTGAAGCATTAAATGTGGATGAGGGCGCATTTAATGTGGAGGAGATAATTACGCTGATGTTTGGCAATTTCAGTGAAGGGAAATGCTGGTTGATCTCCACAAAGCGTGATGGTTACTCTTTGTGCAGATTGATGACACGTGATCACGAGCAACAACTGTTAATGCGTCATGCCCAAACGTCGCCTGTAAAAGAAAACCAAGCGTCGTCTTTCTCCCTATAAAACCTAAGCCCATTTCAAGTTTTTCATAGAACATAAACTTTTAGAGAGAAAAACATAATTTTTACACTCAAGAGATTAGTTCATCGCCTTCCCGATTAATGCACACTCGTCGTTACGACAAAACATCTATTCCCAGCAATCAAAAGGCAAAGAAAACTCTTTTCCTTTTCTCTTTTTCATTTTTGTTAAAAACCTTAGTTTTTATAGTAATTTTGGGTGTAAATGTCTGGTAGACTCAGACAGTGAACATCCTCGGGTAGTGTTTTAAAAAGAACACTCTTAAGAGTTGAAACCTAGGGCGTAGATCTTTAGAAAACCAACCTTAAGAATTTTTAGGGTTTTGGTGGCTATAGAAGAGAAACCAGGGTATCTTTTACTCTTTTGAGTTGCCGTATCAAGGTAATGTAAATGGAGCCTGAGTCACCTTTACATGTTGCACATTTTTAGACTCTAAGAGCGATGGACATCCTTAAGGCGAGGACAGTTGGAGAGGGAGGCTCGCAACCACCGTGCACCTCAGCGGGCCCCAAGCAGGTGGTATGAACAACAATCATGAAGGATGAAATCCAAAAAGCACTAAACCAGTACGTGATCAATGTAAACGTGTATCGATATGAGTTGTACACTACTCAGGACCCTCTCGAGGGAATGGCTGCGATCTCGGAAGCGATCTTCAAATGTGGAGTGAAGATACCTCTCCACCCCTACATCAAGTTGATTCTCCACCATTTCCAGATCGTACAATTCTAGTTAACGTCAAATGCATATATGATAGCGGTCGCTATGTGTATTGCATTTGGCAAACAAAACCTCGACGAGCCCGTAGCAATAGAGCTTGGTTGCACTTACTACCTAAAGAAGAGTAAAGGTAAGGATTCATACTACCTCTCCAAGTGATCAACCATCAAATAAGGGATATTTGGTTACCCTAGAGACATTGGGGCTTACGAAACCAAGTATTTCTTCTTCGAGTATGATAGAATCCGTAAATTTAATGAACCGAGTTGGTTTTCCATTTAATTTCTAGACTGCTTATCCTTTAATCCTTCCTTGATAAATAAGGCTAATGAATCTTTTGCTTTCTTGCAGAAAACAAAATGACCATATTATCAGCGCTAACTGATTTCAGCCGCATTGAGGCATTTGGTCGATTGCTCGACTAGGGCCGCGACATAAAGTTGCTCGTGACTGCCGCTAATCCGCAAAAATACGATTTTTTCAGCCCCGGGTGTCTTTAGAAGCTCTAACATGTAAGTATTTCTCATGCAGAAAAACTTTAAGTCTTTACTAACAAAGTAAAACTCTCTTTGTTGATGTCTTTACATGCCATGCAGCAACTATGTCACCAAAGGCCCCGAAGACATTGAAGAAACCTAGGCGGTTCACATTCCCCAGGATTAATCAAACTGAACTAGCTGGAGTAACCTCCAAAGATATCCCAACGAGGGGGATAAGAATTGGTGTCAAAAGGCAACAACCCCTGAAAGACGAGGAAGCCCCCCTATCCGTGGCTACGCTTCAAAGAAGAAGACTACGGGCGAAAAGACCAAGAAAAGACAACAAATAACCATCAAAGAACCAACTGATTCTGAATCAGAAAGCTTCGAGGTATTACCAGACAAGTTTTAGCCTTATTAGGTCTTCTCTATGGGGGCTCCCTCAAGGGAGGCTCCTGGGACCTTGGCTGCCCCCCGGAGTTCACAAAGGGAAGAAGGGCCAACCATGACTGCTTAAGGAGGAGCAAACAAACAATGGGTCGAAGGGGGTCCTGCCCCCATGTGGCTAGACCCATCTGTGCTAGATCTGTTAGAGTAGATGCCCTAGAACTAATCAATTATTGTAGAATTGACTCTTTGTAATAATGTTCATTGATCAATAAAAGGTATTTTATACTATAGCACATAAATCATCATTGTATGTATTGATATATGTCCTTAGAATGGTAGAACAGTGACGAGGGTATCAGTTGTTTCAAATCTTGATAGTGAGAATCCTATGAGCACATATGGTGGCTATTCTAGAAACGTCCATAGCCCTAGTATTATTCTAAAGTAAGGGTACAGATAATACGATAAGGCTATCATAGTGTTGAACGACCCTGTCGAAAGGCAGTGCCTGATCTCACTTGTCAAGGTTGTTTGGTGACAACCCGGTGCAACACATGGGTGCTTGTTGTAGGCAAGTTCACTGGACCGACCCACCAGAGGATTCCATATGGATGGTAACCCTAGTGTCTATGGAACAAATCCTCTAACGAATGGTGGTGCATGTGATCCTTAGACTTGAGATCACCAGAGCGCCTTATGCACCGATTAATGACACTAGCCTAATGTAGTTCTATTCAAAGCTGTCAATACGATAGTGATTGGCTACATCAAGGAGTGTATCAAGACTATGGTGGATAGACAGAGGATTCATAACTCCCAGGTACGGGAGAAGTTATCTCACGGCACAATTCAGTAAATGGCAATGACACTAAAACTGTGGCCACTGTAGGATTGAGTTGTTGCTCTATCTAGTTTATAATACAGATTATTGGTCCAGTAACTAAATACATAATATCGAGAGTAACCGAGGATGACACTATTTCTATGCCACGATCTTGTCGAGATAACGGATGATGAAAGGATCGGATTGTACGGTAACCATATCGTTGACAAGTAGCTGTTTCACTGAATCCGAATCTATCGAGTGGCCATGATGCCTTGCTAGGGGCCAATCTTGGTCTATGTGTAGTGAGACGATTAATTGGTGTTAATCGCGATATTACACACTACCGGTATGATGCGAGCCTATGGGTCACACACATAGAAGATAATTTAAGAACTAGTTTAGAAGAAGGGCGTTTTCATCTTTTTACGTGAAAGGGTATTTTGGTAATTTCACAGTGCAATTAAATTTGCTGAGGTCGTAGCCTTTATTTAATTTGATATTAAAATTAAATAAGTGAGATTACGTTTAAATATGCGTTCACATATATTTAAATAAATTATCATTATTGTTAAATGTTAATATATATATATTGTAAATATATATTAATTGAATTTAATTGAGATAATGATAAATTAAAATTACAAAATATCTTAAAGGGGATGTTTGGATACAGAGGGTGTTGGGGTTGGAGCCCAAGCCCATTCTATGATGGAATAGGATATAGTGTGCACTATATAAGTGCACACTTTGTGAAATAAATTAATTAATTCATTTGATTCACAATTGAAACAATCCAACCCCTTTGAAACAGTCTCACGCCAGTTTTCCATTTTTGCTTCAATCAAATTCCTTTGATTTTTCTTCTTGGTTCTTAAAGGCTAAAGAGGATCTAGCAAATCCTTCTTTAGTTCCTTAATTTTTTTTTTTTTTTTTTGTGGACTACTCCGGTTTGATCCCACACTTGGGTTGATAGCGAAATACATTCAAAGATAAGTTGAAGGAGCCTCCAAACAAGCGTATGATTTCTTAAACTTTAAACAAAAATCTATAGATTCTTATTTATTGAATAAGTTGTAATTTTTGTGCCCTGATCTTGCTTTAAGGAACGATCCGCTGTTGTAAGTATTTTTGTTTTTTCCGCGCCATGTTTGATCGTTTCCTAACTGTGGTATCAGAGCCTAGGGTACCAGATTTTACAGTTTTTATGTGGATGGTTGATTACATGTATTTGCTCGATAACATGTTGCCTTGAAGAATCTGTACAAAATCTTCCATGAGAGCATGTTTTAAGAAATCAATTAATTGATTAATTTAAATCTGTTGATGATCTGCAACTTTGGAATATTTGGTTATGGATTTTTGTTGAAATTAATAGATTGATTGCAAAATCCGATTGGCGTATTTTGTTGGCTGGTTGAACTAATCTATCACTACAAATCAGTGTACGCTTGTCGTGACGTGCATTGTTGGTGTTCACGCTGATTGCAAAAATCAGCGCTTGCCGTGGCAATATAACCCATCGTCGCGGCGATCGTCCTTAGGACGAGTGCTGCTCGCAATCAACGCTCATCATGGCGAGTGCACGTTTAGTGTGAGCGCTACGTTAATTAGCGTACACTACGGTGATCTAACTCATCGCTGCAACGAGTGCACTTCCAAGTGCATAGGGGCCAGATTGTAAACTTTCAAAACTTTTGGACCAATGTAGATCTACAGATTGTCAGGGGGTAATTAATAATTCACCCACCCAATTCAAAATTGATTATTTTTGAATGAATGCCATGTACTTGTTTGTATATTGCATGGTGCTTGGTACATGAGCCTTAAACCTATGGTGAATGTTTTAAAATTTTTGGATATGTATGATTGTAATTTATTAAATAGGGTCGGCGTGTCTTGCCTTTCTCTGCTTCTCGATGTACATTCTCTTCTCATCTCATTCCCTTCGAATGTAAATCGAGGTTTCTAAACTTGTTGATGTAAAGTTAGTTTGAGATTAATTTTATTGTAAATTTTGGTTGTGCTCAACACGCATCATTTGCCTGATACTCTCCCAAAATATGATTGACAACCAATTGGGAGTTGCTATTAATGTTGATCATATCCGACCCATTTCTCTTGCTAGTCGTAGACTAGAAAATAGCGCCTCATATTCAGCCTCATTATTTGTAGCATTGAACCCAAACCTAAGGACTCCATAATTGTGAGTCCCTTCGGGATTGATGAGTAGAAGGCTAGCTCTGACTCTTTTCTTGTTCGAAGACCCATCAACATAGAGGCTCCAAGTTGACAAGTTATGAATAGTTTCCTGGACAACTTCATTGGCTAGTTGTTTGGATTCCCAATCTGGTTGATGAGAGAACTCCAAAATAAAATTAGCAATAGCCTACCCTTTGATTGCTGCTTTTGGTCTGTATGATCAAATTGACTTAGTTCCATAGCCCACTAAGCAGCTTACTTGAAGCCTCCAGCTTCTAAAGAACTTGTCTGAGTGGGTAGCTAGTTAATACATGGATGGTGTGAGCATGGAAATAAGGTCGTAGCTTCCTGGAAGCGATCAGCAGGGAAAAAGCTAATCATTCTATCTCTTTATACCATGTCTCGGTGTCTAGTAGTCACTTGCTCGTATAATATACTGGCCACTGAATTTTGCCTTCTTCCTAATGAGAGCTACACTAGCCGCATACTGAGAGACAAACAAATAAAGAAATAAGATTTCCGTGGAAGTGGCTTGGATAGGAGGGATGGCTTTCTGAGATGCTCTATTATACTCTGAAAGGCTTGCTCACGTTTTGAAGTCTATTCAAACCTCTTGTTGGCCCTAAGTATATTAAAGAACGGCAAACAATGATCTGTCACTCTTACTATGAAGCGATTGAGAGTTGTTATCCTCCCATTCAAGCTCTAAACTTTTTTTTATTGGTGAGACTCTTCATATATAAGAGAGCTTGGATCTTTTTGGGGTTGACTTCAATTCCCCGATGGGTAACCATATACCCTAGGAATTTCCCTGAGGATACTCCGAATGAACACTTAAGAGGACTAAGTTTCATTCTATATCTCCATGGTGGCATGTAGTGTCCATTCTACCCCGTGGTGGCATGTAGTGTCCACTCTTGATACTGAGAATCACACTTGAGGACAATGGTTGGAGCCATTGGATTGTGTGATTGGCTTGTTGGCTTCTTCACATTTGAGGTTGATGGTAGGAGTTATCAACTGGTGTGGATTAAGTTTGTTGGCCTACCTTAATCAACTCATTTTGGCTTGTTCGCCAAAGCAAAGGTTTGAAATGGGCAGGATGGGATCTCAGTCCACTGGGAAAGTCAACGGCCTTTCTCGAGTTATTAGTGAGGGCTATTGACTTGAGTAAAATAGTGGGAGCATCGTTTAATAAAATACCATATTAAATAATAATAAACTTTAAAATGACTTTAGCTTTTCTGCAATTGTAGATTCACCAAAATGAGCATAATGAACCTACACTAATAATCGAGAAAGAAAACAGGTTGCATGGATCCAATTTCTCAGATTGGTATAGTAATCTTTGGATTATACTCAAGTCGGAAAAGAAATTGTATATCCTTGAAAAGCCATGCATTGGCTGAGCCTGATCCTGATGCCACTCAAGAAGTAAATGATACTTGTCAAAAGTTCCTTGATGATGTTGATGGCATTCAATGCTTAATGTTATCATCGATGACACCAGTGCTGCAAAAGAAGCATGAGAATATAGACGTTGTTGCCATCATTCTACACCTCAAGGAGCTTTTTGAAGAAAATGCTCGACATAAGAGGTACAAGGTGTCGAAAGCACTGTTTGGGAGTCGTTTGACGAGGGAGCCCAAGTTGGTCCTCATGTGCTCAAGATGATCGAGCACATAGAAGGGCTTGAGACTTTGGGATTTGAGTTGGATGCAGAATTACAAATGGATTTGATTCTGCAATCCTTGCCAGTCTGTTATGCACCGTTCATAATGAACTTCAATATGAACACGATGGTGAAAACCCTGTCAGAGTTTTTGAACATGTTGAGGATTGCAAAGTAGGACTTGAAGAAGTCCAAACCTGTTTTATTAGTTGCTGCTAGTAAAGGAAAGGTAATGGTAACGGTAATGGTAAGGCTAAGGCCAAACCCAAGCCCAAGCCCAAGCCCAAAGGACAAGGTGCTTTTAGGCTTAAGACTAGCATAGGGAAAGGCAAAGTAGTCTGCTTCTTTTGGCAACCTAGCCACTGGAGGAAACTCTGCAAGGCTTTCCTCGCAAGCAAGAAGAAGTCAGATGCTACGACTTCAGGTATGTTTATGATTGAGATTAACTTCTCTCCTTCAACATCTTGGGTCATTGACACATGATCTAGTACTGACATTTGTATTGATGTGTAGGGACTAAGGCAGAGTGGAGTGCTCGCCAAGGGAGAGGTGGACCTACGAGTTGGAAATGAAGCACATGTGGCTGCATTGGCTGTAGGGACTTACTATTTATGTTTGCCTACAGGCTTGTTGTTGGAACTGCATAACTGTTATCACGTACCTTCTATTTCTAGAAATATTATTTCAATATCCGCTTTGGATAATATGGGGTATCATTTTGAGATATCTAATGGATTGTTGTCCTTTAGTTTGAATGGTATTCTAATGGGTTCATATGTTCTTGATTTAAACAATAAAGATATTCTCAATGTTGAAACCAAGAAAGCTAAACATAGCGATCAAAACCAGACATACCTCTGGCACTGTAGATTGGGTCATGTTCACAAGACTCGCATTGCAAAACTTCAAAGGGATGGAGTTTTGGACCCTTTTGACTTTCACTCATTTAAGGTATGCGAGTCATGCCTGTTAGGCAAGATAACCAAGTCTCCTTTAACAAGACAAGGTGAAAGGGCTACTGAACTGTTAGGCATCATCCATAGTGATGTATGTGGTCCACTAACAGTTGAAGCCAGAGGTGGATATTCATACTTCATCACATTTACTGATGATTTCAGTAGATATGGTTATGTCTACCTTTTGAGACGTAAATCTGAAGCCTTTGATAAGTTCAAAGAATTTGGGAATGAAGTACATAATATGTTGGGCAAAAGTATTAAGGCTCTTCGGTTTGATTGAGGAGGTGAATACTTAAGCTTAGGGTTTTCTAAATACCTGAAGGAATGTAGGATAGTATCACAACTCACCCCTCCGTATACACCCCAACACAATAGGATGTCTGAAAGGAGGAATAAGGGACCTTATTTGATATGGTTAGGTCCATGATGAGTTTTAGTGATTTACCTGCATCGTTCTGGGGTTTTGTCCTAGAAACTGTGACTCACGTTTTGAACCATGTGCCGTCAAAGTCTATAGATAAGACTCCATATGAGCCGTGGAGTGGGTAAAAGCCCAGCTTGTCTTATCTAAAGATTTGGGGTTGTGAAGCTTATTTTAAGAAATTGACTTGAACAAGCTGGGCCGAAAATCCTGTAAATGTATATTTATGGGGTGTCCAAAGGATACTATTTCTACCACCTAGAAGAGCACAAAATTTTTGTTGCTCGTTCTAGTGTCTTCTTAGAAAAGGAATTTTTTCTAAAAAGTACTAGTGGGAGAAAAGTAGAACTCGGTGAAGGTTCTAGAACCACAAAATATACTAGACAAAGGATGGGATGATGTGCCACTGAAGGTGGTTGAACATCATGAGGAGGTTACTCCACAAGCTGTGGATCAAAGTGAACCACCTCAAATAGCACAAGAGCTACTTAGAAATCTTGGAGAGTATGCCATGAGCCCGAGAGATACAGTTATCTCGTGATTCAACATGGTGACGTACTAGTCTACCAAGAAGATGAACCCAGAACCTACGAAGACGCTATATCGGATCCAAATTCCGTTATGAAATCTGAGATGGACTCCATGTACCAGAACCAAGAATGGTCTCGAGTGGAACCACCTGAAGGGGTAAAACCCAGAGGGTGTAAATGGGTCTTCAAGAAAAAGACTGACATGGATGGCAAGGTGCATACCATATAAGGCACGATTGGTTGCCAAAGGTTTCAAACAAATTCATGGTATTGACTGTGAAGAAACCTTTTTGCCAATTGCCATGATTAAATCCATCTAGATTATGCTTGCGATTGCTGCATATCATGACTATGAAATTTGGCAAATGGATGTCAAAATAGCTTTCCTGAATAAAAACCTTGAAGAAGGATGTGTATATGACACAACCCGATGGTTTCATTCTTGATGGGCAAACTGATAGGGTATGCAAGTTGCAAAGATCCATATATGGACTCAAGCAAGCTTCAAAGAGCTGGAAAATTTGTTTTGATAAAGCCGTAAAATAATTCGGTTTTATCAAGAATGAAGATGAGCCTGTGTTTGCAAGAAAGTGAGTGGGAGCGTAGTGGCATTCCTAAAGTTGTTTATCAATGACATACTTCTAATCGAGAATGATATACCGAACTTACAGTCGGTAAAGACTTGGTTATCCAAGTGCTTCTCCATGAAAGACTTAGGAGAATCAGCCTACATCCTTGGAATAAAGATCTATCGTGATAGATCGCGTAGGTTGCTTGGCCTAAGTCAGAGTGCATATATTGACAAAGTACTGAAAAATTCAATATGGAAGAATCCAAGATAGGATTTCTTCCAATGTCACATGGTGTTTATCTCTCTAAGGAATTGTGTCCTAGAACATGAGATGAGAGAGATAGGATGAAGAAGATCCCTTATGCATCAGCAATTGGATCCATCATGTATGCCATGTTATGTATTCGGATTGATGTGTCATGTGCCTTGAGCACTTGTAGTATATATCAATCAGATCCAGGTGAGCGTCACTAGATGATTGTCAAGAATATTCTTAAGTGCCTGAAGAGGACTAAGGATATGTTCTTGGTTTATGGAGGGGAAGAAGAGCTCACTGTAAGAGGATACAGTGATGCTAGTTTCCAAACAGACAAAGATGATTATTGATCACAATCAGGGTTTGTATTTTGTCTCAATGGGGCTGCAGTGAGCTGGAATGGAAAAGCTCCAAGCAAAGCACTGTAGTGGACTCTACAATGGAGGCTGACTATATTGCATTAACATGATTGATTGGCTATAGTGAAAATGGGAGATTGTTAGAGTAGATGCCCTAGAGCCAATCAATTATTGGAGAATTGACTCTTTGTAATAATGTTCATTGATCAATATATGTCCTTATACTATTTCGCATAAATCATCATTGTATGTATCGATATATGTCCTTAGAATGGTAGAATGTGACGAAGGTATCAAGTGTTTCAAATCTTGATAGTGAGAACCCTATGAGCACATATGGTGGCCATTCTAGAAACGTCTGTAACCCCAGTATTATTCTTAAGTAAGGGCAGAGATAATACGGTAAAGCTATCATAGTGTTGAACAACCATGTCGAAAGGTAGTGACTGATCTCACTTATCAAGGTTGTTTGGTGACAACCCGGTGCAACACATGGGTGCTTGTTGTAGGCAAGTTCACTGGACTGACCCACCAGAGAATTCCATATGGATGGTAACCCCAGTGTCTATGGAACAAATCCTCTAACAAATAGTGGTGCATGTGATCCTTAGACTTGAGATCACCAAGGCGCCTTGTCTGCCGATTGGTGTAGTTTGACACTAGCCTAACGCAGTTCTATTCAGAGTTGTCAATACGGTGGTGATTGGTTGCATCAAGCAGTGTATCAAGACTATGGTGGATAGACAGAGGATTCATCACTCCCGAGTACAGGAGAAGTTATCTCACAGCACAATTTAGTAAATGGCAATGACACTAAAACTGTGGCCACAGTGGGATTGAGTTGTTGCTCTATCGAGTTTATAATACAAGTCATTGGTCCAGTAACTAAATACATAATATCGAGAGTAACCGAGGTTGACACTATTTCTATGCCACAGTCTCATCGAGATAACGGATGATGAAAGGATCGGATTGTACGGTAACCATATCGTTGATAGGTAGCTGTTTCACTGAATCCGAATCTATCGAGTGGCCATGATGCTTGTTAGGGGCCAATCTTGGTCTGTGTGTAGTGAGACGATTAATTGGTGTTAATCGCGATACTACACACTACCGGTATGATGAGGAGCCTAGAGGTCACACACATAGAAGATAATTTAAGAACTAGTTTAGAAGAAGGGCGTTTTCATCTTTTTACATGAAAGGGTATTTTGGTAATTTCACAGTGCAATTAAATTTGCTGAGGTCGTAGCCTTTATTTAATTTATATTAAAATTAAATAAGTGAGATTACATTTAAATATGCGTTCGCATATATTTAAATAGATTATCATTATTGTTAAATGTTAATATATATATTGTAAATATATATTAATTGAATTTAATAGAGATAATGATAAATTAAAATTGCAAAATATCTTAAAGGGGATGTTTGGATACAAGGGGTGTTTGGGTTGGAGCTCAAGCCCATTCCATGATAGGAATAGGATATAGTGTGCACTATATAAGTGCACACTTTGTGAAATAAATTAATTCATTCATTTGATTCACAATTGAAACACTCTAGCCCCTTTGAAAACAATCTCACACAAGTTTTCCATTTTTGCTTGAATCAAATTCCTTTGATTTTTCTTTTTGGTTCTTAAAGGCTAAAGAGGATCTAGCAAATTCCTTCTTTAGTTCCTTGAGGTTATTTTTGTGTGGACTACTCGGTTCAATCCCACACTTGGGTCGGTAGCGAAATACATTCAAAGATAAGTTAAAGGAGCCTCCAAACGAGTGTATGATTTCTTAAACTTTAAACTAAAATCTACAGATTCTTTTATTTATTGAATAAGTTGTAATTTTTGTGCCCTGATCTTGCTTTAAGGAACGATCCATTGTTGTAAATATTTTTGGTTTTTTCTCTGCCATGTTTGATCGTTTCCTAACTATGGTATCAGAGCCTAGGGTACCAAATTTTACAATTTTTATGTGGATGGTTGATTACATGTATTTGCTTGATAACATGTTGCCTTGAAGAATCTGCACAAAATCTGCCTTGAGATCATGTTTTAAGAAATCGATTAATTGATTAATTTAAATCAGTTGATGATCTTCAACTTTGGAATATTTGGTTATGGATTTTTGTTGGAATCAGTAGACTGATTGCAAAATCCACTACAAGAATTTAGGCTTCTCACAACAAAATAATTTGTCACTATAAATATCAAAATTGTGACCATTTCTTTAATGTGAAGAATTATATTAGTCACCAGGTTGGTCACATTAAACTCATACTCTTAAGTGTATGGTGACGGAAGAGCGTTTGGTCATCATAGCCTAATTATTTACTGTGACAATAATAATTTGTCACTTTAAACTAGTTTATTGTGATAAATTATTTGTATTAATAGAAGACAATTTTTATCACATAAATAATATTTTGTCATAATTGATTTACATTTAAATACCAAATGATAAGCTTTATAGTGAGAAAATAATATATGATGACGAAATTGATTTTATCAAAAATTGTGAATAATGACTAATTTATCTTCTCATAATTTTAATAGTGACCAAAATTTATTTGTCATTGACTTTATTGTGACAACATTTACTTTGTCACGTGTTTATTTATATGATAATATTATTTATCAAAAATTATATAGTGAGAAAAATAATTTTTAATACAAATATTTTTACATGACAAATTTTTTATTGTCAAAATAATATAGGCGTGACAAATATTTTTTATCATCTCAATATACTTTGTTTCTCCATTTCTATAACCTTTCTTGTATATTTTTTTGGGTAAAAGGTAATTGTATAAAGAATAAAAAAATAAGTCCCAACCCCTACAAAGTCAAGTTCATTGGACAAGCCCAAGCAACCAAACCGAAGAAAACAAAAAAGGTGGCATGGATTTACATTCCAAAAAGCCACCAAGCAAGCCTCAAAGAGGACCATACAAAATGAACAGCAACAAAAAACAATGCCAGACTTTTAGTTTACAAAAGCCAACAGCATATACACACAACCAAAACAAGAAGAAAAGGAGGAAGACGTGACCTACAATACGTAAATAATTCCCCAAAGGTAACTGACTTTGGAAAAGACTTAGTCGTGGCGAGAAAAGTCTTCTTCCGAGCCTCCAAGTTTTGACATAGAAATATCTACAGACCAAACAATAATACTCACCACTTTGTAGGAGCAAGCACTATTTAAGCTTTTGAGATTTGTGGATTATTCAAAAAAATGTATCGTGCATTCAAGCTTTTGAGATTTGTGGCTTATTTCAAAAAGATGTATTGTCAATTCAAACTTTTGAGATTTGTGGCTTATTTCAAAAAGATGTATTGTCCATTCAAGCTTTCGAGATTTGTGGCTTATTCAAAAAGATATATTGTCCATTCAAGCTTTTAAGATTTGTGGATTATTCAACAAGATGTATTGTCCATTAAAGCTTTTGAGATTTGTGGATTATTCAAAAAGATGTATTGTTCATTCAAGCTTTAGAGATTTGTATCACAAGAATCAGAGGCTCCCACTTCAAAGTCTCCCCAATCGGTGCCTTGTGACATGTTGTCAAATTCTCTAAACATAAATGATGAAAATATTGGGGGTAGGTCAGCTCAACGACCCATTCGGGTGAAGAAAGCAAAATTTAATAGGAAAAATGATAAAGAATTTTTAAACAGTTTTGAAACTATTCAAGAAGAAAATTGACAGCTCATTGCTATTTTCAATCGGGGTAACTCAGCTAGGGCGCAAAATTATGAAATCCAAATGAAAAAATTGGCTTTGGCAAAATACAGAGAAGATAACAAAATTTTATTCAAGGATTTGAAATTCATAACCGATCCAGGCGTACGTGAGTTTTTTCAAAATGAGCAATCAAGAATTATACAAAAAAGAGCTCAACAACAAGGTCAAGGACCTCAAAATAACTCTAGTTCTTTCCAATATTCTGATGATCTTACAATATTCGGAACTAATCTATCGGAATACTTTCGTTATTTTAGTTTATGTTGCATTTTCTTTTAATTTTAGCGTTTTTAAATTAGTGTTAATTTTTATTTTGAGTTATTGTAGTTTAATATTTGCATTGAATAAAGTTTTGTTTTTAATTTTTCATCACTTTTTGAATTATATCATTATTATGAATTTATTATTATAAATATTAATATGAATAATAATCAAATTAACTTAAATACAAATAACAAAAAACAAAATCTGCATGAACAGTACCACGCCAATTTGGTGTGGATGAACAGTGCTGCACCAAATTTGGTGTAGCGCTGTTCAACCACACCAAATTTGTGCAGCAAATGGCATTGCATTGGAGCAGCAGTTTCACGCTATTTTGGTGTTTTTCACACCAAAATAGCGTGGGTTGGAGATGCCCTTAGGATTCATTAAATATGTAAAACGGGTTAAACTTATAAGATTTAAACACATGTGGGTAAAATATAATTAACGTTTGTTTAAATTTTGAAATTTGAAAACGAGCGCCCACCCTTGAAAATCGCTTAATCGGGCCATATACCCAAAAAAGACTAACGAACACATTTCGTTTCTCTGCGATTTTTGGCAACAACAGCGCCCTAATTCCGACAAATATTCGATCGAAAAGCTTCCTTACACAAAACCATGGCTGATATTCATAAAGAAGAGGAAAACCTAACCCCACTTCGAATCTTAGACTTCGGCGGCGCCAGCAATTCAAAGGTTGTCAAAGAAGACACTCTGGTAGATCATCCAATAAGAAGATCAGATCATCGAAGAATTCCTTAAGCAAGTAATGTTAATTGGGCAATAACATTGCATAGTAGGCATGCTTTATGTCTCCATTGAATATCATGTGATGGTCTTAGTGTGGGTGATTATAAGAGGTGTGTCACTAAGACAGCAACATGGATAAATGGTTAGTGAACTATTTATCGAAAATGATAGATTACGATGAATCATATAAACGTGGTCAATGATGCATCATAGGATCATCCTAGTGTACCACTGATCCTTAGACCTGAGACATCACGGTTGAATTCAACATAGGATGCATATGGTTCATATGGAGTATAAGCACGAGACTAGTCACGTCTTGTGTAATAAGCCAGCTTGTTCATATGTTATTCATGTGTGAGGACAAGTGATGGTCAAGATGGGATCGTTAACTCAAAATAGTCTAAGCTCGAGTTCCCAGATGAATGTCAATAAACATTGGAAAAGGGAAATCTCTGGCCAGAGTATAATGAATGTCAGATGAAAGGTAGTTTCATGTTGGCGAGTTCCATTGTATCGATTGACAATTCGATTAAAGATTAAGTTAAGGGTTTTGACATACCATGAACCATTCACAATCGGGATTAGATGACAAAGGGATTTTATTACACAATACGTACGATCAGATATGGTTCATTGGAGTTTACACTTCGTTGTGGTTTAGGGTTTATGGAACATTGCTAGATGTCTACCATAATCAGTGGGAGTTTCAATTATAAAGAGTTATAACGAAACATATATTAGGCCCATGGCTAGATCACAGAAAACCAAAATGGTCACACTTAAAAATGCAGAATATGTCGTGACACTTTCTAAATTCACATTAATAAATCCAGTAATTCCCATATAATATATACGATTATTATTCAAAAGCGAATGAATTTAGAAATATTAATCACCAATTTCTCTAATTTTAATTGTTTAACCATAAGTGACATCTAATCACAGAAGGACATACTATGTAAATGGAAGTGCAGGATTTTGTTTGAAATGAACTTATACACAAGAATTCTCTTAGTCTCCTGAATGCACTATCTAACAAGATGTATAAGATATTCGTGGTGGATACCACTAATGATTTCTATCTCTTTCCAAAATTCTTGCTCCTCCAGTCTCCATTCAGCTCTTTGCTTTTTTACAGCAACAAGTTCCCATCTCGAAGGACTCCTTTATAGACAATGCCAAAAGCACCTTTACCAAGTACTTTGTCTCTGGAGAAATTATCTGTAGCCTCTGTTAGTTCATAATACGTAAATATTTCGGCACTGCATGATCAGAAGGTCGTGGATGCTGCCTAATTCCTGCAGACGGTCTATCTAGAGAGACAGGAGTAAAAAAACAAAAGAAATAATCAGGAGATGCCCATTCACATATATGGAAAACAACTATTGTAAATTACTTGATTCACTTGCTGCATGAAACTGTTATTGTTGCCTATCTTGTTACGTGTCACCTACAGAGATTAAAAAAGAGTATTTAAATTGAGTTCCTAAGTGAAGCTTAAAAAAAACAAATCAAAAGAAATAATCAGGAGATGCCCATTCATATATATGGAAAGCAAACCTGAACACTTACTTGTTGCTTGGAAATATTTTGTTGTCGACGCTTCTGAGTGTCACCTAGAGAGATTAAAAAAGAGTATTTAAACTGAGTTCATAAGTCCAATTTCTCATAAGCTCACAAGTTCATGTCTAGGACTTAAAACATTCAAATGTGTTTATGTAAAATTGTAACAAAATGAGCAATCAAGAATTATGCAAAAAGGAGCTCAACAATAAGGTCAAGGACCTCAAAATAACTCTATTTTTTTCCAATATTTTGATGATCTTACAGGATTCAGAACTAATCTACCGGAATACTTTAGTTATTTTACTTTATGTTGTATTTGCTTTTAATTTTAGTGTTTTTAAATTAGTGTTAATTTTTATTTTGAGTTATTGCAGTTTAATATTTGCATTGAACAAAGTTTTGTTTTTAATTTTTCATCATTTTTTGAATTACATCATTATTATGAATTTATTATTATAAGTATTAATATGAATAATAATCAAATTAACTGAAATACAAATAACCAATAAAAAAAAAAAAAATCTGTATGAACAGTATCATGCCAATTTGGTGTGGATGAACAGTGCTGCATCAAATTTGACGTGGCATTGTTCAGCTGCACCAAATTGGTGCAGGAAATGGCGCTGCATTGGAGCAGCAGTTTCACGCTATTTTGGTGTTTTCCAGGCCAAAATAGCATGGGTTGGAGATGCCCTTAGGATTCATTAAACATGTAAAACGGGTTAAACTTATAAGATTTAAACATGTGGCTAAAATATAATTAACGTTTGTTTAAATTTTGTTATTTGGAAACGAGCCCCCACCCTTCAAAATTGCTTAATTGAGCCACATACCCAAAAAAGATTGACAAACAGATTTCCTTTCTCTATGATTTTTGGCGACGACAGTGCCCTAATTCCGACAAATACTCTTTTTAATCTCTGTAGGTGACACAGAACAAGATAGGCAACAATACCAGTTTCCTACAACAAGCGAATCAAGTAATTTACAATAGTTGTTTTCCGTGTATGTGAACGAGCATCTCCTGATTATTTCTTTTGTTTTTTTTTTCTCCTGTCTCTCTAGATGGATCATCTGCAGGAATTAGGCAGCATCCATGACCCTCTGACCGTGCAGTGCCAAAACATTTACTTATTATGAACTAAAGGAGGCTGCAAATAATTTCTCCAACGACAAAGTACTTGGTGAAGGTGCTTTTGGCATTGTCCATAAAGGAGTCCTTCGAGATGGGAACTTGTTTCTATAAAAAAAAGCAAAGAGCTAAATGGAGACTGGAGGAGCAAGAATTTTGGAAAGAGATAGAAATAATTAGTGGTATCCACCATGAATATCTTGTACATCTTGTAGGATAGTGCATTCGAGATACTAAGAGAATGCATGTGTATGAGTTTGTTTCAAACAAAATCCTACACTTCCATTTACATAGTATGTCATTCTGTGAGTAGATGTCACTTATGGTTAAAAAATTAAAATTAGAGAAATTGGTGATTAATATTTCTGAATTCATTTGCTTCTAAATAATAATCATATGTATTATATGGGAATTACTGGGTTTAGAAAGTGTCACAGCATTTTGTGCATTTTTAAGCGTGACTATTTTGGTTCAATGTGATCTAGCCATGGGCCTAATATATGTTTCGTTATAACTCTTTATAATCAAAACTCCCACTGATTATGGTAGATGTCTAGCAATGTTCCATAACCCCTAAACCATAATGAAGTGTAAACTCCCATGAACCATTTCTAATCGTACGTATCGTGTAGTAAAATCCCTCCGTCATCTAATCCCAATTAAGAATGGTTCATGGTATGTCAAAACCCTTATCTTAATCTTTAATCGAATTGTCAATCGATACAATGGAACTTGTCAACATGAAACTACCTTTCATCTGACATTCATTATACTTTGGCAAGAGATTTCCCTTTTCCAATGTTTATTGACATTTGTCTAGGAACTCGAGATTATACTATTTTGAGTTAACGGATCCCATCTTGACTATCACTTGTCCTCGCACATGAATGACATATGGACAAACTGACTTATTACACAAGATGTGACTAGTCTCGTGCTTATACTCTATATGAACCATATGCATCCTATGTTGAATTCAACTATAAAGTCTCAGGTCTAAGGATCAATGGTACACTAGCACGATCCTACGATGCATCATTGACCACGCCCATGTGATTTATCGTAATATGTCATTTTCGATAAATAGCTCACTAACCATTTATCCATGCTAATGTCTTAGTGACACATCTCTTATATTCACCCACACTAATACCATCACATGATGTTCAATGGAGACATTCAACATGCCTACGATGCAATGTTATTGCCCAATTAACATTAACTACATAGGGAATTCTTCGATGATCTGATCTTCTCATTGGGTGATCCACCAGAGCGTCTTCTTCAACAACTTTTGAATTGCTGGCGCCGTCGGAGTCTGGGATTCGGAATGGGGTTAGGTTTTCCTCTTCTTCATGAATATCAGCCATGGTTTTGTGTAAGGAAGCTTTAAGATCGAATAGTTGTCAGAATTAGGGCACTATCGTTGTAAAAAATCGTAGAGAAACGAAATGTGTTAGTCAGTCTTTTTAGGGTTTATGGCTTGATTAAGCAATTTTGAAGGGTGGGGGCTCGTTTTCAAAATTTCAAAATTTAAACAAACGTTAATTATGTTTTACCCACATGTGTTTAAATCTTATAAGTTTAACCCGTTTTACATGTTTAATGAATCCTAAGGGCATCTCCAACCCACGCTATTTTGGTGTGAAAAACACCAAAATAGCGTGAAACTACTGCTCCAATGCAATGGGTCGTTGAGCCGAACTACACCCAATATTTTCATCATTTATGTTTAGAGAATTCGACGACATGTCACAAGGCATCGATTGGGGAGATTTTGAAGTGGGAGTCTCTGATTCTTGTGATACAAACCAACCGGTTTGCCTTTGAAACACTTCTGAAGCATTAACATTATCTATAAATTTTTCAATATGCTTAAGTATAGGCCACACATGATCAAATCTAAAACCTTTCTTGTAACTTTTATCTTGTGCTAGTTGCATTTTGGCTTTAATCATCTACGAGACAATGTACATGTAACGTTAAAACCAATTAGATAAAAAAAATTAATTAAATGTAACAAATATTCACAATATCTTGCTCGGAAGCACCACTTGGATTCATTTTTTCAATTTGATGTACGCATCCCCTCACTTTGCCAATAGATCTAACGATCAGATGCATTTGACAATGTAAAGATCTTTTGTTTTGAACCTGAGTAAGAAACACGGGTTTGGAACTATTGTAGTCAAGCTCAACTCGAGACCAGAATTGATCACTAGATTGGTTTATACCTAAAATCGGGTTTTGAGAAACATCAAGATAAATAAGACATAGATGCATGTCTTCTTCATTTGTGTACGAGGAACTTCGTTATGTAGTCATTTTGTAACACAAATGAAGAAGATATATGATTTTTTTTCTAAGAGGAAATAGAAGAGATGTGATGAAAACTAATGTGTTGTATGCTCTTTTATAACATAAGGTTGAATTGAAAGCTTCAATGGACAACACATCCTTTTAAGCTTGAATGAAAAATACATCTTTTGAAATAAGCCACAAATCTAAAAAGCTTGAATGGACAATACATCTTTTTGAATAAGCCACAAATCTCAAAAGCTTGAATGGACAATACATCTTTTTTTTGAATAATCCACGAATGTCAAAAGCTTGAATTGACAATACATCTTTTTGAATAATCCACAAATCTCAAAAGCTTGAATGGACAATACATCTTTTTGAATAAGCCACAAATCTCAGAAGCTTGAATGGACAATACATTTATTTTAAATAAGCCACAAATCTAAAAAGTTTGAATTGACAATACATCTTTTTGAAATAAGCCAAAAATCTCAAAAGCTTGAATGGATAATACATCTTTTTGAATAACCCACAAATCTCAAAAGCTTGAATGGACAATACATCTTTTTGAATAACCGACAAATCTCAAAAGCTTGAATAGACAATACATATTTTTGAATTATTATTTTTTATCTAGAATAGTATTTTCTTCAACTATAAAAGCTCATACAAAATCAACTACCAAATCATTCAACTAATATTTGATTAAATAAATGCTTAATTTTATTAAATTAGTATGATTTTCAAAGTAAGTATCATTTAATAAAAATATCAATCCCAATATTTAAATAATATATACAAAAATAATGAGTGAGATAAATTTACCATAAAAGAAACTATTACCATAAAAGAAAAAGATAGAGAATATTCTAAAGAATATTTTAAGGAATATTCTTATGGGTTAAATAAATTAATTGTTGATTATTACCATAAAAGAAAGGGAAAGAGAAAGAGAATATTCTAAAGAATATTTAATAAAAATATTATTCCCAATATTGAATTAATATATACAAAAATAATGAGTGAAATAAATTAATTTTTTATTATTACCATAAAAGTAATTATTATTTAATAAAAATATCATTCCCAATATTTAATTAATATATACAAAAATAATGAGTGAAATAAATTAATTGTTGATTATTACCATAAAAGAAATTATCACCATAAAAGAAAAAGAAAGAGAATATTCGAAAGAATATTTTAAAGAATATTCTAATAAGTGAAATAAATTAATTGTTGATTATTACCATAAGAGAAATTATTACCATAAAAGAAAGAGAAAGAGAATATTCAAAAGAATATTTTAAAGAATATTCTAGGGACTATTCTCTACGGTGTAATATTTGATGCAGTAGGTTAGAGATACAATAGTGTTTTATAGCAAAAATCACACCAATTTGGTGTGAAACTTGCACCAATTTGGTGCAATGGATTGAAGATGATCTAAGTGTACCATTTTCTAAATAAATAAAAAAAATTCAAAAGAATTTCAGGATATTTTTTTAAATGTAAAATTGGGAGGTTTGGCCATTTAAATAACGATTAAATCCCTACGCCTCTATCATCCAAAATTCCACCGCTACAGCGACAATACGAAGAAATGACTAACCTTGTGTTCATAATTTAAAAGAATTTACACATGATTTCTTCTGGCCATCTCCACCATCTCCATTACCGGCATAACTTCCTGCTGCCGTCATCTCCTCCCATCAAGTGTATTGTTTTGGAGGCCTCCGCAATCTAAATTCGAGCGGCGGGAACTCCAAAGAACGGATCGACTCAAGCGGGTCTGCTCCAGTATCGTCGGTCAGTTGCCTGCCGCTAGGCAGGTCGATGGTAGGGGTTGTGAAAAGCCACAAATCTCTAAAGCTTGAATAGACGATACATCTTTTTGAATAATCCACAAATCTCAAATGCTTGAATGGACAATACATCTTTTTGAAAAAAGCCACAAATCTCAAAAGTTTGAATTGACAATACACCTTTTTTAAATAAGCCACAAATCTCAAAAGCTTGAATGCACGATACATTTTTTTGAATAATCCACAAATCTCAAAAGCTTGAATGGACAGTACATCTATTTGAAATAAGCCATAGATCCCAAAAGCTTGAATGGACAATACATCTTTTTGAATTATTATTTTTTATCTAGAATAGTATTTTCTTCAACTATAAAAGCTCATACCAAATCAACTTCCAAATCCTGCAACTAATATATGATTAAATAAATGCTTAATTTTATTAAATTAGTATAATTTTCAAAGTAATTATTATTTAATAAAAATATAATTCCCAATATTTAATTAATATATACAAAAATAATAAGTGAAATAAATTAATTTTTGATTATTACGATAAAAGTAATTATTTTTTAATAAAAATATCATTCCTAATATTTAATTAATTTATAAAAAAATAAAAAGTGAAATAAATTAATTGTTGATTATTACCATAAAAGAAAGAGAAAGAGAATATTCTAAGGAATATATATATATATATATATATATATATATATATATATATATATGTACGTTTCATGATGAAAATAAGAGAATGGTTTTATAGAAAGTGTATTCTAAAAACAGGTTTTGCAGGTTTTACGAATTTTCACGTGGCACGTCTCGGTCACTTGAGTCTAACGGGAGTGCCTGAATTCCATGGGATAAGGAGGGCCAGGATGGGTTGTGTCATGGGTATGTTGTTTGCTCCAACACGACAAGATGCGCTAGCCACTCTAGATGTTATCATGGGTATGTTGTTTAACTGTAAACCCCGCGTTATTATTCTGATGCCCTGAGGTATGAAATTTACCCTTTCAAGTAATTTTCTTTCTTTTTTTTTTTTTGAATGGGAGGGTAAAATGGACAATTTACATGTATTTTGAGATGTGGCCATTATAAAGTGTAAGGGGTGATGTCATTGAAGAGAAATGAGGGTAGAATAGTCATAAAGTTTATTGATATGGTCAAATGGCGTAAACGGTAACTGAGGGTATAATGGTCTTTTTATACAAATCCATATGATTTAAGTATCCAGAAAAGCCACTAATCCAAGCATTTTTACTCTCAAATTTTCATAGGATTTCAAGTTGATTTTCAAAGGAGATCACCATTCACACTTTAAGAACTTCAATTTTAGGGTTTAAGGTGAGTTTCAAAACCATAGTTGTTTTGATCTTTTAGTTAAAAGAGAAATTCATAAGTGGTTATATGTATAAGGTAGAAAGGGTGAACCTTTGGAGCTAAGGAGGAGTGTCTTTGTGCTTTGAATACTAAGGTAAGAAAAAAAATCTCTCTTGTGACTACAATTGATAACACCTAGGGTTTATGAAACTATATTTTTTGACTTGTTCAATGAACTTATTATAGTTTATAAATTAAATTAAAAAAAAATTTTTTAAACTACAGGTTTATTATTTAAATAGGATTTTAAAATAAACTTCTTTCCTAGGCATGCGTTTTCTAGGTTCTCAATGGCCAAGGGATACTTAGGAAATACCCGGCTAGGGAGAGGTTTTACAGTTGATATCAGAGCGCGATTTTGGGTGCTTGAAATGATGTTTTGATTGAATTGTTATAGTTATTTTATATTTAATTGATGTTGGTAATGGTGTTTGTGAGTAATGGAAGTATCATTCCTTACGCGTCCCCAAGATACTCTTTCTAGCCGGTTGCTCTAAGTATTTTCATTACTTGCTTAGTGAATTGAATTAGCTAACATTGATTGAAATTTGTGTGAGTAAAGGGTATGGCTATGAGGCATTCACGAAAGGTTAATAGGAGGGGCGAGGAGAATGTCAATGAAGAGGGCACTAGTGAGCTAGTAGCACCGACTATTAATGCGCCCCCTAATAGTGGACCACCTACATCTACCCAAAATGCTTCTGTTTTGGATGAGGTTGCAATCAACAGGATGATTCAGGCAGCCATTATTGAGGCCTTTAGGAGGGTTATCCCGGAGAGTATAAGTAACCAAGTGAACACAAATCCCTCAGCTCCAATAGTTCAGCCTCAGCTCCAAATACCAGTTCCACCTCCAGTAACTAGACTAGTTATGCGGATAGGTGCTACACCTTCTGGACAAGTGGAACCAATCTATAATCTTTCTAAAAACCACCAACCTTCGGAGTTCAGTGGTTCAAACGATCTAGTGGTGACAGAGGAGTGGTTAGAGATTGTTGAACGGGCAATGGCCTTGTTTCCCATGAGTGCCCAGGAAAAAGTCTGCTATTCTTCCTATTTGTTGAGAGGAGATATGGTGGAAGCTAATAGATCATACCTATGTGACGAGTACTCTTTCTTGGAATGAATTCAAAAGGCTATTTGAAGCAGAATACCGGTCGGCGGACATGTTATTCGTGAAGACTTAAGAGTTCACGGAATTGAAGCAGGGTAATATGACTGTTAGAGAGTATGCTACAATGTTTAACTCCTTAGCCCGTTTTTCTCCTACTGTGGTGAGTACTGAACAGTGTCGGTTAGAGAGATTTGTTAATGGATTGCACCCAAAAATTGCCCAGATTGTTATAGCGGGTGGTTAGCCTCCCCAAACTTATAGTGAGGCCTGGGAATGGGCATTAAGAGCAGAGATTTATGTGAGTAAGGAGAGGCAGATGAAGAATCCCAAGTTGGTGATTGGTAGTTCTAGTTCGGGCTAGACAGTAGTTCAGAAAGTTGAAGTAGGGAATTCCACTCAGGTCTCGAAGGACAAAGGTAAAAGATAGTTTCAGCAAGGATTTCAAAAGAAGGGTGGCAAGAATAAGAGGACTCTATAGCAACAACAGAGAACGAGTAATCTTCCCCATTGTCAAAAATGTGGGAGGCAACATAAAGGGAATTGTCTAATAGGGAGCAATGCGTGTTTCAAATGTAAACAATCGGGACACATTGCAAAGGACTGTAAAGTTACTTAGGCTACTTCCCTTTAGACTATTGGAGGTTCGACTATAAACAACCGGGACACATGGCAAAGGACTGTAAATTAATTGTTGATTATTACCATAAAAGAAAGAGAAAGAGAATATTCTAAAGAATATTTAATAAAAATATCATTCCCAATATTTAATTAATATATACAAAAATAATGAGTGAAATAAATTAATTGTTGATTATTACCATAAAAGTAATTATTATTTAATAAAAATATCATTCTCAATATTTAACTAATATATTCAAAAATAATAAGTGAAATAAATTAATTGTTGATTATTGCCATAATTGAAATTATTACCATAAAAGAAAGAGAAAAAGAATATTCTAAGGAATATATATATATATATTATGTGTATACGTTTCATGATGAAAATAAGAGAATGGTTTTATAGAAAGTGTATTCTAAAAACAGGTTCTCCTTGCAATAAACATTTCATATTTAATCAATATTTCTCCTTCCCTGTGAATTAACTTTTGAGTTTCATATCATTATATACCTAAAGCAAGCATAAGTGAATCAATTATAACAATTTTACATAAACACACTTGAATGTTTTAAGTCCTAGACACGAACTTGTGAGCTTATGAGAAACTAGACTAATGAACTCTGTTTAAATACTGTTTTTTAATCTCTCTAGGTGACACCCAGTAGGGTCGGCAAAAAAAAATTACCATGCCACAAGTAAGCGTTCAAATTTGCTTTCTATATATATGAATGGGCATCTCCTGATTATTTCTTTTGATTTGGTTTTTTCAAGCTTCACTTACGAACTCAATTTAAATACTCTTTTTTAATCTCTGTAGGTGACACACAACAAGGTAGGCAACAATAACAGTTTCCTGAAGCAAGTGAATCAAAGTAATTTACAATAGTTGTTTTCCGTGTATGTGAACGAGCATCTCCTGATTATTTCTTTTGTTTTTTTTTTTTTTATCCTGTCTCTTTAGATGGATCGTCTGCAGGAATTAGGCAACATCCACGGCCCTCTGACCATGCAGTGCCAAAACATTTACTTATTATGAACTAAAGGAGGCTGCAAATAATTTCTCCAACGACAAAGTACTTGGTGAAGGTGTTTTTGGAATTGTCTGTAAAGGAGTCCTTCGAGATGGGAACTTGGTTCTATAAAAAAGCAAAGAGCTGAATGGAGACTGGAGGAGCAAGAATTTTGGAAAGAGATAGAAATAATTAGCGGTATCCACCACGGATATCATGTACATCTTGTCGGATAGTGCATTCGAGAGACTAAGAGAATGCTTGTGTATGAGTTCATTTCAAACAAAATCCTGCACTTCCATTTACATAGTATGTCCTTCTGTGATTAGATGTCACTTATGGTTAAAAAATTAAAATTAGAGAAATTGGTGACTAATATTTCTGAATTCATTCGCTTCTGAATAATAATCGTATATATTATATGGGAATTACTAGATTTATTAATGTGGATTTAGAAAGTGTCACAGCATTTTGTGCATTTTTTAGTGTGACCAATTTGGTTCACTGTGATCAAGCCATGGGCTTAATATATGTTTCGTTATAACTCTTTATAATCGAAACTTGCACTGATTATGGTAGACGTCTAGCAATGTTCCATAACCCCTAAACCATAATGAAGTGTAAACTCCAATGAACCGTTTCTAATCGTACGTATCGTGTAGTAAAATCCCTCCGTCATCTGATCCCAATTAAGAATGATTCATGGTATGTCAAAACCGTTAACTTAATCTTTAATCAAATTGTCAATCGATACAATGGAACTCGTCAACATGAAACTACATTTCATCTAACATTCATTATACTCTGGCGAAAGATTTCCCTTTTCCAATGTTTATTGACATTCGTCTAGGAACTTGAGATTTGACTATTTTGAGTTAGTGCATCCCATCTTGACCATCGCTTGTCCTTGCAAATGAATAACATATGAACAAACTGGCTTATTACAATAGTGTTTTACAGCAAAAATCAGACCAATTTGGTGCAGTGGGTTGAAGATGATCTAAGTGTGCCTCTTTTCTAAATTAAAAAAAAAAAAATTCAAAAGTAATTTCAAGATATTTTTTTTAATGTAAAATTGGGAGGTCTGGCCATTTAAATAACGATTAAATCCTTACACCTCCATCATCCAAAATTCTACCTTTACAGGTTCCTGCTGCTGCCATCTCCTCCCGTCAAGTATACTATTTCGGGACCTCCGCGATCTAAATGTGGGCGACGGGAACTTAAAAGAACGGATCGACTCAGGCGGGTCTGCTCCAGTATCGCCGGCTAGTTGCCTACCGCCGGGCAAGTCGGTAGTAGGGGTTGTGATAAGCCACAAATCTCTAAAGCTTGAATGCACAATACATATTTTTGAATAGTCCACAAATCTCAAAAGCTTGAATGGACAATACATCTTTTTGAATAATCCACAAATCTAAAAAGTTTGAATGGACAATATATCTTTTTGAATAAGCCACAAATCTCAAAAGCTTGAATGGACAATACATCTTTTGAAATAAGCCACAAATCTCAAAAGTTTGAATTGACAATACATCTTTTTGAAATAAGCCACAAATCTTAAAAGCTTGAATGCACGATACATCTTTTTGAATAATCCAAAAATCTCAAAAGCTTGAATGGACAATACATCTTTTTGAAATAAGCCACAGATCTCAGAAGTTTGAATGGACAATACATCTTTTTGAATTATTATTTTTTATCTAGAATAGTATTTTCTTCAACTATAAAAGCTCATACCAAATCAACTTCCAAATCATTCAACTAATATATGATTAACTAAATGCTTAATTTTATTAAATTAGTATAATTTTCAAAGTAATTATTATTTAATTAAAATATTTTCCCAATATTTAATTAATATATACAAAAATAATGAGTGAAATAAATGAATTGTTGATTATTACCATAAAAGAAAAAGAAAGAGAATATTCTACTGAGTGAAATAAATTAATTGTTGATTAGGGTAAAATATAATTAATGTTTGTTTAAATTTTGAAATTTGAAATAAGCCACAAATCTCAAAAGCTTGAATGCAAGATACATCTTTTTGAACATTGCTAGACGTCTACCATAATCAGTGGGAGTTTCGATTATAAAGAGTTATAACGAAACATATATTAGGCTCATGGCTAGATCACACCAAAATGGTCACACTTAAAAATTCACAAAATGCTGTGACACTTTCTAAATCCACATTAATAAATCCAGTTATTCCTATATAATATATACGATTATTATTCAAAAGCAAATGAATTCAGAAATATTAATCATCAATTTCTCTAATTTTAATTGTTTAACCATAACTGACATCTAGTACAGAAGGACATACTATGTAAATGGAAGTGCAGGATTTTGTTTGAAACGAACTCATACACAAGAATTCTCTTAGTCTGCTGAATGCACTATCCGAAAAGATGTACAAGATATTCGTGGTGGATACCACCAATGATTTCTATCTCTTTCCAAAATTCTTGCTCCTCCAGTCTCCATTCAGCTCTTTGCTTTTTTATAGGAACAAGTTCCCATCTCGAAGGACTCCTTTATAGACAATGCCAAAAGCACCTTCACCAAGTACTTTGTCTTTGGAGAAATTATTTGCAGCCTCCTTTAGTTAATAATAAGTAAATGTTTTGGCACTACACAGTCAGAGGGCCATGGATGCTGCCTAATTCTTACAGACGATCCATCTAGAGAGACAGGAGAAAAAATGTAACGCCCCACTTGAGGTACATAGTTAAATTATTGTTGCATTGCTTGAATGTTTATTGATTTATTCTCAATTGAGCTTGTATATTGTTAATATTGGTTGGTTGGCCCTTAGTTGAATTTTGTTGAAGTTATTTTGAGAAAAATGTGAAGAAAATCCCTTAAACTTGCATTAAGGGCAAAATGGGAAAGTGTGGTTATAAATTAAAGTGTTAAGGGTTTGAAACCCTTATTTTCGTTCATTCGACCCCCCACACTCCTCCTCCTTTTTTCTCTCAAATTTTCATTCACTTCTCCAAGGAATTTGAGGGCTTTTGAGTAGATTCTCATTTTGATTCAAGGCATCAAAAGGTAAGGATTTAAGCTCTTTATCTATGATTTATTTGTGTAAAGGTTGAATTCTTATGAAGTTTATGATTAGGGTTAAGAGAAGATTGAAATCCAACAAGAGTAGAGAGCTTAGGAGAGACTACTCAAGCACGAGGTAAGTAAATCCAACCAAGTTGAGATTTTAGAAATCTTTTGAGTAGAGATTTAGTAGAGATTTATATATGTATGAGTATGTTATACTTACTGAAAAATTGAGATGAGATGTGTGCTTAGTCATAGTTGTTGGATATGCTTAAATTATGAGAAGTGTTTTTGATGTGTAATGAGAGAGTGAAATTGAGTTGAAGTTGGAGGAGTTTTGTATGAATATTTTTGGGAGTGTTTTCCTTGCAGGAATTATGACTATATGAGGGAGTTTTCCTCCCATTTTGGATGGTTAAAGAGAAGAGTAGAGTTATAGATAAGTAGAGCTTTGGTATGCAAATGAGTTGTTTGAGGAAATGCCTAAGTGAGAAAACTGCCCTGTCATAGCCGTGACTTTCTGAGTGATTTTTGGACATCTTAAGGATTGAAGTGGGTTGAGACTAAAACTTACAAGTTGTATCCCTGTCTCTAAGCTTTAAAACGAGATGAAAACCGTATCAATCCTAGGTGTATAACTCAAGTTATACCCTCTTGAGTGTGACCTGCGCAGAATGACTGTTTTGATGCAATATTGCATTTGGCATTTCAAAAGTGCATTAATGAGCATGAACCATCCATATGCATTAATTGTGCATTAAGAAGTAGCTTGAGAAAGAGTAGAGAATGTTGAGTATGAGCTGCCTTATGAGTACTAGCTTGAGATAGAGTGGAGAACTTTGTGAATAAAATACTCTAAGAGTATAGCTTGAGAAAGAGTAGGGAACTTTGTGAATGAACTACTCTAAAAGTAAAGAGAAAAACAAAAGAAGAGAATAGGGTAGGTTGTGCGATGGGGAACCCGTGAGTAATGAGTAGAGTCACGAGAGTGGGTGCTTTGTGATCCCCAGCCGTGCCTCCGGTAAGATGGGGCCGTGACCATCACAAGAGAGGGTGTTTTGTGATCCCCAGTCGTGCCTTTGGTAAGAAGGGGCCGTGACACTCGAGAGATAAAGAGAAAGAATATACACTCACATGGCTAAGGGTTCTGAATCCATGCATAACCGAGTCCGATCGGTAAAGAAATGAGTAAAAGTCACGTAGAGTGGTAGCGCCAAGCCGTGCCTCCGGTCAGATGAGGCCGTGACATTCAAATGAGTAAGAATGAGAAAACAAAGAAATAGAAAGAATAGAAAGAGAAAATGAGTAGAGTCACGAAGAGTGGGATGAGTCCCCAGCCGTACCTCCAGTAAGATGAGGCCGTGACATACACCAGAGAGTGTATAGAAAAGAGCATGAGAAAGAGAGACAGAAAGAGAATCAGTAGAACTCACGTAGAGCGAGAGAAGTCCCGGCCGTGCCTCCGGTAAGATGGGGCCATGACATTTAAAGAAAGAGCTAGTAAAAATGAATTATGAGAAATGAGAAAGAGATAATAGAGAGAATTAAAGGATGAGAAAGCTTGAGAAAGAATGAGATAGAATAAGAGGTTTTGAGCTAGTAAGAATAGAGAGTAGAAGAAAGAAACATGCAGTTCTCTTGCATTAATTGCATATACATCTCATACATGCATGCACCATGATTTCTTCCATGGTTAGTGAGAGTATGATGAGCATAAGAGAGAACCATGATTTTTCTTTATGGTGAGTATGATGAGCATAAGAGAGAACCATGATTTTCCTTCATGGTGAGTATGCATAAGAGAAGAAGAAAAGAGAATGAGAATAGAGAGAAAGAAAGAATAAAAAGAGCAGAACAGAGTTAAAGGAGAATAAAAGTATTAGCAAGAAAGAGAAAAACTGTGAGAATTAGAAATAGAAGAATGGTAGAGTAAGGAAAGAACCAAAGAGTGAGTTGTGGGGACAGGTAGTAGAGGATTTACTTACTGAGCATTGTTGTGCCCACCCCACTGTTCTTCCTTGTTTTGCAGGAATTAGGAGCAGCAGTCGGATGGACGTCGAGGAGCAGAGAGTGTTGGCACTATTGTCCACCAGTTATGATAATTTGTATTAAGTAGAAAGTTTTTAATATAGAGTACTTTGTACATGTAGAAAATTATATTTTATGAGTAAAAAAAAGTTTGAGTCCACTATCTTCCATACACTATGTATATCTATAATTTCCATAGTATGCATTATATGAATAGTAGTTGAGAGTAGGTGTTACATTTTTGGTATCAGAGCAAAGATTTTGGGATTTGACAGTGTGCCACTCTCGCCGCCATGATGTTCGTATAGCCGACCATTGTCAGTTAAGTCTTTCCTTGCTTAAAGTGTTATTTGAGTTGTTTAATGTGGTTGTCTTGTCAATGAGTTACAAGACCCGAGTATGAGATGAGAATAAGAAAGCAGTGAGTGCAGGGAAACTTACTTCACCGAGTTGAATTAGAAAGAATTGAAACCCCGTCCAAGTGTGGCCCTACTAGAAGAGAAAGAGAAAGGTCGGTACCTCAGATGGTGCAGAATCAGATTGAGTCGATTCATGGGCTCCTAAGTCATCATCAGCTGCAGAGGTTAAAGGTATAAGATCCATTGAAGTGTATGACGACATTGGTTCCCATGATGGACCGAAAGAAGATCCGGTATACGAGTCTCTTGTTTTAGAGGGCTGCCCAGTTTTATGGGAATTAATGGTGATGGTTTTGTCATGATTTGAGAAGAGTTTAGAAGATGGTTGAAGTTGAGAATTAGTTGGCAAGGTTCATAAGAAGGTATAAAAGTTTATTAGTTTTAGTAAGGATTGAGTACAGTGAAGAGTAGGCAGTGAGAGTTAACTATCTTGTAAGGTTTGTTCCTGGAATAGTGAGTACTCCGGAGTTGAGAAAAGACAAGTGGTCCATGGGCTAAAATCAGAGGAAATAGAACCCCTCGAGCTTAGAGTGAAGTTTGAGAGAAGGGAAGACTTATTCAGTAAAGTTCGTAGTGATCCATGAAAGAGAGTTAAAGAGTTAACAATTGATTAGATAGTATCCTTTGCCCTACTTGGATGTTTTTGGGCATGAATTCCCTAAGGGAGATATGGAGTAGAGGTTGATTGCCAAGGGAAGAGTGAGATTCAATCATAATATCATTTCCAGAATTACATCGGGCCATTAGTTCAGTATGTTGAGTAGTAGTGTGAAAGTTAGAGAGATGTTAAGAAAAGGGTGTTCTAAACAGATAGTTCATGTGGTGCTAAGTAGTGATGTCCCATAACCAGAGATTCAGAGTGTGCTAGTAGTCCGAGAATTTATGGGGGTATTTCTGAAAGAGTTATCGGGCTTACCTCCTAAAAAAGCAGTTGAGTTTAGTGTTGAACTGGCACCGGGGACAGCATCGATTTCTAAAATCCCTTATCTAGTGGCCCCTAGCCGAGCTTCAAGAATTGAAGAAGCATCTCCAAGAGTTCTTAGATAAAGGTCTTATCCGACCAAGTCATTCTCCCTAGGGAGCTCCGATCTTGTTTGTAGAGAAGAAAGAAGGGTCATTACGGAATGTGTATTGATTGCAGAGAAATGAATAACTAATAGTGAAGAATAATTGCCCGTTACCATGGACGGATGATCTTTAGACCACTTAAGGAGTACAATAGTATTTTCCAAGAGTGATTGGAGGTCGGGTTACCATCAAGGGGTGTTTCTTAATTGTCTTGCTCAGTTTATAGTAGTCTTTACCCTGAAGTTTGGAGACATTACCTTTATGGTGCCTAGAGTAAGAGCTACACCGACCATAAAGTTTAAAGAATTTCCTTACTTAGAAGGAGGTGTTGAGTATGAGACAAAAGAAATGGTTAGAACTAGTTCAAAAGTATGAAGATTGAGATCATGTTAGCAAGGATTGCCACGTTAAGAGTTCAGTCTATAAATAAGAGGGCTCTTTACAAGACTTGGTATGGTAGACTATGTTGAACTCCATTGTATTGAGATGTGTGGGCAAGAAAGATGAATTAAATCCAGTTCTTGGGCTAGAAATGACTCAGGAATTGATCAAAGAGATAAAGTGAATCAGAAATAGAATAAATCAAGCCCTAAGCGAAATAGAAAAGTTTGTCAGATTTAAAGAGAAAAGTTATGGATTTCGGAGTGGGTGTAGAGTATTTTTAAAACTTTTCCCCCTATAACCAGGATAACGTGTTTAATAGCAGAGGGAAGTTACCACCGAGGTACAGAAGTCCATTTGAGATATTATAATGAGTGGAAAGGTGCCTGACACTACCCCCTAGTATGGACGAGAGTATATAATGTGTTTTTATATTTTGATGCTTTGAAAGTATGCAAGTGATCCCTCCCATGTTTTGAGTATTGAGTATGAAGATTGGGAATCCTAGTTTGAGAGATGTCCAGGTTCAAATATTGGACAAAGAGATCAAGGAGCTCCAAAACAAGAATTTCCCTCTAGTGAAAGTAGGGGAGGTAAAACAAGGTATGCAGAACTGTTACTCGGAGGAAATTCTTTTAAGGGGGGGGAGAATTGTAACACCCCACTTGAGGTACGTAGTTAAATTATTGTTGCATTACTTGAATGTTTATTGATTTATTCTCAATTGAGCTTGTATATTGTTAATATTGGTTGGTTGGCCCTTAGTTGAATTTTGTTGAAGTTATTTTGAGAAAAAATGTGAAGAAAATCCCTTAAACTTGCATTAAGGGTAAAATGGTCTTTTCACTCAAAATTAGTTGAAATTGTGGGGAGTGAAAAGAGATAGAATTTCATGGAGAATGCAATAAAAATGAGGGCATTATGGTAATTGACTAAGGGACATAGATGGAATTTTAGCGAAAGTGCAAGGGAAAAATGGGAAAGTGTGGTTATAAATTAAAGTGTTAAGGGTTTGAAACCCTTATTTTCGTTCATTCCACCCCCCACACTCCTCCTTTTTTTTTTTTTTCTCTCAAATTTTCATTCACTTCTCCAAGGAATTTGAGGGCTTTTGAGTAGATTTTCATAGGGTTTTGATTCAAGGCATCAAAAGGTAAGGATTCAAGCTCTTTATCAATGATTTATTTGTGTAAAGGTTGAATTCTTATGAAGTTTATGATTAGGGTTAAGAGAAGATTGGAATCCAACAAGAGTAGAGAGCTTAGGAGAGACTACTCAAGCACAAGGTAAGTAAATCCAACCAAGTTGAGATTTGAGAAATCTTTTGAGTAGAGATTTATATATGTATGAGTATGTTATACTTACTGAAAAATTGAGATGAGATGTGTGCTTAGTCATAGTTGTTGGATATGCTTAAATTATGAGAAGTGTTTTTGATGTGTAATGAGAGAGTGAAATTGAGTTGAAGTTGGAGGAGTTTTGTATGAATATTTTTGGGAGTGTTTTCCTTGGCAGGAATTATGACTATATGAGGGAGTTTTCCTCCCCATTTTGGATGGTTAAAGAGAAGAGTAGAGTTATAGATAAGTAGAGCTTTGGTATGCAAATGAGTTGTTTGAGGAAATGCCTAAGTGAGAAAACTGCCCTGTCACAGCCGTGACATTCTGAGTGATTTTTGGGCATCTTACGGATTGAACGGGGTTGAGACCAAAACTTAAACCGTTGTAGCCCTGTCTCTAAGCTTTAAAACGAGACCAAACCCGTAGCAATCGGAGGTGTATAACTCAAGTTATGCCCTCTTGAGTGTGACCTGCGCAGAATGACTGTTTTGATGCAATATTGCATTTGGCATTTCAAAAGTGCATTAATGAGCATGAACCATTCCATATGCATTAATTGTGCATTGAGAAGTAGCTTGAGAAAGAGTAGAGAATGTTGAGTATGAGCTACCTTATGAGTACTAGCTTGAGATAGAGTGGAGAACTTTGTGAATAAATTACTCTAAGAGTATAGCTTCAGAAAGAGTAGGGAACTTTGTGAATGAACTACTCTAAAAGTAAAGAGAAAAACAAAAGAAAAGAATAGAGTAGGTTGTGTGATGGGGAACCCGTGAGTAATGAGTAAAGTCATGAGAATGGGTGCTTTGTGATCCCCAGCCGTGCCTCCGGTAAGATGGGGCCGTGACCGTCACGAGAGTGGGTGCTTTGTGATCCCCAGCCGTGCCTCCGATAAGAAGGGGCCGTGACATTCGAGAGATAAAGAGAAAGAATATACACTCACATGGCCAAGGGTTCTGAATCCATGCATAACCGAGTCCGATCGGTAAAGAAATGAGTAAAAGTCACGTAGAGTGGTAGCGCCCAGCCGTGCCTCCGGTCAGATGAGGTCGTGACATTCAAATGAGTAAGAATGAGAAAACAGAGAAATAGAAAGAATAGAAAGAGAAAATGAGTAGAGTCACGAAGAGTGGGATGAGTCCCCTAGCCGTGCCTCCGGTAAGATGAGGCCGTGACATACACCAGAGTGTATAGAAAAGAGCATGAGAAAAAGAGACAGAAAGAGAATCAGTAGAAGTCACGTAGAGCGGGAGAAGTCCCGGCCATGCCTCCGGTAAGATGGGGCCATGACCGTCACGAAGAGTGGAATATGAGGTTCTAGCCGTGCCTCCGGTAAGATGGGGCCGTGACATTTAAAGAAAAAGCTAGTAGAAAAGAATTATGAGAAATGAGAAAGAGATAATAGAGAGAATTAAAGGATGAGAAAGCTTGAAAGCTTGAGAAAGAATGAGATAGAATAAGAGGTTTTGAGCTAGTAAGAATAAAGAGTAGAAGAAAGAAACATGCAGTTCTCTTGCATTAATTGCATATACATCTCATACATGCATGCACCATGATTTCTTCCATGGTTAGTGAGAGTATGATGAGCATAAGAGAGAACCATGATTTTTCTTTATGGTGAGTATGATGAGCATAAGAGAGAACCATGATTTTCCTTCATGGTGAGTAAGCATAAGAGAAGAAGAAAAGAGAATGAGAACAGAGAGAAAGAAAGAATAAAAAGAGCAGAACAGAGTTAAAGGAGAATAAAAGTATTAGCAAGAAAGAGAAAAACAGTGAGAATTAGAAATAAAAGAACGTTAGAGTAAGGAAAGAACCAAAGAGTGAGTTGTGGGGACAGGTAGTAGAGGATTTACTTACTGAGCATTGTTGTGCTCACCCCACTGTTCTTCCTTGTTTTGCAGGAATTAGGAGCAGCGGTCGGATGGACGTCGAGGAGTGGAGAGTATTGGCACTATTGTCCACCAGTTATGATATTTTGTATTAAGTAGAAAGTTTTTAATATAGAGTACTTTGTACATGTAGAAAATTATATTTTATGAGTAAAGAAAAGTTTGAGTCCACTATCTTCCATACACTATGTATATCTATAATTTCCATAGTATGCATTATATGAATAGTAGTAGAGAGCAGGTGTTACAAAAAAAAAAACAAAAGAAATAATCAGGAGATGCCCGTTCACATACACGGAAAACAACTATTGTAAATTACTTGATTCACTTGCTGCAGGAAACTGTTATTGTTGCCTATCTTGTTGCGTGTCACCTACAGAGATTAAAAAAGAGTATTTAAATTGAGTTCGTAAGTGAAGCTTAAAAAAACCAAATCAAAGGAAATAATCAGGTGATGCCCATTCATATATATAGAAAGCAAATCTGAACACTTGTTGCTTGGAAATGTTTTGTTGCCGACCCTACTGAGTGTCACCTAGAGAGATTAAAAAGAGTATTTAAACTGAGTTCATAAGTCCAGTTTCTCATTAGCTCACAAGTTCATGTCTAGGACTTAAAACATTCAAATGTGTTTATGTATAATTGATTCACTTATGCTTGCTTTAGGTACATAATGATATGAAAATCAAAAGTTAATTCACAGGGAAGGAGAAATATTGATCAAATATGAAACGTTTAGTGCAAGGAGAAATTTTTTTATTAAAAAATTTGGCTCTATAGGGAACACATAAACAAAAAGGGGAGAGGATAGTACATCTGAATTCGATATATTTTAGGAATTTAATCATTATATGCCGATAGCAGGTACAACCAACCTGCCTTGCCTAATTTTATTAAAAGCTTCACGCTCAAAGTTAAACAACATTCCCATGACAACATCTGGAGTGGCTAGCACATCTTGTCGTGTCGGAGCAAACAACATAACCATGAAACAACCCATCCTAACACTCCTTATGCCATGGAATCCAGGCGCTCCCGTTAGACTCAGGTGACCGAGACGTGCCACGTGAAAATCCGTAAAACCTACAAAACCTGTTTTTAGAATATACTTTCTATAAAACCATTCTGTTATTTTCATCATGAAACGTATACACATAATATATATATTCCTTAGAATATTCTCTTTCTCTTTCTCTTTCTTTTATGGTAATAATTTCATTTATGGCAATAATCAACCATTAATTTATTTCACTTATTATTTTTGTATATATTAATTAAATATTAGGAATGATATTTTTATTAAATAATAATTACTTTTATGGTAATAATCAACAACTAATTTATTTCACTCAGTAGAATATTCTTTCTTTTTCTTTTATGGTGATAATTTCGTTTATGGTAATAATTAACAATTCATTTATTTCACTCATTATTTTTGCATATATTAATTAAATATTGGGAATTATAATTTTATTAAATAATAATTACTTTGAAAATTACACTAATTTAATAAAATTAAGCATTTATTTAATCATATATTAGTTGAAAGATTTGGAAGTTGATTTGGTATGAGCTTTTATAGTTGAAGAAAACACTATTCAAGATAAAAAAAAATAATTCAAAAAGATGTATTCTCCATTCTAGCTTTTGAGATTTGTGGCTTATTTCAAGAAGATGTACTGTCCATTTAAGCTTTTGAGATTTGTGGATTATTCAAAAAGATGTATCGTGCATTCAACTTTTGAGATTTGTGGATTATTCAAAAAGATGTATCATGCATTCACGCTTTTGAGATTTGTGGCTTATTTCAAAAAGACGTATTGTCAATTCAAACTTTTGAGATTTGTGGCTTATTTCAAAAAGATGTATTGTCTATTCAAGCTTTTGAGATTTGTGGCTTATTCAAAAAGATATATTGTCCATTCAAGCTTTTGAGATTTGTGGATTATTCAACAACATGTATCTTGCATTCAAGCTTTTGAGATTTGTGGCTTATTTCAAAAAGATGTATTGTCAATTCAAACTTTTGAGATTTGTGGCTTATTTCAAAAAGATGTATTGTCCATTCAAGCTTTTGAGATTTGTGGCTTATTCAAAAAGATATATTGTTCATTCAAGCTTTTGAGATTTGTGGATTATTCAAAAAGATGTATTGTCCATTGAAGCTTTTGAGATTTGTGGATTATTTTAAAAGATGTATTGTCCATTCAAGCTTTAGAGATTTGTATCACAAGAATCAGACGCTTCCACTTCAAAATCTCCCCAATCGGTGCCTTGTGACATGTTGTCAAATTCTCTAAACATAAATGATGAAAATATTGGGGGTAGGTCAGCTCAACGACCCATTCGGGTGAAGAAAGCAAAATTTAATAGGAAAAATGATAAAGAATTTTTAAACAGTTTTCAAACTATTCAAGAAGAAAATTGACAGCTCACCACTATTTTCAATCGGGGAAACTCAGCTATGGCACAAAATTATGAAATCCAAATGAAAAAATTGGCTTTGTCAAAATACAGAGAAGATAACAAAATTTTATTCAAGGATTTGAAATCCATAACCGATCTAGGCGTACGTGAGTTTTTTCAAAATGAGCAATCAAGAATTATGCAAAAAAGAGCTCAACAACAAGGTCAAGGACCTCAAAATAACTCTAGTTCTTTCCAATATTTTGATGATCTTACAGGATTCGAAACGAATCTATCGGAATACTTTCGTTATTTTAGTTTATGTTGTATTTTCTTTTAATTTTAGTGTTTTTAAATTAGTGTTAATTTTTATTTTGAGTTATTGTAGTTTAATATTTGCATTGAATAAAGCTTTGTTTTTAATTTTTCATCATTTTTTGAATTATATCATTATTATGAATTTCTTATTATAAATATTAATATGAATAATAATCAAATTAACTTAAATACAAATAACAAAAAAAAAAAAAAAAACAAAATCTGTATGAACAGTACCACGCCAATTTGGTGTGGATGAACAGTGTTGCACCAAATTTGGTGTCGCGCTGTTACACCACACCAAATTTGTGCAGCAAATGGCATTGCATTGGGGCAGCAATTTCACACTATTTTGGTGTTTTTCACACCAAAATAGCGTGGGTTGGAGATGCCCTTAGGATTCATTAAACATGTAAAACGGGTTAAACTTATAAGATTTAAAAACATCTGGGTAAAATATAATTAACGTTTGTTTAAATTTTGAAATTTGAAAATGAGCTCCCACCCTTCAAAATCGCTTAGTTGGGCCATATACCCAAAAAAGACTGACAAACACATTTTGTTTCTTTGCGATTTTTGGCAACAACAGTGCCCTAATTCCGACAAATATTTGATCGTAAAGCTTCCTTACACAAAACCATGGCTGATATTCATAAAGAAGAGGAGAACCTGACCCCACTCCGAATCTTAGACTCCGGCGGCGCTAGCAATTCAAAGGTTGTCGAAGAAGACACTTTGGTGGATCATCCAATGAGAAGATCAGATCATCAAAGAATTCCCTACACAATTAATGTTAATTGGGCAATAACATTGCATAGTGAGCATGCTTTATATCTCCATTGAATATCATGTGATGGTATTAGTGTGGATGATTATAAGAGGTGTGTCACTAAGACAGCATCATGGATAAATGGTTAGGAACTATTTATCGAAAATGATAGATTACGATGAATCACATGGACGTGGTCAATGATGCATCATAGGATCGTGCTAATGTATCACTGATCCTTGGACCTGAGACATCACGGTTGAATTCAACATAGGATGCACATGGTTCATATGGAGTATAAGCACGAGACTAGTCACGTCTTGTGTAATAAGCCAGTTTGTTCATATGTTATTCATGTGTGAGGACAAGTGATGGTTAAGATGGGATCGTTAACTTAAAATAGTCCAATCTCGAGTTCCCAGACGAATGTCAATGAACATTGGAAAAGGGAAATCTCTGGCCAGAGTATAATGAATGTCAGATGAAAGGTAGTTTCATTTTGACGAGTTCCATTGTATTGATTGACAATTCGATTAAAGATTAAGTTAAGGGTTTTGACATACCATGAACCATTCCTAATCGGGATTAGATGACAAAGGGATTTTACCACAAAATAAGTACGATCAGAAATGCTTCATTGGAGTTTACACTTCATTGTAGTTTAGGGTGTATGGAACATTGCTAGACATCTACCATAATCAGTGGGAGTTTCGATTATAAAGAGTTATAACGAAACATATATTAGGCCCATGGCTAGATCACAGTAAACCAAAATGGTCACACTTAAAAATGCACAAAATGCTGTGACACTTTCTAAATCCACATTAATAAATCCAGTAATTCCCATATAATATATACGATTATTTTTCAAAAGCGAATGAATTCAGAAATATTAATCACCAATTTCTCTAATTTTAATTGTTTAACCATAAGTGGCATCTAATCACAGAAGGACATACTATGTAAATGTAAGGGCAGGATTTTGTTTGAAATGAACTTATACACAAGAATTCACTTAGTCTCTTGAATGCACTATCCAACAAGATGTACAAGATATTCGTGGTGGATACCACTAATGGTTTCTATCTCTTTCCAAAATTCTTGCTCCTCCAGTCTCTATTCAGCTCTTTGCTTTTTAATAGCAACAAGTTCCCATCTCGAAATACTCCTTTATAGACAATGCCAAAAGCACCTTCACCAAGTACTTTGTCTTTGGAGAAATTATTTGTAGCCTCCGTTAGTTCATAATATGTAAATATTTTGGCTCTGCATGATCAGAGGGCCGTGGATGCTGTCTAATTCCTGTAGACGGTCTATCTAGAGAGACAGAAGTAAAAAAGCAAAAGAAATAATCAGGAGATGCCTGTTCACATATATGGAAAACAAATATTGTAAATTACTTGATCCACTTGCTACAAGAAACTATTATTGTTTCCTATCTTGTTACGTGTCACCTACAGAGATTAAAAAAGAGTATTTAAATTAAGTTCGTAAGTGACGCTTAAAAAGAACAAATCAAAAGAAATAATCAGGAGATGCCCATTCATATATATGGAAAGCAAACCTGAACACTTACTTGTTGCTTGGAAATATTTGGTTGTCGACCCTGCTGAGTGTCACCTAGAGAGATTAAAAAAGAGTATTTAAACTGAGTTCATAAGTCCAATTTCTCATGAGCTCACAAGTTCGTGTCTAGGACTTAAAACATTCAAATGTGTTTATGTAAAATTGTTACAAAATAAGCAATCAAGAATTATGCAAAAAGGAGCTCAACAACAAGGTCAAGGACCTCAAAATAACTCTAGTTCTTTCCAATATTTTGATGATCTTACAGGATTCGGAACTAATCTACTGGAATACTTTAGTTATTTTAGTTTATGTTGTATTTGCTTTTAATTTTAGTGTTTTTAAATTAGTGTTAATTTTTATTTTGAGTTATTGTAGTTTAATATTTGCATTGAATAAAGTTTTGTTTTTAATTTTTCATCATTTTTTGAATTATATCATTATTTTGAATTTATTATTATAAGTATTAATATGAATAATAATCAAATTAACTGAAATACAAATAACCAAAAAAAAAAAAAATAACTGTATGAACAGTGCTACACTAAATTTGGCATGGAACTGTTTAGCCGCACCAAATTGGTGCAGGAAATGGCGCTGCATTGGAGCAGTAGTTTCACGCTATTTTGGCATTTTCCAGACCAAAATAGCATGGGTTGGAGATGCCCTTAGGATTCATTAAACATGTAAAATGGGTTAAACTTATAAGATTTAAACACGTGGGTAAAATATAATTAACGTTTGTTTAAATTTTGTTATTTGGAAACGAGCCCACACCCTTCAAAATTGCTTAATCGAGCCACATACCCAAAAAAGATTGATGAATAGATTTCGTTTCTCTGCGATTTTTTGTGACGACAGTGCCCTAATTCTAACAAATAGTCTTTTTAATGTCTGTAGGTGACACAGAACAAGATAGGCAACAATAACAGTTTCTTGCAGCAAGTGAATAAAGTAAGTTACAATAGTTGTTTTCCGTGTATGTGAACGAGCATCTCCTGATTATTTCTTTTGTTTTTTTTTCTCCTGTCTCTCTAGATGGATCGTCTGAAGGAATTACACAGCATCCACGACCCTCTGACCGTGCAGTGCCAAAACATTTACTTATTATGAACTAAAGGAGGCTGCAAATAATTACTCCAACGACAAAGTACTTGGTGAATGTGCTTTTGGCTTTGTCTATAAAGGAGTCCTTCGAGATGGGAACTCGTTTTTATAAAAAAGCAAAGAGCTGAATGGAGACTGGAGGAGCAAGAATTTTGGAAAGAGATAGAAATAATTAGTGGTATCCACCACGAATATCTTGTACATCTTGTCGGATAGTGCATTTGAAAGACTAAGAGAATGCTTATGTATGAGTTCGTTCCAAACAAAATCCTGCACTTCCATTTACACAGTATGTCCTTCTGTGATTAGATGTCACTTATGGTTAAAAAATTGAAATAAGAGAAATTGGTGATTAATATTTTTGAATTCATTTGTTTCTGAATAATAATCGTATGTATTATATGGGAATTACTGGATTTATTAATGTGGATTTAGAAAGTGTCACAGCATTTTGTGCATTTTTAACTGTGACCATTTTGGTTCACTGTGATCTAGCCATGGGCCTACTATATGTTTCTTTATAACTCTTTATAATCGAAACTCTCACTAATTATGGTAGACGTCTAGCAATGTTCCATAACCCCTAAACCATAATGAAGTGTAAACTCTCATGAACCATTTGTAATCGTACGTATCGTGTAGTAAAATCCCTCCATCATCTAATCCCAATTAAGAATGGTTCATGGTATGTCAAAACCGTTAACTTAATCTTTAATCAAATTGTCAATCGATACAATGGAACTCGTCAACACGAAACTACCTTTCATCTGACATTCATTATACTCTGGCCAGAGATTTCCCTTTTCTAATGTTTATTGACATTTGTCTAGGAACTCGAGATTGTACTATTTTGAGTTAACGGATCCCATCTTGACCATCACTTGTCCTCGCACATGAATAACATATGAACAAACTGGCTTATTACACAAGATGTGACTAGTCTCGTTCTTATACTCTATATGAACCATATGCATCCTATGTTGAATTCAACCGTAAAGTCTCAGGTCTAAGGATCAGTGGTACACTAGCACGATCCTACGATGCATCATTGACCACGTCCATGTGATTTATCGTAATATGTCATTTTCGATAAATAGCTCACTAACCATTTATCCATGCTAATGTCTTAGTGACACATCTCTTATATTCACCCACACTAATACCATCACATGATGTTCAATGGAAACATTCAACATGCCTACTATGCAATGTTATTGTCCAATTAACAATACCTGCGTAGGGAATTCTTCGATGATCTGATCTTCTCATTGGGTGATCCACTAGAGCGTCTTCTTCGACAACTTTTGAGCTGTTGGCACCGTCGGAGTCTAGGATTCGGAGTGGGGTTAGGTTTTCCTCTTCTTCATGAATATCAGCCATGGTTTTGTGTAAGGAAGCTTTAGGATCAAATATTTGTCGGAATTAGGGCACTATCATCGTCAAAAATCGCAAAGAAATGAAATGTATTCGTTAGTCTTTTTTGGGTATATGGCTTGATTAAGCAATTTTGAATGGTGGGGGCTCATTTTCAAATTTCAAAATTTAAACAAACGTTAATTATATTTTACCCACGTGTTTAAATCTTATAAGTTTAACACGTTTTACATGTTTAATGAATCCTAAGGGCATCTCCAACCCACGCTATTTTGGTGTGGAAAACACCAAAAAAGCGTAAACTGCTGCTCCAATGCAGCGCCATTTGCAGCACCAATTTGGTGCAGCTAAACAGTGCGATGCCAAATTTGGTGTAGCTCTGTTCATCCACACCAAATTGGCATGGTACTGTTATACAAATTTTTTTTTATTTGTATTTAAGTTAATTTGATTATTATTCATATTAATATTTATATTAATAAATTCATAATAATGATATGATTCAAAAAATGATGAAAAATTAAAAACAAAATTTTATTCAATGCAAATATTAAACTACAATAACTCAAAATAAAAATTAACACTAATTTAAAACCACTAAAATTAAAAAAAAAAAAACAACATAAACTAAAATAACTAAAGTATTCCGGTAGATTAGTTACGAATCCTGTAATATCATCAAAATATTAGAAAGAATTAGAGTTCTTTTGAGGTCCTTGGCCTTGTTGTTGAGCTCCTTTTTGCATAATTTTTTATTACTCATTTTGAAAAAATTCACGTACGCTTGGATCGGTTATGGATTTCAAATCCTCGAATAAAAATTTGTCATCTTCTCGATATTCTGCCAAAGTAAATTTTTTCATTTGGATTTCATAATTTTGTGCCCTAGCTGAGTTGGCCCGATTGAAAATAGCAGTGAGCTGTCAATTTTCTTCTTAAATAGTTTCAAAACTATTTAAAACTTCTTCATCATTTTTCCTTTTAAAGATTGACAAATAGATTTCGTTTTTCTGTGACTTTTGGCGACGATAATGCCTTAATTCTGACAAATACTCTTTTTGATCTCTGTAGGTGTCATGCAACAAGATAGGCAACAATAACAGTTTCCTGCAGTAAGTGAATGAAGTAATTTACAATAGTTGTTTTCCCTGTATGTGAACGAGCATCTCCTGATTATTTCTTTTATTTTTTTTTTCTCCTGTCTCTCTAGATGGATCGTCTGCAGGAATTAGGGAGCATCCACGGCCCTCTGACCGTGCAGTGCCAAAACATTTACTTATTATGAACTAAAGGAGGCTGCAAATAATTTCTCCAATGACAAAGTACTTGGTGAAGGTGCTTTTGGCGTTGTCTATAAAGGAGTCCTTCGAGATGGGAACTTGTTTCTATAAAAAAGCAAAGAGCTGAATGGAGACTGGAGGAGCAAGAATTTTGCAAAGAGATGGAAATAATTAGTGGTATCCTCCACGATTATCTTGTACATGTTGTCGAATAGTGCATTCGAGAGACTAAGAGAATGCTTGTGTATGAGTTCGTTTCAAACAAAATCCTGCACTTCCATTTACATAGTATGTCCTTCTGTGATTAGATGCCACTTATGGTTAAAAAATTGAAATAAGAGAAATTGGTGATTAATATTTTTGAATTCATTTGCTTCTGAATAATAATCGTATGTATTATATGGGAATTACTGGATTTATTAATGTGGATTTAGAAAGTGTCATAACATTTTGTGCATTTTTAACTGTGACCATTTTGGTTCACTGTGATCTAGCCATGGGCCTAATATATGTTTCGTTATAACTCTTTATAATCGAAACTCTCACTGATTATGGTAGACGTCTAGCAATGTTCCATAACCCCTAAACCATAATGAAGTGTAAACTCCCATGAACCATTTCTAATCGTACGTATCGTGTAGTAAAATCCCTCCGTCCTCTAATCCCAATTAAGAATGGTTCATGTTATGTCAAAACCCTTAACTTAATCTTTAATCGAATTGTCAATCGATACAATGGAACTCGTCAACATGAAACTACCTTTCATCTGACATTCATTTTACTCTAGCCAGAGATTTTCCTTTTCCAATGTTTATTGACATTCGTCTAGGAACTCGAGATTGTACTATTTTGAGTTAACGGATCCCATCTTGACCATCACTTGTCCTCGCACATGAATAACATATAAACAAACTGGCTTATTACACAAAATGTGACTAGTCTCGTGCTTATACTCTATATGAACCATATGCGTCCTATGTTGAATTCAACCGTAAAGTCTCAGGTCTAAGGATCAGTGGTACACTAGCACAATCCTACGATGCATCATTGACCACATCCATGTGATTTATCATAATATGTCATTTTCAATAAATAGCTCACTAACCATTTATCCATGGTAATGTCTTAGTGACACATCTCTTATATTCACCCACACTAATACCATCACATGATGTTCAATGGAGACATTCAACATGCCTACTATGCAATGTTATTGCCCAATTAACATTACCTGCGTATGGAATTCTTTGATGATCTGATCTTCTCATTGGGTGATCCACCAGAGCGTCTTTTTCGACAACTTTTGAATTGCTGGCGCCGTCGGAGTCTAGGATTCGGAGTGGGGTTAGGTTTTCCTCTTCTTCATGAATATCAGCCATGGTTTTGTGTAAGGAAGCTTTAGGATCGAATATTTGTTGGAATTAGGGTGTTGTCGTTGCAAAAAATCGTAGAGAAACGAAATGTGTTCGTCAGTCTTTTTTGGGTATATGGCTTGATTAAGCAATTTTGAAGGGTGGGGGCTCGTTTTCAAATTTCAAAATTTAAACAAACGTTAATTATATTTTACCCACATGTGTTTAAATCTTATAAGTTTAACCCGTTTTACATGTTTAATGAATCCTAAGGGCATCTCCAACCCACGCTATTTTGGTGTGGAAAACACCAAAAAAGAGTGGCTCTTTGCTCAATGCGGCGCCATTTCTTGCACCAATTTGGTGTAGGCATTTGAGCAATATGACTTAAATTTGGTGTAGCACTGTTCATCCACACCAAATTGGCGTGGTACTGTTTATACAGATTTTTTTTTTATTTGTATTTAAGTTAATTGGATTATTATTCATATTAATATTTATAATAATAAATTCATAATAATGATATAACTCAAAAAATGATGAAAAATTAATAACAAAACTTTTTTCAATGCAAATATTAAACTACAATAACTCAAAATAAAAATTAACACTAATTCAAAACCACTAAAATTTAAAAAAAAAAAAAAAAACAATATAAACTAAAGCAACTAAAGTATTCCGGTAGATTAGTTTTGAATCTTATAAGATCATCAAAATATTGGAAAGAATTAGAGTTATTTTGAGGTCCTTGGCCTTGTTGTTTAGCTCTTTTTTGCATAATTCTTGATTGCTCATTTTGAAAAAATTCACGTACGCTTGGATCGGTTATGGATTTCAAATCCTTGAATAAAAATTTGTTATCTTCTCGATATTCTGCCAAAGCAAATTTTTTCATTTGGTTTTCATAATTTTGTGCCCTAGTTGAGTTGCCTCGATTGAAAATAGCAGTGAGCTGTCAATTTTCTTCTTGAATAGTTTCAAAACTGTTTAAAACTTCTTTATCATTTTTCCTTTTAAATTTTGCTTTCTTCACCCTAATGGATCGTTGAGCCGAACTACACCCAATATTTTCATCAATTATGTTTACAAAATTTGACGACATGTCACAAAGCATCGATTGGGGAGACTTTGAAGTGGGAGTCTCTGATTCTTGTGATACAAACCTACCGGTTTGCCTTTGAAATACTTCTACAACATCAACATTATCTATAAATTTTTCAATATCCTTAAGTATAGGCCACACATGGTCAAATCTGAAACCTTTCTTGTAACTTTTATCTTGTGCTAGTAGCATTTTGGCTTTAATCATCTACAAGACAATGTACATATAACATTAAAATCAATTAGATAAAAAAAATTAGTTAAACGTAACAAATACTCACAATATCTTGCTCGGACGCACCACTTGGATTCGTTTTTTCAATTTGATGTACGCATCCCCTCACTTTGCCAATAGATCTAAAGATCAGATGCATTTGACAATGTAAAGATCTTTTGTTTTGAACTTGAGTAAGAAACACAGCTTTGGAACTATTGTAGTCAAGCTCAACTCAAGACCAGAATTAATCACTAGATTGGTTTATACCTAAAATCGGGTTTTGAGAAACATCAAGATAAATAAGACATAGATGCATGTCTTCTTCATTTGTGTACGAGGAACATCGTTATGTAGTCATTTTGTAACACAAATGAAGAAGATATATGATTTTTTTTCTAAGAGGAAATAGAAGAGATGTGATGAAAACTAATGTGTTGTATGCTCTTTTATAACATGAGATTGAATTGAAAGCTTGAACGGACAACACATCCTTTTGAGCTTGAATAAACAATACATCTTTTGAAATAAGCTACAAATCTAAAAAGCTTGAATGGACAATACATCTTTTTGAATAAGCCACAAATCTCAAAAGCTTGAATGGACAATACATCTTTTTGAAATAAGCCACAAATCTAAAAAGTTTGAATTGACAATACATTTTTTTTTTTGAAATAAGCCACAAATCTCAAAAGCTTGAATGGACAATACATCTTTTTGAATAATAAAAAAATCTCAAAAGCTTGAATGGACAATACATCTTTTTGAATAATCCACAAATCTCAAAAGCTTGAATGGACAATACATCTTTTTGAATAAGCCACAAATCTTAAAAACTTGAATGGACAATACATCTTTTTGAAATAAGCCACAAATCTAAAAAGTTTGAATTGAGAATACATCTTTTTGAAATAAGCCAAAAATCTCAAAAGCTTGAATGAACAATACATCTTTTTGAATAACCCACAAATCTCAAAAGCTTAAATGGACAATACATCTTTTTGAATAACTCACAAATCTCAAAAGCTTGAATAGACAATACATATTTTTGAATTATTATTTTTTATCTAGAATAGTATTTTCTTCAACTATAAAAGCTCATACCAAATCAACTACCAAATCATTCAACTAATATTTGATTAAATAAATGCTTAATTTTATTAAATTAGCATAATTTTCAAAGTAAGTATTATTTAATAAAAATATCAATCCCAATATTTGATTAATATATACAAAAATAATGAGTGAGATAAATTAATTGTTGATTATTACCATAAAAGAAACTATCACCATAAAAGAAAAAGAAAGAGAATATTATAAAGAATATTTTAAAGAATATTCTAATGGGTGAAATAAATTAATTGTTGATTATTACCATAAAAAAAAAAAGAGAAAGAGAATATTCTAAAGAATATTTAATAAAAATATCATTCCCAATATTTAATTAATATATACAAAAATAATAAGTGAAATAAATTAATTTTTTATTATTACCATAAAAGTAATTTTTATTTAATAAAAATATCATTCCCAATATTTAATTAATATATACAAAAATAATGAGTGAAATAAATTAATTGTTGATTATTACCATAAAAGAAAAAGAAAGAGAATATTCCAAAGAATATTTTAAAGAATATTCTAATGAGTGAAATAAATTAATTATTGATTATTACCATAAAAGAAATTATTACCATAAAAGAAAAAGAAAGAGAATATTCCAAAGAATATTCTAATGAGTGAAATAAATTAATTATTGATTATTACCATAAAAGAAAGAGAAAAAGAATATTCTAAAAAATATTTTAAAGAATATTCTAGGGAATATTCTCTGTGGTGTAATATTTGATGTAGTAGGTTGGAGATACAATAGTGTTTTACAGCAAAAATCACACCAATTTGGTGTGAAACTTGCACCAATTTGGTGCAATGGGTTGAAGATGATCTAAGTGTACCCTTTTCTAAATTCAAAAAAAAATTCAAAAAAATTTTCAGAATATTTTTTTAAATGTAAAATTGGGAGGTCTGGCCATTTAAATAACGATTAAATCCCTACAACTCCATCATCCAAAATTCCACCATTACAGCGACAATACGAAGAAATGACTAACCTCATGTTCATAATTTAAAAGAATTTACACATGATTTCTTCCGGCCATCTCCACCACCTCCATTACCGGCATAACTTCCTGCTGCCGTCATCTCCTCCCATCAAGTGTATTGTTTCGGAGGCCTCTGCAATCTAAATGCGAGCGGCGGGAACTCCAAAGAACGGATTGACTCAGGCGGGTCTGCTCCAGTATCGTCGGTCAGTTGCCTGCCGCTAGGCAGGTCGATGGTAGGGGTTGTGAAAAGCCACAAATCTCTAAAGATTGAATAGACGATACATCTTTTTGAATAATCCACAAATTTCAAATGCCTGAATGGATAATACATCTTTTTGAAAAAAGCCACAAATCTCAAAAGTCTGAATTGACAATACATCTTTTTGAAATAAGCCACAAATATCTAAAGCTTGAATAGACGATACATCTTTTTGAATAATCCACAAATCTCAAAAGCTTGAACGGACAATACATCTTTTTGAATAATCCACAAATCTAAAAAGTTTGGATAGACAATATATCTTTTTGAATAAGCCACAAATCTCAAAAGTTTGAATGGACAATACATCTTTTTGAAAAAAGCCATAAATCTCAAAAGTTTGAATTGACAATACATCTTTTTTAAATAAGCCACAAATCTCAAAAGCTTGAATGCACGATACATTTTTTTAAATAATCCACAAATATCAAAAGCTTGAATGGACAGTACATCTTTTTGAAATAAGCCACAGATCCCAAAAGCTTGAATTGACAATACATCCTTTTGAATTATTTTTTTTTTTATCTAGAATAGTATTTTCTTCAACTATAAAAGCTCATACCAAATCAACTTCCAAATCATTCGACTAATATATGATTAAATAAATGCTTAGTTTTATTGAATTTGTATAATTTTCAAAGTAATTATTATTTAATAAAAATATAATTCCCAATATTTAATTAATATATACAAAAATAATGAGTGAAATAAATGAATTGTTGATTATTACCATAAAAAAAAAAAAGAAAGAGAATATTCTACTGAGAGAAATAAATTAATTGTTGATTATTACCATAAAAGAAAAAGAAAGAGAGTATTCTACTGAGAGAAATAAATTAATTGTTGATTATTACCATAAAAGAAAGAGAAAGAGAATATTCTAAGGAATATATATATTATGTGTATACGTTTCATGATGAAAATAGGAGAATGGTTTTATAGAAAATGTATTCTAAAAACAGTTTTGTAGGTTTTACAGATTTTCACGTGACACGTCTCAGTCACCTGAGTCTAATGGGAGCGCCTGGATTCCATGGGATAAGGAGGGCCAGGATGGGTTGTGTCATGGGTATGTTGTTTGCTCCGACACGACAAGATGCGCTAGCCACTCTAGATGTTGTCATGGGTATGTTGTTTAACTGTAAACCCCGCGTTATTATTCTGATGCCCTGAGGTATGAAATTTACCTTTTCAAGTAATTTTCCTTTTTTTTTTTCTAATGGGAGGGTAAAATGGACAATTTACATGTATTTTGAGATGTGGCCATTATAAAGTGTAAGGGGTGATGTCATTGAAGAGAAATGAGGGTAGAATGGTCATAAAGTTGATTGATATGGTTAAATGGCGTAAATGGTAACCAAGGGTATAATGGTCTTTTTATACAAATCCACATGATTTAAGTATCCAAAAAATCCACTAATCCAAGCATTTTTACTCTCAAATTTTCATAGGATTTCAAGTTGATTTTCAAAGGAGATCACCATTCACACTTTAAGAACTTCAATTTCATGGTGTAAGGTGAGTTTCAAAACCATAGTCGTTTTGATCTTTTAGTTAAAAGATAAATTCATAAGTGGTAATATGTATAAGGTAGAAAGGGTGAACCTTTGGAGCTAAGGAGGAGTGTCGTTGTGCTTTGAATACTAAGGTAAGGAAAAAAATCTCTCTTATGACTACAATTGATAACACCTAGGGTTTATGAAACTATATTTTTTGACTTGTAAAATGAACTTATTATAGTTTATAAATTAAATTAAAAAAATAAAATTTTAAACTACAGGTTTATTATTTAAATAGGATTTTAAAATAAACTTTTTTCCTAGGCATGCGTTTTCTAGGTTCTCAATGGCCAAGGGATACTTAGGAAATACCCGGCTAAGGAAGGGTTTTACAGTTGGTATCAGGGCGCGATTTTGGGTGTTCAAAATGATGTTTTGATTGAATTTTTATAATTATTTTATATTTAATTGATGTTGGTAATGGTGTTTGTATGTAATGGAAGTATCATTCCTTACGCGTCCCTAAGATACTCTCTCCAGGTGATTGCTCTAAGTATTTTCTTTACTTGCTTAGTGAATTGAGTTAGCTAACATTGATTGAAATTTGTGTGAGTAAAGGGTATGGCTACGAGGCGTTCACGAAAGGTTAATAGGAGGGGCGAGGAGAATGTCAATGAAGAGGGTACTAGTGAGCCAGTAGCACCGACTATCAATGTGTCCCCTAACAGTGGACCACCTACATCTACCCAAAATGCTTCAGTTTTGGATGAGGCTGCAATCAACAGGATGATTTAGGCAGCCATTACTGAGGCCTTTAGGAGGGTTATCCCAGAGAGTATAAGTAACCAAGTGAACACAAATCCCTCAGCTCCAATAGTTCAGCCTCAGCTCCAAATACGAATTCCACCTCCAGTAACCAGACTAGTTATGCTGATGGGTGCTACACCTTCTGGACAAGTGGAACCAATCTATAATCTTTCTAAAACCACCAACCTCCGGAGTTCAGTGGTTCAAACAATCCGGCGGTGACAGAGGAGTGGTTAGAGACTATTGAACGGGCAATGGCCTTGTTTCCCATGAGTGCCTAGGAAAAAGTCCGCTATTCTTCCTATTTGTTGAGAGGAGATATGGTGGAAGCTAATGGAGCATGAAGCTTTTAACTTAATTAGGCAAGGCAGATTTGCTATACCTGCTATCGGCATATAATGATTAAATTCCTAAAATATATCGAATTCAAATGTACTATCCTCTCCTCTTTTCATTTATGTGTTCCCTATAGAGCCAAATTTTTTAATAAAAAAATTTCTCCTTGCAATAAACGTTTCATATTTAATCAATATTTCTCCTTCCCTGTGAATTAACTTTTGAGTTTCATATCATTATATACCTTGAATGTTTTAAGTCCTAGACACGAACTTGTGAGCTTATGAGAAACTGGACTTATGTACTCAGTTTAAATACTGTTTTTAATCTCTCTAGGTGACACTCAGCAGGGTCGGCAACAAAAAATTTCCAAGCAACAAGTAAGTGTTCAGATTTTCTTTCCATATATATGAATGGGCATCTCCTGATTTTTTTTCTTTTGATTTGGTTTTTTCAAGCTTCACTTACGAACTCAATTTAAATACTCTTTTTTAATCTCTGTAGGTGACACACAACAAGGTAGGCAACAATAACAGTTTCCTGCAGCAAGTGAATCAAGTAATTTACAATAGTTATTTTCCGTGTATGTGAATGGGCATCTCCTGATTATTTCTTTTGTTTTTTTTCTCTTGTCTCTCTAGATGGATCGTCTGCAGGAATTAGGCAGCATCCACAACCCTCTGATCGTGCAGTGCCAAAACATTTACTTATTATGAACTAAAGGAGGCTGCAAATAATTTCTCCAATGACAAAGTACTTGGTGAAGGTGCTTTTGGCATTGTCTATAAAGGAGTCATTCGAGATGGGAACTTGTTTCTATAAATGAATGGAGACTAGAGGAGCAAGAATTTTGGAGAGAGATAGAAATAATTAGCGATATCCACCACGAATATCTTGTACATCTTGTCAGATAGTGCATTCGAGAGACTAAGAGAAAGCTTGTGTATGAGTTCGTTTCAAACAAAATCCTGCACTTTCATTTACATAGTATGTCCTTATGTGATTAGATGTCACTTATGGTTAAAAAATTAAAATTAGAGAAATTGGTGACTAATATTTCTGAATTCATTCGCTTTTGAATAATAATCGTATATATTATATGGGAATTACTGGATTTATTAATGTGGATTTAGAAATGTCATAGCATTTTGTGCATTTTTTAGTGTGACCAATTTGGTTCACTGTGATCAAGCCATGGGCCTAATATATGTTTCGTTATAACTCTTTATAATCGAAAATCCCACTGATTATGGTAGATGTCTAGCAACGTTCCATAACCCTTAAACCATAATGAAGTGTAAACTCCAATGAACCATTTCTAATCGTACGTATCGTGTAGTAAAATGCATCCGTCATCTAATCCCAATTAAGAATAGTTCATGGTATGTCAAAACCCTTAACTTAATCTTTAATCGAATTGTCAATCGATACAATGGAACTCGTCAACACGAAACTACCTTTCATCTAACATTCATTACACTCTGGCGAAAGATTTCCCTTTTCCAATGTTTATTGACATTCGTCCAGGAACTCGAGATTTAACTATTTTGAGTTAATGCATCCCATCTTGACCATCACTTGTCCTTGCAAATGAATAACATATGAACAAACTAGCTTACTACAATAGTGTTTTACAGCAAAAATCACACCAATTTGGTGCAATGGGTTTAAGATGATCTAAGTGTGCCTCTTTTCTAAATTAAAAAAAAAAATTCAAAAAAAATTTTAGGATATTTGTTTAAATGTAAAATTGGGAGGTCTGGCCATTTAAATAACGATTAAATCCCTACACCTCCATCATAAAAAATTCCACCGCTACAGCGATAATACGAAGAAATGACTAACCTCGTGTTCATAATTTAACAGAATTTGCACATGATTTCTTCCAGCCATCTCCGCCACCTCCACTACTGGCGCAGGTTCCTGTTGCCGCCATCTCCTCCCATCAAGTATACTGTTTCAGCACCTCCGCTATCTAAATGTGGGCGACGGGAACTCCAAAGAATTGATCGATTCAGGCGGGTCTGCTCCAGTATCGTCGGCTAGTTGCCGGCCGCCAGGCAGGTCGATAGTAGGGGTTGTGATAAGCCACAAATCTCTAAAGCTTGAATGCACAATATATCTTTTTGAATAATCCACAAATCTCAAAAGCTTGAATGGATAATACATCTTTTTGAATAATCCACAAATCTAAAAAGCTTGAATGGACAATATATCTTTTTGAATAAGCCACAAATCTCAAAAGCTTGAATGGACAATACATCTTTTTGAAATAAGCCACAAATCTCAAAAGTTTGAATGCATGATACATCTTTTTGAGTAATCCACAAATCTCAAAAGCTTGAATGGACAGTACATCTTTTTGAAATAAGCCACGGATCTCAAAAGCTTGAATGGACAATACATCTTTTTTAATTATTATTTTTTATCTAGAATAGTATTTTCTTCAACTATAAAAGCTCATACCAAATCAACTTCCAAATCATTCAACTAATATATGATTAAATAAATGCTTAATTTTATTAAATTAGTATAATTTTCAAAGTAATTATTATTTAAGAAAAATATAATTCCCAATATTTAATTAATATATACAAAAATAATGAGTGAAATAAATGAATTATTGATTATTACCATAAAAGAAAAAGAAAGAGAATATTCCACTGAGTGAAATAAATTAATTATTGATTATTACAATAAAAGAAAGAGAGAGAGAATATTCTAAAAAATATTTCATAAAAATATCATTCCCAATATTTAATTAATATATACAAAAATAATGAATGAAATATATTAATTGTTGATTATTACCATAAGAGAAATTATTACCATAAAAGAAAGGGAAGGAGAATATTCTAAGGAATATATATATAGGTAACCAAGTGAATTAACACTTATACTCTCCATGATAGGAATGACTATCTGAATTAACACTTAATTCATATTCAATCATAAGACATTGGTTCGTACCTGGCTTTCCTTCGCCTTTCCTTAGACTGTTCAAGTATTGAGGACAGTTCCTCTTCTAGTGTCCATCTTCTCCACAGTGGAAACATTTTCCCTTTGCATTGGTCTTCTCTGCCTTCATCGTTGGCTTTTTGAAGCTCTTATTCTTGCGTCCAAATTTTGGACCTTTCTTTGGTTGCTTTTTGGGCCTTTTATTAGCCCTGCTGGTGAAGGCGGCAAAGACATCCTCATGTCCTTTCCCTTTCACATTCCCCCTAAAGGCCTTAGAAATGGCTGCCTAAATCATCTTGTTGATTGTAGCCTCATCCAAAACAGAAACATTTTGGGTAGACGTAGGTGGTCCACTATTAGGCGGCGCATTGATAGTCGGTGCTACTGGCTCACTAGTGCCCTCTTCATTTACATTCTCCTCACCCCTCTTATTAACCTTTCAATATTCTCTTTCTCTTTCTTTTATGGTAATTATAAAAAATTAATTTATTTCACTTATTATTTTGGTATATATTAATTAAATATTAGGAATGATATTTTTATTAAATACTAATTACTTTTATGGTAATAATTTCTTTTACGGTAATAATCAACAATTAATTTATTTCACTCATTATTTTTGTATATATTAATTAAATATTGGGAATTATATTTTTATTAAATAATAAGTACTTTGAAAATTATACTAATTTAATAAAATTAAGCATTTATTTAATCATATATTAGTTGAATGATTTGGAAGTTGATTTGGTATGAGCTTTTATAGTTGAAGAAAATACTATTCTAGATAAAAAAATAATAATTCAAAAAGAAGTATCTTGGGGACGCGTAAATAATAAACCTGTAGTTTAAAATTTTTTTTAATTTAATTTCTAAACTATAATAAGTTCATTGTACTAGTTAAAAAATATAGTTTCTTAAACCTCAGGTGTTATCAATTGTAGTCATAAGGGAGTTTTTTTCCTTACCTTAGTATTCAAAGCACAAAGACACTCCTTCTTAGCTCTAAAGGTTCATCATTTCTACCTTATACATATAACCACTTATGAATTTCTCTTTTAAATAAAAGATCAGAACATTTTTTGCTTACCTTAGTATTCAAAGCACAAAGACACTCCTCCTTAGCTCCAAAGGTTCATCCTTTCTACCTTATACATATAACCACTTATGAATTTCTCTTTTAATTAAAAGATCAGAACAACTAGGGTTTTGAAACTCACATTAAACCCTGAAATTGAAGTTCTTTAAGTGTGGATGGTGATCTCCTTTGAAAATCAACTTGAAATCCTACGAAAATTTGAGAATAAAAATGCTTGGATTAGTGGCTTTTATGGATACTTAAATCATATGGATTTGTATAAAAAGACCATTATACCCTTGGTTACCGTTTATGCCATTTAACCATATCAATCAACTTTATGACCATTCTACCCTCATTTCTCTTCAATGACATCACCCCTTACACTTTATAATGGCCACATCTCAAAATACATGTAAATTGTCCATTTTACCCTCCCATTCAAAAAACCAAAAAAATAAAAATTAAAAAAAGAAGAAAATTACTTGAAAAGGTAAATTTCATGCCTCAAGGCTTCAGAATAATAATGCGGGGTTTACAGTTAAACAACATACCCATGACAACATCTAGAGTGGCTAGCGCATCTTGTCGTGTCGGAGCAAACAACATACCCATGACACAACCCATCCTGGCCCTCCTTATCCCATGGAATCCAGGTGCTCCCGTTAGACTCAGGTGACCAAGTCGTGCCACGTGAAAAGCCGTAAAACCTGTTTTTAGAATACACTTTCTATAAAACCATTCTCTTATTTTCACATGAAATGTGTGTGTGTGTGTGTGTGTGTGTCTATATATTCCTTAGAATATTCTCTTTCTCTTTCTTTTATGGTAATAATCAGCAATTAATTTATTTCACTTATTATTTTTGTATATATTAATTAAATATTAGGAATGATATTTTTATTAAATAATAATTACTTTTATGGTAATAATAAACAATTAATTTATTTCACTCATTATTTTTGTATATATTAATTGAATATTGGGAATGATATTTTTATTAAATATTCTTTAGAATATTCTCTTTCTCTTTCTTTTATGGGAATAATTTCTTTTATGGTAATAATCAACAATTAATTTATTTCACTCAGTAGAATATTCTCTTTCTTTTTCTTTTATGGTGATAATTTCTTTTATGGTAATAATCAACAATTAATTTATTTCGCTCATTATTTTTGTATATTTTAATTAAATATTGGGAATTATATTTTTATTAAATAATAATTACTTTGAAAATTATACTAATTTAATAAAATTAAGCATTTATTTAATCATATATTAGTTGAATGATTTGGAAGTTGATTTGGTATGAGCTTTTATAGTTGAAGAAAATACTATTCTAGATAAAAAAATAATAATTCAAAAAGATGTATTGTTCATTCAAGCTTTTGAGATCTGTGGCTTATTTCAAAAAGATGTATTGTCCATTCAAGCTTTTGAGATTTGTGGATTATTCAAAAAGATGTATCGTGCATTCAAGTTCTTGAGATTTGTGGCTTATTTCAAAAAGATGTTTTATCAATTCAAACTTTTGAGATTTGTGGCTTATTTCAAAAAGATGTATTGTCCATTCAAGTTTTTGAGATTTGTGGCTTATTCAAAAAGATATATTGTCCATTCAAGCTTTTTAGATTTGTGGATTATTCAAAAAAATGTATTGTCCATTCAAGCTTTAGAAATTTGCGGCTTATCACAACCCCTACCACCGACTTGCCCGGCGGCAGGTAACTAGCCGAAGATACTAGAGTAGACTCATCTGAGTCGATCCGTTCTTTGGAGTTCCCACCGCCCACATTTAGATCCCGGAGGCGCCGAAACAGTACTCTTGATGGGACGAGATAGCAGTAGCAGGAAGCTGTGCTGATAGTGGAGGTGGCGGAGATGGCTGAAAGAAATCATGTGTAAATTCTTTTAAATTATGAACACGAGGTTAGTCATTTCTTCGTATTGTCCCTGTAGCGGTGGAATTTTGGATGATGGAGGTGTAGGGATTTAATCGTTATTTAAATGGCCAGACCTCCGAATTTTACATTTATAAAAATATCCTAAAATTATTTTTGAATGTTTTTTTTTTTATTATTATTATTTAGGAAAGAGGCACACTTATATCATCTTCAACCCATTGCACCAAATTGGTGTGATTTTTGCTGTAAAACACTATTGTATGGTAATAATCAACATTTAATTTATTTCACTCATTAGAATATTCTTTAAAATATTTTTTTGAATATTCTCTTTCTTTTTCTTTTATGGTAATAATTTCTTTTATGGTAATAATCAACAATTAATTTATTTCACTCATTATTTTTTATATATTAATTAAATATTGGGAATGATATTTTTATTAAATATTCTTTAGAATATTCTCTTTCCTCTTTTTCTTTTTATGGTAATAATCAACAATTAATTTATTTCACTCATTAGAATATTCTATAAAATATTCTTTAGAATATTCTCTTTCCTTTTCTTTTATGGTAATAATCAACAATTAATTTATCTCACTCATTATTTTTGTATATATTAATTAAATATTGGGATTGATATTTTTATTAAATAATACTTACTTTGAAAATTATACTAATTTAATAAAATTAAGCATTTATTTAATCAAATATTTGTTGAAAGATTTGGTAGTTGATTTGGTATGAGCTTTTATAGTTGAAGAAAATACTATTCTAGATAAAAAATAATAATTCAAAAATATGTATTGTCCATTCAAGCTTTTGAGATTTGTTGATTATTCAAAAGATGTATTGTCCATTCAAGCTTTTGAGATTTGTGGCTTATTTCAAAAAAATGTATTGTCAATTCAAACTTTTTAGATTTGTGGCTTATTTCAAAAAGATGTATTGTCCATTCAAGCTTTTGAGATTTGTGGCTTATTAAAAAAGATGTATTGTATATTCAAGCTTTTGAGATTTGTTGCTTATTAAAAAGATGTATTGTCCATTCAAGCTTTTGAGATTTGTGGCTTATTCAAAAAGATGTATTGTCCATTCAAGCTTTTTAGATTTGTAGCTTATTTTAAAAGATGTATTGTTCATTCAAGCTCAAAAAGATGTGTTGTCCATTCAAGCTTTCAATTCAACCTTATGTTATAAAAAGAGCATACAACACATTAGTTTTCATCACATCTCTTCTATTTCCTCTTAGAAAAAAAATCATATATCTTCTTCATTTGTGTTACAAAATGACTACACAACGAAGTTCTTCGTACACAAATGAAGAATACATGCATCTATGTCATATTTATCTTGATGTTTCTCAAAACCCGATTTTAGGTATAAACCAATCTAGTGATCAATTGTGGTCTCGAGTTGAGCTTGACTACAATAGTTTCAAACCCGTGTTTCTTACTCAGGTTCAAAACAAAAGATCTTTACATTGTTGAATGCATCTGATCTTTAGAGCTATTGGCAAAGTGAGGGGATGCGTACATCAAATTGAAAAAACGAATCCAAGTGGTGCTTCTGAGCAAGATATTGTGAGTATTTGTTACATTTAATTAATTTTCTTTAACTAATTGATTTAACGTTATATGTACATTGTTTTGTAGATGATTCAAGCCAAAATGTTACTAGCACAAGATAAAAGTTAGAAGAAAGGTTTCAAATTTGATCATGTGTGGCCTATACTTAAGGATATTGAAAAATTTACGAGATAATGTTAACTAGCCGTAAGTATTTCAAAGGACAAAGGTAGGTTTGTATCACAAGAATCAGAGACTCCCACTTGAAAGTCTCCTCGATCGGTGCCTTGTGACATGTCGTCAAATTCTCTAAACATAAATGATGAAAATATTGGGGGTAGTTCAACTCAATGACCCATTGGGGTGAAGAAAGCAAAATTTAAAAGGAAAAATGATAAAGAAGTTTTAAATAGTTTTGAAACTATTACAGAAGAAAATTGACAGCTCACTGCTATTTTCAATCAGGGCAACTCAGCTAGGGCACAAAATTATGAAATCCAAATGAAAAAATTGGCTTTGGCAAAATATCGAGAAGATAACAAATTTTTATTCAAGGATTTGAAATCCATAACCGATCCAACCCTACGTGAGTTTTCTCAAAATGAGCAATAAAGAATTATGCAAAAAAGAGCTCAACAACAAGATCAAGGACTTCAAAATAACTCTAATTCTTTCCAATATTTTGATGGTCTTACAGGATTCGGAACTAATCTACCGGAACACTTTAGTTATTTTAGTTTATGTTGTATTTTCTTTTAATTTTAGTGTTTTTAAATTAGTGTTAATTTTTATTTTGAGTTATTGTAGTTTAATATTTGCATTGAATAAAGTTTTGTTTTTAATTTTTCATCATTTTTTGAATTATATAATTATTATGAATTTATTATTATAAATATTAATATGAATAATAATCAAATTAACTTAAATACAAATAACAAAAAAAAAAAAAAAATTGTATGAACAGTACCACGCCAATTTGGTGTGGATGAACAGTGCTGCACCAAATTTGTACGATAAATGGCGCTGCATTGCAGCAGCAGGTTCACGCTTTTTTGGTGTTTTTCACACCAAAATAGCAATAGCGTGGCTTGGAGATGCCCTTAGGATTCATTAAACATGTAAAAGGGTTAAACTTATAAGATTTAAACACATGTGGGTAAAATATAATTAACGTTTGTTTAAATTTTGAAATTTCAAAACGAGCCCCCACCCTTCAAAATCGCTTAATCGAGCCATATACCCAAAAAAGACTGCCAAACACATTTCGTTTCTCTGCGATTTTTGGCAACAACAGTGCCCTAATTCCGACAAATATTCGATCCTAAAGCTTCCTTACACAAAACCATGGCTGATATTCATAAAGAAGAGGAAAACCTAACCCCACTCTGAATCCTAGACTCCGGCGGCTAGCAATTCAAAGGTTGTCGAAGAAGACACTCTGGTGGATCATCCAATGAGAAGATCAGATCATCGAAGAATTCCCTATGCAAGTAATGTTAATTGGGCAATAACATTGCATAGTAGGCATGTTGAATGTCTCCAATGAATATCATGTGATGGTATTAGTGTGGGTGATTATAAGAGGTATGTCAGTAAGACATTAGCATGGAAAAATGGTTAGTGAACTATTTATCGAAAATGACAGATTATGATGAATTACATGGACGTGGTCAATGATGCATCGTAGGATCGTGCTAGTGTACCATTGATCCTTAGACCTGAGACATCACGGTTGAATTCAACATAGGATGCATATGGTTCATATGGAGTATAAGCACGAGACTAGTCACGTCTTGTGTAATAAGCCAGTTTGTTCAAATGTTATTCATGTGCGAGGACAAGTGATGGTCAAGATGGGATCCGTTAACTCAAAATAGTCCAATCTCGAGTTCCCAGACGAATGTCAATAAACATTGGAAAAGGGAAATCTCTGGCCAGAGTATAATGAATGTCAAATGAAAGGTAGTTTCATGTTGACGAGTTCCATTGTATCGATTGACAATTCGATTAAAGATTAAGTTAAGGGTTTTGACATACCATGAACCATTCCTAATCGGGATTAGATGACAAAGGGATTTTACTACACAATACGTACGATCAGAAATGGTCACTACAACATTATGCATTTCTAGCCATGGTGTTCATTGTAGCTAAAAGTATGAATTTGCATAGCTAAATGGTTTAGCTAGGAATGCAATGTTTTGTAGCTTATCGTAGCTAGAAGTGGCGTAGCTAAAAGTTAGCCATATAACTTTTTACTTACATAGCTAACAATTTATATTTTTTACTATGGATGAGATTAATATGTAACTAAAAACTTATGTGTTTTTGCCATTTATAGCTATGTTTGCATTTTAGGTACACAAATATAAATTTATAACTAAAACTTGAAAATTTTTGCTACAAAATTAATGTCCAATGCAAATATATTAACATTTTAGCTACGTAACCACTAAATTCATAACTAAATAAAAAGATTATTTGCTACATATATAATGAGTTTGTAGCTAAATATTAAATTATTTGCTAATAACATATAGAAATCATATCTATATAATAACACTAACACTAATATAATAACATGATATTATAATAATAACACTAACACTAACAGCCAAAAACAAAAAAGGAAGAACTGTTGGCAGTGGCTTAATATAATAATATGATATTGATATAAAACCAATTCATTACTTAATATCACCATTAACTTAGAATAAGAATATAAAATAAAGTGGTTGAATATTATAATCTTCATGTTGGCCAAATAGCAAATACAATTACAGCATAAATTGGCTATATTTGGTTATGAATGTCTTAAAGTATTAATTAAAGTTGCAAAGAACCCACATGAAAGTGATAAAACCAGCAGCAAACTAATAAACATATTTGCTATCAATATTTAAATGTTTAAAACCAAACCAAATTGATAACAAAATATAACTAAATAATCTAAATAAAGTAAAACAAATCAAATTAAACTTACTAGTGCTTTAAAAAGACCCAAGGAAGTTAGCAGCACGGGGTCCTTTTCAAACAATTGAGAGTACGTTATGATATTCTTAAACCCACTCCTAACTAAAACAAAAACAAAGGAACAAAAACAAAATTAGAAGTAAGACTCCAAAAACAAACAATTGGGAGTATTGTTATGTTAGGGTTAAAGGAATTAGAGATAAAGTTTTGTGATAAGAAGGGAAACAAGAAAAATTTAATTTCACTTACTTGATTAACCAAAACCGTGTGATTTGCTTGGAACGAAGTCTTGTTTAGGAATTTCATTTTGAAGAAGCAAGTGCCATGACTGGAGAAGACAAATACCATAAAAAAAAAAATTCATATTTTAGAAAAGCTAATAGATAACACTTTACAGTTCATATTAAGCCATTCATCTTATCACCCAATATCAAAGAAGCAATTGAGCCCAAAACCAGAAGTCTAACCACTCGAATGAGAAACAACAGGCGTACAAAGCTGAAGACTGAGAGGTAGGAAGTGAATCAGCGACCTTTGGCGTCTGGGAGACTTAGAAATTGGCACCAGAGATTTGATTTTGACGAGCGGCGAGCTTCATTTTTTTTCCTTTTCTTCCCCAATTCGTGAAATTACAAACCCCAGATTCAGATTTTTGTTTTATGTATTTTGACTTTTGATTTGTAAAAATAAAAATTATAGAAAACCCCCCATTTTTTAAGAATACTTTTTTCACCCCGGTTCCTGGCAGGGTATCATGCCCAGGTTCTAATTTCGGTTCTTGGTTCGTACACCATAGGAACTGGAACTGGAATCAACCGGTTCCACAAAATGGGAACCGGAACTTACCCTATGCAGGCCGGTTCTGGGTAGGAATCGGAGCCAGTTTCCCGTGTACCTGTTGGTTCCGATTCAGTCTTGATTTCATGCTCACCCCTAGCAACAATGGACTTGACCTAATTAAATAATAATAAGGTCCATGGGCTTAAGCTATTTAAATAATAATAAGGTCAACCATAACTAAGGTTAAACAAAGCATCTTATTAATTAATCTTATAATTTATGATGTATATAAATTATTTATTAAATTATTCACATTTAAAAGATAAATTACATAAATTATGATGAAGAAAATCAAATTATACATATTTAAGATAAATAATTTGAATTATAAATGATGAATAAGATAAATAATCTTTACATAGTGGGGTTTTTACACAAGCTAATCATGGTCTCATGTGATTCAATTAAGTTCAATTTTTATAAGCAAACTTATATTCTTATTATAAATAATACGAAAAGATATTGTGAATTAAATCACAAGTGGTTTGAATCAATTGCAATTGATATCTTGAGAACAATTTATTAAATCACAAGGAGACGAAAGCCACTTAAATCATACCATTGCTAAGCTATGAATTTTTTTATTTCTTGTTCATAAAATGAACTTGCACATAAATCTCCAACTTAAACAATGAATTTTTTTTTTTTAAAAAAAAAGGTAATTTTGATGTATTTTATATAATTTAATTTGTATCATATCTCCTATAATTTTAATTGTATTTCATATGATTTAATTTGTTTTTTTTTCTATATTCTTGCATTTTTTATATATAATTAACAATAAACAAATGTTGTCATTCTCAAATATTAATAGTATTATTAACGCTATCATCATCATCATCATCGTCATCTAAAACATACATATAAGTCCATATATATAAATATGTAACATTACCAATTTTTATAATAGCTCATATCTCATACCTAAAATCATCTATATTTCATGAAGTGTTAGTTTTAAATCATCATAAAAAACCAAAAACCTTGAAGATCCTTTAAAATAAAATTTTATTTTAAAAAAACCCACACTCTTATTGAAGAGTTTTTTTAAGTTGGCTATTGGTTGAACGTTCTAATTTACTATTGACCTTAGGTGTGATTAACACTATGACTACAACTATTTAATTCATAAGTAATAAAAATATAATTTCTCAAGGTATGAATTAGAATATCTATAGCTGCACACTATAAGAATTGTAGCAAATTAATTTTCACATTCTTTATTTGCTACAAGTTCAAATAATTTATAGATAATGCACACGTACTAGCTATATCTTTAAACTAGTAGCTAATAATGATGCTATAATATTGTTACTACCCTGAAAATAAAATTTGTATAGCTAGATACCTTAATTAGCTACAAATTTCAATATTTTATAGCTAATGCACAAATAATAGCTATATAGTTAAACTCATAGCTAATAATGATACTATATGCCATGTAAATGAAATGTCTGTAGCTAAATACATTAATAAGCTACAATGTTTTACCATAGCTAATACATTGTAGCTAAATAAATAGTTATTGCCACAGTTTTAATAAGTTAAAGCAAGAGATCAATATTAGCTTCGAGGGAGAAAATCTTATCACTAAAATTATTTCAATTAGTTATAAATATTGACTTTCATTGCTGTAAATATGTATTTGTTATAGTTTTCCTTTTTGTAGCTAATTTTCATAGCTATATGTATATATTGTTGTAGTGGGTTCATTGGAGTTTACACTTCATTGTGGTTTAGGGGTGATGGAACATTGCTAGACGTCTACCATAATCAGTGGGAGTTTCGATTATAAAGAGTTATAACGAAACATATATTAGGCCCATGGCCAGATCACAGTAAACGAAAATGGTCACACTTAAAAATGCACAAAATTCTGTGACACTTTCTAAATCCACATTAATAAATCCAGTAATTCCCATATAATATATATGATTAATTATTCAAAAGCGAATGAATTCAGAAATATTAATCATCAATTTCTCTAATTTTAATTTTTTAGCCATAAGTGACATCTAATACAGAAGGACATACTATGTAAATGGAAGTGCAGGATTTTGTTTAAAACGAACTCATACACAACAATTCTCTTAGTCTCCTGAATGCACTATCCGACAAGATGTACAAGATATTCGTGGTGGATACCACTAATGATTTCTATCTCTTTCCAAAATTCTTGCTCCTCCACTCTCCATTCAGCTCTTGGCTTTTTTATAGCAACAAGTTCCCATCTCGAAGGACTCCTTTATAGACAATGCCAAAAGCACCTTCACCAAGTACTTTGTCTTTGGAGAAATTATTTGCAGCCTCCTTTAGTTCATAATAAGTAAATGTTTTGGCACTGCATGGTCAGAGGGCCGTGGACGCTGCCTAATTCCTGCGGACGATCTATCTGGAGAAACGGGAGAAAAAAAAAATAATCGGGAGATGCCCGTTCACATACATGGAAAACAACTATTGTAAATTACTTGATTCACTTGTTGCAGGAAACTGTTATTGTTGCCTATCTTGTTGCGTGTCACCTACAGAGATTAAAAAAGAGTATTTAAATTGAGTTCATAAGTGAAGCTTAAAAAAACCAAATCAAAGGAAATAATCAGGAGATGCCCATTCATATATATAGAAAGCAAATCTGAACACTTGTTGCTTGGAAATTTTTTGTTGCCGACCCTACTGAGTGTCACCTAGAGAGATTAAAAAAGATTATTTAAACTGAGTTCATAAGTCCAGTTTCTCATTAGCTCACAAGTTCATGTCTAGGACTTAAAACATTCAAATGTGTTTATGTATAATTGATTCACTTATGCTTGCTTTAGGTACATAATAATATGAAAATCAAAAGTTAATTAACAGGGAAGGAGAAATATTGATTAAATATGAAACGTTTATTGCAAGGAGAAATTTTTTTATTAAAAAATTTGGCTCTATAGGGAACACATAAATGAAAAAGGGAGAGGATAGTACATCTGAATTCGATATATTTTAGGATTTTAATCATTATATGCCAATAGCTGGTACAACCAATCTGCCTTGCCTAATTATATTAAAAGCTTCACGCTCAAAGTTTAAACAACATTGCCCATGACAACATCTAGAGTGGCTAGCACATCTTGTCGTGTCGGAGCAAACAACATAACCATGAAACAACCCATCCTAACCCTCCTTATCCCATGGAATCCAGGTGCTCCCGTTAGACTCAGGTGACCGAGACGTGCCACGTGAAAATCCGTAAAACCTGCAAAACCTTTTTTAAGAATATACTTTCTATAAAACCATTCTATTATTTTCATCATGAAACGTATACACATAATATATATATTCCTTAGAATATTCTCTTTCCCTTTCTTTTATGGTAATAATTTCATTTATGGCAATAATCAACCATTAATTTATTTCACTTATTATTTTTGTATATATTAATTAAATATTAGGAATGATATTTTTATTAAATAATAATTACTTTTATGGTAATAATCAACAATTAATTTATTTCACTCAGTAGAATATTCTCTTTCTTTTTCTTTTATGGTGATAATTTCGTTTATGGTAATAATCAACAATTCATTTATTTCACTCATTATTTTTGTATATATTAATTAAATATTGGGAATTATAATTTTATTAAATAATAATTACTTTGAAAATTACACTAATTTAATAAAATTAAGCATTTATTTAATCATATATTAGTTGAAAGATTTGGAAGTTGATTTGGTATGAGCTTTTATAGTTTAAGAAAATACTATTCAAGATAAAAAATAATAATTCAAAAAGATGTATTCTCCATTCAAGCTTTTGAGATTTGTGGCTTATTTCAAGAAGATGTACTGTCCATTTAAGCTTTTGAGATTTGTGGATTATTCAAAAAGATGTATCATGCATTCAACTTTTAAGATTTGTGGATTATTCAAAAAGATCTATCGTGCATTCAAGCTTTTGGGATTTGTGGCTTATTTCAAAAAGATGTAATTGTCAATTCAAACTTTTGAGATTTGTGGCTTATTTCAAAAAGATGTATTGTCCATTCAAGCTTTTGAGATTTGTGGCTTATTCAAAAAGATATATTGTCCATTCAAGCTTTTAAGATTTGTGAATTATTCAAAAAGATGTATTGTCCATTCAAGCTTTTGAGATTTGTGGATTATTCAAAAAGATGTATTGTCCATTCAAGCTTTAGAGATTTGTATCACAAGAATTAGAGGCTCCCACTTCAAAGTCTCCCCAATCGGTGCCTTGTGACATGTTGTCAAATTCTCTAAACATAAATGATGAAAAAATTGGGGGTAGGTCAGCTTAATGACCCATTGGGGTGAAGAAAGCAAAATTTAATAGGAAAAATGATAAAGAATTTTTAAACAGTTTTCAAACTATTCAAGAAGAAAATTGACAGCTCACTGTTATTTTCAATCGGGGCAACTCAGCTAGGGCACAAAATTATGAAATCCAAATGAAAAAATTGGCTTTGGCAAAATACAGGGAAGATAAAAAAATTTTATTCAAGGATTTGAAATCTGTCACACCCAGCCTTTTACCGGTTTGCCCGGTGGGCCTAGGCCCAAACCCGAATGTGAATTCTACTCAGTATTGTTTCTTCACCTCCCCCATGGCTCGAACCCATGGCCAAGGGGCTATAGGGAAATGGGAAGTACCATCGATCTAGTGGTAGAAGGTGGGACAAGTATTGAGTAGAATTCACACTCGGGTCTGGGCCTAGGCCCGCCGGGCAAGCCGTCAGAAGGCTGGGTGTGACAAAATCCATTACCGATCCAGGCGTACGTGAGATTTTTCAAAATGAGCAATCAAGAATTATGCAAAAAAGAGTCCAGCAACAAGGTCAAGGACCTCAAAATAACTCTAGTTCTTTCCAATATTTTGATGATCTTACAGGATTTGGACCTAATCTATCTGAATACTTTCGTTATTTTAGTTTATGTTGTATTTTCTTTTAATTTTAGTGTTTTTAAATTAGTATTAATTTTTATTTTGAGTTATTGTAGTTTAATATTTGCATTGAATAAAGTTTTGTTTTTAATTTTTCATCATTTTTTGAATTATATCATTATTATGAATTTATTATTATAAATATTAATATGAATAATAATCAAATTAACTTAAATACAAATAACAAAAAAAATAAAAAAAATGTATGAACAGTACCACGCCAATTTGGTGTGGATGAACAGTGTTGCACCAAATTTGGTGTGGCGCTATTCAACCACACCAAATTTGTGCAGCAAATGGCATTGCATTGGAGCAGCAGTTGCAAGCTATTTTGTGTTTTTCACACCAAAATAGCTTGGGTTGGAGATGCCCTTAGGATTCATTAAACATATCAAACGGGTTAAACTTATAAGATTTAAACACATGTGGGTAAAATATAATTAACGTTTGTTTAAATTTTGAAATTTGAAAACGAGCTCCCACCCTTCAAAATCGCTTAATCGGGCCATATACCCAAAAAAGACTGACGAACACATTTCGTTTCTCTATGATTTTTGGCAACAACAGTGCCCTAATTCTGACAAATATTCAATCGTAAAGCTTCCTTACACAAAACCATGGCTGATATTCATAAAGAAGAGGAAAACCTAACCCCACTCCGAATCTTAGACTCCGTCGGCTCCAGCAATTCAAAGGTTGTTGAAGAAGACACTCTGGTGGATCATCCAATGAGAAGATCAAATCATCGAAGAATTCCCTACGCAACTAATGTTAATTGGGCAATAACATTGCACAGTAGGCATGCTTTATGTCTCCATTGAATATCATGTGATGGTATTAGTGTGGGTGATAATAAGAGGTGTGTCACTAAGACAGCAGCATGGATAAATGGTTAATGAACTATTTATAGAAAATGATAGATTACGATGAATCACATGGGCGTGGTCAATGATGCATCATAGGATCGTGCTAGTGTACCACTGATCCTTAGACCTGAGACATCACGGTTGAATTCAACATATGATGCATATGGTTCATATGGAGTATAAGCACGAGACTAGTCACGTCTTGTGTAATAAGCCAGTTTGTTCATATGTTATTCATGTGTGAGGACAAGTGATGGTCAAGATGGGATCGTTAACTCAAAATAGTCCAATCTCGAGTTCCCAGACAAATGTCAATAAACATTGGAAAAGGGAAATCTCTGGCTTGAGTATAATGAATGTCAGATGAAAGGTAGTTTTATGTTGACGAGTTCCATTGTATCGATTGACAATTCGATTAAAGATTAAGTTAAGGGTTTTGACATACCATGAACCATTCCTAATCGGGATTAGATGACAAAGGGATTTTACTACACAATACGTGCGATAGAAATGGTTCATTGGAGTTTCACTTCATTGTGGTTTAGGGTTTATGGAACATTGCTAGACGTCTACCATAATAAGTGGGAGTTTCGATTATAAAGAGTTATAACAAAACATATATTAGGCCCATGGCTAGATCATAGTTAACCAAAATGGTCACACTTAAACATGCACAAAATGCTGTGACACTTTCTAAATCCACATTAATAAATCCAGTAATTCCCATATAATATATAGAATTATTATACAAAAGCGAATGAATTTAGAAATATTAATCACCAATTTCTCTAATTTTAATTGTTTAACCATAAGTGACATCTAATCACAGAAGGACATACTATGTAAATGGAAGTGCAAGATTTTGTTTGAAACGAACTTATACACAAGAATTCTCTTAGTCTTTTGAATGCACTATCCAACAAGATGTATAAGATATTCGTGGTGGATACCACTAATGATTTCTATCTCTTTCCAAAATTCTTGCTTCTCTAGTCTCCATTCAGCTCTTTGCTTTTTTATAGCAACAAGTTCCCATCTCGAAGGACTCCTTTATAGACAATGCCAAAAGCACCTTCCCCAAGTACATTGTCTTTGGAGAAATTATTTGTAGCCTCCGTTAGTTCATAATATGTAAATATTTTGGCATTGCACGATCAAAGGGCCGTCGATGCTGCCTAATTCCTACAAACGGTCTATCTAGAGAGACAGGAGTAAAAAAACAAAAGAAATAATCAGGGGATGCCCATTCACATATATGGAAAACAACTATTGTAAATTACTTGATTCACTTGCTGCAGGAAATTGTTATTTTTGCCTATCTTGTTACGTGTCACTAACAGAGATTAAAAAAGAGTATTTAAATTGAGTTCAAAAGTGAAGCTTAAAAAAACCAAATCAAAAGAAATAATCAGGAGATGCCGTGAAGACTCAAGAGTTCACGGAATTGAAGCAGGGTAATATGACTATTAGAGAGTATGCTACAATGTTTAACTCCTTAGCCCGTTTTTCTCCTACTATGGTGAGTACTCAACAGTGTGGTTAGAGAGATTTGTTAATGGATTGCACCCAAAAATTGCCCAGATTGTTATAGCGGGTGGTCAGCCTCCCAGACTTATAGTGAGGCCTGGGAACGGGCATTAAGAGCAGAGATTTATGTAATAAGGAGAGGTGGATGAAGAACCCCAAGTTGGTGATTGGTAGTTCTAGTTCGGGCTAGACAGAATTCAAAAAGTTGAAGTAGGGAAATTCCACTCAAGTCTCGGAGGACAAAGGAAAAGAAAAGTTTCCCCCAGCAAGGATTTCAAAAAGAAGGGTGGCAAGAATAAGAGGACTCTACAGCAACAACAGAGAAGGAGTAATCTTCCCCATTGTCAAAAATGTGGGAGGCAGCATAAAGGGAATTGTCTAATAGGGACCAATGCGTGTTTCAAATGTAAACAATCGGGACACATTGCAAAGGACTGTCAAGTTACTTCGGCTACGTCCCTTCAGATGTTAGGTTCATTGTCAGGGCAACCGGGACACATGGCAAAGGACTGTAAATTAATTGTTGATTATTACCATAAAAGAAAGAGAAAGAGAATATTCTAAAGAATATTTAATAAAAATATCATTCCCAATATTTAATTAATATATACAAAAATAATGAGTGAAATAAATTAATTGTTGATTATTACCATAAAACGTAATTATTATTTAATAAAAATATCATTCCCAATATTTAACTAATATATACAAAAATAATAAGTGAAATAAATTAATTGTTGATTATTGCCATAAATGAAATTATTACCATAAAAGAAAGAGAAAGAGAATATTCTAAGGAATATATATATGTGTGTGTGTGTGTGTGTGTGTATACGTTTCATGATGAAAATAAGAGAATGGTTTTATAGAAAGTGTATTCTAAAAACAGGTTTTGCAGGTTTTACGGATTTTCACGTGGCACGTCTCGATCGCCTGAGTCTAACGGGAGAGCCTGGATTCCATGGGATAAGGAGGGTTAGGATGGGTTGTGTCATGCGTATGTTGTTTGCTCCGACACGACAAGATGCACTAGCCACTCTAGATGTTGTCATGGGTATGTTGTTTAACTTTGAGCATGAAGCTTTTAACTTAATTAGGCAAGGCAGATTGGTTGTACCTGCTATCGGCATATAATGATTAAATTCCTAAAATATATCGAATTCAAATGTACTATCCTCTCCTCTTTTCATTTATGTGTTCCCTTATAGAGCCAAATTTTTTAATAAAAAAATTTCTCCTTGCAATAAACGTTTCATATTTAATCAATATTTCTCCTTCCCTGTGAATTAACTTTTGAGTTTCATATCATTATATACCTAAAGCAAGCATAAGTGAATTGAATGTTTTAAGTCCTAGACACGAACTTGTGAGCTTATGAGAAACTGGACTTATGAACTCAGTTTAAATATTGTTTTTTAATCTCTCTAGGTGACACTCAAGCAGGTCGGCAACAAAAAATTTCCAAGCAACAAGTAAGTGTTCAGATTTGCTTTCCATATATATGAATGGGCATCTCCTGATTATTTCTTTTGAAATCTCTATAGGTGACACACAACAAGGTAGGCAACAATAACAGTTTCCTGTAGCAAGTGAATCAAGTAATTTACAATAGTTGTTTTCCGTGTATGTGAACGGGCATCTCCTGAATTATTTCTTTTGTTTTTTTTTCTCCTGTCTCTCTAGATGGATCGTCTGCAGGAATTAGGCAACATCCACGACCCTCTAACCGTGCATTCCAAAACATTTACTTATTATGAACTAAAGGAGGTTGCAAATAATTTCTCCAACGACAAAGTACTTGGTGAAGGTGCTTTTGGCATTGTCTATAAAGGAGTCCTTCGAGATGGGAACTTGTTTCTATAAAAAAGCAAAGAGCTGAATGGAGATTGGAGGAGCAAGAATTTTGGAAAGAGATAGAAATAATTAGCGGTATCCACCACGAATATCTTGTACATCTTGTCGGATAGTGCATTCGAGAGACTAAGAGAATGCTTGTGTATGAGTTCGTTTCAAACAAAATCCTGCACTTCCATTTACATAGTATGTCCTTCTGTGATTAGATGTCACTTATGGTTAAAAAATTAAAATTAGAGAAATTGGTGACTAATATTTCTGAATTCATTCTTGAATAATAATCGTATATATTATATGGGAATTACTGGATTTATTAATGTGGATTTAGAAAGTGTCACAGCATTTTGTGCATTTTTTAGTGTGACCAATTTGGTTCACTGTGATCAAGCCATGGGCCTAATATATGTTTCGTTATAACTCTTTATAATTGAAAATCCCACTGATTATGGTAGACGTCTAGCAATGTTCCATAACCCCTAAACCATAATGAAGTGTAAACTCCAATGAACCATTTCTAATCGTACGTATCGTGTAGTAAAATCCCTCCGTCATCTAATCCCAATTAAGAATGGTTCATGGTATGTCAAAACCCTTAACTTAATCTTTAATCGAATTGTCAATCGATACAATGGAACTCGTCAACATGAAACTACCTTTCATCTAACATTCATTATACTCTGGCGAAAGATTTCCCTTTTCCAATGTTTATTGACATTCGTCTAGGAACTCGAGATTTGACTATTTTGAGTTAATGCATCCCATCTTGACCATCGCTTGTCCTCGCAAATGAATAACATATGAACAAACTGGCTTATTACAATAGTGTTTTATAGCAAAAATCACACCAATTTGGTGCAATGGGTTGAAGATGATCTAAGTGTGCCTCTTTTCTAAATTAAAAAAAATTCAAAAAAAATTTCAGGATATTTTTTTAAATGTAAAATTGGGAGGTCTGGCCATTTAAATAACGATTAAATCCCTACACCTCCATCATCCAAAATTCCACCGCTACAACGACAATACGAAGAAATGACTAACCTCGTGTTCATAATTTAAAAGAATTTACACATGATTTCTTCCGGCCATCTCCGCCACCTCCACTACCTGCACAGGTTCCTGCTGCCGCCATCTCCTCCCATCAAGTATACTGTTTCGGCGCCTCCGCGATCTAAATGCGGGCGACGGGAACTCCAAAGAACGGATCGACTCGCGGTCTGCTCCCAAGATCGTTCGGCTAGTTGCTGCCGCAGCGAGTCGTAGTAGGGGTTGTGATAAGCCACAAATCTCTAAAGCTTGAATGCACAATACATCTTTTTGAATAATCCACAAATCTCAAAAGCTTGAATGGACAATACATCTTTTTGAATAATCCACAAAAAGCTTGAATGGACAATATATCTTTTTGAATAAGCCACAAATCTCAAAAGCTTGAATGGACAATACATCTTTTTGAAATAAGCCACAAATCTCAAAAGTTTGAATTGACAATACATCTTTTTGAAATAAGCCACAAATCTCAAAAGTTTGAATTGACAATACATCTTTTTGAAATAAGCCACAAATCTCAAAAGCTTGAATGCACGATACATCTTTTTGAATAATCCACAAATCTCAAAAGCTTGAATGGACAATACATCTTTTTGAAATAAGCCACAGATCTCAAAAGCTTGAATGGACAATACATCTTTTTGAATTATTATTTTTTTATCTAGAATAGTATTTTCTTCAACTATAAAAGCTCATACCAAATCAACTTCCAAATCATTCAACTAATATATGATTAAATAAATGCTTAATTTTATTAAATTAGTATAATTTTCAAAGTAATTATTATTTAATAAAAATATAATTCCCAATATTTAATTTAATTAATATATACAAAAATAATGAGTGAAATAAATGAATTGTTGATTATTACCATAAAAGAAAAAGAAAGAGAATATTCTACTGAGTGAAATAAATTAATTGTTGATTATTACCATAAAAGAAAGAGAGAGAGAATATTCTAAAGAATATTTCATAAAAATATCATTCCCAATATTTAATTAATATATACAAAAATAATGAGTGAAATAAATTAATTGTTGATTATTACCATAAGAGAAATTATTACCATAAAAGTAATTATTATTTAATAAAAATATCATTCCTAATATTTAATTAATGTATACAAAAATAATAAGTGAAATAAATTAATTGTTGATTATTTCCATAAAAGAAATTATTACCATAAAAGAAAGAGAAAGAGAATATTCTAAGGAATATATATATAGGAGGGGCGAGGAGAATGTCAATGAGTAAAGGGTATGGCTACGATGCGTTCACGAAAGGTTAATAGGAGGGGCGAGGAGAATGTCAATGAAGAGGGCACTAGTGAGCCAGTAGCGACTATCAATGCGCCCCCTAATAGTGGACCACCACTATCTACCCAAAATGCTTCTGTTTTGGATGAGGTACTAATCAACAAGATGATTTAGGCAACCATTACTAAGGCCTTTAGGAGGAATGTGAAAGGGAAAGGACATGAGGATGTCTTTGCCGCCTTCACCAGCAGGGCCAATAAAAGGCCCAAAAAGCAACCAAAGAAAGGTCCAAAAGTTGGACCCAAGAATAACTTCAAAAAGCCGGCGGCGAAGGCGAGCAGAAGGCCAATGCAAAGGGAAAATGTTTCCCTGCATGGAGAAGATGGACTACGGAAGAGGAACTGTCCATAATACTGAATAGTCTGAGGAAAGGCAAAGGAAAAGGGCCAGTACGAACCAATGTCTTATGATTGAATATGAATTAAGTGTTAATTCAGATAGTCATTCCTTATCCCTAGAGTATAAGTAACCAAGTGAATTAACACTTATACTCTCCATGATAGGAATGACTATCTGAATTAACACTTAATTCATATTCAATCATAAGACATTGGTTCGTACCTGGTTTTCCTTTGCCTTTCCTCCGACTATTCGTATATTGAGGAGATTCCTCTTCCGTGTCCATCTTCTCCACAGTGGAAACATTTTCCCTTTGCATTGGTCTTCTCTGCCTTCACCGTTGGCTTTTTGAAGCTCTTATTCTTGGGTCCAAATTTTGGACCTTTCTTTGGTTGCTTTTTGGGCCTTTTATTGGCCCTCTGTGAAGGCGGCAAAGACATCCTCATGTCCTTTCCCTTTCACATTCCCCCTAAAGGCCTTAGTAATGGCTGCCTGAATCATCTTGTTGATTGTAGCCTCATCCAAAAGCAAGCAGGGGTGAGCGATGGTCCTATTAGGCGGCGCATTGATAGTCGGTGCTCTCGGCTCACTAGCCCTCTTCATTGACATTCTCCTGCCCTCCTATTAACCTTTCGTGAACGCATCGTAGCCTATATATATATATATATATATATATATATATATATATATATATATATATATATATATATTCTTTCTTTCTTTTCTTTTATGGTAATAATAAAAAATTAATTTATTTCACTTATTATTTTGGTATATATTAATTAAATATTAGGAATGATATTTTTATTAAATAATAATTACTTTTATGGTAATAATTTCTTTTACGGTAATAATCAACAATTAATTTATTTCACTCATTATTTTTGTATATATTAATTAAATATTGGGAATGATATTTTTATTAAATATTCTTTAGAATATTCTCTTTCTCTTTCTTTTATGGTAATAATCAACAATTAATTTATTTCAATAGTAGAATATTCTCTTTCTTTTTCTTTTATGGTAATAATCAACAATTCATTTATTTCACTCATTATTTTTGTATATATTAATTAAATATTGGGAATTATATTTTTATTAAATAATAAGTACTTTGAAAATTATACTAATTTAATAAAATTAAGCATTTATTTAATCATATATTAGTTGAATGATTTGGAAGTTGATTTGGTATGAGCTTTTATAGTTGAAGAAAATACTATTCTAGATAAAAAAATAATAATTCAAAAAGAAGTATCTTGGGGACGCGTAAATAATAAACCTGTAGTTTAAAAAATATTTTTTTTAATTTAATTTAATAATAATATTTTTTTCCTTACCTTAGTTCCCCCTATTATACATATAACCACTTATGAATTTCTCTTTTAATTAAAAGATCAGAACATTTTTTCCTTACCTTAGTATTCAAAGCACAAAGACACTCCTCCTTAGCTCCAAAGGTTCATCCTTTCTACCTTATACATATAACCACTTATGAATTTCTCTTTTAATTAAAAGATCAGAACAACTAGGGTTTTGAAACTCACATTAAACCCTGAAATTGAAGTTCTTTAAGTGTGGATGGTGATCTCCTTTGAAAATCAACTTGAAATCCTACGAAAATTTGAGAATAAAAATGCTTGGATTAGTGGCTTTTATGGATACTTAAATCATATGGATTTGTATAAAAAGACCATTATACCCTTGGTTACCGTTTATGCCATTTAACCATATCAATCAACTTTATGACCATTCTACCCTCATTTCTCTTCAATGACATCACCCCTTACACTTTATAATGGCCACATCTCAAAATACATGTAAATTGTCCATTTTACCCTCCCATTAAAAAAAAAAATTACTTGAAAAGGTAAATTTCATACCTCAGGGCATCAGAATAATAACGCGGGGTTTACAGTTAAACAACATACCCATGACAACATCTAGAGTGGCTAGCGCATCTTGTCGTGTCGGAGCAAACAACATACCCATGACACAACCCATCCTGGCCCTCCTTATCCCATGGAATCCAGGCGCTCCCTGTTAGACTCAAGTGACCGAGACGTGCCACGTGAAAATCCAGTAAAACCTGCAAAACCTGTTTTTAGAATACACTTTCTATAAAACCATTCTCTTATTTTCATCATGAAATGTGTGTGTATATATATATATATTCCTTAGAATATTCTCTTTCTCTTTCTTTTATGGTAATAATTTCTTTTATGGTAATAATCAGCAATTAATTTATTTCACTTATTATTTTTGTATATATTAATTAAATATTAGGAATGATATTTTTATTAAATAATAATTACTTTTATGGTAATAATCAACAATTAATTTATTTCACTCATTATTTTTGTATATATTAATTAAATATTGGGAATGATATTTTTATTAAATATTCTTTAGAATATTCTCTTTCTTTATTTCAACAATTAACCTTAATTTCACCTAGTAATAATCAATAATTAATTTATTTCACTCAGTAGAATATTCTCTTTCTTTTTCTTTTATGGTGATAATTTCTTTTATGGTAATAATCAACAATTAATTTATTTCGCTCATTATTTTTGTATATTTTAATTAAATATTGGGAATTATATTTTTATTAAATAATAATTACTTTGAAAATTATACTAATTTAATAAAATTAAGCATTTATTTAATCATATATTAGTTGAATGATTTGGAAGTTGATTTGGTATGAGCTTTTATAGTTGAAGAAAATACTATTCTAGATAAAAAAATAATAATTCAAAAAGATGTATTGTCCATTCAAGCTTTTGAGATTTGTGGATTATTCAAAAAGATGTATCGTGCATTCAAGTTTTTGAGATTTGTGGCTTATTTCAAAAAGATGTATTGTCAATTCAAACTTTTGAGATTTGTGGCTTATTTCAAAAAGATGTATTGTCCATTCAAGCTTTTTAGATTTGTGGATTATTCAAAAAAATGTATTGTCCATTCAAGCTTTAGAGATTTGCGGCTTATCACAACCCCTACCACCGACTTGCCCGACGGCAGGCAACTGGCCGACGATACTGGAGCAGACCCGCCTGAGTCGATCCGTTCTTTGGAGTTCCCACCACCCGCATTTAGATCGCGGAGGCGAAACAATACACTTGATGGGAGGAGATGGCGGTAGCAGGAAGCTGTGTCGGTAGTGGAGGTGGCGGAGATGGCCGAAAGAAATCATGTGTAAATTCTTTTAAATTATGAACACGAGGTTAGTCATTTCTTCGTATTGTCCCTGTAGCGGTGGAATTTTGGATGATGGAGGTGTAGGGATTTAATCGTTATTTAAATGGCCAGACCTCCCAATTTTACATTTATAAAAATATCCTGAAATTATTTTTGAATGTTTTTTTTATTTAGAAAAGAGGCACACTTAGATCATCTTCAACCCATTGCACCAAATTGGTGTGATTTTTTGCTGTAAAACACTATTGTATGGTAATAATCAACATTTAATTTATTTCACTCATTAGAATATTCTTTAAAATATTTTTTCGAATATTCTCTTTCTTTTTCTTTTATGGTAATAATTTCTTTTATGGTAATAATCAACAATTAATTTATTTCACTCATTATTTTTGTATATATTAATTAAATATTGGGAATGATATTTTTATTAAATATTCTTTAGAATATTCTCTTTCTTTTCTTTTTTTTATGGTAATAATTTCTTTTATGGTAATAATCAACAATTAATTTATTTCACTCATTAGAATATTCTATAAAATATTCTTTAGAATATTCTCTTTCCTTTTCTTTTATGGTAATAATCAACAATTAATTTATCTCACTCATTATTTTTGTATATTAATTAAATATTGGGATTGATATTTTTATTAAATAATACTTACTTTGAAAATTATACTAATTTAATAAAATTAAGCATTTATTTAATCAAATATTTGTTGAATGATTTGGTATGAGCTTTTATAGTTGAAGAAAATACTATTCTAGATAAAAAATAATAATTCAAAAATATGTATTGTCCATTCAAGCTTTTGAGATTTGTTGATTATTCAAAAAGATGTATTGTCCATTCAAGCTTTTGAGATTTGTGGCTTATTTCAAAAAAATGTATTGTCAATTCAAACTTTTTAGATTTGTGGCTTATTTCAAAAAGATGTATTGTCCATTCAAGCTTTTGAGATTTGTGGCTTATTCAAAAAGATGTATTGTCCATTCAAGCTTTTGAGATTTGTGGATTATTCAAAAAGATGTATTGTCCATTCAAGCTTTTGAGATTTGTGGCTTATTTAAAAAGATGTATTGTCCATTCAAGCTTTTTAGATTTGTAGCTTATTTTAAAAGATGTGTTGTTCATTCAAGCTTTCAATTCAACCTTATGTTATAAAAGAGCATACAACACATTAGTTTTCATCACATCTCTTCTATTTCCTCTTAGAAAAAAAATCATATATCTTCTTCATTTGTGTTACAAAATGACTACACAACGAAGTTCTTCGTACACAAATGAAGAATACATGCATCTATGTCATATTTATCTTGATGTTTCTCAAAACCCGATTTTAGGTATAAACCAATCTAGTGATCAATTGTGGTCTCGAGTTGAGCTTGACTACAATAGTTCCAAACCCGTGTTTCTTACTCAGGTTCAAAACAAAAGATCTTTACATTGTTGAATGCATCTGATCTTTAGAGCTATTGGCAAAGTGAGGGGATGCGTACATCAAATTGAAAAAACGAATCCAAGTGGTGCTTCTGAGCAAGATATTGTGAGTATTTGTTACATTTAATTAATTTTCTTTAACTAATTGATTTTAACGTTATATGTACATTGTTTTGTAGATGATTCAAGCCAAAATGTTACTAGCACAAGATAAAAGTTACAAGAAAGGTTTCAGATTTGATCATGTGTGGCCTATACTTAAGGATATTGAAAAATTTATAGATAATGTTAATGCCGTAGAAGTATTTCAAAGGCAAACCGGTAGGTTTGTATCACAAGAATCAGAGACTCCCACTTGAAAGTCTCCCCAATCGGTGCCTTGTGACATGTCGTCAAATTCTCTAAACATAAATGATGAAAATATTGGGGGTAGTTCAGCTCAACGACCCATTGGGGTGAAGAAAGCAAAATTTAAAAGGAAAAATGATAAAGAAGTTTTAAACAGTTTTGAAACTATTACAGAAGAAAATTGACAGCTCACTGCTATTTTCAATCAGGGCAACTCAGCTAGGGCACAAAATTATGAAATCCAAATGAAAAAAATTGGCTTTGGTGAATATCGAGAAGATAACAAATTTTTATTCAAGGATTTGAAATCCATAACCGATCCAAGCCTACGTGAGTTTTTTCAAAATGAGCAATCAAGAATTATGCAAAAAAGAGCTCAACAACAAGGTCAAGGACCTCAAAATAACTCTAATTCTTTCCAATATTTTGATGGTCTTATAGGATTCGGAACTAATCTACCGGAACACTTTAGTTATTTTAGTTTATGTTGTATTTTCTTTTAATTTTAGTGTTTTTAAATTAGTGTTAATTTTTATTTTGAGTTATTGTAGTTTAATATTTGCATTGAATAAAGTTTTGTTTTTAATTTTTCATCATTTTTTGAATTATATAATTATTATTATAAATATTAATATGAATAATAATCAATTTAACTTAAATACAAATAACAAAAAAAATTTGTATGAACAGTACCACGCCAATTTGGTGTGGATGAACAGTTGCACCAAATTTGGCGTGGCGCTGTTCAGCCACACCAAATTGGTGCGATAAATGGCGCTGCATTGGAGCAACAATTTCACGCTTTTTTGGTGTTTTTCACACCAAAATAGCAATAGCGTGGGTTGGAGATGCCCTTAGGATTCATTAAACATGTAAAACGGGTTAAACTTATAAGATTTAAACACATGTGGGTAAAATATAATTAACGTTTGTTTAAATTTTGAAATTTCAAAACGAGCCCCCACCCTTCAAAATCGCTTAATCGAGCCATATACCCAAAAAAGCAAAAAAGACGCCAAACACATTTCATTTCTCTGCGATTTTTGGCAACAACAGTGCCCTAATTCGACAAATATTCGATCCTAAAGCTTCCTTACACAAAACCATGGCTGATATTCATAAAGAAGAGGAAAACCTAACCCCACTCCGAATCCTAGACTCCGACGGCACCAGCAATTCAAAGGTTGTCGAAGAAGACGCTCTGGTGGATCATCCAAAGAAAAGATCAGATCATTGAAGAATTCCTTACACAAGTAATGTTAATTGGGCAATAACATTGCATAGTAGGCATGCTGAATGTCTCCAATGAATATCATGTGATGGTATTAGTGTGGGTGATTATAAGAGGTATGTCAGTAAGACATTAGCATGGAAAAATGGTTAGTGAACTATTTATCGAAAATGACAGATTACATGAATTACATGGACGTGGTCAATGATGCATCATAGGATCGTGCTAGTGTACCATTGATCCTTAGACCTGAGACATCACGGTTGAATTCAACATAGGATGCATATGGTTCATATGGAGTATAAGCACGAGACTAGTCACGTCTTGTGTAATAAGCCAGTTTGTTCAAATGTTATTCATGTGCGAGGACAAGTGATGGTCAAGATGGGATCCGTTAACTCAAAATAGTCCAATCTCGAGTTCCCAGACAATGTCAATAAACATTGGAAAAGGGAAATCTCTGGCCAGAGTATAATGAATGTCAGATGAAAGGTAGTTTCATGTTGACAGTTCCATTGTATGATTGACAATTGATTAAAGATTAAGTTAAGGGTTTTGACATACCATGAACCATTCCTAATCGGGATTAGATGACAAAGGGATTTTACTACACAATACGTACGATCAGAAATGGTCACTACAACATTATTCATTTCTAGCCATGGTGTTCATTGTAGCTAAAAGTATGAATTTGCGTAGCTAAATGGTTTAGCTAGGAATGCAATGTTTTGTAGCTTATCGTAACTAGAAGTGGCACAGCTAAAAGTTAGCCATATAACTTTTTACTTACGTAGCTAACAATTTATATTTTTTGCTATGGATGAGATTAATATGTAACTAAAAACTTATATGTTTTTTCCATTTATAGCTATGTTTGCATTTTAGCTACACAAATATAAATTTATAACTAAAACTTGAAAATTTTTTGCTACAAAATTAATGTCCATGGCAAATATATTAACATTTTAGCTACTAACCACTAAATTCGTAACTAAATAAAAAGATTATTTGCTACATATATAATGAGTTTGTAGCTAAATATTAAATTATTTGCTAATAACATATAGAAATCATATCTATATAATAACACTAACACTAATATAATAACATGATATTATAATAATAACACTAACAATAACAGCCAAAAACAAAAAAAGGAAGAACTGTTGGCAGTGGCTTAATATAATAATATGATATTGATATTAAATAATGAATTAATATAATAATATGATATTGATATAAAACCAATTCATTATTTAATATCACCATTAACTTAGAATAAGAATATAAAATAAAGTGGTTGAATATTATAATCTTCATGTTGGCCAAATAGCAAATACAATTACAGCATAAATTGGCTATATTTGGTTATGAATGTCTTAAAGTATTAATTAAAGTTGCAAAGAACCCACATGAAAGTGATAAAACCAGCAGCAAACTAATAAACATATTTGCTATCAATATTTAAATGTTTAAAACCAAACCAAATTGATAACAAAAAATAACTAAATAATCTAAATAAAGTAAAACAAATCAAATTAAACTTACTAGTGCTTTAAAAAGACCCAAGGAAGTTAGCAGCACGGGTCTTCTTCAAACAATTGAGAGTACGTTATGATATTCTTAAACCCACTCCTAACTGAAACAAAAACAAAGGAACAAAAACAAAATTAGAAGTAAGACTCCAAAAACAAACAATTGGGAGTATTGTTATGTTAGGGTTCAAGGAATTAGAGATAAAGTTTTGTGATAAGAAGGGAAACAAGAAAAACTTAATTTCACTTACTTGATTAACCAAAACCATGTGATTTGCTTGGAACGAAGTCCTGTTTAGGAATTTCATTTTGAAGAAGCAAGTGTCATGACTGGAGAAGACAAATACCATAAAAAAAATTCGTATTTTAGAAAAGCTAATAGATAACACTTTATAGTTCATATTAAGCCATTCATCTTATCACCTAATATCAAAGAAGCAATTGAACCCAAAACCAAGAAGTCTAACCACTTGAATGAGAAACAACTGGGCGTACAAAGTTGAAGGTCCGATGTGTAGGAAGTGAATCGACGACCTTTGGCGTCGGGAGATCGAGATTGGCACCGTGAGATTTGATTTCGACGAGAATGACCTTCCTTCACTTTTTTTTCCCTTCTTCCCCAATTCGTGAAATTACAAACCCCAGATTCAGATTTTTGTTTTATGTATTTTGACTTTTGATTTGTAAAAATAAAAATTACTGAAAACCCCCCATTTTTTAAGAATATTTTTTTACCCCTTTTTTACCTTCCTAGCAGGGTATCATGCCCAGGTTCTAATTCCGGTTCTTGGTTCCTACACCATAGGAACTGGAACTGGAATCAACCAGTTCCACAAAATGGGAACCGGAACTTACCCTATGCAGGCCGGTTCTGGGTAGGAACCGAAACCGGTTTCTAGTGTACTGTTGGTTCCGATTAAGTCTTGATTTCATGCTCACCCCTAGCAACAATGGACTTGACCTAATTAAATAATAATAAGGTCCATGGGCTTAAGCTATTTAAATAATAATAAGGTCCACCATAACTAAGGTTAAACAAAGTATCTTATTAATTAATCTTATAATTTATGATGTATATAAATTATTTATTAAATTATTCACATTTAAAAAATAAATTACATAAATTATGATGAAGAAAATCAAATTATACATATTTAAGATAAATAATTTGAATTATAAATGATGAATAAGATAAATAATCTTTACATAGTGGGGTTTTTACACAAGCTAATCATGGTCTCATGTGATTCAATTAAGTTCAATTTTTATAAGCAAACTTATATTCTTATTATAAATAATACGAAAAGATATTGTGAATTAAATCACAAGTGGTTTGAATCAATTGCAATTGATATCTTGAGAACAATTTATTAAATCACAAGGAGACGAAAGCCACTTAAATCATACCATTGCTAAGCTCTGTAATGAATTTTTTATTTCTTGTTCATAAAATGAACTTGCACATAAATCTCCAACTTAAACAATGAATTTTTTTTAAAAAAGGTAATTTTTGATGTATTTTATATAATTTAATTTGTATCATATCTCCTATAATTTTAACTGTATTTCATATGATTTAATTTGTTTTTTTTCTATTTTCTTGCATTTTTTATATATAATTAACAATAAACAAATGTTGTCATTCTCAAATATTAATAGTATTATTAACGCTATCATCATCATCATCATCTAAAACATACATACAAGTCCATATATATAAATATGTAACATTACCAATTTTTATAATATCTCATATCTCATACCTAAAATCATCTATATTTCATGAAGTGTTAGTTTTAAATCATCATAAAAAAACAAAAACCTTGAAGATCCTTTAAAATAAAATTTTATTTTAAAAAAACCCACACTCTTATTGAAGAGTTCTTTTAAGTTGGCTATTGGTTGAACGTTCTAATTTACTATTGACCTTAGGTGTGATTAACACTATGACTATAACTATTTAATTCATAAGTAATAAAAATATAATTACTCACGGTATGAATTAGAATATCTATAGCTGCATACTATAAGAATTGTAGCAAATTAATTTTCACATTCTTTATTTGCTACAAGTTCAAATAATTTATAGATAATGCACACATACTAGCTATATATTTAAACTAGTAGCTAATAATGATACTATAATATTGTTACTACCATGAAAATAAAATTTGTATAGCTAGATACCTTAATTAGCTACAAATTTCAATATTTTATAGCTAATGCACAAATAATAGCTATATAGTTAAACTCATAGCTAATAATGATACTATATGTCTTATACATAAAATGTTTAAAGCTAAATACATTAATTAGCTACAAATTTCAATATTTTATAGCTAATGCACAAATAATAGCTATATCATTAAACTTGTAGCTAATAATGATACTATATGCCATGTAAATGAAATGTCTATAGCTAAATACATTAATTAGCTACAATGTTTTACCATAGCTAATACATTGTAGCTAAATAAATAGTTATTGCCACGATTTTAATAAGTTAAAGCAAGAGATGAATATTAGCTTCGAGGGAGAAAATCTTATCACTAAAATTATTTCAATTAGTTATAAATATTGACTTTTATTGTTGTAAATATGTATTTGTTACAGTTTTCCTTTCTGTAGCTAATTTTTGTAGCTATATGTATATATTGTTGTAGTGGGTTCATTGGAGTTTACACTTCATTGTGGTTTAGGGGTTATGGAACATTGCTAGACGTCTACCATAATCAGTGGGAGTTTCGATTATAAAGAGTTATAACGAAACATATATTAGGCCCATGGCTAGATCACAGTAAACCAAAATGGTCACACTTAAAAATGCACAAAATGCTGTGACACTTTCTAAATCCACATTAATAAATCCAGTAATTCCCATATAATATATACGATTATTATTCAAAAGCGAATGAATTCAGAAATATTAATCATCAATTTCTCTAATTTTAATTTTTTAACCATAAGTGACATCTAATACAAAGGACATACTATGTAAATGGAAGTGCAAGGATTTTGTTTGAAATGAACTCATACACAAGAATTCCTCTTAGTCTCCTGAATGCACTATCCGACAAGATGTACAAGATATTCGTGGTGGATACCACTAATGATTTCTATCTCTTTCCAAAATTCTTGCTCCTCCAGTCTCCATTTAGCTCTTTGCTTTTTTTATAGCAACAAGTTCCCATCTCGAAGGACTCCTTTATAGACAATGCCAAAAGCACCTTCACCAAGTACTTTGTCTTTGGAGAAATTATTTGCAGCCTCCTTTAGTTCATAATAAGTAAATGTTTTGGCACTGCACGCGAGAGGGCCGTGGATGCTGCCTAATTCCTGCAGACGATCCATCTAGAGAGACAAGAGAAAAAAAAAACAAAAGAAATAATCAGGAGATGCCCTGTTCACATACACGAAAAACAACTATTGTAAATTACTTGATTCACTTGCTGTAGGAAACTGTTATTGTTGCCTATCTTGTTGCGTGTCACCTACAGAGATTAAAAAAGAGTATTTAAATTGAGTTCGTAAGTGAAGCTTAAAAAACCAAATCAAAGGAAATAATCAGGGAGATGCCCATTCATATATATAAAAGCAAATCGAACACTTGTTGCTTGGAAATTTTTTTGTTGCCGATCCTACTAAGTGTCACCTAGAGAGATTAAAAAAGAGTACTTAAACTAAGTTCATAAGTCCAGTTTCTCATTAGCTCACAAGTTCATGTCTAGGACTTAAAACATTCAAATGTGTTTATGTATAATTGATTCACTTATGCTTGCTTTAGGTACATAATGATATGAAAATCAAAAGTTAATTCACAGGGAAGGAGAAATATTGATTAAATATGAAACGTTTATTGCAAGGAGAAATTTTTTTATTAAAAAATTTGGCTCTATAGGGAACACATAAATGAAAAAGGGAGAGGATAGTACATCTAAATTCGATATATTTTAGGAATTTAATCATTATATGCTGATAGCAGGTACAACCAATCTGCCTTGCCCTAATTATATTAAAAGCTTCACGCTCAAAGTTAAACAACATTCCCATGACAACATCTAGAGTGGCTAGAACATCTTGTCGTGTCGGAGCAAACAACATAACCATGAAACAACCCATCCTAACCCTCCTTATCCCATGGAATCCAGGCGCTCTCGTTAGACTTAGGTGACCGAGACGTGCCACGTGAAAATCCGTAAAACCTGCAAAACCTTTTTTTAGAATATACTTTCCATAAAACCATTCTGTTATTTTCATCATGAAATGTATACACATAATATATATATTCCTTAGAATATTCTCTTTCTCTTTCTTTTATGGTAATAATTTCATTTATGGCAATAATCAACCATTAATTTATTTCACTTATTATTTTTGTATATATTAATTAAATATTAGGAATGATATTTTTATTAAATAATAATTACTTTTATGGTAATAATCAACAATTAATTTATTTCACTCGTAGAATATTCTCTTTCTTTTTCTTTTATGGTGATAATTTCGTTTATGGTAATAATCAACAATTCATTTATTTCACTCATTATTTTTGTATATATTAATTAAATATTGGGAATTATAATTTTTATTAAATAATAATTACTTTGAAAATTACACTAATTTAATAAAATTAAGCATTTATTTAATCATATTGATTTTATAGTTGAAGAAAATACTATTCAAGATAAAAAATAATAATTCAAAAAGATGTATTCTCCATTCAAGCTTTTGAGATTTGTGGCTTATTTCAAGAAGATGTACTGTCCATTTAAGCTTTTGAGATTTGTGGATTATTCAAAAAGATGTATCGTGCATTCAACTTTTGAGATTTGTGGATTATTCGGGGGAAAAAGCTTATAGTGGATACTTATTCAAAAAGACATATCATTCAAAAAGATCATTCAAGCTTTTGAGATTTGTGGCTTATTTCAAAAAGAGATGTCTATTTAAGCTTTTGTGTGGATTATTCGAGATATATCGTGCATTCAAGCTTTTGAGATTTGTGGCTTATTTCAAAAAGATGTATTGTCAATTCAAACTTTTGAGATTTGTGGCTTATTTCAAAAAGATGTATTGTCCATTCAAGCTTTTGAGATTTGTGGCTTATTCAAAAAGATATATTGTCCATTCAAGCTTTTTAGATTTGTGGATTATTCAAAAAGATGTATTGTCCATTCAAGCTTTTGAGATTTGTGGATTATTCAAAAAGATGTATTGTCCATTCAAGCTTTTGAGATTTGTATCACAAGAATCAGAGGCTCCCACTTCAAAGTCTCCCCAATCGGTGCCTTGTGACATGTTGTCAAATTCTCTAAACATAAATGATGAAAATATTGGGGGTAGGTCAGCTCAACGACCCATTGGGGTGAAGAAAGCAAAATTTAATAGGAAAAATGATAAAGAATTTTTAAATAGTTTTCAAACTATTCAAGAAGAAAATTGACAGCTCACTGCTATTTTTCAATCGGGGCAACTTAGCTAGGGCACAAAATTATGAAATCCAAATGAAAAAATTGGCTTTGGCAAAATACAGAGAAGATAACAAAATTTTATTCAAGGATTTGAAATCCATAACCGATCCAGGCGTACGTGAGTTTTTTCAAAATGAGCAATCAAGAATTATGCAAAAAAGAGCTCAACAACAAGGTCAAGGACCTCAAAATAACTCTAGTTCTTTCCAATATTTTGATGATCTTACAGGATTCAGAACTAATCTATCGGAATACTTTCGTTATTTTAGTTTATGTTGTATTTTCTTTTAATTTTAGTGTTTTTAAATTAGTGTTAATTTTTATTTTGAGTTATTGTAGTTTAATATTTGCATTGAATAAAGTTTTGTTTTTAATTTTTCATCATTTTTTGAATTATATCATTATTATGAATTTATTATTATAAATATTAATATGAATAATAATCAAATTAACTTAAATACAAATAACAAAAAAAATAATAATAACAAAATCTGTATGAACAGTACCACGCCAATTTGGTGTGGATGAACAGTGTTGCACCAAATTTGGTGTGGCGCGCTTCAACCGCACCAAATTTGTGCAGCAAATGGCATTGCATTGGAGCAGCAGTTTCACGCTATTTTGGTGTTTTTCACACCAAAATAGCGTGGGTTGGAGATGCCCTTAGGATTAATTAAACATGTAAAACGGGTTAAACTTATAAGATTTAAACACATGTGGGTAAAATATAATTAACGTTTGTTTAAATTTTGAAATTTGAAAACGAGCTCCCACCCTTCAAAATCGCTTAATCGGGCTATATACCCAAAAAAGACTGACAAACACATTTCGTTTCTCTGCGATTTTTGGCAACAACGTGCCCTAATTCTGACAAATATTCGATCGTAAAAGCTTCCTTAACACAAAACCATGGCTAATATTTATAAAGAAGAGGAAGACCTAACCCCACTCTGAATCTTAGACTTCGGTGGCGCCAGCAATTCAAAGGTTGTCGAAGAAGACACTCTGGTGGATCATCCAATGAGAAGACCAGATCATCGAAGAATTCCCTACACAAGTAATGTTAATTGGGCAATAACATTGCATAGTAGGCATGCTTTATATCTCCATTGAATATCATGTGACGGTATTAGTGTGGGTGATTATAAGAGGTGTGTCACTAAGACAGCAGCATGGATAAATGGTTAGTGAACTATTTATCGAAAATGATAGATTACGATGAATCACATGGACGTGGTCAACGATGCATCATAGGATCGTGCTAGTATACCACTGATCCTTAGACCTGAGACATCACGGTTGAATTCAACATAGGATGCATATGGTTCATATGGAGTATAAGCACGAGACTAGTCACGTCTTGTGTAATAAGCCAGTTTGTTCATATGTTATTCATGTGTTAGGACAAGTGATGGTCAAGATGGGATCGTTAACTCAAAATAGTCTAATCTCAAGTTCCCAGACGAATGTCAATAAACATTGGAAAAGGGAAATCTCTGGCCAGAGTATAATGAATGTCAGATGAAAGGTAGTTTCATGTTGAGAGTTCCATTGTATCGATTGGCAATTCGATTAAAGATTAAGTTAAGGATTTTGACATACCATGAACCATTCCTAATCGGGATTAGATGACAAAGAGATTTTACTACACAATACATACGATCAGAAATGGTTCATTAGAGTTTACACTTCATTGTAGTTTAGGGTTTATGGAACATTGCTAGACGTCTACCATAATCAGTGGGAGTTTTGATTATAAAGAGTTATAACGAAACATATATTAGGGCCCATGGCTAGATCACAATAAACCAAAATGGTCACACTTAAAAATGCATAAAATGTTGTGACACTTTCTAAATCCACATTAATAAATCCAGTAATTCCCATATAATACATACGATTATTATTCAAAAGGGAATGAATTCAGAAATATTAATAACCAATTTCTCTAATTTTAATTTTTTGACCATAAGTGACATTTAATCACAGAAGGACATACTATGTAAATGGAAGTGTAGGATTTTGTTTTAAACGAACTTATATACAAGAATTCTCTTAGTCTCCTGAATGCACTATCCAACAAGATGTATAAGATATTCATGGTGGATACCACTAATGATTTCTATCTCTTTCCAAAATTCTTGCTCCTCCAGTCTCCATTCAACTCTTTGCTTTTTTTATAGCAACAAGTTCCCATCTCAAAGGACTCCTTTATAGACAATGCCAAAAGCACCTTCATCAAGTACTTTGTCTTTGGAGAAATTAATTTGTAGCCTCCGTTAGTTCATAATATGTAAATATTTCGGCAGCACAATCAGAGGGCCATGGATGCTGCCTAATTCCTGCAGACGGTCTATCTAGAGAGACTGGAGTAAAAAAAACAAAAGAAATAATTAGGAGATGCCCGTTCACATATATGGAAAAAACTATTGTAAATTACTTGATTCACTTGCTGCAGGAAATTGTTATTGTTGCCTATCTTGTTACGTGTCACCTACAGAGATTAAAAAAGAGTATTTAAATTGAGTTCGTAAGTGAAGCTTAAAAAAAAAACAAATCAAAAGAAATAATCAAGAGATGCCCATTCATATATATGGAAAGCAAACCTGAACACTTACTTGTTGCTTGGAAATATTTGGTTGTCGACCCTGCTGAATGTCACCTAGAGAGATTAAAAAAGAGTATTTAAATTGAGTTCATAAGTCCAATTTCTCATAAGCTCACAAGTTCGTGTCTAGGACTTAAAACATTCAAAGTGTTTATGTAAAATTATTACAAAATGAGCAATCAAGAATTATGAAAAAAGGAGCTCAACAACAAGGCCAAGGACCTCAAAATAACTCTAGTTCTTTCCAATATTTTGATGATCTTACAAGATTCGGAACTAATCTACCAGAATACTTTAGTTATTTTAGTTTATGTTGCATTTGCTTTTAATTTTAGTGTTTTTAAATTAGTGTTAATTTTTATTTTGAGTTAGTGGAGTTTAATATTTTCATTGAATAAAGTTTTGTTTTTAATTTTTCATCATTTTTTGAATTACATCATTATTATGAATTTATTATTATAAGTATTAATATGAATAATAATCAAATTAACTAAAATACAAATAACCAAAAAAAAAATATATATGTATGTATGAATAGTACCATGCCAATTTGGTGTGGATGAACAGTGCTGCACCAAATTTGGCGTGGCGCTGTTCAGCTGCACCAAATTGGTGTAGGAAATGGCGTTGCATTGGAGCAGTAGTTTCACGCTATTTTGGTGTTTTTTAGACCAAAATAGCATTTGTTGGAGATGCCCTTAGGATTCATTAAACGTGTAAAACGGGTTAAACTTATAAGTTTTAAACACATGGGTAAAATATAATTAACGTTTGTTTATATTTTGTTATTTGGAAACGAGCCCCCACCCTTCAAAATCACTTAATCGAGCCACATACCCAAAAAAAGATTGATGAATGATTTACGTTTCTGAGATTTTTAGGCGGCAGCTGTCCCTAATTCCGACAAATACTCTTTTTAATCTCTGTAGGTGACACGCAAAAAGATAGGCAACAATAACAGTTTCCTGCAACAAATGAATCAAGTAATTTACAATAGTTGTTTTCTGTGAATGTGAACGAGCATCTCCTGATTATTTCTTTTGTTTTTTTTTTCTCCTGTCTCTCTAGATGGATCGTCTTCAGGAATTAGGCAACAACCACGACCCTCTGACCGTGCAGTGCCAAAACATTTACTTATTATGAACTAAAGGAGGCTGAAAATAATTTCTCCAATGACAAAGTACTTGGTGAAGGTGCTTTTGGCATTGTCTATAAAGGAGTCCTTCGAGATGGGAACTTGTTTCTATAAAAAAGCAAAGAGCTGAATGGAGACTGGAGGATCAAGAATTTTGGAAAGAGATAGAAATAATTAGCGGTATCCACCACGAATATCTTGTACATCTTGTCAGATAGTGCATTCGAGAGACTAAGAGAATGCTTGTGTATGAGTTCATTTCAAACAAAATCCTGCACTTCCATTTATATAGTATGTCCTTCTGTGATCAGATGTCACTTATGGTTAAAAAATTAAAATTAGAGAAATTGGTGATTAATATTTCTGAATTCATTCACTTCTGAATAATAATCATATGTATTATATGGGAATTACTGGATTTATTAATGTGGATTTAGAAAGTGTCGCAGCATTTTGTGCATTTTTAAGTGTGACCATTTTGGTTCACTGTGATCTAGCCATGGGCCTAATATATGTTTCGTTATAACTCTTTATAATCGAAACTCCCACTGATTATGGTAGATGTCTAGTAATGTTTCATAACCCCTAAACCATAATGAAGTGTAAACTTCCATGAACCATTTCTAATCGTACGTATCGTGTAGTAAAATCTCTCCGTCATCTAATCCCAATTAGTAAATGGTTCATTGTATGTCAAAACCCTTAACTTAATCTTTAATCGAATAGTCAATCGATACAATGGAACTCGTCAACATGAAACTACCTTTCATCTGACATTCATTATACTCTGGCCAGAGATTTCCCTTTTCCAATATTTATTGACATTCGTCTAGGAACTCGAGATTGTATTATTTTGAGTCAACAGATCTCATCTTGACCATCACTTGTCCTTGTATATATGAACAAACTGGCTTATTACACAAGATGTGACTAGTCTCGTGCTTATACTCTATATGAACCATATGCATCCTATGTTGAATTCAACCGTAAAGTCTTAGGTCTAAGGATCAGTGGTACACTAGCACGATCCTACTATGCATCATTGACCACGTCCATGTGATTTATCATAATATGTCATTTTCGATAAATAGCTTACTAACTATTTATCCATGCTAATGTCTTAGTGACACATCTCTTATATTCACCCACATTAATACCATCACATGATGTTCAATGGAGACATTCAACATGCCTACTATGCAATGTTATTGCCCAATTAACATTACCTGCGTAGGGAATTCTTCGATGATCTTATCTTCTCATTGGGTGATCCACCAGAGCGTCTTCTTCTACAACTTTTGAATTGCTGGTGTTGTTGGAGTCTAGGATTCGGAGTGGGGTTAGGTTTTCCTCTTCTTCATGAATATCAGCCATGGTTTTGTGTAAGGAAGCTTTAGGATCGAATATTTTTCGGAATTAGGGCACTGTCGTCGTAAAAAATCGCAGAGAAACGTAATGTGTTCGTCAGTCTTTTTTGGGTTGGCTCATTAAGCAATTTTGAAGGGTGGGGGCTCGTTTTCAAATTTCTAAATTTAAACAAATGTTAATTATATTTTACCCACATGTGTTTGAATCATATAAGTTTAACCCGTTTTACATGTTTAATGAATCCTAAGAGCATCTCCAACCCACGCTATTTTGGTGTGGAAAACACCAAAAAAGCATGAAACTGCTGCTCCAATGCCGCGCCATTTGCTGCATCAATTTGGTGCAGCTGAACAGCGCGACACCAAATTTTGTGTAGCACTGTTCATCCACACCAAATTAGGCGTGGATCTTGTTCATACAGATTTTTTTTTTTATTTGCATTTAAGTTAATTTGATTATTATTCATTTTAATATTTATAATAATAAATTCATAATAATGATATAATTCAAAAAATGATGAAAAATTAAAAACAAAACTTATTCAATGCAAATATTAAACTACAATAACTCAAAAATAAAAATTAACACTAATTTAAAGCCACTAAAATTTAAAAAAAAAAAACAACATAAACTAAAATAACTAAAGTATTCCGGTAGTATGTTCTGAATCCTATAAGATCATCAAAATATTAGAAAAAATTAGAGTTATTTTGAGGTCCATGGCCTTGTTGTTGAGCTCTTTTTTGCATAATTCTTGATTGCTAATTTTGAAAAAATTCACGTACGCTTGGATCGGTTATGGATTTCAAATCCTTGAAATGACCAAAACGCCCTTATATGAAAAATTTATGCCAAATGACCTTTATATCTAACTTTTATTGACCAATCACATTAGAGTATCAATGGAATGAATATTTACAAGGTTTAAAGAGAGAGTAGTCGGCCTTGGAGACCCCAAATATATCTTCTTCTTCTTCTTCATCTCTCAAATCCACCATAAAAGCCACTAATCCAAGCTTTTATTCTCAAATTTTCTTAGGATTTCAAGTTGATTTTTAAAGGAGATCACCATCCACCCTTAAAGAACTTCAATTTCAGGGTTAAAGGTGAGTTTCAAAACCCTAGTTTTTCTGAATTTTTTAGTTAAAAGAGAAATTCATAAGTGGTTATGTGTGTAAGGTAGAAAGGTGAAACTTTGGAGCCAAGGAGGAGTACCTTTGTGCTTTGAATACTAAGGTAAGGAAAAAAATCTCCCTTATGACTACAATTGATAACACCTAGGGTTTATGAAACTTACATTTATTTATGTTAATATGAGTGTGATGCTATGTTTTGGTTATGAGTTGTTTAAATGGGTGTGTTGATTGGTGTATGTGTGCATATGGAGGATGATTATGCCAATTAAGAGATTTGTAGTTGGATGATGTTTTGGCACTTTTTGGTTCTGTAAAAAGGGAGGTTTTTATGGCCTTTTATACTTAGAATGATATGGCAAATAATATGAATGTGAAAATGAAGCTGACATGGTTAAAATGAATAGAATTCGGATTTGGCTGTTTTAAGACTTATACTGTACATGCTTCACTGAATCAGTCATAACTGAAGTTATAGAAGTCCGATTGAGTTGATTCTTGAAGTGTTAAAAATTTGAGAAACAGACCTAAAACTTTTGTGTTTTAGGAAAGAACCAGTTCGAATTGGAAGATAAGGTAAAAATTGCTTGAAAAGTGATGAACTATATGGCATCCAACTTCTTAATGGAAATTCCCATTTGTTTCTAATTCTAATAAACCCCTGAATAAACTTAATACCAAAATTCCTTGAATTGTATGAGAAATTAAATAAATTAAGTTAAGAAGTTTAGTAGGAGAATATAGTATGATTGAGCATGGGAGATGTTAGTCCATATGTTTGCATTCATAATGGTAATGCATATAACTTATTTAGTTGTCTTATGAAAAAAATTATGAAATGTTAATGAATGAATTCCATGAGTCTCTTGAGGTATAAACCAAGATCAGAGGAATGGAATTCTTATGGCAACCATGAGTCCTTTAAGGTGACGACCAAGAACAAGGTAATGGTTCAAATGAATCCGATCGGATAACAAAGACTAATGAAATCGTCAAGTATATAGACAAAACAAATAAGCATGCCATGTACATGAATATTTCATAAGTCATTTATGTTCTATGTTATATTATGTATGGTTATGTTATGACTTATGTTTATGAGAAAAGTCCAAAATGTATGATATGTTTTATGAACTTGTTATGTCAAAGAATGAAGGTCATGTCTTATAGGTAGGTAATGTCCTAAGTAATTTACTTGCCTTAATAGTTTATAAATGGCCATATTCCTTACTGAGCGATTAGCGCTCACCCCTCGAAATGTTTTAAAATGTTTTGCAGGTACGGATTAAGGCATGAAGCTGGGAGAGGATTCCAAGGGACGCTATGAGCATGAGGGGATGTTGTAATGATGACTATTGAATGGTTTTGCTAATATTTAGTGTAGTAATTATGTTGATATCTCATAATGTAGCAATTATGTCCATGTTCTATAATGGAGTAAATATGTTGTATTAATAAAGGAAATCAAATTGCTAGTAAATTTTATAAAAGTGTGTATGTTCTAGTAAGTATTACTATGGATTTCATAATTTACTCCAAGAAAGGAAATTATATTTTTTGATTAGACAATGAACTTATTATAGTTAAGAAAAAAATTAAACACATATATCTATATATATGTTTTAAACTACAAGTTTATTCTTTAAATAGGATTTTAAAATAAGCTTCTTTCCTAGGCATGCGTTTTCTAGGTTCTCAATGGCCAAGGGATACTTAGGAAATACCCGGCTAGGGAGGGGTTTTACATTTGGTCAAATGTAAAACCCCCCTCCAGTCAGGTATCCTTTGAATATCCCTCAATGAGAATCCCGAGGATACATGTCTGGAGAACGAGTTGTATTTAGAAAAAATCTGTATAAGGATAATAATAATAATATCCAAAACATGCATATAAAATGTCACGCAGGATCCAAACTTATAATTTACAAATTTTAAGAAATTACACAATCAAAACATATTTATAGGGTGGAAGCTTCCAAAGGTATTTCACAAATATTTATCATTTACATTATTTACATCAAGATAAAAACATCGAGATGACAATAAATCATCTCCCCTCATGTGTAGTCCCGCTGTCTCTAGCATCCCTCGCTTCTAGTCTACCTGCAAAGCAATCAACAATGAAAAGGTGAGCGCTAATCGCTCAGTAAGGAATGATCCGTTTCATTCTAAATGTACTATTTGATCTTTATTTAAACATATCTATTAACACATCACTTATCTTTTACATCTAGGGATACTTCCCCTTTTATTACTAATTCATATGCTTTTCATCATTTTATCCCATGACTATATAAACATCAATGTGTACACATACAAATAAGTATGTAAACATAGTACACACATATCACATGTCATGACATAACATCTAAAATCATCTAACATGAGTATAAATTATCTAACATGAGTATAAATCATCTCATGATGTAAATAACATCATAACTCATGTAATGCAACTAAATGCATATGAACCATTTAATGTCTAGCCGATCGGACTTTTCTTAGCATCTTAAGCACTTCATATCATCTAGCCTCAAATTCATCTAGAGCTCATATCATCGGGAGGCGTGCTTACGCGTTATTTAGCATCTAAAGCGTATATTCATCTTTCCTCAACCGGTATACGAGGATATGCTTACGCGTTTTCCATCGTGTCTATATGCATCTCTGTCATGTCTATTTGCATCTCTAACATCTTATGGCATGTAAATACATATTTTGGTGAGCTTAATACTTTTAATTCATCTATGGATTATCAACCCATTTACATTACCTCTTGCTCACATACATCATCTTAACACATGTATTACATTGCATCTTCATGCCATTTCATAACATTAATCATGCATTGACATCATGACCATGTATATCTTTCAAAGATCATCTAACTAATGGGTAAACATTAGTACATGGCATAATTACAATAATACATTAATAATCAATTCATAATCATAAGAATTGATTATGTTAAATCTTAAACTTTAATAACCAGTTTATGCTTCAGGCCATTTTCCATCCTTTTCTCAAACGAATTGGCTCTTGGCATAAACATAAAAGTTATAGGTCTGTGTATTAGCTTTCTAATGCTTCAAGAATCATCTCATTTCGATTTGGTCGAAATACAGAAGCAGGGTTAACAAAACCTCCAAGCTCACTAAATCCGAATTTTCATATTAACTATGCCACATCAATTCCTATTAACATTAACCAATAGGTTAACTTATGGATCAAATAAACCTCCCCTTAATAGTGTACAATCTCATTTCCATAATCATCCATTATTGCTATAACATTGTAAGCTAATGCAAACAACACATCAACACTTCTAATAGCAACCATTCAACACCATGTGGCCTCCAATACTACAATTTTTGCCACAATCAGCATCCATACTTCATTTTCTTCAATCAAACATAACAACTCATAAAACATAAATAGCCATAACTTCATGTATAATGAATTCAAAGCAATAAGTAGAATAAATGAGTTCAACTACACTTGCCATCAACTAATTCTATGCCTTAAAGCCTTAATTTAAGGTTTCATAAAAATCTACAAACCCTAGCATAAACCCTAAAGTTATGGGAGGTTCTTCCTTACCTTTTTAAAGACTTCCTCCAACAAATCCTTTGCCTTTGACTTCTTTTACACCTTAATCCTACATATATAACATTATACCTCAACATCTACTTCAAATCTTCAAATCACATCAAAACTAAAGTTTTTAATCCTTACCTTAAACCCTTCAAATTGAATATCCAAGGCTCCTATCTTGTTCTCCTTGAAAAATTATGCAAAACTCCTTGAAAACCTAGAGAAAGAAAGCTTGTTTCATGGAAGATTTGAGAGAAAATGGAAGAAATGTTGAAGAAATGCTCTCTCCCTTGGCTTGAACGAATTTCATCTCATTTATAGGAAAATATTTCATTTATTTTCCAAAATTATGCTATTAGCCCAATTTTTTTTATTGTATAACTCATAAGTCCTTAATTCTTCATATAAGGGCATTTTGGTCATTTCACACTAGACATAATTATTACTTAATTAATGCCATTAAATGCAATGAAGCCTACTCATCCTTGACTTTTTCAATGCTTATCCATACGCAAAATAACCATTTTGGCCCCAAGCCTTTCTATGGATAATTGATTCATACCGTTCCAAATGAATTGACTATTTTGCCCTTAGTTAGATTTTATGCTTTTTAGCATAAAATTAACATCTAAAGGACTATTTTGAGTTAGAAACATACCTTTGACATCTTGGGTATTACATTTCCTCCCCCCTTGAATTGACAATAAATCTTTTTGAAATAAGCCAAAAATCTCAAACGCTTGAATGGACAATACATCTTTTTGAATAACCCACAAATCTCAAAAGCTTGAATGGACAATACATCCTTTTGAATAACCCACAAATCTCAAAAGCTTGAATAGACAATACATATTTTTGAATTATTTTTTTTTTATCTAGAATAGTATTTTCTTCAACTATAAAAGCTCATACCAAATCATTCAACTAATATTTGATTAAATAAATGCTTAATTTTATTAAATTAGTATAATTTTCAAAGTAAGTATTATTTAATAAAAATATCAATCCCAATATTTAATTACTATATACAAAAATAATGAGTGAGATAAATTAATTGTTGATTATTACCATAAAAGAAAAAGAAAGAGAATATTCTAAAGAATATTTTAAAGAATATTCTAATGGGTGAAATAAATTAATTGTTGATTATTACCATAAAAGAAAGAGAAAGGGAATATTCTAAAGAATATTTAATAAAACTATCATTCCCAATATTTAATTGATATATACAAAAATAATGAGTGAAATAAATTAATTTTTGATTGTTACCATAAAAGTAATTATTATTTAATAAAAATATCATTCCCAATATTTAATTAATATATACAAAAATAATGAGTGAAATAAATTAATTGTATTACCATAAAAGAAAAAGAAAGAGAATATTCAAAAGAATATTTTAAAGAATATTCTAATGAGTGAAATAAATTAATTGTTTATTATTACCATAAAAGAAAGAGAAAGAGAATATTCTAAAGAATATTCTAGGGAATATTCTCTGCGGTCTAATATTTGATGCAGTAGGTTGGAGATACAATAGTGTTTTACAACAAAAATCACACCAATTTGGTGTGAAACTTGCACAGCTTCCTCCTGCCGTCATCTCCTCCCATCAAGTGTATTGTTTCAGAGGTGTCACACCCAGCCTTCTGTCGGCTTGCCCAGGGGGCCTAGGCCCGACAGTGTGAATTCTAGTCTTGTCCCCCTCTTAAGGGATTTCTTTCGCCTCCTCACCACTCGAACCCAAGACCAGGGGCTATAGTCAATTAGGAAGCATGATGAGTACCTAGAATTCACACTCGAGGTGCAGGGCCTAGGCCCACCGCAAGCCGTAAGGCTAGGTGTGACATTTAAAAGGAGCTAGCCTGATGGTACTCATGGTGCTTCCCATTTGCCTATAGCCCCTTGGGCATGGGTTCGAGCCATGGGGGCGAAAGAAATCCCTGGGGGGATATCGAGTAGAATTCACACTAGTGCAGGCCTAGGCCTGAAGCAAGTCGACAGAGGGTGTGACATTTAAAAGGCACCTTTTAAATGTCACACCCAACCTTCTCGGCTTGCTGGCCTCAGGCCTGCACTGAGTGTGAATTCTAAATCTTGTCCTCCTCGCCCGATATATCTTTTCGAATAATCCACAAATGTCAAAAGCTTGAATGGACAATACATCTTTTTGAATAATCCACAAATCTAAAAGCTTGAATGGACAATGTATCTTTTTGAATACGCCACAAATCTCAAAAGCTTGAATGGACAATACATTTTTTTGAAAAAAGCCACAAATCTCAAAAGTTTGAATTGACAATAAATCTTTTTGAAATAAGCCACAAATCTCAAAAGCTTGAATGCATGTACATCTTTTTGAATAATCCACAAATCTCAAAAACTTGAATGGACATTACATCTTTTTTAAATAAGCCACAGATCATAAAAGCTTGAATGGACAATACATCTTTTTGAATTATTATTTTTTATCTAGAATAGTATTTTCTTCAACTATAAAAGCTCATAGCAAATCAACTTCCAAATCATTCAACTAATATATGATTAAATAAATGCTTAATTTTATTAAATTAGTATAATTTTCAAAGTAATTATTTTTTAATAAAAATATAATTCCCAATATTTAATTAATATATACAAAAATAATGAGTGAAATAAATGAATTGTTGGTTATTACCATAAAAGAAAAAGAAAGAGAACATTCTACAGAGTGAAATAAATTAATTGTTGATTATTACCATAAAAGAAAGAGAAAGAGAATATTCTAAAGAATATTTAATAAAAATATCATTCCCAATATTTAATTAATATATACAAAAATAATGAGTGAAATAAATTAATTTTTGATTATTACTGTAAAAGTAATTATTATTTAATAAAAATACCATTCCTAATATTTAATTAATTTATAAAAAAATAATAAGTGAAATAAATTAATTGTTGATTATTACCATAAAAGAAAGAGAAAGAGAATATTCTATGATTAATTTATAAAAAAATAATAAGTGAAATAAATTAATTGTTGATTATTACCATAAAAGAAAGAGAAAGAGAATATTCTATGGAATATATATATATATATTATGTGTATACGTTTCATGATGAAAATAAGAGAATGGTTTTATAGAATGTGTATTCTAAAAACAGTTTTTGCAGGTTTTACAGATTTTCACGTGGCACATCTCAGTCACCTGAGTCTAACGGGAGCACCTGGATTCCATGGGATAAGGAAGGCCAGGATGGGTTGTGTCATGGGTATGTTGTTTGCTCTGACACGACAAGATGCGCTAGCCACTCTAGATGTTGTCATGGGTATGTTGTTTAACTGTAAACCCCACGTTATTATTCTGATGCCTTGAGGTATAAAATTTACCTTTTCAAGTAATTTTTTTTTTTTTTTTTTTTGAATGGGAGGGTAAAATGGACAATTTACATGTATTTTGAGATGTGGCCATTATAAAGAGATTGCTCTAAGTATTTTCTTTACTTGCTTAGTGAATTGAATTAGCTAACATTGATTGAAATTTGTGTGAGTAAAGGGTATGGCTACGAGGCGTTCACGAAAGGTTAATAGGAGGGGCGAGGAGAATGTCAATGAAGAGGACACTAGTGAGCCAATAGCATCGACTATCAATGCGCCCCCTAATAGTGGACCACCTACGTCTACCCAAAATGCTTCTGTTTTGGATGAGGCTGCAATCAACAAGATGATTTAGGCAGCCATTATGAAGGCCTTTAGAAGGAATGTGAAAGGGAAAGGACATGAGTATGTCTTTGCCGCCTCCACTAGCAGGGCCAATAAAAGGCCCAAAAACCAACCAAAGAAAGGTCCAAAAGTTGGACCCAAGAATAAGAGCTTCAAAAGCCAGCGGCGAGAGAAGGCCAATGCAAAGGGAAAATGTTTCCCTTGTGGAAGATGGACACTGGAAGAGGAACTGTCCTCAATACCTAAACAGTCTAAGAAAAGGCAAAGGAAAACCAAATACGAACCAATGTCTTATGATTGAATATGAATTAAATGCTAATTCAAATAGTCATTCCTATCCCGGAGAGTATAAGTAACCAAGTGAATTAACACTTATACTTTCCATGATAAGGAATGACTATCTAAATTAAGACTTAATTCATATTCAATCATAAGACATTGGTTCGTACCTGGTTTTCCTTTGCCTTTCCTCAGACTGTTCAGGTATTGAGGGCAGTTCCTCTTCCAATGTCCATCTTTTCCACAATGGAAACATTTTCCCTTTGCATTGGTCTTCTCTGCCTTCACCGTTGGCTTTTTGAAGCTCTTATTCTTGGGTTCCAAATTTTGGACCTTTCTTTGGTTGCTTTTTGGGCCTTTTATTGGCCCTGCTGGTGAAGGCGGCAAAGACATCCTCATGTCCTTTCCCTTTCACATTCCCCCTCAGGGCCTTAGTAATGGCTGCCTGAATCATCTTGTTGATTGCAGGCTCAATCAAAACAGAAGCATTTTGGGTAGACGTAGGTGGTCCACTATTAGGTGGCGCATTGATAGTCGGTGCTATTGGCTCACTAGTGTCCCTTCATTGACATTCTCCTCGCCCCTCCTATTAACCTTTCGTGAACACATCGTAGCCATACCCTTTACTCATTGACATTCTCCTCGCCCCTCCTATATATATATATACATATACATATTCCTTAGAATATTCTCTTTCTCTTTCTTTTATGGTAATAATAAAAAATTAATTTATTTCACTTATTATTTTGGTATATATTAATTAAATATTAGGAATGATATTTTTATTAAATAATAATTACTTTTATGGTAATAATTTCTTTTACGGTAATAATCAACAATTAATTTATTTCACTCATTATTTTTGTATATATTAATTAAATATTGGGAATGATATTTTTATTAAATATTCTTTAGAATATTCTCTTTCTCTTTCTTTTATGGTAATAATCAATAATTAATTTATTTCAATCAGTAGAATATTCTCTTTCTTTTTCTTTTATGGTAATAATCAACAATTCATTTATTTCACTCATTATTTTTGTATATATTAATTAAATATTGGGAATTATATTCTTATTAAATAATAAGTACTTTGAAAATTATACTAATTTAATAAAATTAAGCATTTATTTAATCATATATTAGTTGAATGATTTGGAAGTTGATTTGGTATGAGCTTTTATAGTTGAAGAAAATACTATTCTAGATAAAAAATAATAATTCAAAAAAGAAGTATCTTGGGGACACGTAAATAATAAACCTGTAGTTTAAAAATATTTTTTTTAATTTAATTTCTAAACTATAATAAGTTCATTGTACTAGTTAAAAAATATAGTTTCATAAACCTCAGGTGTTATCAATTGTAGTCATAAGGGAGATTTTTTCCTTACCTTAGTATTCAAAGCACAAAGACACTCCTCCTTAGGCTTCCAAAGGTTCATCCTTTCTACCTTATACATATAACCACTTATGAATTTCTTTTTAATTAAAAGATTAGAACAACTAGGGTTTTGAAACTCACATTAAACCCTGAAATTGAAGTTCTTTAAGTGTGGATGGTGATCTCCTTTGAAAATCAACTTGAAATCTTACAAAAATTTGAGAATAAAAATGCTTGGATTAGTGGCTCTTATGGATACCTAAATCATATGGATTTGTATAAAAAGACCATTATACCCTTGGTTACCTTTATGCCATTTAACCATATCAATCAACTTTTATGACCATTCTACCCTCATTTCTCTTCAATGACATCACCCCTTACACTTTATAATGGCCACATCTCAAAATACATGTAAATTGTCCATTTTACCCTCCCATTCAAAAAAAAAAATTACTTGAAAAGGTAAATTTCATACCTCAGGGCATCAGAATAATAACACGGGGTTTACAGTTAAACAACATACCCATGATAACATCTAGAGAGGCTAACGCATCTTGTCGTGTAGGAGCAAACAACATACCCATGACACAACCCATCCTGGCCCTCCTTATCCCATGGAATGCAGGCGCTCCCGTTAGACTCAGGTGCTCGAGACGTGCCACTTGAAAATCCGTAAAACTTGCAAAACCTGTTTTTAGAATACACTTTCTATAAAACCATTCTCTTATTTTCATCATGAAATATATGTGTGTGTGTGTATATATTCCTTAGAATACTCTCTTTCACTTTCTTTTATGGTAATAATTTCTTTTATGGTAATAATCAGCAATTAATTTATTTCACTTATTATTTTTGTATATATTAATTAAATATTAGGAATGATATTTTTATTAAATAATAATTACTTTTATGGTAATAATTTCTTTTATGGTAATAATCAACAATTAATTTATTTCACTCATTATTTTTGTATATATTAATTAAATATTGGGAATGATATTTTTATTAAATATTCTTTGGAATATTCTCTTTCTCTTTCTTTTATGGTAATAATTTTTTTTTTCTCTTTCTTTTATGGTAATATTAAATTAATAATTACTTTTATGGTAATAATCAACAATTAATTTATTTCACTCATTATTTTTGTATATTAATTAAATATTGGGAATGATATTTTTATTAAATAGTCTTTAGAATATTCTCTTTCTCTTTCTTTTATGGTAATAATCAACAATTAATTTATTTCACTCAATAGAATATTCTCTTTCTTTTTCTTTTATGGTGATAATTTCTTTTATGGTAATAATCAACAATTAATTTATTTCACTCATTATTTTTGTATATTTTAATTAAATATTGGGAATTATATTTTTATTAAATAATAATTACTTTCAAAATTATACTAATTTAATAAAATTAAGCATTTTTTTAATCATATATTAGTTGAATGATTTGGAAGTTGATTTGGTATGAGCTTTTATAGTTGAAGAAAATACTATTCTAGATAAAAAAATAATAATTCAAAAAGATGTATTGTCTATTCAAGCTTTTAAGATCTGTCGCTTATTTCAAAAAGATGTATTGTCCATTCAAGCTTTTAAGATTTTTGGATTATTCAAAAAGATGTATCATGCATTTAAGTTTTTGAGATTTGTGGCTTATTTCAAAAAGATGTATTGTCAAATCAAACTTTTGAGATTTGTGGCTTATTTCAAAAAGATGTATTGTCCATTCAAGTTTTTGAGATTTGTGGCTTATTCAAAAAGATATATTGTCCATTCAAGCTTTTTAGATTTGTGGATTATTCAAAAAAATGTATTGTCCATTCAAGCTTTAGAGATTTGCGCTTATCACAACCCCTACCACCGACTTGCCCGACGGAAGGCAACTGGTCGACGATAGTGGAGCAGACCCGCCTGAGTCGATCCGTTCTTTGGAGTTTCCCACCGCCACGCATTTAGATCGCGGAGGCGCCGAAACAGTACACTTGATGGGAGGAGATGGCGGTAGCAGGAAGTTGTGCCGGTAGTGGAGGTGGCGGAGATGGCCGAAAGAAATCATGTGTAAATTCTTTTAAATTATGAACACGAGGTTAGTCATTTCTTTGTATTGTCCTTGTAGCGGTGGAATTTTGGATGATGGAGGTGTAGGGATTTAATCGTTATTTAAATGGCCAGACCTCCCAATTTTACATTTATAAAAATATCCTGAAATTATTTTTGAATGTTTTTTTTTATTTAGAAAAGAGGCACACTTAGATCATCTTCAACCCATTGCACCAAATTGGTGCAAGTTTCACACCAAATTGGTGTGATTTTTGCTGTAAAACACTATTGTATGGTAATAATCAACATTTAATTTATTTCACTCATTAGAATATTCTTTAAAATATTTTTTCAATATTCTCTTTCTTTTTCTTCTTCTTTCTTTTTCTTTTATGGTAATAATCAACAATTAATTTATTTCACTCATTATTTTTGTATATATTAATTAAATATTGGGAATGATATTTTTATTAAATATTCTTTAGAATATTCTCTTTCTTTTTTTTTTTTAGGTAATAATTTCTTTTATGGTAATAATCAACAATTAATTTATTTCACTCATTAGAATATTCTATAGAATATTCTCTTTCCTTTTCTTTTATGGTAATAATCAACAATTAATTTATCTCACTCATTATTTTTGTATATATTAATTAAATATTGGGATTGATATTTTTATTAAATAATACTTACTTTGAAAATTATACTAATTTAATAAAATTAAGCATTTATTTAATCAAATATTTGTTGAATGATTTGGTATGAGCTTTTATAGTTGAAGAAAATACTATTCTAGATAAAAAATAATAATTCAAAAATATGTATTGTCCATTCAAGCTTTTGAGATTTGTTGATTATTCAAAAAGATGTATTGTCCATTCAAGCTTTTGAGATTTGTGGCTTATTTCAAAAAAATGTATTGTCAATTCAAACTTTTTAGATTTGTGGCTTATTTCAAAAAGATGTATTGTCCATTCAAGCTTTTGAGATTTGTGGCTTATTCAAAAAGATGTATTGTATTGTCCATTCAAGCTTTTGAGATTTGTGGATTATTCAAAAAGATGTATTGTCCATTCAAGTTTTTGAGATTTGTGGCTTATTCAAAAAGATGTATTGTCCATTCAAGCTTTTTAGATTTGTAGCTTATTTTAAAAGATGTATTGTTCATTCAAGCTCAAAAAGATGTGTTATTCAAGCTTTCAATTCAACCTTATGTTATAAAAGAGCATACAACACATTAGTTTTCATCACATCTCTTCTATTTCCTCTTAGAAAAAAAATCATATATCTTCTTCATTTGTGTTACAAAATGACTACACAATGAAGTTCTTCGTACACAAATGAAGAATACATGCATCTATGTCATATTTATCTTGATGTTTCTCAAAACCCGATTTTAGGTATAAACCAATCTAGTGATCAATTGCGGTCTCGAGTTGAGCTTGACTACAATAGTTCCAAACCCGTGTTTTTTTACTCAAGTTCAAAACAAAAGATCTTTACATTGTTGATGCATCTGATCTTTAGAGCTATTGGCAAAGTGAGGGGATGCGTACATCAAATTGAAAAAACGAATCCAAGTGGTGCTTCTGAGCAAGATATTGTGAGTATTTGTTACATTTAATTAATTTTCTTTAACTAATTGATTTTAACGTTATATGTACATTGTTTTGTAGATGATTCAAGCCAAAATGTTACTAGCACAAGATAAAAGTTACAAGAAAGGTTTTAGATTTGATCATGTGTGGCCTATACTTAAGGATATTGAAAAATTTACAGATAATGTTAACGCCGTAGAAGTATTTCAAAGGCAAACCGGTAGGTTTGTATCACAAGAATCAGAGACTCCCACTTGAAAGTCTCCCCAATCAATGCCTTGTGACATGTCGTCAAATTCTCTAAACATAAATGATGAAGATATTGGGGGTAGTTCAGCTCAACGACCCATTGGGGTGAAGAAAGCAAAATTTAAAAGGAAAAATGATAAAGAAGTTTTAAACAATTTTGAAACTATTACAGAAGAAAATTGACAGCTCACTGCTATTTTCAATCAGGGCAACTTCAGCTAGGGCACAAAATTATGAAATCCAAATGAAAAAATTGGCTTTGGCAGAATATCAAGAAGATAACAAATTTTTATTCAAGGATTTGAAATCCATAACCGATCCAAGCCTACGTGAGTTTTTTCAAAATGAGCAATCAAGAATTATGCAAAAAAGAGCTCAACAACAAGGTCAAGGACCTCAAAATAACTCTAATTCTTTCCAATATTTTGATGGTCTTACAGGATTCGGAACTAATCTACCGGAACACTTTAGTTATTTTAGTTTATGTTGTATTTTCTTTTAATTTTAGTGTTTTTAAATTAGTGTTAATTTTTATTTTGAGTTATTGTAGTTTAATATTTGCATTGAATAAAGTTTTGTTTTTAATTTTTCATCATTTTTTGAATTATATAATTATTATGAATTTATTATTATAAATATTAATATGAATAATAATCAAATTAACTTAAATACAAATAACAAAAAAAAAAATGTATGAACATTACCACGCCAATTTGGTGTGGATGAACAGTGATGCACCAAATTTGGCGTGGCGCTGTTGCGCACCAAATTAGTGCGATAAATGGCGCTGCATTAGAGTAGCAGTTTCACGCTTTTTTGGTGTTTTTCACACCAAAATAGCAATAGCATGGGTTGGAGATGCCCTTAGGATTCATTAAACATGTAAAACGGGTTAAACTTATAAGATTTAAACACATGTGTGTAAAATATAATTAACGTTTGTTTAAATTTTGAAATTTCAAAATTGCTTAATCGAGCCATATACGCAAAAAAGACTACCGAACACATTTCGTTTCTCCGTGATTTTTGGCAACGACAGTGCCATAATTCCGACAAATATTCGATCCTAAAGCTCCTTACACAAAACCATGGCTGATATTCATAAAGAAGAGGAAAACCTAACCCCACTCCGAATCCTAGACTCCGATGGCGCCAACAATTCAAAGGTTGTCAAAGAAGACGCTCTGGTGGATCATTCCAATAGAAGATCAGATCATTGAAGAATTCCCTACACAAGTAATGTTAATTGGGCAATAACATTACATAGTAGGCATGCTGAATGTCTCCAATGAATATCATGTGATGGTATTAGTGTGGGTGATTATAAGAGGTATGTCACTAAGACATTAGCATGGATAAATGGTTAGTGAACTATTTATCAAAATGACAGATTACGATGAATTACATGGACGTGGTCAATGATGCATCGCAGGATCGTGCTAGTGTACCATTGATCCTTAGACCTGAGACATCATGGTTTAATTCAACATAGGATGCATATGGTTCATATGGAGTATAAGCACGAGACTAGTCACGTCTTGTGTAATAAGCCAATTTGTTCATATGTTATTCTTGTGCGAGGACAAGTGATGGTCAAGATGGGATCCGTTAACTCAAAATAGTCCAATCTCGAGTTCCCAGACGAATGTCAATAAACATTGGAAAAGGAAAATCTCTGGCTAGAGTATAATGAATGTCAGATGAAAGGTAGTTTCATGTTGACGAGTTCCATTGTATCGATTGACAATTCGATTAAAGATTAAGTTAAGGGTTTTGATATACCATGAACCATTCCTAATCGGGATTTGATGACAAAGGGATTTTACTACACAATACATACGATCATAAATGGTTCATTAGAGTTCACACTTCATTGTGGTTTAGGGGTTATGGAACATTGCTAGATGTCTACCATAATAAGTGGGAGTTTTGATTAGAAAGAGTTATAACAAAACATATATTAGGCCCATGGCTAGATCACAGTAAACCAAAATGGTCACACTTAAAAATGCACAAAATGTTGTGACACTGTCTAAATCCACATTAATAAATCCAGTAATTCCCATATAATATATACGATTATTATTCAGAAGCGAATGAATTCAGAAATATTCATCATCAATTTCTCTAATTTTAATTTTTTAACCATAAGTGACATCTAATCACAGAAGGATATGCTATGTAAATGGAAGTGCATGATTTTGTTTGAAACGAACTCATACACACTATCTAACAAGATGTACAAGATATTCGTGGTGCATACCACTAATGATTTCTATCTCTTTCCAAAATTCTTGCTCCTCCAGTCTCCATTCAGCTCTTTGCTTTTTTATAGCAACAAGTTCCCATGTCTAAGGACTCCTTTATAGACAATGCCAAAAGCACCTTCACCAAGTACTTTGTCTTTGGAGAAATTATTTGTAGCCTCCTTTAGTTCATAATAAGTAAATTTTTTGGCACTGCATGGTCAGAGGGTCGTGGATGCTGCCTAATTCCTGCAGACGACCCATCTAGGGGGATAGGAGAAAAAAAACAAAAGAAATAATTAGGAGATGCCCGTTCACATACACGGAAAACAAATATTGTAAATTACTTGATTCACTTGCTATAGGAAACTGTTATTGTTGCCTATCTTGTTGCGTGTCACCTATAGAGATTAAAAAAGAGTATTTAAATTGAGTTTGTAAGTGAAGCTTAAAAAAACCAAATCAAAGGAAATAATCAGGAGATGCCCATTCATATATATAGAAAGCAAATCTGAACACTTGTTGCTTGGAAATTTTTTGTTGCCGACCCTACTGAGTGTCACCTAGAGAGATTAAAAAAGAGTATTTAAATTGAGTTCATAAGTCCAGTTTCTCATTAGCTCACAAGTTCATGTCTAAGACTTAAAACATTCAAATGTGTTTATGTATAATTGATTCACTTATGCTTGCTTTAGGTATATAGTGATATGAAACTCAAAAGTTAATTAACAGGGACGGAGAAATATTGATTAAATATGAAACGTTTATTGCAAGGAGAAATTTTTTTATTAAAAAATTTGGCTCTATAGGGAACACATAAATGAAAAGGGGAGAGGATAGTACATCTGAATTTGATATATTTTAGGAATTTAATCATTATATGCCGATAGCAGGTGCAACCAATCTGCCTTGCCTAATTATATTAAAAGCTTCATGCTCAAAGTTAAACAACATTCCCATGACAACATCTAGAGTGGCTAGCACATCTTGCCATGTCGGAGCAAACAACATACCCATGAAACAACCCATCCTAATACTCCTTATCCCATGGAATCCAGGCACTCCCATTAGACTCAAGTGACCGAGACGTGCCATGTGAAAATCCGTAAAACCTGCAAAACCTGTTTTTAGAATATACTTTCTATAAAACCATTCTGTTATTTTCATCATGAAACGTATACACATAATATATATATATTCCTTAGAATATTCTCTTTCTCTTTCTTTTATGGTAATAATTTCATTTATGGCAATAATCAACCATTAATTTATTTCACTTATTATTTTTGTATATATTATTATATATATTCCTTAGAATATTCTCTTTCTCTTTCTTTTATGGTAATAATTTCATTTATGGCAATAATCAACCATTAATTTATTTCACTTATTATTTTTGTATATATTAATTAAATATTAGGAATGATATTTTTGTTAAATAATAATTACTTTATGGTAATAATCAACAATTAATTTATTTCACTCAGTAGAATATTCTCTTTCTTTTTCTTTTATGGTGATAATTTCTTTTATGGTAATAATCAACAATTTATTTATTTCACTCATTATTTTTGTATATATTAATTAAATATTGGGAATTATATTTTTATTAAATAACAATTACTTCAAAAATTACACTAATTTAATAAAATTAAGCTTTTATTTAATCATATATTAGCTGAATGATTTGGAAGTTGATTTGGTATGAGCTTTTATAGTTGAAGAAAATACTATTCAAGATAAAAAATAATAATTCAAAAAGATGTATTCTCCATTCAAGCTTTTGAGATTTGTGGCTTATTTCAAGAAGATGTACTGTCCATTTAAGCTTTTGAGATTTGTGGATTATTCAAAAAAGATGTATCGTGCATTCAAGCTTTTGAGATTTGTGGCTTATTTCAAAAAGATGTATTGTCAATTCAAACTTTTGAGACTTGTGGCTTATTTCAAAAAGATGTATTGTCCATTCAAGCTTTTGAGATTTGTGGCTTATTCAAAAAGATATATTGTCCATTCAAGTAGATTATTCAAAAAGATGTATTGTCCATTCAAGCTTTAGAGATTTGTATCATAAGAATCAAAGGCTCCCACTTCAAAGTCTCCCCAATCGGTGCCTTGTGACATGTTGTCAAATTCTCTAAACATAAATGATGAAAATATTGGGGGTAGTTCAGCTCAACGACCCATTGGGGTGAAGAAAGCAAAACTTAAAAGGAACAATGATAAAGAATTTTTAAACAGTTTTCAAACTATTCAAGAAGAAAATTGACAGCTCACTGCTATTTTCAATCGGGCAACTCAGCTAGGGCACAAAATTATGAAATCCAAATGAAAAAATTGGCTTTGGCAAAATACACAGAAGATAACAAATTTTTATTCAAGGAGTTGAAATCCATAACCGATCCAGGCGTATGTGAGTTTTTTTCAAAATGAGCAATCAAGAATTATGCAAAAAAGAGCTAAACAACAAGGTCAAAGACCTCAAAATAAATCTAGTTCTTTCGAATATTTTGATGACCTTGCAGGATTCGGAATTAATCTATCGGAATACTTTCGTTATTTTAGTTTATGTTGTATTTTCTTTTAATTTTAGTGTTTTTAAATTAGTGTTAATTTTTATTTTGAGTTATTGTAGTTTAATATTTGCATTGAATAAAGTTTTGTTTTTAATTTTTCATCATTTTTTGAATTACATCATTATTATGAATTTATTATTATAAATATTAATGTGAATGATAATCAAATTAACTTAAATACAAATAACAAAAAAAAAAAAATATGTATGAACAGTACCACGCCAATTTGGTGTGGATGAAGCGATCTCCAAATTTGGATGGTGACATTGCCACACCAAATTTGTGCAGCAAATGGCATTGCATTGGAGCAGCAGTTTCATGCTATTTTGGTATTTTTTCACACCAAAATTGCGTGGGTTGGAGATGCCCTTAGGATTCATTAAACATGTAAAACGGGTTAAACTTATAAGATTTAAACACATGTGGGTACAATATAATTAACGTTTGTTTAAATTTTGAAATTTCAAAACGAACCCCTGCCCTTCAAAATCGCTTAATCGAGCCATATACCCAAAAAAGACTACCGAACACATTTCGTTTCTCTGCTATTTTTGGCAACGACAGTGCCCTAATTCTGACAAATATTCGATCCTAAAGCTTTGTAATATCCCACTTGAGGTACGTACTTAAGATTTTATGTATTACTTAAAGGATTCATTGTTTCAGCTTCAATTGAGTTTGTTTGTTGTTATGGTTAGTTGGTGAGTCTTTAATTTAAAATGGTTTGTTGTATTGGTCAAGTGTTTGCTTTGGTTTGGTTGGAATTTGGTGAAGTTTGGAAATTCGATATTCGCCGGGGAGAAGAAGAAGCTTCGCCGCGGCGATGAGAAGCTGTACCCACGGGTAGGCTCTGCCGTGTTTCGCCAGGGCGACGGATTGTTTTTCGCCGCAGCGAAGAGCCTAACAAAAAGTTTCTTGAGTTTTCTAGAGAATTCTTCTTTTGGGGCACAATGACCTTTTTACCCCTAATTAGCAGGAAAAGTGGGGAGTAAAATGTAAGGAAATTTAGTAGAGATTGTGTTTGGATGGGGGTGTATTTGTAAAGAATCAAAGGATATAGATGGAATTTCTAAGGAAAGGCAAGGGCAAAATGGGAAAGGATGATTATAATATGAGCTAAAAAGGGTTAAGTGTAGAGAAACCCTTTAGTCCATCCATTTCCACCGCCTCTTCCATTGCCTATTTTTCTCTCAATTTCTCCATCCAATCTTCCAAGATTTCTAAGGGGTTTAAGAGAGCTTTTGAGTAATTTTGAGTAGAGATTTCGTCTAAAGCATCCTAAGGTAAGGATTCTTGCTTTAGATGTGAGTTTGCCTATAGTTATCTTGAAGTCTTATTTGGTTGTTATTGTTCTGGTGGTTGTTTTGAGTTGTAGAGAGAAGACAAGACAATAAAGGAAAGGAAAAGTGCTAAAGAAGTCACTTTTTCACAAGGTAAGTAAATCCAACCAACTTGAGTTTTGAATAAGTTTTTGAGTAGAGATTTAGAGATTGAGTAGAGATGTATGCTTGTGTAAGTATGTTATGTTGTTGAGAATTGAGTTGAGATGAATATGTATTATAAGAAGTGTTTTTGATGTGTGATGAGAGATGGAACTTGAGATGAAGTTTGAGAGATGTTGTGTGAACCTATTTGGAAGTGCTTTTCTTGACAGGGATTATGGGTATTTGAGGGAGTTTTCTCCTATTTTGGATGGCTAGAGAATGAGATATAGTAGTAATTATAGTAGAGTGTTTATATGCACATGAGTTGTTTGATAAAATGCCTAAGTGAAATCTGCCCTGTCACAGCCGTGACGTTCTAAGTGATTTTTGGGAAACTTACGTATTGAACTGGGCTGAGACCAAAACATAAAAGTTATAGCCTTGTTTCTGACCTTTAAAACGAGACCAAAACCGTAGCAATCCGAGGTGTATAACGCAAGTTATGGCTTTTTTAGTGTGACCTGTGCAGAATGACTGTTTTGATGAAATCTTGTATTTGGCATTTCATAAGTGTATTAGTGAGCATGAGCTATCCATACGCAATTTTTTTTATGCACTTAGGAAGTAGCTTGAGACATAGTAGAGAATTCGAGTATAAGCTACTTTAAGAGTAAAGAGAAAGAAAGAATGAGCACTAGAGAACAAAGAGAAAAGAGCATAGAGTAGGTTGTGCGATGGGGAACCCGTGAGTAATGGGTAGAGTATTCCCGCATGTAGCCGCATTGAGAGAGCGGCATGAGTATGAGATAGAGAAGTGGTGTAGCCCGTGAGAGTGCATGCAGATGAGGGCTATAATCGAGTACCCGAGAGAGAGATTATACACTCACATGGCCAAGGGTTCCGAATCCATGCATAACTGAGTCCGATCGGCTAGAACGAGTAGAGGTCACGTAGAGTGGGAGCAAGTCCCGGTCATGCCCCCGATAAGATGGGGTCGTGATTTACTAAAGAGAGTTCATAGAAAGAGTTTTAAGAAAGAGAATTAGAGAGAGAGAGTCACGGGGATAGATGAGTAGAGGATTTACTTCCTGAGCATTATTTTAGTGCCCACCCCATTGTTTTCCTATGTTTTGCAGGATCTAGGTGAGGACATGGTCGAATGGACGTCGGCGCTCGAGGGGAAGCGTTTCACTGTCCACCATGTTTTTGATGACTTTTGTACATAGTATAATTTTGTGTAAAACTGTATATGTTTGTAAAGAATATATATATATATATATATTTAATAAAAAGAAAATTTTGGGCCCAATTTCTTTATACTATTTTATATGTATTTCATTATGAGTATTTGAGTAAAAAGTGGCTGTCACAAGCTTCCTTACACAAAACCATGGCTGATATTCATAAAGAAGAGGAAAACCTAACCCCACTCCAAATCTTAGACGCCGGCGACGCCAGCAATTCAAAGGTTGTCGAAGAAGACGCTCTGGTGGATCATCCAATGAGAAGATCAGATCATCGAAGAATTCCCTACGAAAGTAATGTTAATTGGGCAATAACATTGCATAGTAGGCATGCTGAATGTCTCCATTGAATATCATGTGATGGTATTATTGTGGGTGATTATAACAGGTGTGTCACTAAGACAGTAGCATGGATAAATGGTTAGTGAACTATTTATAAAAAATGACAGATTACTATGAATCACATGGACGTGGTCAATGATGTATCGTAGGATCGTGCTAGTGTACCACTAATCCTTAGACCTGAGACATCACGGTTGAATTCAACATAGGATGCATATGGTTCATATGGAGTATAAGCATGAGACTAGTCTCGTCTTGTGTAATAAGCCAGTTTGTTCATATGTTATTCATGTGCGAGGACAAGTGATGGTCAAGATGGGATCCGTTAGCTCAAAATAGTTCAATCTCGAGTTGCCAGACAAATGTCAATAAACATGGGAAAAGGGAAATCTCTGGCCAGAGTATAAAGAATGTCAGATGAAAAGTAGTTTCATGTTAACGAGCTCCATTGTATTGATTGACAATTTGATTAAAGATTAAGTTAAGGTTTTTCCATACCATGAACCTTTTTTAATTAGGATTAGATGACAGAGGGATTTTATTACACAATACGAACGATCAGAAATGGTTCATTGGAGTTTACACTTCATTGTGGTTTAAGGGTTATGGAACATTGCTAGACATCTACCATAATCAGCAGGAGTTTCGATTATAAAGAGTTATAATGAAACATATATTAGGCCCATGGCTAGATCATAGTGAACCAAAATGGTCACACTTAAAAATGCACAAAATGCTGTGACACTTTCTAAATCCACATTAATAAATCCAGTAATTCCCATATAATATATATGATTATTATTCAGAAGTGAATGAATTTAGAAATATTAATCACCAATTTCTCTAATTTTAATTTTTTAACCATAAGTGACATCTAATCATAGAAGGACATACTATGTAAATGGAAGTGCAGGATTTTGTTTGAAACGAACTCATAGACAAGCATTCTCTTAGTCTCCCGAATGCACTATCCAATAGGATGTACAAGATATTCGTGGTGGATACCACTAATGATTTCTATCTCTTTCCAAAATTCTTTCTCCTCCAGTCTCCATTCAGCTCTTTGCTTTTTCATAGCAACAAGTTCCCATCTCAAAGGACTCCTTTATAGACAATGCCAAAAGCGCCTTCACCAAGTACTTTGTCTTTGGAGAAATTATTTGTAGCCTCCGTTAGTTCATAATATGTAAATATTTCGGCACTGCATGATCAGAGAGCCGTGGATGCTGCCTAATTCCTGCAGACGGTCCATCTAGAGAGACAGGAGTAAAAAAAAAAAAAAAAAAAATAATTAGGAGATGTCGGTTCACATATATGGAAAACAACTATTGTAAATTACTTGATTCACTTGTTGCAGGAAACTATTATTGTTGCCTATCTTGTTACCTGTCACCTATACAGATTAAAAAAGAGTATTTAAATTGAGTTCTTTATTAAACGTAAAAAAAACGAATCAAAAGAAATAATCAGGAGATGCCCATTCATATACATGGAAAGCAAACCTGAACACTTACTTGTTGTTTGGAAATATTTGGTTGTCGACCATGCTGAGTGTCACCTAGAGAGGTTAAAAAAGACTATTTAAACTGAGTTCATAAGTCCAATTTCTCATAAGCTCACAAGTTCGTGTCTAGGACTTAAAACATTCAAATGTGTTTATGTAAAATTGTTACAAAATGAGCAATCAAGAATTATGAAAAAAGGAGCTCAACAACAAGGTCATGGACCTCAAAATAACTCTAGTTCTTTCCAATATTTTGATGATCTTACAGGATTCGAAACTAATCTACTGGAATACTTTAATTATTTTAGTTTATGTTGTATGCGCTTTTAATTTTAGTGTTTTTAAATTAGTGTTAGTTTTTATTTTGAGTTATTGTAGTTTAATATTTGCATTGAATAAAGTTTTGTTTTTAATTTTTCATCATATTTTGAATTATATCATTATTATGAATTTATTATTATAAGTATTAATATGAATAATAATCAAACTAACTGAAATACAAATAACCAAAAAAAAAATTAAAAAAAAAAAATTGTATGAACAATACCATGCCAATTTGTTGTGGATGAACAGTGCTACACCAAATTTGGCGTGGCGCTGCTAGGCACACACCAAATTGGTGCAGAAATGGCAGCATTGCAGAGGGCATGCTATTTTGGTGTTTTTCAAACTAAAATAGCATGGGTTGGAGATGCCTTTAGGATTCATTAAACATGTAAAACGGGTTAAACTTATAAGATTTAAACACATGTGGGTAAAATATAATTAACATTTGTTTAAATTTTGTTATTTGGAAACGAGCCCACACCCTTCAAAATCGCTTAATCGAACCACATATCCAAAAAAGATTGACAAACACATTTCGTTTATCTGCGATTTTTGGCGATGACAGTGCCCTAATTTCGACAAATATTCGATCTTACAGCTTCCTTACACAAAACCATGGCTAATATTCATAAAGAAGAGGAAAACCTAACCCCACTCTGAATCCTAGACTCCAGTGGCGCTAGCAATTCAAAGGCTCTCGAAGAAGACGCTCTGGTGGATCATCCAATGAAAAGATCAGATCATTGAAGAATTCCCTACACAAGTAATGTTAATTGGGCAATAACATTGCATAGTAGGCATGCTGAATGTCTCCATTGAATGTCATGTGATGGTATTAGTGTGGGTGATTATAAGAGGCGTGTCACTAAGACATTAGCAAGGATAAATGGTTAGTGAACTATTTATTGAAAATGACAAATTACAATGAATCATATGGACATGGTTAATGATGCATCGTAGGAGTGTGCTAGTGTACCACTGATCCTTAGACCTGAGACATCATAGTTGAATTCAACATAGGATGTATACGGTTCATATGGTGTATAAACGTGAGACTAGTCACGTCTTGTGTAATAAGCCAGTTTGTTCATATGTTATTCATGTGCAAGAACAAGTGATGGTCCAGATGGGATCTGTTAACTCAAAATAGTCCAATCTCGAGTTCCCAAACAAATGTCAATAAACATTGGAAAAAGGAAGTCTCTGGCCAGAGTATAATGAATGCCAGATGATAGGTAGTTTCATGTTGACGAGTACCATTGTATCGATTGACAATTCGATTAAAGATTAAATTAAAGGGTTTTGACATACCATGAACCATTCTTAATTGGAATTAGATGATGGAGGGATTTTACTACACGATACGTACGATAAGAAATGGTTCATTGGAGTTTACATTTCATTGTGGTTTAGGGGTTAGACGTCTATCATAATCAGTGGGAGTTTCGATTATAAAGAGTTATAACGAAACATATATTAGGCCCATGACTAGATCATAGTGAACCAAAATGGTCACACTTAAAAATGCACAAAATGCTGTGACACTTTCTAAATCCACATTAATAAATCCAGTAACTCTTATATAATATATACGATTATTATTCAGAAGCGAATGAATTTAGAAATATTAATCACCAATTTCTCTAATTTTAATTTTTTAACCGTAAGTGACATCTAATCACAAAAGGACATATTATATAAATGGAAGTGCAGGATTTTGTTTGAAACGAACTCATACAAAAGCATTCTCTTAGTCTCCCGAATGCACTATCCAACAAGATGTACAAGATATTCGTGGTGGATACCACCAATGATTTCTATCTTTTTCGAAATTCTTGCTCCTCTAGTCTCAAGTCTCCATTCAGCTCTTTGCTTTTTTTATAGCAACAAGTTCCCATCTCGAAGGAACTCCTTTATAGACAATGCCAAAAGCACCTTCACCAAGTACTTTGTCTTTGGAGAAATTATTTGCAGCCTCCTTTAGTTCATAATAAGTAAATTTTTATTTCAAGGTCAGAGGGCCGTGGATGTTGCCTAATTCTTGCAGACGATCCATCCAGAGAGACAGGAGAAAAAAACAAAAGAAATAATCAGGAGATGCTTGTTCACATACATGGAAAACAACTATTGTAAATTACTTGATTCACTTGCTGCAGGAAATTGTTAATGTTGCCTATTGATAAGTTGCATAAATTTAGTGTTTCTAGGTTTGTTTTTATAGCCTTCTAGTTAATTTTTCATTTGTTTTCTATGTTTTTGTTAAGTTTGAAATATGAATAGTTAGCTATTGATTTGGAGAATTTTGTAATTTTCAGGCGTTAATTGAGTAGATTGGAGCATTGGAATGAAATTGGAACTCAAAGCTTGAAGAAATTGAGATTAGCTGACAAGTTTGAAGGCCATGGCCTTGCTTTGGTGGTTCACCACGGTCCGTGGTGGTTGAATGAAAATAAAATAACGAGATAGAAAACACCATGGCCTAGGCTGTGGTGACGTACATTTGGACATGGCCAGGGGCGTGTCGGACACTTTTAGGGTTTTTATTAATTTTTCTTTCCTTTTTCACTTAGGACTCTTTTGGGTATTTAAGGGTTATTAAGATTACTTCTTGGAGAGGCCGAATTTTACCCATTCTTGGAGAGAGATTATTATGTAACAAAAGAGAAAGAAGAATCAAGAACAAAATTCATCAAAGAGTTTGTTTTTACTTTTCAATATGATTTATTTCTTGGATTCTACCCTTGCTTCTTTTATTATGAACTAATTTTCTCAAGCTAAGACTACGGTTAATCTATTTACGGATCTGTGATCAATCTTTTACTCTTTGGTCATTGAATTATTTTTGTAATGATAAGCTTATATTATGTGCTTAATGCTATTAGGAACTTGATCAATTTCTGATAGAATTGTTTTGTGTGATTGAGACCGAGAGGAGATATCACATGAGTGCTCTAGTAATATAGGCCATGGATTAATTGGATATAGAGATATATGAATTGATACATGCAATAGTCATAGGCAGGATTAACTTGTGCTGAAAGCTAGAGGATTTCATAAAGCTTAATGCTCGTCTATTTCATTAAATCTATATAGAGATATCTAGGTTGTGAAATAGAAGTAGAATTAATATTGCTTGAGAAAGAATGTTGGTTAATCTAGGAAATCCCGTTGTCACATTAATTAAATAAATTCATTGACCATAGTAAATTGAGGGGTGTAGAGAAGTTATAGATGAGCCTGATGTCTTAGCCGTTTTCTCTCATTGAATTCTTAATTTTAGTTTTACTGCAATTCATTTCTAATATTCCATATTTTAATATTTTTAGTTTTAAAGATCACCATTCTAAGTTTTGACTATCTAGATAAAGTTAAGATTAATTAATATTTCAGTACTTGTTTACACTTTTCCTTAGGTACGATAACCTGTATTTTGTTATACTATATTACTTGAGACTAGTACACTTGCTAGCAGTTGTTGCAAACGACACAACACCTATCTTGTTGAGTGTCACCTATAGAGATTAAAAAAGAGTATTTAAATTGAGTTCGTAAGTGAAACTTTAAAAAAACAAATCAAAAGAAATAATCACGAGATGCCCATTCATATATATGGAAAGCAAATCTGAATAGTTACTTGTTGCTTGGAAATTTTTTGTTGCCAACCTTGCTGAGTGTCACCTAGAGAGATTAAAAAAGAGTATTTAAACTGAGTTCATAAGTCCAGTTTCTCATTAGCTCACAAGTTCATGTCTAGGACTTAAAACATTCAAATGTGTTTATGTATAATTGATTCACTTATGCTTGCTTTAGGTATATAATGACATGAAACTCAAAAGTTAATTTCACAGGGAAGGGGAAATATTGATTAAATATGAAACGTTTATTGCAAGAAGACATTTTTTTATTAAAAAATTTGGCTCTATAGGGAACACATATATGAAAAGGGGAGAGGATAGTACATCTGAATTCAATATATTTTAGGAATATAATCATTATATGCCGATAGCAGTTAGAACCAATCTGCCTTGCCTAATTAAGTTAAAAGCTTCACGCTCAAAGTTAAGCAACATACCCATGATGTAATGACTTCTTTCTACTAATATGCTCATAAAATATACTTAATAAAAATACATATATATTGACTAAAAAGTAGTTGGACCCAAGTTTTTTCTTTACCTAATATATACATTCTTTACACAGTACAAAAATAACATATACAAAAACTATGAAAATGGTGGACAGTGTAGCCATGTCTCTCTGCTTGCCGACGTTCATCCGACCGCATCCTCACCTATTTCTTGCAAAAACATAGAAAGCAATGGGGTGAGCACAAAAATGCTCAGTAAGTAAATCCTCTACTCCGCTATCCCCGTGCATCACTCTTTGATTCTTTCCTTATTCTACTCTTTCTTCTTTTTCTTTTTCTTTCTGTTTCTTACTCTCACTGTTCTTTTCTTTCTTTCTACTTATCCTCTATTCTTTCTTTCTTATTCTTTCTATTCTTCCTAACCATGATGAAATTCATGGCAATGTACATGAATAAAATGCATATGCAATAATGCACAAAAATGCTTTTTCTTTCTTATCTCTATTTTCTTGTTCTATTTCTTTTCTTTTCTTATTCTTTGCTGATCGGACTCGGTTGATGTATGGATTCGGAACCTTGGCTATGTGAGTGAGTACAGTCCTCATCTACATGCACTCTTGCGAACCGTACAAATTCTTCTTTCTTCTTAGGCCACTCAATTAAGGTGACGTGCATGTAGGAATTCTTCTTGGTACAACCCTCATCCACATACACTCTTACAGGTCGTACAATTCTTCTTCTTCTTATGCCACCCAATTAAGGTGACGTGTATGTGAGAATTTCTTCTTAACACTCACGGTTCCCCATCACACCAACCTATTCTTTACTTTTCTTTAACACTCTTTAATTCTTTAATGCTTATTCTTCCTTTCTTTTTATTCTTAGAGTGTTTTATTCTTTCTTTCTTTATTCTTTATTCTTTATTATTTCTTATGTTTCTACACATACACAATTATATGCATATGGATGGCACATGTTTAAAATTTCTTATTTAAATGCACTTATGAAATGCACATATGCAATGTTGCATCAAAGATAGTCATTCTGCACAGGTCTTATTCAAGAAGGCATAACTTGAGTTATACACATCGGATTGCTACGATTTTTGTCTCTTTTTAAAGCTTAGAGATAGTTTTATGTTTTGATCTAAACCCAGTTCAATCTGAAAGATGCCCAAAAATCACTAAGAAGGTCACGACTGTGACAGGGCAGTTTGGTAACATGTTTTCATTTAAGCATTTCATCAAACAATAGTTGTGCATAAACAAACCCTAATTCAATTATCATTCAATTGGTTTCTTAAATCATCCAAATTGAGAGAAAAACTCTCCCATATCATCACCACACCTACACGGCACAAACACTCCCAAAAGATTTCTCCAATTCTTCCACTTTCAACCCATCATCAAACCATCACATACACTCCTCATATTCAACTATATCCAACAACAAGCATAAATAGTCATCCATCTCATCTCAATTTCTCAATAATCATAACATTTACATATTTAAAAGAAAGCTCTACTCACTTGATTTTCTTAAACTTTAACTTGAGTTGGATTTTGAGTGGAATTTACTTACCTTTTGCTTGAGTAGTCTCTCCTAGGATCTCTTCTCTTGTTGGATTCAAATCTTCTCTTAACCCTAAGCATAAACTTCATAAGAACTCAACTTTTACACAAATAAAACATAGATAAAGAGCATGAAACCTTGCCTTTGATGCCTTGAATCAAAACCCTATGAAAATCTACTCAAAAGCCCTCAAATTCCTTGGAGAAGTGAATGAAAATTTGCAAGAAAAAGGAGGAGTGTGGGGGTGCTATGAACAAAATAAGGGTTTCAAACCCTTAACATTTTAGTTTATAAACTCACTTTCCCATTTTGCCCTTACTCTTTCTTAGAAATTCCATCTTTGTCCCTTAGAAAGAAATTCCATCTTTGTCCCTCAGTCAATTACCAAAATGCCCTCACTTTTATTGTATTCTCTATGATTTTCTATCTCTTTTCACTCCCCACAAAATCAACTAGTTTTGAGTGAAAATACTATTTTACCCTTAATGCAAGTTTAAGGCATTTTCTTCATATTCTCTTAAAATAATTCTAACAAAATTTAACTAAGGGCTATACAACATAATTTAAATCATGTACCTCAATGTTGGGTGTTACACATGACAACATCAAGACTGACTCGCTCATCATGTCTTGTCGGAGTAAACAATATACCCATGACACAACCCATCCTGACCCTCCTTATCCCATGGAATCCAGGCACTCCCGGTAGACTCAGGTGACCGAGATGTGCCATGTGAAATTCCGTAAAACCTGCAAAACCTGGTTTTAGAATACACTTTCTATAAAACCATTCTCTTATTTTCATCATGAAACGTATACACACACACAATATATATATATATATATATATATATACACCTTAGAATATTCTCTTTCTCTTTCTTTTATGGTAATAATCAACAATTAATTTATTTCATTCATTATTTTTGTATATTTTTATTAAATAATAATTACTTTTGTTGTAATAATTTCTTTTATGGTAATAATCAACAATTAATTATTTCACTCATTATCTTTGTATATATTAATTAAATATTAGGAATGATATTTTTATTAAATATTCTTTAGAATATTCTCTTTCTCTTTCTTTTATGGTAATAATTTCTTTTATGGTAATAATCGACAATTAATTTATTTCACTCAGAATATACTTTAGAATATTCTCTTTCTTTTTTCATTTGTGGTGATAATTTCCTTTTATGGTAATAATCGACAATTAATTTATTTCACTCATTATTTTTGGTTTATATATTAATTAAATATTGGTAATTATATTTTTATTAAATAATAATTACTTTGAAAATTATTCTAATTTAATAAAATTAAGCATTTATTTAATCATATATTAGTTGAATGATTTGGAAGTTGATTTTGTATGAGCTTTTATAGTTGAAGAAAATACTATTCTAGATAAAAAATAATAATTCAAAAAGATGTATTGTCCATTCAAGCTTTTGAGATTTGTGGCTTATTTCAAAAAGATGTATTGTCCATTCAAGCTTTTGAGATTTGGTGGATTATTCAAAAAGATGTATCGTGCATTCAAGCTTTTGAGATTTGTGGCTTTTTTCAAAAAGATGTATTGTCAATTCAAGCTTTTGAGATTTGTGGCTTTTTTCAAAAAGATGTATTGTCCATTCAAGCTTTTGAGATTTGTAGCTTATTCAAAAAGTTATATTGTCCATTCAAGCTTTTTAGATTTATGGATTATTCGAAAAGATGTATTGTCCATTCAAGCTTTTGAGATTTGTGGATTATTCAAAAAGATTTATTGTCCATTCAAGCTTCAGAGATTGGTGGCCGACAATACTGGAGCAGACCTGCTTGAGTCGATTGGTTCTTTAGAGTTCTCGATGCCCGCATTTAGATCAAAGGCATCGAAACAGTATACTTGATGGGAGGAGATGGCGGCGGCAGGAAGATGTGCCGGTAGTGGAGGTGGCGGAGATGGTTGGAAGAAATCATGTGTAAATTCTTTTAATTTATGAACACAGGTTAGTCATTTCTTCGTATTGTCATTGTAGCGGTGGAATTTTGGATGATGGAGGTGTAGGGATTTAATCGTTATTTAAATGGCCAGACCTCCTAAGTTTACATTTAAAAAAATATCCTCAAATTATTTTTGAATTTTTTTTCATTTAGAAAAGAGGCACACATAGACCATCTTCAACCCATTACAGCAATTTGGTTCAAGTTTCACACCAAATTGGTGTGATTTTTGCGTAAAACACTATTGTATCTCCAACCTAGAGCACCAAATATTACACTAAAAATAATATTCCTTAGAATATTCTTTAAATTACTCTTTAGAATATTCTATTTCTCTTTCTTTTATGGTAATAATCAACAATTAATTTATTTCACTCAATAGAATATTCTTTAAAATATTCTTTAGAATTATTCTCTTTCTTTATCTTTTATAGTTAATAATTTCTTTTACGGTAATAATCAACAATTAATTTATTTTACTCATTATTTTTGTATATATTAATTAAATATTGGGAATGATATTTTTATTAAATAATAATTACTTTTATGGTAATAATAAAAAATTAATTTATTTTACTCATTATTTTTGTATATATTAATTAAATATTGTGGGAATGATATTTTTATTAAATATTCTTTAGAATATTCTCTTTCTCTTTCTTTTATGGTAATAATAAACAATTAATTTATTTCACTCATTAGAATATTCTCATTCTTTTTCTTTTATGGTAATAATCAACAATTAATTTTTTTCACTCATTATTTTTGTATATATTAATTAAATATTGGGAATGATATTTTTATTAAATAATACTTACTTGTAAAAATTATACTAATTCAATAAAATTAATCATTTATTTAATCAAATATTAGTTGAATGATTTGGTATGAGCTTTCATAGTTGAAGAAAATACTATTCTAGATAAAAAAATTAATAATTCAAAAATATGTATTGTCCACTCATGCTTTTGAGATTTGTGGCTTATTTAAAAAGATGTGTTGTCCATTCAAGCTTTTGAGGTTTATGGATTATTCAAAAAGATGTATTGTTTGTTCAAGCTTTTGAGAATTTGTGGCTTATTTCAAAAAAATGTATTGTCCATTCAAGCTTTTTAGATTTGTGCCTTATTTCAAAATGATGCATTGTCCATTCAAGCTTTTGAGATATGTAGCTTATCCAAAAAGATGTATTGTCCATTCAAGCTTTTGAGATTTGTGGATTATTCAAAAAGATGTATTGTCCATTCAAGCTTTTGAGATTTGTGGATTATTCAAAAAGATGGAGTGTCCATTCAAGCTTTTGAGATTTGTAGCTTATTCAAAAAGATGGATTGTCCATTCAAGCTTTTGAGATTTGTAGCTTATTTCAAAAGATGTATTGTTCATTCAAGCTCAAAAAGATGTGTTGTCCATTCAAGCTTTCAATTCAACCTTATGTTATAAAAGAGCATACAACACATTAGTTTTCATCACATCTCTTCTATTTCCTCTTAGAAAAAAAATCATATATCTTCTTCATTTGTGTTAAAAAATGACTACACAACGAAGTTCTTCGTACACAAATGAAGAAGACATGCATCTATCTCATATTTATCTTGATGTTTCTCAAAACCCGATTTTAGGTATAAACCAATCTAGTGATCAATTTTGGTCTCGATTTGAGCTTGACTACAATAATTCCAAACCCATGTTTCTTACTCAAGTTCAAAACAAAAGATCTTTGCATTGTTGAACGCATTTGATCTTTAGAGCTATTGGCAAATTAAGGGGATGCGTACATCAAATTGAAAAAACGAATCCAAGTGGTGCTTCTGAGCAAGATATTGTGAGTATTTGTTACATTTAATTAATTTTTTTTTTATCTAATTGATTTTAACATTATATATACATTGTTTTGTAGATGATTCAAGCCAAAATGTTACTAGCACAAGATAAAAGTTACAAGAAAGGTTTCGGATTTGATCATGTGTGGCCTATACTTAAGGATATTGAAAAATTTACAGATAATGTTAAAGCCGCAGAAGTATTTCAAAGGCAAACCGGTAGGTTTGTATCACAAGAATCAGAGACTCCCACTTGAAAGTCTCCCCAATCAGTGCCTTGTGACATGTCATCAAATTCTCTAAACATAAAAGATGAAAATATTGGGGGTAGTTCAGCTCAACGACCCATTGGGGTGAAGAAAGAAAAATTTAAAAGGAAAAATGATAAAAAGTTTTAAACAGTTTTGAAACTATTACAGAAGAAAATTGACAACTCATTGCTATTTTCAATTGGGGCAACTCAACTAGGGCATACAATTATGAAATCCAAATGAAAAAATTGGCTTTGGCAGAATATCGAGAAGATAACAAAATTTTATTCGAGGATTTGAAATGCATAACCGATCCAAGCCTACGTGAGTTTTTTCAAAATAAGCAATCAAGAATTATGCAAAAAAGAGCTCAACAACAAGGTCAAGGACCTCAAAATAACTCTGGTTCTTTCCAATAATTTGATGATCTTATAGGATTCGAAACTAATCTGCCGGAATACTTTAGTTATTTTAGTTTATGTTGTATTTGCTTTTAATTTTAGTGTTTTTAAATTAGTGTTAATTTTTATTTTGAGTTATTGTAGTTTAATATTTGCATTGAATAAAGTTTTTTTTTTTTCATCATTTTTTGAATTATATCATTATTATGAATTCATTATTATAAGTATTAATATGAATAATAATCAAATTAACTTAAATACAAATAACAAAAAAAATATATATATATATATATATATATGAACAGTACCACGCCAATTTGGTGTGGATGAACACTTCTGCACCAAATTTGGCATGGCACTATTCAGCCGCACCAAATTGGTGTAGCAAATGGCACTGCATTGGAGCAATAGTTTCACGCTATTTTGGTGTTTTTCACACCAAAATAGCATGGGTTGGAGATGCCCTTAGGATTCATTAAACATGTAAAATGGGTTAAACTTATAAGATTTAAACACATGTGGGTAAAATATAATTAATGTTTGTTTAAATTTTGTTATTTGGAAACGAGCCCCCACCCTTCAAAATCGCTTAATTGAGCCATATACCCAAAAAAGACGGATGAACACATTTCGTTTCTTTGCGATTTTTTACAATAACAGTGCCCTAATTCTGACAAATATTCGATCCTATAGCTTCCTTACACAAAACCATGGCTGATATTCATAAAGAAGAGGAAAACCTAACCCCACTCCGAATCCTAGACTCTGGTGGCGCCAACAATTCAAATATTGTCGAAGAAGACGCTTTGGTGGATCATCCAATGAGAAGGTCAAATCATCGAAGAATTCCCTACGCAAGTAATGTTAATTGGGCAATAACATTGCATAGTAGGCATGTTGAATGTCTCCATTGAATATCATATGATGGTATTAGTGTGGGTGATTATAAGAGGTGTGTCACTAAGACATTAGCAAGGATAAATGGTTAGTGAACTATTTATCAAAAATGACAAATTACGATGAATCACATGGATGTGGTCGATGATGCATTGTAGGATCGTGCTAATGTACCACTGATCCTTTGACCTGAGATATCACGGTTGAATTCAACATAGGATGCATATGGTTCATATGGTGTATAAGCACGAGACTAGTCACGTCTTGTGTAATAAGCCAGTTTGTTCATATGTCATTCATGTGCAAGGACAAGTGATGGTCCAGATGGGATCCGTTAACTCAAAATAGTCCAATCTTGAGTTCCCAAATGAATGTCAATAAACATTGGAAAAGGGAAATCTTTGACCAAAGTATAATGAATGCCAGATGAAAGGTAGTTTCATGTTGATGAGTTTCATTGTATCGATTGACAATTTGATTAAAGATTAAGTTAAGGGTTTTCCCATACCACGAACCATTCTTAATTAGGGATTAGATGACGGAGGGATTTTACTACACGATACGTACGATCAGAAATGGTTCATTGGAGTTTACACTTCATTGTGGTTTAGGGGTTATGGAACATTGCTAGATGTCTACCATAATCAATGGGAAGTTTCGATTATAAAGAGTTATAACGAAACATATATTAGGCCCATGGCTAGATCACAATGAACCAAAATGGTCGCACTTAAAAATGCCCAAAATGTTGTAACACTTTCTAAATCCACATTAATAAATCCAGTAATTCCCATATAATATATACGATTGAAGATTAAGTTAAGGGTTTTCCCATACCACGAACCATTCTTAATTAGGATTAGATGACGGAGGGATTTTACTACACGATACGTACGATCAGAAATGGTTCAATGGAGTTTACACTTCATTGTGGTTTAGGGGTTATGGAACATTGCTAGATGTCTACCATAATCAATCGGAGTTTCGATTATAAAGAGTTATAACGACACATATATTAGGCCCATGGCTAGATCACAATGAACCAAAATGGTCACACTTAAAAATGCCCAAAATGTTGTAACACTTTCTAAATCCACATTAATAAATCCAGTAATTCCCATATAATATATACGATTATTATTCAGTAGTGAATAAATTCAGAAATATTAATCACCAATTTCCTCTAATTTTAATTTTTCAACCATAAGTGACATCTAATCACAAAAGGACATACTATGTAAATGGAAGTGGAGGATTTTCTTTGAAACGAACTCATACACAAGCATTCTCTTAGTACAAGTTATTCGTGGTGGATACCACTAATGATTTCTATCTTTTCTTTGAAAATTTTGCTCCTCCAAGTCTCAAGTCTCCATTTAGCTCTTTGCTTTTTTTATAGCAAACAAGTTCCCATCTCGAAGGACTCCTTTATAGATAATGCCAAAAGCACCTTCACCAAGTACTTTGTCTTTGGAGAAATTATTTGTAGCCTCCTTTAGTTCATAATAAGTAAATGTTTCAACATTGCACGGTCAGAGGGCTGTGGATGCTGCCTAATTCCTGTAGACGATCCATCTAGAGAGACAAGAGAAAAGAAACAAAAGAAATAATTAGGAGATGCCCATTCACATACATGGAAAATAACTATTGTAAATTACTTGATTCACTTGTTGCAGGAAATTGTTATTGTTGCCTATCTTGTTGCGTGTCACCTATAGAGATTAAAAAAGAGTATTCAAATTGAGTTCGTAAGTGAAGCTTAAAAAAACAAATCAAAAGAAATAATCAGGAGATGCCCATTCATATAAATGGAAAGCAAATCTGAACAGTTACTTGTTGCTTGGAAATTTTTTGTTGCCGACCCTGTTGAGTGTCACCTAGAGAGATTAAAAAAGAGTATTTAAACTGAGTTCATAAGTTCAGTCTCTCATAAGCTCACAAGTTCGTGTCTAGGACTTAAAACATTCAATTGTGTTTATGTAAAATAGTTATAATTGATTCACTTATGCTTGCTTTATGTATGTAATGATATGAAACTCAAAAGTTAATTTCACAAGGAAGGAGAAATATTGATTAAGTATGAAACATTTATTGCAAGGAGAAATTTTTTTATTAAAAGATTTGCTCTAAGGGAACACATAAATTAAAAGGGAAGAGGATAGTACATCTGAATTTGATATATTTTAGGAATTTAATCATTATATGCGGATAGCAGTTACAACCAATCTGCCTTGCCTAATTAAGTTAAAAGCTTCACGCGCAAAGTTAAACAACATACCCATGACAACATCTAGAGTGCCCGTGCATCTTGTCGTGTCAGAGCAAACAACATACCTATGACACAACCCATCCTAACCCTCCTTATCCCATGGAATCCAGGCGCTCTCGTTAGACTCAGGTGACCAAGACGTGCCACGTGAAAATCCGTAAAACCTGCAAAGCCTGTTTTTAGAATACAATTTCTATAAAACCATTCTCTTATTTTCATCATGAAACGCATACACATAATATATATATTCCTTAGAATATTCTCTTTCTCTTTCTTTTATAGTAATAATTTCTTTTATGGTAATAATCAACAATTAATTATTTCACTTATATATATATATATATATATATATATATATATATATATATATTCCTTAGAATATTCTCTTTCTCTTTCTTTTATGGTAATAATCAACAATTAATTATTTAACTTATTATTTTTGTATCTATTAATTAAATCTTAGGAATGATATTTTTATTAAATAATAATTACTTTTATGGTCATAATCAACAATTAATTTATTTCACTTATTATTTTTGTATATATTAATTAAATATTAGGAATGATATTTTTATTAAATATTCTTTAGAATATTCTCTTTCTCTTTCTTTTATGGTAATAATTTCTTTTATGGTAATAACCAACAATTAATTTATTTCACTCAATAGAATATTCTCATTTTTTTTTTTTATGGTGATAATTTCTTTTATGGTAATAATCAACAATTAATTTGTTTCACTCATTATTTTTGTATATTAATTAAATATTGGGAATTATATTTTTATTAAATAATAATTTCTTTGAAAATTACACTAATTTAATAAAATTGAGCATTTATTTAATCAAATATTAGTTGAATGATTTGGAAGTTGATTTGGTATGAGCTTTTGAAGTTGAAGAAAATACTATTCTAGATAAAAAATAATAATTCAAAAAGATTTATTGTCTATTCAAGCTTTTGAGATTTGTGACTTATTCAAAAAGCTGTACTGTCCATTAATGCTTTTGAGATTTGTGGATCATTCAAAAAGATGTATTGTCCATTTAAGCATTTGAGATTTGTGGCTTATTAAAAAAAAAAATATTGTCCATTCAAGCTTTTGAGATTTATTGATTATTCAAAAAGATGTATTTTCCATTGAAGCTTTTGAGATTTGTGGATTATTTAAAAAGATGTATTGTCCATTCAAGCTTTTGAGATTTGTGGCTTATCACAACCCCTACCACCGACCTGCCCGGCGGCAAGCAATTGGCCGACGATACTGGAGTAGACCTGCCTGAGTTGATCCGTTCTTTGGAGTTCCCGTCGCCCGCATTTAGATCACGAAGGCGGCGAAACAGTACAGTTGATGGGAGGAGATGGCGGTAGACAAGAAGTTGTGCCGGTAGTGGAGGTGGCGAAGATGGCCGAAAGAAATCATGTGTAAATTCTTTTAATTTATGAACATGAGGTTAGTCATTTCTTCGTATTGTCTCTGTAGCGGTGGAATTTTGGATGATTGAGGTGTAGGGATTTAATCGTTATTTAAATGGCAAGACCTCCCAAGTATACATATACAAAAATATCCTGAAATTATTTTCAAATTTTTTTTTTTTTTTAAAATTTAGAAGAGAGGCACCTTAGACCATCTTCAACCCATTGCACCAAATTGGTGCAAGTTTCATACCAAATTGGCATAATTTTTGCTGTGAAACACTATTGTATCTCCAACCTACTGCACCAAATATTACACCAAAAAGAATATTCCTTAGAATATTTTTTAAAATATTCTTTAGAATATTCTCTTTTCCTTTCTTTTATGGTAATATTTCTTTTATGATAATAATCAACAATTAATTTATTTCACTCATTAGAATATTCTTTAGAATATTCTCTTTCTTTTTCTTTTATGGTAATAATCAACAATTAATTTATTTCACTCTTTATTTTTGTATATATTAATTAAATATTGGGAATAATATTTTTATTAAATATTCTTTAGAATATTCTCTTTCTCTTTCTTTTATTGTAATAATTTCTTTTATGGTAATAATCAAAAATTAATTTATTTCACTCATTAGAATATTCTTTAAGATATTCTCTTTCTTTTTCTTTTATGGTAATAATCAACAATTAATTTATTTCATTCATTATTTTTGTATATATTAATTAAATATTGGGAATTATATTTTTATTAAATAATAATTACTTTTATGGTAACAATTTCTTTTATGGTAATAATCATTAATTAATTTCTTTCACTCATTATTTTTGTATATATTAATTAAATATTGGGAATGATATTTTTATTAAATATTCTTTAGAGTATTCTCTTTCTCTTTCTTTTATGGTAATAATCAACAAGAAATTTATTTCAGTGATTAGAATATTCTCTTTCTTTTTCTTTTATGGTAATAATCCACAATTAATTTATTTCGCTCATTATTTTTGTATATGTTAATTAAATATTGGGAATGATATTTTTATTAAATAATAATTACTTTGAAAATTATACTAATTTAATAAAATTAAGCATTTATTTAATCAAATATTAGTTGAATGATTTGGAAGTTGATTTGGTATGAGCTCTTATAGTTGAAGAAAATAATATTCCAGATAAAAAACAATAATTCAAAAAGATGTATTGTCCATTCAAGCTTTTTAGATTTGTGGCTTATTCAAAAAGATATATTATCCATTCAAGCTTTTGAGATTTGTGGATTATTAAAAAAGATGTATTATCCATTCAAGCTTTTGATATTTGTAGCTTATTTCAAAAAGATGTATTGTCAATTCAAGTTTTGAGATTTGTGGCTTATTTCAAAAAGATGTATTGTCCATTCAAGGTTTTGAGATTTCTAACTTATTTCAAAAAGATGTATTATCCATTCAAGCTTTTGATATTTGTAGCTTATTTCAAAAAGATGTATTGTCAATTCAAGTTTTGAGATTTGTGGCTTATTTCAAAAAGATGTATTGTCCATTCAAGGTTATGAGATTTCTAACTTATTTCAAAAAGATGTATTGTCCATTCAAGCTTTTGAGATTTGTGGATTATTCAAAATGATGTATTGTCCATTCAAGAGTTTGAGATTTGTGGTTTATTCAAAAAGATGTATTGTTCATTCAAACTTTTTAGATTTGTAGCTTATTTCAAAAGATGTAGTATTCATTCAAGCTCAAAAAGATGTGTTGTCCATTCAAACTTTCAATTCAAACTTATGTTATAAAAGAGCATACAACACATTAGTTTTGAACACATCTCTTCTATTTCCTCTTAGAAAAAAAAAGCATATATATTCTTCATTTGTTTTACAAAATGACTACACAACGAAGTTCTTCGTACACAAATGAAGAAGACATGCATCTATGTAATATTTATCTTGATGTTTCTCAAAACCCGATTTTAGGTATAAACCAATCTAGTGATGAATTCCGGTCTTAAGTTGAGCTTCACTACAGTAGTTCCAAACTCGTGTTTCTCACTCAAGTTCAAAACAAAAGATCTTTGCATTGTCGAATGCAACTGATCTTTAGAGCTATTGGCAAATTGTGGGGATGTGTACATCAAATTGAAATATGAATCCAAGTGGTGCTTCTAAGCAAGATATTGTGAGTATTTGTTACATTTAATTAATTTTTTTTATCTAATTGATTTTAACGTTATATACATTGTTTTGTAGATGATTCAAGCCAAAATGTTACTAGCACAAGATAAAAGTTACAAGAAAGGTTTTAGATTTGATCATGTGTTGCCTATACTTAAGGATATTGAAAAATTTACATATAATGTTAACACCGCAAAAGTATTTCAAAGGCAAATTGGTAGGTTTGTATAACAAGAATCAGAGACTCCCACTTGAAAGTCTCCCCAATCGGTGCCTTGTGACATGTCATCAAATTCTCTAAACATAAATGATGAAAATATTAGGGGTAGTTCAGATCAACGACCCATTGAGGTAAAGAAAGCAAAATTTAAAAGGAAAAATGATAAAGAAGTTTTAAACAGTTTTAAAACTATTCAAGAAGAAAATTGACAGCTCACTGCTATTTTCAATCGAGGCAACTTAGCTAGGGCACAAAATTATGAAATCCAAATGAAAAAATTGGCTTTGGCAGAATATCGAGAATATAACAAAATTTTATTCCAGGATTTGAATTCCATAACCGATCCAAGCCTACGTGAGTTTTTTCAAAATGAGCAATCAAGAATTATGCAAAAAAGAGCGCAACAACAAGTTCAAGCACCTCAAAATAACTCTAGCTCTTTCCAATATTTTGATGATCTTACAGGATTCGGAACTAATCTACTGGAATACTTTAGTTATTTTAGTTTATGTTGTATTTTCTTTTAATGTTAGTGGTTTTAAATTAGTGTTAACTTTTATTTTTAGTTATTGTAGTTTAATATTTGCATTGAATAAAGTTTGGTTTTTAATTTTTCATCATTTTTTGAATTATATCAATATTATGAATTTATTATTATAAATATTAATATGAATAATAATCAAATTAACTTAAATACAAATAACCAACAAAAAAAATAAAAATGTATGAATAGTACCACGCCAATTTGGTGTGGATGAATAGTGCTGCACCAAATTTGGCGTGGCATTGTTCAACCGCACCAAATTGGTGCAGCAAATGGCGCTGCATTGGAGCAACAGTTTCATGCTATTTTCATGTTTTTCACACCAAAATAGCGTGGATTGGAGATGCCCTTAAGATTCATTAAACATGTAAAACGGGTTAAACTTATAAGATTTAAACTCATGTGGGTAAAATATAATTAACGTTTGTTTAAATTTTGTTATTTGGAAACGAGCCCCTTCAAAATCGCGTAATTGAGCCATATACCCAAAAGAGACTGATGAACACATTTCGTTTCTCTGCAATTTTTTACAATGACAGTGCCCTAATTCTGACAAATATTCGATCCTATAGCTTCCTTACACAAAACCATGGCTGATTTTCATAAAGAAGAGGAAAACCTAACCCCACTCCGAATCCTAGACTCCGGCGGTGCTAGCAGTTCAAAGGTTGTCAAAGAAGACGCTTTGGTGGATCATCCAATGAGAATATCAGATGATCGAAGAATTCCCTATGCAAGTGATGTTAATTGGTCAATAACATTGCATAGTAGGCATGCTGAATGTCTCCATTGAATATCATGTGATGGTATTAGTGTGGGTAATTATAAGAGCTGTGTCATTAAGACATTAGCATGGATAAATGGTTAGTGAACTATTTATCAAAAATGACAGATTACAATGAATCACATGGACATGGTCAATGATGCATCGTAGGATCATGCTAGTGTATCACTGGTCCTTAGACCTGAGACATCACGATTGAATTCAACATAAGATGCATATGGTTCATATGGTGTATAAGCACAAGACTAGTGTCGTCTTGTGTAATAAGCCAGTTTGTTCATATGTTATTCATGTGCGAGGACAAGTGATGGTCAAGATGGGATCCGTTAGCTCAAAATAGTTCAATCTCGAGTTGCCAGACAAATGTCAATAAACATGGGAAAAGGGAAATCTCTGGCCAGAGTATAATGAATGTCAGATGAAAAGTAGTTTCATGTTGACGAGCTCTATTGTATTGATTGACAATTTGATTAAAGATTAAGTTAAGGGTTTTTCCATACCATGAACCTTTTTTAATTGGGATTAGATGACGGAGGGATTTTATTACACAATACGCACGATCAGAAATGGTTCATTGGAGTTTACACTTCATTGTGGTTTAAGGGTTATGGAACATTGCTAGACATCTACCATAATCAGCAGGAGTTTCGATTATAAAGAGTTATAATGAAACATATATTAGGCCCATGGCTAGATCATAGTGAACCAAAATGGTCACACTTAAAAATGCACAAAATGCTATGACACTTTCTAAATCCACATTAATAAATCCAGTAATTCCCATATAATATATACGATTATTATTCAGAAGTGAATGAATTTAGAAATATTAATCACCAATTTCTCTAATTTTAATTTTTTAACCATAAGTGACATCTAATCATAGAAGGACATACTATGTAAATGGAAGTGCAAGATTTTGTTTGAAACGAATTCATAGACAAGCATTCTCTTAGTCTCCCGAATGCACTATCCAACAAGATGTACAAGATATTCGTGGTGGATACCACTAATGATTTCTATCTCTTTCCAAAATTCTTACTCCTCCAGTCTCCATTAAGCTCTTTGCTCTTTTATAGCAACAAGTTCCCATCTCGAAGGACTCCTTTACAGACAATGCCAAAAGCACCTTCACCAAGTACTTTGTCTTTAGAGAAATTACTTGTAGCCTCCTTTAGTTCATAATAAGTAAATGTCTCGGCACTGCATGGTCAGGGGGTCGTGGATGCTATCCAATTCCTGCAGACGATCCATCTAGAGAGATAGGAAAACAAAAAACAAAAGAAATAAATAATCAAGAGACACCCATTCACATACATGGAAAACAACTATTGTAAATTCTTGATTCACTTGCTGCAGGAAACTATTATTGTTGCCTATCTTGTTGCATGTCACCTATAGAGATTAAAAAAGAGTATTTAAGCTGATTTTTTAAGTGAAGCTTAAAAAAAAACAATACAAAATAAATAATTGGGAGATGCCCATTCATATATATGGGAAGCAAATCTGAACAGTTACTTGTTGCTTGGAAATTTTTTATTGCCGACCCTGCTGAGTGTCACCTAGAGAGATTAAAAAAGAGTATTTAAACTGAGTTCATAAGTCCAGTTTCTCATAAGCTCATGCTTATTTTTTATTATCTTATTTTATTCAACTTAAAACAATTTTCCAACTCTATTCAACTAAAAGCAATTACCTTTCACTCCTCCTAATCTTAAAATTAATCCACCCAAGACCACCACCGTCTGCCAGCAAACACCATCGGCTGTTGGAACAATGCACGATTGGCATGGATCTAGTCGTTGAGCAGATTATGGCAGTAAATCTGGCCGTTTTTGACCAGATCCAAGTTGGATTTTCCAAAAAAGGCCAGATTAGCATACGATTGGCGAGATCCAACCGATCATGCACCATTGCAATGATTGTCGGTTGTCGCTTGATGATGGTGGTTGAAGGTTAGTAGTGGCTTGGGTGAGTGTGTAGCTTTGCAATTGAAAAGCAGAAAATTGAAAAGAAAATTGAAAACAGAGAAAGAGAGTAAGAGAAGAGAAGATACCCTTTCTTACTGCACTTTTTGTTAATTACAAAGTATAGTAGCTACTGTTTTACATATACAAAATTTTAGTGGACTTTTACACTCTAAACGACAGTGTTTTGACTCTTTATTATTTGAGCTAAAAACGGCAGCATTTCAGTGACTTTGCACTTTATTATTTGTCCAACATTGCCCCTTAAACTGGATTGCCTAAGCTATTTACATTGCATTGTCTGCATTGTGCCGAATTTGTCCAACATTGCCCCTTAAACAGGAATTCACCCTATTGTTCGAACTGAAGAACTAACTACATTGAACCAAATGGCTGGGTTGCATTTTCTTCGCATTTTCTCACCACAGCATCAAATGACTGAGCTGTATTTTCTTACTAAAGGAAAGTTTCAAAACTGAAACTTCAAATTTGCAGGGGCAAAACAACTGCAGTTGCAGAACTACTAAACAAGAACTTCAAATCTCACTACAGCATCAAGTGTCTGGGTTACATTTTCTTACTAAAGCAAAGTTTCAAAACTGAAACTTCAAATCTACAGAGGCAAAACAACTACAGTGGCAGAACTACAAAACAACTTTAAAACTGCACCAAGTTTGCAGTAGTAGAAACTGCAAAATAAGAACTTCAAAACTGCACCAAATCTGCAAGTAGCATAACTGCAACTCTAGAACAATCTGCAGGGGCAAAACATCTGCAGTAGTAGAACTATAAAACAACTTCAAAACTACACTAAGTTTGTAGTAGCAGAAACTGCAAAACAAAAATTTCAAAACTGTACCAAATCTGCAAGTAGCAGAACTGCAAGTCCAAAACAACCAAAACTTCATAACAAACTACAACTCCAGAACAACCAAAATTTTAGAACAATTACTCCACTCAAGACCAAATCTGCAAATAGCAAAATTGCAACTCCAGAACAATCAAAACTTCAGAACAATTACTCCACTCAAGATCAAATCTGCAAATAACAGAACTGCAACTAAAAACATCATAACAAGGAAAATTTTTTCTCAGCACTCAAGATCAAATCTGTAAATAGCAGAGCTGCAACTAAAAACACCACCAACTAAAAACATCATAACAAGGAAAAAAAATTCTCAACACTTGCATAAGAGCAACTTCATTAAGTTGCAACCCAAACCAGAACCTTCAAAGTGCACCAACAGTAAGGAATCAGACTTCCAGAACAACCAAACCTTCAGAACAATCACTCCACTCTAAATCAACTAAAAAATCAGAATTCCAGATCAGACAGAGATAACTCCAAAACCTCCAGAATAATCTCCAAAGCAATCACTCCAGAATTTGGAACCACCACCAATTTATCAGAATTGCAGATTAATCAATTGAGTTGCAAACCAGAAAAAAAAATCAGCACTGAACCAATGATCAGTTACTTGCACACATTTCCTTATGACACCACATTCAGTTTGGCTCTTAAATTAGTAAACTGAGAAACTGATAGTGCTTTTGTAAGAAGATCCGCAATTTGTAGCTTGGAAGGAACATATTGGATGGCTATCTTTTTTGCCAAGACTTGTTCTCAAACATAAAGAGCGTCAATCTCAATATGTTTGGTTCGAGCATGAAATATGGGATTAGATGCAAGAGCACCAACACTAACATTATCACACCAGATTACTAGTATAGTGTGAAAGGTTAGGCCAAGCTCAGTAAACATATTTTCAAGCCATGCTATCTCTGTGGCTGTGTGAACAAGGGCTATATATTCAGCTTTAATAGAGGAAAAGGCAGTAACCTTCTGCTTTTGAGAACTCCATTAAATCAAGTTTGGTCCTAGGTAAACACAATAGCCACTGGAAGACTTCGATCCTCTATACTTCCTCCCCAATCAGCATCAGCATAACACTCAACACAAAGAGTGGTTGTTGGTTTGAACACAAGACCAAAATCCAGAGTACCTTTAATGTACCTCAACACCCTCTTAAAAGCTTGCCATTGAAGATCAATAAGTGCTTGTAAAAATTGGCTTAACTTGTTAATAGTGTAGCTGATATCTGGTCTTGTAAGTGTTAAGTATTGTAGTGCTTCTACAGTACTTCTATACAAGCTGGGATTTTGAAACAACTCACTATCGGTTGAACTAAGTTTGATACCAATAGTCATTTGAGTTAAGCATGGATGTGCGTCCATCATTTTGGTTCGAACTAATAAGTCTAAACCATACTTAGACTGTTTTAAATGAATACCTGCTGAATTTCTTGTTGCTTCCAAGCCCAGAAAATATTTGAGTAAGCCAAGTGTCTTTAGGGCAAAATTATCATTAAGATCTTTCATCAACTGCTTAATAAAGACTTGATCAGAGCCTGTGATTAGTATGTCATCGACATGCACTAAAACATAGATAGAACCAGTGTCTTGTTTTAGGATAAACAAACTAGAGTCTGATATTGAGTTTTGGAAGCCTTTAAGTTGTAAAGCAGCCTTCAATCGATCAAACCAAGCTCTTGAAGCTTGCTTGAGACCATAAAGTGCTTTGTTTAGCTTGCAAACTACATTAGGAAAAACAGAACTCTCAAAACCAGGTGGCTGCTTCTTGAAGAATGTTTCAGTTAAAACTCCATTAAGAAATGCATTGTTAATATCTATCTGTTGAATATCCCATCCATGTGTCACAGCTAGAGTGAAAACAATGCGTATAGTAGCTGGTTTAAGCATTGGACTGAAAGTCTCGAAGTAATCAAGGCCGAGAGTCTGCTGAAAACCCTTTGCAACTAACTGGGCCTTATATTTCTGTAGGGTTCCATTAGCATTAAATTTTGTGCGAAAAACTCATTTGTTTCCCACTATGTTCATATCAGAAGTAGGATCAACAAGTGTCCAGGTGTTATTGGCTATATAAGTGCATCATACTCACACTGCATGGCAGCTTTCCAGTTGTTGCTCTGGAGAGCTTTAGAGACTGTACCAGGTTCTGATTTCAGTAGGTTCAATACTGCTAGACCCACCAATGAGAAGTGCAAAATGATTATCCTCTCCAGTTTGACTATAAGAAACCATATTGGTCTAGACAGCTAACTTAGACCTGGTCACCAGTGGATGAATATTCTCATGTATTGACTTATTAATTGGTTCAGCAACAACTTTTAGTGATGCTAATTTATTGGAAAAAGGGTTCACCAAGACAACTGTCATCTGAGTCAACAGTAACTTGTGATGAAGTAAGATCAACAACAAGCCGACATGGTGAGAAAGAGCAATCTGTAGGAATAATAGGAAAAGTATCTACTGTGGTTTGATTATGGTTTGCAGAAAAAATAGGAAGAGTATCTACCGTGGTTTGATTATGGTATGTAGAAAAAATAGGAAGAGTATCTACTATGGTTTGATTATGATCCAAATGAGGTATAGTAGGGATATTGGAGATATTAGGAGAGGGAATTGGTGCTGTAGAAGCTAGTATAGTGTGTGGTATAGTGTGTGTAGGAGACACAACGAATTGAGAAGTCTTACCTACTATTGCATTGTCAAAGAAAGACTGATCAGAAGATTCAATTACTATAGGGGAACCAAGGGGAGCTGAAAGGTGATAATGACCAGAATTAGAGACATAAGGAAAATGCAAAACTTGTGGACTTGTACAAGTGTCAACACTAGTTTGAGATGAAGAGTTCAAATTTGGGTGTGGAAAAGAAAGCATATTATTGACTGCAAAAGGAAACTCACATTCATTGAATTGTACACTAGGGGTGATAACTATTGTTCCATCAGGTTTTAGACACTTATAACCTTTGTGTATTAAGCTGTAACAATCAAACACACACTTTATGGTATGGAAATCAAATTTATGCCTACTGTAATGCCTAGTGTAAGGAAAACATGAGCAGCCAAAAACTTTTAAGCCTTCATAGATAGGAATTTGGTTAAAAAGCTTTATAAGGACGCACACTATTTAGGATAGGAGTGGGCAGTCTATTAATCAAGTAAATAGCAGTTTCAAAAGCTAGCCACCAATATTACAGTGGCATAGATGCATGGGCCAATAGTGTAAGACCAGACTCTATAATGTGTCTATGTTTCCTCTCACTCCTACTGTTTTGTTGGTGAACATAAGCACAAGACTGTCTAACCTAAATACCTTGATCAACTATGTATGGTAAAAGGGCTTTGTATTCCCTACCTTGATCAGACTGTAGAGTTTTTAATTTACATCCAAATTGTCTTTTAGCAAGATGCTGAAATTTAATAAAAACTTATTTAACTTTAGTTTTGGTCTTAAGAGGAAACAACCATGTAAATCTACTATAGTCATCCAAAAATTGCACATAGTATTTAAAACCTTCTACTAAGGTACAAGGGGCAGGGCCCTAAACATCACTATGCATTAGTTCTAATGGAGCTATGGCATGAGATTGTGATCTGGAAAGCTAGCCTGATGTGATTTGCCTAATTGCCAAGCATCACGGGAGGTAACACGGAACGCGAGAGGTCCTAATTTTTTATGGAAATTTTAAATGCAAATAAGTTAATATTTGATGCTAAATTTGTGAATGAGGATGACCTAATCGTTTGTGCCAAAGCATGTATTCATTAGATTGTGTGTTAGCAATTAAACAATGAACATTAGGATTATTGTGTTTATGATTAGAATTATTAGTTAGAAAAACTGTTTTAGAGACAAAACTATTGGCAGAATCAGAAATTTCATTATTTTTCAAGCAAGTAGTACATTGACAATTTTCAGTAACAAGAGATGTACAAGTGCTATTATTTAAAACATGAGAGACCTGATCAGCATTATCACTGAGATCAGAGAAAATCTAACCTGAAGATGACTGACCTTTATTATAGAACTGACTTGTATTATTAAACTAACCTTCATTTAACTGGACTGAAAACCTAATGTCATTACAAGTATTAGACAGTTGAGACATAGATTTTTTAATAGAACTAATAGAGGCTATATGGGAAGACAAATTATGTGGGGATGACACATGAAGAGAAGGCTTGTTGGAAGAGGAATTCAGCTAGTACATGAACCCTTTAAGATCCCCTTGCAGTAGGATTGCTCTTGTGAATTTGTCTTTGACAACACAACAGTGAGCATCAAATTCAACAATAACACTGTTATCTTTAGTAAACTTAGAGATGCTTAATAGGTTTTTTGTAATCTTTAGGACACAAAGAATGTTTTTTAGATGAAAAGATTTTGAATGAAAGGTACTAGGCAAAAAAGAATGGCGAGTATGAGAAATATTAAGGTACTCACCATTTCCAACCTGAAGTTGATCCACTCCACTATAGTTTTTGCTGAGATTGAGATGAATGAGGTCTGAAGTGACATGATTAGTTGCCCCTTAATCCATGTACCACACTGGATCAGTGAGTGTAAGAGATGTAGCCATTATAAATTGTTGCTATGCTTGTGGAAGGGACTGCACTGAAAAAGGTTGAAAGGGTTGTGTTGAGTGAAAATTGGAACCCACAGCCACGAAATGTGCTTGATTCTGACCAGTTATCTACTGACTAGGAACATTATAAGCAGTAGCAGCCACATTGTCAGAATTATTTAAGCCATTGTTAAAGTTCCCATGTTGAGTACCAACTTGAGTATTATAAGCTGGTTGTGAATATGTTGATGGATTTATGCCACTGTTGAAGCTCCCATGTTAAGTGCCAACTTGAGTATTATAAGCTGGTTGTGGATAAGCTGATGGATAATAAGAACCTCATGTAGGACCATTAAACTGAGGAATGCTGGATGGGGAATGATTGCCACCACTGTTGTATTGATGATGGTTGTACGAGTGTTGATTGTTATGTGGCTGAGATGAAAATCCTTCATGACATGAACTGGGTGGTTGTGATAGGTAGCCAATAGGATTCTGAGATAGACCAGTAAAAGCAGAGTTATACCTATGATAACACTGCCCAATTGAATGCCCTGCTTTACTGCATAACTGACAAATTAATTTTCCCCTTCCAGCATTACGTCCTCTTTCTTTACCATATGATATTCCCCCAAAGTAAGGTGGTCTGTTGTTATACAAAGGCTGATTGTAGGTTTGAGGGATAGATTGAGAGTTAGGTATTATGAGATATTGAGGGTAATGAGGATTGCCAAGAGACATCAGAGTGGGAGGGGTTGTATAACATGGTCCAATTATTTTGTCAAATTGTTGACTAACTAGATCTAGTTTGGAGGAAATATTTGGTACATTGTTCGAACAACTAGAATCACCAACAGAGTTGCCTGTAGAAGCTATGTGGGTTGAACAATTGTATAGATCAACAACATTAAACTTGTCAAGTCTAAGTTCATATTTTTTGCAACACTTCTTGCAATGTAACAAAATCATACTTCGACTCAATTCTTGTGGTTAAGTTCACTACCACAACATCGAACTCAAGACCAAGTCCATCTAATATATACTGTAGTAAATCTTCATCAGTGATTATCAGTCCACTAGCAGATAGACTCTCTGAGATTTCCTTCATTTTTTTCACATAATCTCCTACATTTAGATTTCCTTTTTGTGTTGTCTGAAGCAAATTCTTGAGACGTAACACTCTAGCTTTGAATCAGTAATGAACTCATGTTCTAACGTAAACCATATCTCAATGGAGCTTCTACATTTTGACACATACCTAAACATGCTTTCTGAAATCGATGCCAATAACCAACTAACTAAGAACTTATCAGTTCTTTTCCACATTATATAAATAGGATTCAATTGTTCATTAACTGAAACACTACTTGCCCTAACTTCACCACTAGATTGACCTAACTCATGCTCAATTGTTGAATCAAAGATTATAAGATGTGAGGGACAGGAAACCCTACCAAGTAGATGATCTTCAAGTTCATGAGAGCCAATTGTGGACAACACCTGAGAGCTCCAAAAAGGGTAATTACTTTGAGTTAGCTTCAAATTTATGACCTGAAGGCTAGTAGCAAGAGCGGGAGTAGCTCGATTTGCTTGTTGCTTCAACATCTAGTTTGAGTCGTTGAGCACATCAAAGGATTTCCAGAATTCGCCATTGATGCAAGTCACCGCTCTGATACCATGTAACTTTGTAATTGGAAAGCAGAGAATTGAAAACAGAGAAAGAGAGTAAGAGCTGAGAAGATACACTTTCTTACTTCACTTTTCATTAATTACAAAGTAGAGTAGCTACTGTTTTTTATATATAGATTTTCAGTGGACTTTTACACTCTAAACGATAGTGTTTTGACTCTTTATTATTTGAGCTAAAATCGGCAGCGTTTCAATGACTTTGCACTTTATCATTTGTCCAACAGAGTGGGAGTGTTTTTGTTAATTTTTAAACTTTTATTGTGGCTGGTGTTTAGCTAAATTAACAAATGTAAGGGGTTAAAAATAATCTAAATATTTTTCAAAAAAATGTTTTCAAAAAATGTACCAAACAACTTTTCAGCATTTTATCTAACTTTGATATAATTTTCAAATATTATACTAAACATATTCTCAAAATCCTATCCAATTCGATTTAATCCAACTCAACTCAACTTAAAATAGTTTTTCATAATAACATTTTTGAAATAATCTACCAAACAAGTCCATTATTATTTATACATCCAATATAATTTTCGTCAATCTTAAACAACAACATGATTAACGGCAAAAAAGTTTGGACACATGGCATCATGTAATTGGGGCATCTAAATGTCTAATTAAATCTTGATTAATTTTTACATAAATACATACCATTCATATTCACATCCTTTATTTTGACATGATAGAATATTGTTCGGCATGCAGCATCATGTAATTAGGACATTGGATGTCTAATTAAAACTGAGATTAATTTTCACATAAACACATAATATTCACATTCATATTCACATACAAATGTTTCAAATCGTATTAGTCATTTCACATTCACAAAATTGGCATTCCATAGATCTACAGAAAAAGATATAAACGTTATAGTTAGTCTCTTTATATAAACACCAACTCTTCACATTCACATTAATTTCGCATAAACACGGACACTTAAAATTTACAATCAAATACAAACACTCCAAATAGGCTAAAAGCGAGTCGTCATTGTTTTTGCTTCTTTTCATCTAAACTGAATTAGAGAGACTTAAGTTTTCTCAATTTCTCTTTGCTTTTTTTAATTATTTTTCTTGGTTTTTATGTGTGATTGCTACTTTCTTTATCATTTGCAGTCCTTCCCAAACAAAGACATGTCGTTAAGGTCTAGCACTCAGACGGAGGTGAGAAAGAAGGGGTACAAGAGCGGTGTCGATGCGGGGAAGCGTGCCAACGGAGAGAGGACAATCTGATGGAGATCAGAAAGAACAAAAGAGAAGATAATTTGTTAAAGAAAAGACTTGAAGGTCTCTTGCTTCAGTCTCAGTCACTTCTCGATGCCTCTCCAAATGTCGCCACCACCATTGAAAAGAAGGTACCTACTCGCTTTTTGATTTGTATTTGCATTGATCTTTGCTCCATGGGTTTTTTGTGGAAATTGATTCAATCATTGTTTTGTGATAATTATGATGATTATTATTATAATTTTTTTTTCAAAGTTCTCTAAGCATATCGGGTTTCATAGGTGGGCGTGAGGTGAGGCCAGAGATAACACACACCTCAATATTTCATTCAATCGCCCATGGATTCCAATTCACAGCAGCCACCAGGTCCATTTTAATTTGATAGAAAGTTTTAATCTTTTTCCAATTTTGGTTTCTAGATTGGTTGTGCCGGGAATCATGCCAAGAAGTTAATTCTTTTTTATTGTTGTGTTTAGTTTTTTTGTATAATGATTTGTATGGTCCTAATAGGCTTATCTTTAGTTTTTTCTATTGATTTCATATTTGGTCTTTGATGTGTTGTCTTTAATTTAGGTAAAGGCATAGATTAATCACTTTTGAGGCCACTGGTAGGGATTTGGTACCCTTACTGGGTCAGTTATAGTGTAAAGGTAGTAGCTTTATTCAACTAAGCATTGTCTTTATGATTTGTTAATTTATGTGTGATTGCTTTATTTGAAGGTATTGGAACCTAGGAAGAGGTTAGTGAAGAAGGATGGATCAATTGGCCTAGAGAAACTATCAGCGACAAGGATCGCTGCACAGTGTGTAAGGATGGGAAGAAGGTTGTTGAGAGAAGAAAGTGTTGGAATTAGTAGTTGAGAAGGGTATGCAAAATGGACAGAAGATTACATTCCTTGGAGAAACTAAAGAAGCTGTAAGTGAATAATTCATTTTTAGTTTTATTAGATTTTGTTTTTTCTTAGAGAAAATTGGAAAGAAAAATGGAACTTGGAGTTTTATGTTATTTTTCATTCCGTTTTTAAGTAATGTTGATACGGCGGTTGAAAGATATGCATTTTTAGTTTTGTGAAATATGTTTTTCTCTTAGAGAAATTTGAGGAATACAGCTAAGGGAAAAGATATGTACTAAATATATATATATACATTTTCTAAAGTTTCTCAGCCGTCAAACAGAGTTGAGAATTAACCTTTTCAGTAATTAATTATCTGATCTGCACGATTGTAAATTGATTATTACGTAATTTGTAGGAATATGTATACAACAAGATCTAATTCAAGTATAATTTGCATATAAGTACTGTTGTATTTGGTAACATTTTAATGATTTTCTTTAAGTATTTGTTAATTTGTGATCTAGAATTTCAAGGATTAGTTTGTAAATTTTGATCAATGGACACCTTTTATTTTCCTAGTTACATGTGGTACTTCACATTTGTTCAAGGATTCATCTATATCACTCTCATTTATCTTCAAGTTTCACCACTAAACAGATAGTGAATCCATGGAAGACTTATGTAAAGCTCTCTGCAGTTTGAATGGGTTCTCATGGACTTACTGAGGGTCATTGGCTTTTCTTAACTATCCAGCGCAGCTCATGTTCAAATCCACAAAGGTAAATATTCAACTCCATTACTTTTTTTAATTTCATGTTGAAAAATTAGTTTTGTTTGATAGTCAAATTAGGTCTCTTAATCTGTACTGGTGTAAATGACTCAAATTAGCTCATTAACTCTTGTTATGTGACTCAAGTAAATGGGATCAATTTGGCTATAATTGGAAATTTATTTTGTCATCTTAGGTTTTGCTTGTAATGGTCATGGGCGCATTCATACCGAGCCTCAGACGAGAATACCCAGTTTATGAATATGTATCTGCAATACTTTTAGTTGTGGGGTTGATCCTTTTTACCTTAACAGATGCACAAACTTCACCAAATTTTAGTACGATTGGTGTTATAATGGTATTGGGTGCCCTAATGATGGATTCCTTTCTTGGTAATTTGCAAGAAGCAATCTTTACCATGAATCTTGAAACCACCAGGTGACTAACCTGTGCTATGCTTTTGTGTTGTTTTTTAAATTGAAAAATTGTGACGTTATTATATCTGGATATCATCTTTCTCTGTGATTTTTGTTAGTTTCAATTTAATTGTTCTATTTCATTTATTTATTGTTCAATTGGTGACTGTAAAGAAGAGATCTACTGTTTTTACAGCTATAAGGAATTGGATTTCTGAAATTTTCACCTTCTGTGGTTTTAAATTTTAGAATTATATTAATTTGAGCGAGAAAGGATGATTTTCACTCGGCAGACTCATCAAATTCAGTTCCAAGTCTTGCAAATATCACAGGTTAGGAGTGTTAAAATCACATCTAACTTGAGATTGATCTTTAAAGTTACTAGATAATTGGAAGCTAATTATGTGTTTGGTGTGCATAGATATTGTTGGAGTGTACTAAATAATTGAAGTCTGAGATTTTGTGAAATTTGGTTGTTGAAAGATGACAATTACAAATAACTTACCGAAAGAGAAGAAATCTAGAAGGTGCAAACAAAGTTTTATTGTACAACAAATTTTGTGTATACAGATATTAAGATTAGTTTTGGTATTACATAACACTGGAGAGAATACTACAACATTGTTCTAGTTACTTTGATTGAAATTGTAGTGAATAGTGGGCTTCTTGAGCTGTTGGCATCGAGAGGAGGTGCTTGCATCAAGAATTAGTGTATTGCCATGGCACATTTTTCTTGGTATCTACACATATGGGTTGGCTGTGGCGATTACAAAAATAGGTCTTTTAGAGAAACTGACATTTTTGTAAAGCAGGAGAAGTGTATCTAAACGGTGTCCAGAATCCATGGTTGTTAACAGTTTAGGACTGGGGTTAGCCTTGCTAAGTGGTATTATAATATTGGTGGCTATTTCACCCTAGTACCATGTTCATCAAACTAAACTCAAGTACTCAAATTTCGGGGCTTCTCTTCTTGATGAAAGAAGAGAAAAAGATAGATCGGGAAAATAAGATTGAATTGTAGAAGTTAGATTGATTTATATATGTTTTTTGTGCTAAAGTTGTTCATTTGTTTTTGGATAGTTAAGTTAATAGATATATAGCTTAAAATTTTTGGTAAATAGGGAACAAAATGATGATGGCTTTGAGATTTCCACATATTATATGTGGAGTTTTTAACCTTTATTGGTAATTTTACTATAAAGAGTTAAATGATTTCATGGTGCAATGCAATATGAGAAGACTAGGCCAGGAACTTCAAATTTATTATTCTTATTTTCAAAAAGGAAAAGATAAAGAAAGAAGGTCAAGAACAAGGAGTTTGTTTTATGTGTTAAATAGGTGGAGAATCTAGAGATACAACTACTAGAATCTATCCAGTATGACCCTAAAAGGAAGGTGATTTGTTATAACACCAAGTGGTGGTTTTGATGAATTTAATGGAGCTTCCTTTACTGGGGCAGTGTTTAATTTTCAACTACCATTGTTGGAGCTAGAATCATGGCCTTGCCTGCTACCATGAAAGTGCTAGATCTTGGTCTTGGTATTGCTTTGATCATCTTTATGGCCATATTGACCGAGGCTTCAATCAGAGTTGTTGCTTAGGTTCAATAGGGCAGGGAAATCAGTTTCTTATGGTGGTCTTATGGGGGAAGAATTTGGAAAGTGTGGGAAGAGTTTGTTGCAAGTTTGTGTTTTAGACTTTTAGTCAACAACATTGGTATTGTCCTAAGAACAGTGCTGCAACTCCTCTTCTTTTGCTTTGAAAAGGGAATATATTCCTATCATTAAAATGTTCTGTTATTATTTCGTTCTTTAATTAATTTTTTTTTGAGTCAAAACCAATTTCATAAGCAATCCACACAATGTGTGGGCCTTTTACCTTTTGAGTATATATAAATGTCTGATAATTAAAAAAATTACTATTATTAATTGTTTTATTCACTATATCAAAAAAAAAAAAAAAATTACAATAAAATATTGTTTTTTCAGATAAAATTCATATGAAATTAAAATAAAATATTACTTATTAATTGAACATGTCATTAAATACTATAACAAATATTTTCTAATCTATTATTTTAATAATATTACTACCAAGACAATGTATATAATAAAATACAAATACCAATAAATCAAAATATGTAAATTTTCAAACAAACGTAATGTTAAAATCAAATTCATAAGCAAACAAATGTGACTCAAAAGATTAAAAAGGTGTCAAAAAACAATTTCACAAGCAACCCGCACAACGCGCGGGCATTTCAACTAGTAATAGTAATAATAATAATAATAATGAGAATTCTCTAGTCAGGATATCTTGATATTAATTTGTCAAGACTATGCATAGACATCATTTAATCTGAGTTATAAAATATTATTTTAGTCCAATTTAATAAATATAACGGTGATTAAGTATGATCCTGATAAAATTACTATATATATATGGTAATTTTATCCACATGCCCCCCCTAGCTTCCTTCTTCCATAGATTCTATTTTCATTTCTTCTTCAATTCCCTCTCCATTTGTTGCTTTCAGTCTTCCTCGTGAAAATTAATTGCTACTTTTTTATTTTTATTTATTGATAAAACATAAGCCACCGAATCAGTAAAATGACCCCCAACTTTCCCTTCACCTTTTTATCCATGCGCCTCCCCTAGCTTCCTTTCCCCATTGATTCTATTTTCATTTCTTCCTCACTTCCCTCATTCATTGCTTTCAGTCTTCCTCATGAAAATTAATTGTTACTTCTTTTTTTATTTTTTTATTGATAAAAGAGAAGCTTGGATATTTGAAATTGAAAAGTGTTAGGGATATGTAATAAAAAGAAATTAATTAATTAGAGAGAAGAAGAATGAGTGGTGGAGAAATGTAGAGAGAGAAGAAGAAAAGGCTTCTTTTTTATTTATTTATTGATGAAAGAGATGATTGGAGATTTGAAATTGAAAAATATTGGGAATATGCAATGAAAACAAATTAATTAATGAGAGTAAAGAAGTGGTGGAGAAAAGAAGAGAGAAGAAGAAGAGGAAAAGAGTTGCTGTGTAGCAAAACAGAGATGAAGTTTTTTATACATTTAATAAATTATGTATATATGTGTGTGTGTGTGTGTGTATATATATATATATATATAGTAATTTTATCCACATGCCTCCCCTAGCTTCCTTTTCCCATAGATTCTATTTTCATTTCTTCTTCACTTCCCTCTCCATTTGTTGCTTTCAGTCTTCCTCGTGAAAATTAATTGCCGCTTTTTATTTTTATTTATTGATAAAACATAAGCCACTGAATCAGTAAAATGACCCCCAACTTTCCCTTCACCTTTTTATCCATGAGCCTCCCCTAGCTTCCTTTTCCCATGGATTCTATTTTCATTTCTTCCTCACTTCCCTCATTCATTGCTTTCAGTCTTCCTTGTGAAAATTAATTGTTACTTTTTTATTTTTATTTATTGATAAAAGAGAAGCTTGGATATTTAAAATTGAAAAGTGTTAGGGATATGTAATAAAAAGAAATTAATTAATTAGAGAGAAGAAGAATGAGTGGTGGAGAAAAGTATAGAGAGAAGAAGAAAAAGCTTCTTTTTTATTTATTTATTCATGAAAGAGATGATTGGAGAATTGAAATTGAAAAATATTGGGAATATGTAACGAAAACAAATTAATTAATGAGAGAAAAGAAGTGGTGGAGAAAAGAAGAGAGAAGAAGAAGTGGAAAAAAGTTGCTGTTTAGCAAAACAGAGATGAAGGTTTTATACATTTAATAATTTTTTTTATTTTTGATGATGTCACCAATCCGATTGACCGGTCAGATTGGTGTCACCAGTCTGACCGACTGGTTAGACTAGTTTGATCGGTCAATCCAGGAACTGGGCCTTTGATCGGGTCAAGACTCGGCCCGATTTTCAGAACATTGGTTGACACTCGAGGCCGAGTCAATAATGGTTGAACTCAATTTCTTGATTATCAATCAAGTGATTGCTACTAATTTTGGGAAAATATTGCAACACACTATCCACATTGCTCTCTTTCTAATACTCCAAAGTCATTGTGCAAAGCTTATGACTCCTCAATTGAAGGAGGAACGCCTTGGTAAAAAGCACATATTCATAGATACTAAAAAAAACACCATCACACATGAAAGTTTGCTTGAGTATTAAAGATTAATAAATGTGCATGAATAAGAAATAAAACAAATAAATATAGTAATTAGAAATCTACCTCCAGTATATAGTCAACCAGTTTGATATGATTCACATCTTGGTTGACATCCATGTTTGTCCATCCATGTTGAATTTTTAGGATCAAATTAACAGAACGGTTAGGCTTAACCCAGTTGGGATCCTTATATCAACTTAAAATTTTGACTTAATTTTTTTACACTAATTTTCATCAATCAGTCCATTACAATCCAATGATTTAAAAATTGTTGAGGTTATATGTTGGGATTGTGCCTTGAATCCCATTTTGTTTGGGAATGAGAGTTGCAAGGGGACTGTCCCTTTTAAATAGACTAGTAGATTGTGCTTTTAAAGTATCTCAAAAAGTGTAAGATAGACATCAAAAGAATAGTCATTATGGATTGTTATTGAGGGTTTATCTGGGCTTTTTGGGATAGTGTAAGGAGTTTGCAATTTTTCTTTTCTAAAAATTGCACAGTTGTAAGCTTTTGTTTAGTAGATTGTTTGAGTGGATAGCGGACATAGGTTAAATTGATTAAGTTGAACCACTTTAAAATTCTTGTGTTTGGTTTTCTTTATTTTTAGTTGCTTGCCTTAATTTTGCGTTTGAGTTATGGGAATCTTTTTCAACATTATATATAGTAATATAGATGATTAATTAATTATATAAACTTATATTTAAACCTGTACGAATGTGGTCAAGTTCAACCTGCACAAGTTTTCTGCTATCCTTATGAGAGGGTCGCAATGCATAAGAGTATTTTTCATTTCTTCAATCACTTCCTCGCCCGCCTTAGCAAATTTTCTTGTTTTCTTATTCATCATGGCAAATAAACTAAATATATATAGCACATGCAAAATTGTCAAAATTGTAAAATTCATGTCAGCATTGTTAAAGAATAATATATATTATATGATTCTCTGTATATTTAGGATTCTTTATTTGTATGTAAAACCCTACTTAGGGTTATAGTATATATTGTAACATTATTTTATTCAATATACACCTTTTAATAAATTCTTTCATAGTATCAGAGCAGTAATTTCCTCATGTGTCCCCAAAATTTGAAAACTGACAGTTTCCATCGTGTCTCTAGGGTTTTATATTTTTCTTCTAACAATTGCCGCCCCTAAACTTTGCAATCTTGCGAAGTCACCCTTGTGAGCCTCCAGCCTCTATCAGCGACAGGCCATGCTGCTGCCTTCCTTGGCCTGAGTCACACCTCTGTCCTCTTCAATCATTGCACCTTCGGTCATGTCCGCCTCATTTCTACCCTTCCTCAGCCTGAGCTGTATGTGCTTCTCCTCCTGCGCACGCCTAGCCTTCCCTCATTCCTGCACTTCTCTTCCTAGGCATGCACAATAGCAATAAGGACTTCGATTTTCTCCCATGTTTAGTCACAATCACACATCTGCCTAGCCATGGAAGTTCCTTTTGCAAGTCCAACTAAGCTGATCATATCCCAGTTCTGTAGCTTCCAATTCTCGTGTCCCTCCCTTGATCACGTCTTCTACGACCGACTCCTCTTTGTTGTCGATGGTGCCTCTCACCTTCAACATTGGTTTTCTTTCTCTGCCACATTTATCACGGTTGATGATCCACTTTTAAGGATGTTCTTATTCTCCATGACCTTCTCCATATTGTTGTTTTCGATGTTGCTCCTCTGCCACGGCTTCTTCTCGATGATTTTGTCAATCCAGTGCACCCTCACTGGTAGCATATTGATCAAATGGTCCACACTTGGATCAAGTCGACTGTCTTTATAGGCATTCTTCAGTATCTCTTATTGTCGTGTGCCACTGCAGCTAAGGCATGAGCAATCCTTGAGAAGGGGCTGAATTCTATTTCTGCAGTCCATGTCTACTCTCTTTGTGACAAGCTGCGGACCCTTCAAAAGCTTCTTGATAAACCCATGGCTGATTATCTCATTGAAGCCAAGGATGTCTCAAATTTTCTTGCCATTGTTGGTTCTCCTATTTCAGACTATAACTTGGTGCCATACGTTATGGATGGTTTGGGGCTTGAATATGCTACGTTTGTCACCTCTTGGCATCTTCGGGTTTCCACCACCTTTGACGACTTGTATGACCTCCTCATTCATGAAGAGCTATTTCAAAAGAAACATTTGAGTGTCTCGACTCTTGCTGTGGCGATGGCTGCCACTCTTTCTTCCTTTGGTTTCGCAGGTTCTTCCAACAACTTATTTAATGCTCACTCTCAATGTCGTGGCAACTGTGGCTGTGGCGGCTAGGGTGGTCATTGTTAGCCTCTATCTTCGTTTTAGCTTCCTTTTCTCCCTACCATGGCTAGTGTCCTCCCTTAGGATGTATGTCAAATTTGCAACAAACATGGGCATTCTATTCATGTTTGTCCTCAGCATGGCAACTTTGCGTACACCATTGACTCCATGTCTGCACTCTTTGCCATTATGTCTGTGTGTGACCCCTTTGACTCCACTCGGTGTTTGGATTCTGGCACCACCCATCAAGTGACAACCTACATTTCTGCCCTGTCCTCCCCTCAACCCCATTCTCATACGTCTTCTATTGTTGTTGAGAATGGTGAGTCTCTTTTGATTACACATACTAGTTCATTGTGTTTATCTTGTATTGTTTTGTCAGATGTATTATGTGTTCTGTCTCTATGTAAGAATCTTTTTTCTCTTCATAAACTTACATCTGATACAAATTTTGAATGTTTCTTGATTCTTTTGGTGATGTTGTTAAGGACAAGCAAACATGCAAGATTCTTCTCTATGGTCGCAACAGTAATGACCCCTATCAGTTCTCCCCTCTGGTTTTCACTGCCCTTTTGTTTGCTTGTAGGTTGTCTGCTGCCTAGCATCGTTGTCTTAATCACCCATCCTCGAAGGTACTCAAGACCGTTGTTACCTTTGCGTCTTTTCTTGTCCGTGGTTTGAAGGAGTTCTCGGTCATGTGTTCGGTGTGTGCTTTTGGCAAAGGCTGTGGTTTACCCTTTTCTAAATGGACACACATTGCTTGGTCTCCCCTCGAACTTCTCCACCTTGATGTTTGAAGTCCTACACTTGTTCCGTCAATGTCTTCGTTTTGTTATTATTTATCAATTGCAAATGACTTTAGTCGTTTTACTTGGCTTTATCCTCTTGTTAGAAAATCAGATATTATTGTTGTATTTCGTCAAATTAAATTACTAATAGAAAATCTTCTTTCGTGTCATATTAAAATTGCGCATTCTGATGGTGGTGGAGAATTTGACAATAAGTTACTTCATTTTTTTTATTGTCTCATGGGATAACCCATCAGTTGTCGTGTCTTTACACCTTTGCCCAGAATGGTGTTGTCAAGCAGAAACACCATGACATAGTAGAGAAAGGTCGTTGTCTTTTGTTGCATGTTAACTTGCCTCCATTCTTTTGGTTGGAAGCATTTTCTACTATTGTTTATTTATTAATGGGTTGCCCATGACTCTTCTAAAGTATAGGTGTCTGTTTGAAGTTTTTCTTTGGCGTCCTACTAACCACACTTTTTTGCAGACATTCAGGTGTGGTTGCTTTCCTCTCCTTAAGCCAACCATTGCTTGAAAGCTGGCTCCTTGGTCTCTACTGTGTCTTTTCCTTAGGTATGATTCATTGCATCAGGTTTATCGTTGTTTTCATGCCTCCATTGGTCGTGTGTATGTTTTGCGCCATGTAGTGTCTCATGAGGACACTTTTCCTGGTGTTGCTATCGATTCCTCCTCCCCACCGTCTACGAATTCTTTTCAATAGTTATTAGTGTAGTCCATTGCTGCATAACTCTCCAGCACATTCATTCTAGTCTCGGTTTTCCTTATGTCGCTACTAGTCCACCAATTTGTCTCAACTGCCTCCCAGTCCCCTTTGGCTATCCTCTAGTCCACTATTGTTTTCTCAGATTCCATCCCACCCCTGTTTCCACCGACTCTCTTCCATCATCCATTGGAGCCTCTATGCCCTCTCCTACTACCACCTCGACACCATTGGTTTTGTTGCTGGTAAATTCTAAGTCAAATCGATCAGAGCCTCCGCCACTCCACCCGAAGTTCTGTAGCATCAATGAGCTCATGACATCCTTACCTCATCAGATTTTGCAAGCCGTCATTGTTGACACCTCATATCTTATGTTACACTAGTTGACTTCTTTTAAACAAGGATAAACTATTCATCACTGACATAAGGTTATGCTTGAGGAGTATATTGCCTTAATTCGCAACTAGACTTGGGTTCTTGTTCCGTTGTCGTCTTCACAGAATCTAGTTGGGGTGCCGCTAGGTATACAAGGTTAAACGTCAGGCTAATGGTTTAATTGAATGTTACAAGGCTCTTCTTGTGGCCAATGGTTTTCATCAGCAATGTGGGGTTTATTATGGGATACCTTCAGTCTCGTGGTTAAGCCCATTACCATCCAGACCATTCTTGCTTTTGCTACGATGTGTAATTGGCCATTGCGTCAACTTGATGTCAAGAATTCGTTTCTTCGGGGCTTCTTGACTGAAGAGGTGTTTATAGAGCAACCTCTAGGATTTACAGATTCCTCTCAACAACCCATGTCTGTCGCCTTACTAAAGCTATTTATGGTATTAAGCAGGTTCCTTAATTAGGCGTGGCATAATTGTCTTCAGTCTTTTTTATTAGATCATGGGTTTGTCAATAGCCAATCAAACTCCTCTCTATTCATTCGTTGTTGCTTCTCCCCTTTGGTTATTTTTTTGGTGTATGTGGATGGTTTGGTTCTGATTGGTTCCTCATCCTTGAATCTTCATGCCTTTCACAAACTTTTGCTCCACCTTTCCCTACCATGACCTGGGCTCTCTTGGTTTTTTTCTTGGCATGGAGGCTACTAGAGACCTTCATTTGTTGTATCTATCTCAACACCGGTCCATGGTGGATTTGTTGAAAAAAGATTCCCACAACTCAAACCCAAAATTAAAGCAAGCAACAAAAAATACAGCAAACCAAACATAAGTATTTTAAAGTGGTTCAGCCCAATCAATTTAGCCTATGTCCATTATCCACTTAAACAATCCACTAAGCAAAGGTTTACAACTATGCAATTTTTAGAAGAGAAAAATTGCAAACTCCTTACACTATCCCAAAAAGCCCAATTACACCCCTAATAACAGCTCACACTGATTATTCTTTTGGTGTCTATCTTACACTTTTTGAGATACTTTAAAAGCCCTCTATTAGTCTATTTAAAGGAGAGAGTCCCTTTGAAACTCCCATTCTCAAACAATATGAGATTCAAAGCACTATCCCAACAATTCCTCCCTGACTGGAAACCCCAAACACCATGGTAGCATCTGAAAATCTTACTCAGTTGACAGTCTTCTTTTCTTTCACAATAGAAACTAGAACAACTTATCTCTTGATTTCTTAAGACACACACCTTCATCAAGCAAATATAATTGTTTTTCATTCCTTTTGCCCCACAAAATCAATTTATCATCTTTATACACTTCGCATCCATCTCTTTGACCAATGTAGGTATATCCACAAGAAGCTAAATCACCCAAAGAAATCAAATTGAGACTACAATTCGGTACATATCTCACATGACTAAGATTCTTGACAACCACATTATGAAGCTTGAGACGAATGCTACAAATGCCTTCAATATTCACTTTCTTGTTATTACCAACAACAATATTTCCATAATTACCATTTTCTTTCAATTCAAAAAAACAATCTTTATCGTTACAAACATGGATAGATGGAGCAGAAACTAAAACCCAACCTTTTTCATCCTTTGAAGTTTGAGCTTCATCTTAACATGTTGCTAAAAATTCACCTTCATTATTAGTAACATATGCATCATCATTCGAATCCTTCATCTGTTGAGCCTTCTTGAAAGCAAGCATATCCTCCCTTAATTTCTTGCAGCGTGGTTGGATATGTCCCTTCTCTTCATAATAATAACACTCCTTATTACTGTAGTCTCTGACTTTTGATTTAGATCTCCGTCTTGATTCATCACCCCTCTCTTGATTCCTCCCTAGATTAGAACCTTCTGCAGCTAGTAGATCTCTTCTAAGTAATGAGTTCTTTGATCTCATAAACCTTTCATTCTCCCGCAACAGGCCAGTTACATCATCTAATTTTAAAGTAGATCTGCCTACCAACAAAATTTGATCCAAAGGTCTATAATATTTAGGGAAAGATGACAACAACATCAGTGTCTTTTCTTCATCCTTTAACTCATCAGAAATAGCCAATAATTGAGATACTAGCCTATTAAATTCATTTAAATGATCATGGAGACTCATAGCTTCATCCATCTTCAGAGAATACATATCCATCTTCAAACACAATATGTTAGTCAACGATTTTGATGCATATATACCCTCCAATTTTTCCCATAAACCCTTTGGTGTAGACCTAGTGAGCACGCTATACTTTATCTCTATAGCTAAAGCCAATCTGATCGTACTCGCAGCTCTCCACTAAATTCTATTCCATTTTCTACTAGACAACTTCTCTAGCTTACTCTCTTCTAATGCCTAATCAAGACCTTGTTGTACCAAAAGGTCTTGTATCGTACTTTACCATAACATAAAATTAATTTTACCATCAAATAAAGGAACCTCAAACTTGGACATACCTCTAGAAAATTTAATATGCCTAACAATTGCCAATCTACTCTTAAATCTGACCTCCTTTCAAGCTTGACTTATCCTAGATCATGAGCTATGGGCTTTGATACCAATTGTTGAAAAAAGATTCCCATAACTCAAACGCAAAATTAAAGCAAGCAACCAAGAATACAGTAAACCAAACACAAGAATTTTAAAGTGGTTTGTTTCAATCAATTTAGCCTACGTCCACTATCCACTCAAATAATCCACTAAGCAAAAGCTTACAACTGTGCAAATTTTAAAAGAGAAAAATTGCAAACTCCTTACACTATCCTAAAAAGCTCAATTATACTCCTAATAATAGCCCACAATGACTATTCTTTTTGTGTCTATCTTACAGTTTTTAAGATACTTTAAAAGCCCAATCAATTAGTCTATTTAAAGGGAAGAATCCCTTTGTAACTCCCTTCCCAAGCAATATGGGAATCAAGGCACTATCTGACAGACATACAAAGTTTAGTCCTTCGCAAGTGTATAGTCACAATTGCAGCACAGTGTATGAGTAAGGGTCAATCCCATAGAGATTGGAGGTGCTCTCGTGATCCTAGTAACTATGCCTTGTGAAAACAACAAGAATTGAAATAAAGAAAAATACATAAACAACATTAAAGTAAAATTAAATCTAACTATCTACAAAGGATCCCAGGGCTCTAACTCATCATAATCATTAGGCTACATGTTCATCATCAAACTATCGTTCTCCTCATTCCATTCTACGGTTCGTACATCATTGAGTTCCAAACTAGCTAGTGGTGTATAGCCTTGTCTAAACAATGAAGGAACCAATTCGCATAGACACAAATCATCCATTCACAGAGCTAATCAAGATAAGCACAACGTCTCTCGTTTCTAAGGTATTACCATAGCTATACAGAATAACCTAGTATTTCCATCAACTAAACTAGCAAGTGGCGTATAGGCTAGTCTAATTATGAAAACCCATTACGCGCAAGATGATCTTAAAGACAATAACTAATCTGTACTCGGGTAGGGCTACAAATCAATCATTCCATAACCAATCTTGTCTAATTAATCAACTAACATCAAGGTTGATTAACCCTAATATCAACTAAAGATTGAATTAAACGTAATGAATAATCTAGAACATAGTAGAACGGATCAAACAAATAGATTAACAATAATCCACAAGCCTTCAATTAGATTACATCAAATCCCTAAAAAACAAAATACAACATAAAGGAAAAGAAACAACAACACCTGGATCCATAATCATGAAGAACAAAAGAGAAGGAGAGGAAGATAACCTCCTCTCCTCTCCAAGCTCTACCTTTCCAAGAAGCCCCAAATGTATTTTCTCCAAAATGTGTATATCAAACCTAAAAACTCTCTAAAAAGGGATAAAATTGCCTTTATATAGTTTTTAGAAAAAATGGCAAACTTGTAAATACTAGTCAATGAAATTAGGGTTGGAAATGCGACATTTTTACATTTTGCGCGATTTGCATTGTAGCTCGGTTTATTTCTGCTACAGCTCAGTTTATTTGTGCCACAGCGTAGTTTAATTGAGCTACGGCATGGTTCTGGCTATTTTTCCTTCAAAAAACCCTATCATGCTACGACTTAGATGAATTGACGCAATTTGGATTGTCGACTTTATGCCACACCGTAGACAAGTGTGCTGCAACTCAAAATCAGTTTCGTCATCTTCACGTTGTGGCTCAGAAAAGTGTGTTGCGGCTTAGACGCAAAATTTCACTAGTTTCTTCTCACCTTGATTTATTCGCACTCGAACGGGTCCAGGACATCCAAACACCAGCACAAGCACAATTATCCATTCTTTTGCACCTGAATACCTGAAAACACACATAACACATGTGATTTTGGAAGATAACAAAACATGCAAGAAATCATATAATAAATCATACATCAAATCATAAATTCCTTACAGTTTCACCTCCAAATCACTAAATAAGTCCACATTTCCAACACTCAACACTATCCCAATAGGATCTTCTTCGATGCTTTCAGCTCAAGCCTTGTGCATCCTATGCTACACCTCCTAGTCCTTCCAAATCATTTTTTCTTGCTGATAAGGAGTCGCTCTTGGATATTATGTTGTATAGGAGTATGGTTGGTGGTTATCTTACTCTTACCATGCCTGTTATTGCTTTTCTTGGGAATCAGGTTGCCTAACGATTGTCTGCCCCTACTCATCATGATGTGCATGCTCTTAAATGCATTTTTCGGTATGTTAAGGGTACTCTCTCTCGTGGCCTTACTTTTCATCGTGCTTTTGGTCTCCACCTCTTGGCTTACTCTTATGCTGACTAGGCCACTAATGTGTCCACTCACCGATTGATTACTAGTGGGTGTATTTTTCTTGGTTGCAACCTCATTTCCAAGACTACCAAGATTCAGGCCACTGTGTCCAGGTCTAGTGTAGAGTTTGAGTATCGTGCTCTTGCTCATGTTACTGTTGATGTGACTGGTTTTGTTTTCTTCTCTGTGAGCTTGGCATATCGCTGCACTCATCTTCGCGTCTGCTTTGTAACAGTCAATCGATGGTGTGCATGGCCACAAATTTGGTATTTCATGCTCGTACTCACCATATTGACATTGATCTACACTTCATTCTTGAACTTATTGTGTGCGGTGCTCTTCGTCTTTGGTATGTGCCCACAACATCACAACTTCCTGATATCTTCACCAAGGGACTTTCTCATTAGCATTTTCAGTCGCTGTATCTCCAATTACAGCTTCGTGATCTCTCACTCCAAATACGGGGGTGTTTAAAGAATAGTTATGTATATATTTTATCTATGTTTAGGATTCCATATTTGTGTAGGATTCCTTATCTGTGTGTAAAACACTATTTAGGGTTACAATATATATTGTAACATTATTTTATTCAATATACACCTTTTATTATATTCTTTCAAGCATGGTTATTAGTATCATATGATACGATTTGATACAGGTCGCCAACGTTACATATTAGAGAGCATGGTTACTAGTATCCTACAATACTCGATATTTATCTTACGATATAATTTGATACGAGTCGCCAATGATATGTATCAAAGAGTGTATCATAAACCTGTCGATACATTCATACATACACTCTACTTTATCAAACAACTAGTGTGCATACATACACTCTACTTTATCTATAGTTCTCTCCCTCTCTTGAACCATCCAAAATGGGAGGAAACTCCCTCACATAACTATAATTCTTGTCATAAAAGAACACTCCTAAAGAACTTACTCAATCTTCTCCAACTTCATCTCAAACTACATCCTCTCAACACATATTCATCACATATTAAGACTTCTCATCAATGAAGTGTATTCAACAACCATAAAAAAAATACTCATCTCAACCCAATTTCTCAATAACATAACATATATCATGCATAAATAAATCTCTACTCAAAGGATTTCTCAAATATCAACTTGGATTGGGATTTACTTACCTTGTAATGGAGAAATCTTACTAGCACTTTCCTTTCCTTTAGATTGCTTGTCTCTTCTCTACCCTTTAAAACCATAAGACTTCAATGTACAAATATATGCAAAACTTCACATCTAAAGCAAGAATTCTTACCTTAGGATGCCTTAGATTAATTTTCTACCAAGATCCAACTAAAAGCCCTCAAAGATCCTTAAAAGATGGAAGGAAGAGCTGAGAGGAAATGGTGAAAGAGTATGGCGGTGGAAGAAGAATGAATGAAGGGTTCACTAAGCTTCAACCCTTTTTAGCTCAAAATATATTCATTCATTCCCATATTGCCCTTGCTCTTTCTTGAAAATTTCATCTTTGTCCTTTCAATCATTACAATCACACCCCCACTCTAACATATTCTCCATAAAATTCTCTTACATTTTACTCCCTACTTTTCTTGCTAACTAAGGGTAGAAAGGTCATTTTACCCCTATGAAAAGAAGTCTCTAGAAACTCACTACACATTTTATTCGGCTCTTCGCTGAGGTGAAGACATTTTCTTCGCCCCAGTGAAAAATTATGACACCTACCTCTTTTGTTTCAGAACCTCATTGCTGCGGCGAAGCTTATTCTTCGCCCCGGCGAAGTCTGCAACACCAAGATTTCACCAAGTCTTTACAATTTTAGGGAAACCACTCAACCAAACCAATACATCCATTCAACCACGGGCCAACCAAAAAATATTAACAATATACCAACTCAAATAAGAGCAAAACAATAAACATTAGCTACTACCTCAAGTGGGGCGTTACAGCTAGCCTGATGGTACTCACCATGCTTCCCAATTGACTATAGCCCCTTGGTCTTGGGTTCGAGTGGTGGGGAAGGCGAAAGAAATCCCTTAAGAAAATGAGGGGGGAGGATATTCCTAGTGAGTCACGAAGAGTGGGTTGGTGCTGTGTGAACTCCACCCGGCCGTGCCTCCGGTAAGATGGGGCCGTGACATATGTATCCTATGATATGATACATATTAGTCTGTATCCTTAGAAATATCGATACAAATTGATATGACTTTGTTAATTTGGGGCTAAGGCCCAAAAATAAAAAAATTCAGGCCGGGCTTAAATAGATCGGATTGGATTCATCACCCAACTCAGTTCACTAAAACCTGACCAAATTTATCCATTTTGCATGGAGAAAGTGAAGAGAAAGATGTGTTGCCCATTTTGCCTGAAAATAATAACACAAGTGGAGATATAAATATTGACATTGGTCTTAGAAATGATATGAATGGTAGAGAGGAAATGATATAGATTCTTAATTTTGATTATGTAATACCATAATTTAAAGTCAATAATATCACAAAATTCGTTAATTAATCTTGAGGATGATATTAATTTTTAGAAAATTTTACATTATTTTTTTGAAAAAAGCGTATTCTACGATGCGATATGATACATGATTCAAAAAATTGGGTTTTTAATACATGATACGATATGCGATGATAACAACCATGTCAGAGTGTGTATCCTAAACCTTTCAATACATTGATATGTATCTCATGCCATGATACGATGTGTATCCTAAAAAATATCGATACGCTTTATTAATTTGGGCCAAAGGCCCAAAATTTTTTTTGGGTTGGGTTAAAATAGATCCGGTCAGATCCGGGTCACCCAACCCGATTCACTAGAACCCGCTCAAATTTACCCATTTTGCATGGAGAAAGTGAAGAGGAAGATGTGTTGCCTATTTTGCATGATAATAATAACACAAGTGGAGATATAGATATTGACATTGATCTTGGAAATGATATGAATGGTTGAAAGGAAATGATATAGGTTCTTAATTTTGATTATGTAAAACCATAATTTAAAGCCAATAATGTCATAAAATTCTTTAATTAATTTTGGAGATAATATTAATTTTTAGAAAAAAATTATTATTATTAAAAAAAAAAAATGTATCCTACGATACAATATGATACGCGATACACGATTCAAAAAATTAGGTTTTCGATACACAATACGATATGTGATTTGACTACCATGCTTTTAAGCATCTCAGAATAGATGTCATTGACTTATTGTTAAGAAAATATCTAATATACGAATTTCAACTGGTAAATCTTACTGCACAAAATTCTTAAATATGTTTGTATTTTTTCTTTAAAAAGTCAGGATTTTCATTTAGATAATAAATATCGCTTAACATGATTCAAATTAAGCAACAAATAAAGCAAAGATTTTGCCTGTACTTTGAAATTGGAATAAAATGAATAGTTTAACCTAGTTGCCCATATCACAGTTTTTTCAGCCTTCACATCTCGGATCAACCAGTCGCGACGAAAGCCATTCCTTCCTAACCTATACATCCAAGCATCTACTTGAACAACATCACCCCTTCAAAACAAACAAATAAAGTAAAGGGAATATATTATATCATTGATCAAGTTTTTGTATACATGATATTAAATATATATTATGCATGTGATACTACTAGATTAAAAGCTACAGGTTTCAGTACTTTTGCAAATAATGAAGTTGCTTAATATCTTTAAATTCTAAAATAGATATGCTCAAAATTCTTCATGAGATGTAACTTAACCAAATTTCATGGTATATTTGATGTTTAATAAATAATAATAGATAAAAAAAAAACATATCTCAAGTGTTGTACATATAGTTATTAACATCTCCATATCATAAAATAATCCTAAAGAACTTGGGAAAGGAGTATTTTTACTTAACCATTAATTCAAGTTTATAAGTGTTCTAGACTTCTAGTGAGATAGTTGATGCAATTAATAGTGATTATAGCCAACATTAATTAAATCAAATATTCCTTTGGATAATTAAATATTGTAAATTGTAAAGAAAGAAGGTAGTGGTAAAGTGGCTAACCATGAGGGATTGTAATCCACCTCCACAAGTGACCAACAAACCACCCATATGAGGTCCTTTGCAGTCATCGCTAATATTGAGCTGAAACCATCAGCCAGTACTCCTCCACTCTTGAGCTGGTTGAACGATGTTCCCTATTCACAAAAATATATTAAAGCAATGTTGAAAAGATAATAGTACAACAAGGTTAATTAATTTTGTTGATGCGTGATTTTTACACCAACCAAACGCACATGTGAAATGCTGAGCTGACCCAGAAGACACACGTGAATATAAAGGAAAATGAGAGTAACTGCAATGGAGACAGCTTTTAAAGTGGTTCAGATGCTAAGGTAGCAAGTCCTATGTCCACTAATGTTTGTATTAATGATAACGGTCAGGTCGCGTTAGCGGACTGACTTACAAGTGGTTTACAAATGACTCACAATGTGATAGTACAAGAGAGAGAATAACTAATCAAGAGTAAAAATGAGCAAATCCCCTGAATGAGAGAGGAACTCTCAATTTATAGTGGGATGCATTGAGCTAATGATTACTGGATCTGTAAGTTGGTGGGATTATGCGTAACAATCCTTCTTTATGTCACATTGCCCACCTTCTAGAGTGATTTGCGCGATTTGGTATAGGGATTGGACACGTGGGATCAGCACAGCTGCCTGGTCTGGCGTGCACCCACTATTCTGACAGAAGCGGTTGCGAGTGTACCCACTATTCTGACTTTTGCACACTGATTGGACCTCACGTCAGCCCTATATTTTTTAGTCATAACAGAAGTCTCCTAGTTTTTCAGGTTTGAGGATCGAACCTTGGAAACTACAGGTCATGTCGTGATTGGATGATTTCTGGAAGTTCTGGTGATTCCAACCTACTTGAAAATAAGTCGAGGTTACACTTTGCGCGAACACGACCTCGCAAGGTCATTGCTCATTAAGGACGAACGACCTGACTTTGTCAGGCATTATCTATTGTACTTTTAGTACAGGTGTATTTAATGAAGTAGTCCATGCTGGCAAACGTGTCCTGTGCGTGGTAAGTGCCAACCAGGCGCATTAAATGCGTTGCATGCTAACATGATTCCATTTTTTAGAACATTAAATGTGTGACATACTGAAACGACAACCCTTATTAGAACATTAAATTCAGATTGGGGCGCAATTAATGCTGAGAGGGAGAGAATGTCGTCGCTTGAGTTTTTCAACTAAAAAGATGAAGATTTGATTTTCTTCAATCGTGACGTTCACTCTTTTACACTGATTTGGGACACGTGGTCGTGATCAATGATGAGAAATTTTACCGTCCAAATGTCGTTTTGGTTCTGAAAAAAGCAAACGTCTTTTCAAGCACTATAAAAACTCAGATATCAGGCAATGTCACCACACTCATCTTTTTCGCAGAGAGAAAGAGATTTTCGCAAGCTTGGAGTCTTTGCCTTCCAAACCAGCGTTCTTCCGATATTCGAAGCAAAAGCCATTTTCGTACTCCGAGAGGTAAGAATATTTCTCTGTTTTTGTTTACTTATTTCCCATGGTCAAATGGAGTTAGTCTTCTGATAACTCTTTGGAGACGAGACGCCTATGTCGGGTTCGAGCCATGAATGGCGGCTCAAATCATGCTGTTAGGGTTTTCTTTAGGTTTTAGGGAGTTTTTTCTTCCACGTCATCGTACGGAGTGGCGTACGATGGCTAAATGACCCTCATGCTTGTCGCTTTTACAGACCAGCATAATGGATCCCTCAACAACCAGATCCGAGGAATGAATTGGTTCGTCCTTGTAGGGTGCTCCGAGTATCACCCTGAGGTCTACTCGGTACTTACCGAGGAAGAGCTCGAGAGGGTAATAAAATAGTATGGTAACAACGAGGACATTTTTCTCGACGTGGCCCACTCATCGTGATACCCATCCCATGGGTTGGCTGCCATCTCCGAAGAGATCATCAAGGGTGGGGGATTGATCCCATTCCACCCTTTTGTCAGGTCGGTCTTGGACCACTTTGGGATAGTGCCGATGATGCTCACTCCAAACCCGTATATTATTGCTGTTGCCATGTACATCACGTGTCGGGAGAACGGGCTGGGCGAGCTGACCGCGTTGGAGCTGGGATGCTCGTATTACTTGAAGAAGAGCAAGGACAAGGATTCATATTACTTGTTCAAGCGACCTTCTATTACCGAGGGGATACACAGCTACCCTAGCAATGCGGAGGCCTACGAAACGAAGTTTTTCTTCTTTTGTTACAACGACCATTGCCACTTTCAGGGCCCGAGTAGGCTCTTTTCCCTTAGTGAATTCATTAAATTTGAAATGCGTTTTCTTTTTAACGACCTGTTTCTTTTCTGGCAATTAACAAGACGACCGACATAAAGCTACTCTTCGATCTAGATAGGATCATATCCTTTGGCTTCCTGCCCGAGGCTAGTCGTGAAGTGAAGAAGCTCGTGACAACCGTAAATTTGGAGAAGTACGGTTTTTTCAACGCGAACGCTTCTTTAGAACCCCCACTGAGTAAGTCTCGCTAACTGGCTTTTTCCTGGTCGTAAACTGAAATACTTTGGTAACGATGCTTACGCATAGCGACTATGCCTATGAAGGCGCCAAAGTCGCTACGACAAAGGCAATTCAACTTCCCGCGGTTAAAGCCTGCCAAGAAGACCGATGCGGCTCTTGCTGATCCCCCGGTTGAAGGTGCCATATCGGGTGCCTCGGTGCGACCTGTTAAAACTTCAGAAGACGCACCACTCCAAACAGTGAAGGCTTCCCAGCCATCGACTACTCGCCCGAGGCTAAAGACAACAGCTCCGTAAGTGAAGAAGAAGATAAGGCAAATCCAAGTCGAAGAGTCGAAGCCTGAATCCGAGGGCGATCAACTTAGGGGGTCATGGCCAGACATCAGGAAGAGGTTGGGTAAGGAACCGGCGGGTGACACGACCTCAGCTAAAGGCACGAAGAAAGGAACTCCAGTGTTGGACTCGCTGGGGAACCTGCCGAGTACCTATAGACAATGGTCTACACTCTACTGGAGTGCGGACTCTCGAAAGCATTTGAGTAGTCCGTAGGATCCAACGATGTGGATCTAATGTCCACATCTGTCCAGCACTTAAGCAAGGTAAACAAACTGCCCTTGGCGAGAACTTCCCTTAGTTTCTTTTGATAAACTTGCTATTTTTCCTTGTTCGCAGGCCCTGCTTACCATGCAACTATCCCTGGAGAAGGTTCGGCTCGGAGTTGCGAAGGGAGAGGACGCATTGAAAGAAGAGAACACGAACCTCAAGTGAAGTTTGGAAGCCGTCGAAGAAGAAAGGAACCTATCCTCTGAGTCGATGAACTGATACCTGAACGAAAGAGACACGGCTCTTCGCATGGTGGACTTCCAAAAAGTCAAGCTCTAGAAGCATTGGGAGGAGGAGCTTCAAAGGACCATAGCCAGACTCCCCAAGGAGGTCGAAGAGAAAGACCAGGAGCTCAAAGCGACCGCTACGCGGGCATGGCGAGCAGAACAAGAGAAGGACGCCTTAAAGAAGTAAAAGCAAACTCTTGAGGTTGAACTCCAAGCAAGTCAAGGGAAGGTTGCTTCCCTGATTGAAGAGATGCACAGGCAGGCAGCGGAGGTTAAGGAGAAGGCTGCCGAATGGGCGATCGAGTCTATCTATGCCTTGTGACCAAAGAATCCGACCCTTGATTTGTCTAATCTCCCAGAGAACTGGCAAGACACTCTCTTGTCCATGGCGTGAAAGGATGATGCAGCAGTGGCTGCCCAAAAATCCTAACAGATAGAGGGTTCGAGACATGCCTTGGAGAAACCTCTAGCTGACCAGCTCTAGGACGATGAGGTCGGTCCTCGAGGAGTCAGATTAGGGCCAATAGTCTTATCATTGCCTGTTGTACTCTTAACATTAATGAAATACATTTTTCTTTTACAACTTATGTTCGCTTTATTATATATGAGTACATTCTGATTACTTATAGTATTAGAACAAGTCTATGCGAACAAGGTTACACATTTGTACGAACAAGATTATATGCAAACTGTTACAAGAGAACAGAATAACACTTTACAAGGAAATAACTTACAAAGATCAAAAAATTAATTTACAAGGAAAACTGAGTTCGGAATTACTGATAGTAAGGTCGAAGATACTCAGCATTCCAAGCTTGGGGTACTCTGGAACCATTCAGCTTTTTGAGATGATAAGTCATCGGTCTTATCACTTTGTCGATGCGGTATGGACCTTCCCAGTTCGGTCCCAACACTCCCGCACTTGGTTCCCTTGTACCGAGAAGAACTTCCTTTAATACAAGGTTGTCGACCTGGAAGTCTCTTCGTCTGACCTTAGAATCGAAAATCCTCTTCGTGCGTTGCTGATAGGCTGCTATTCTTAGCGAAGCCTTGCTGCAATGTTCTTCAACAAGGTCTAAACTTGCTCTCTTAAGTGCTTCATTGTCGGCTTCATTATACAAGTCCCTCCACAGTGGACCAGTTCCTACCTCCATAGGGATCATTGCTTCGCAATCGTATGCTAGCGAAAAAGGGGTTTCTGAGGTAGAGGTTCTCGCAGTTGTCCTGTACGCCCATAGGACTTCGGTGAGGTCGTCGGCCCAATTCCCTTTGGCTGCACCAAGTTTGGCTTCCAGGGCATGCTTGATGGTTTTGTTGACAGCTTCAACTTGACCATTTGCTTGCGGTCTTGCGACTGAGGAAAAATTTTTATGGATACCCAGCTCATTGTAGAACTGTTTAAACTCCTCGTTGTCGAACTGTTTTCCATCATCTGAGATGAGGGTATGAGGAATTCCGTAGAGACACATAATATTCTTGAAAAAGAAGTCTTTGAGCTTTCTGGTCGTGATTGCAGCTAACGGCTCGGCTTCCACCCATTTGGTGAAGTAATCTACTACAACCACGACATATTTTACTCCCCCCTTACCGACTGGCATGGGGCCAATGAGGTCGATTCCCCGTATGGAAAATGGCCAAGGGCTGGTCATTGTTATTAGCTCGTGGGAAGGAGCTCGCGGTATGTTCGCGAACCACTGGCACTTGTCACACCTCTTGACAAAGTTGTAGGCGTCTTCTTAGATTCGGGGCCAATGGTACCCTCGATGAACAACCTTGTTCGCAAGAGATCGTGCGGCGGTGTGATTACCGTAGATCCCTTCATGTATTTCCCTTATGATGTAATCTGCTTCGTGGCTGGTTACACATCGGAGGAGAGGGGCGCTAAACCCTCGTCTGTACAGTTGGTCCCCGATGAGGGTATAACGAGTAGATCTTGTTCGTAGAACCTTTGCCTCAACCTTGTTGTCAGGCAAGGTCCCATCCTTGAGGTATTGGAAAATGAGAGTCATCCAGGAATCTGATTATGTTACATTCTTGGCCTGTTCGATTAGGCTGATACTGGGGGCCTTGATGAATCAAATAGGAATGCTATCTGGTGCTTCTGAGTCCAACCATGAGGCTATCTTTGCCAAGGCGTCTACCACAGAGTTACTATCTCTAGGAATCTGAGTGATCGCGAAGTGCTTGAATGGCTCGAGTGTAGCCTTAGCTTCTTTCAAATAGCAGATCATATTTTCTTCCTTGGCTTGGTACTCTCCTAGGATCTGGTTGACGACTAGCATGGAGTCACTGTGAATGCTGATCATGGTTGCACCCATTTCTCTAGCCAACCGCAATCCGACAAGCAGAGCTTCATACTCGGCCTCATTGTTGGTTGCCTTAAATCCAAACCAAAGGATACCGTGAACGCAAGCCCCTTCGGAGCTCAAAAGGAGAAGACCTGTGCCAGCCCTCTTTCTATTCAATGATCCATCGACGTAGAGGTGCCAGGTCGATAGGTTCTAAGCAGTTCCCAGGATGGCTTTACTGGGCTGTTGCTCTAACTCACTTGGAAGATAGGAGAATTCTGAGATAAAGTCAGCAACAGCCTGCCCTTTGATAGTCGATCTTGGCTTGTACTTCAGATCGAACTGACTCAATTCCATGGCCCATTTAAGCAATTTACCCGATGCCTCTGGCTTCTGGAGGACCTACCTAAGCAAGTAATTAGTCATCACATTAATTGTATGGGCGTGGAAGTAATGTCGCAGCTTTTTGGAAGCGATTAGCAAGGCATAGGCTAATCGTTCCATTTCTGGATACCACATCTTGGCATCCAACAGACGCTTACTCGAGTAGTATACTGGCTATTAGATCTTTTCCTCTTCCCGAACTTAGGCTGTACTAACCGTGAACTAAGAGACAGACAGGTACAGGAGCAAAATCTCTTGCGGAAGAGGCTTAGACAGGAGAGGTGCTTCCCGAGGTGTTCTTTAATACTTTGGAATGCCTGTTTGCACTCGGGAGTCCACTCGAACTTCTTGTTGGCCTTCAGAATATTGAAGAACGGAAAATAGCGATATGTTAGCCTCAATATGAAGCGACTCAATGCCGCTATTCGCCCATTAAGGCTCATAACCTGTTTTTTGTTGGTCAGGCTTTTCATATCGAGGAGAGCTTGAATTTTCTCGAGGTTGATTTCTATCCCCCATTGGTTAACCATGTATCCTAGGAATTTGCCTGAAGATACCCCAAACGAACACTTGAGAGGATTCGGTTTCATTCTGTACAGTCAGAGGATATCAAACATCTCAGTGATATGCGCTATGTGATCTGTAGCGACATGGGATTTGACCAGCATGTCATCTACATACGCCTCCATTGACTTACCGATCTGCTCAAAAAACATCCGGTTAACCAATCGCTGGTAGGTCGCACTAGCGTTCTTGAGGCCAAAGGGCATAACTTTATAGCAGTAGAGTCTTCGATCTGTAATAAAAGATGTATGCTCTTCGTCCAGTGCGTACATCAGAATTTGATTATATCCCGAGTACACGTCCATAAAACTTAGCAGCTAGTGCCCCGAGGTAGCATCCACGAGTTGGTCTATTCTGGGAAGGAGGAAGCTATCTTTTGGGCATGCTTTGTTGAGGTCGCTGAAGTCGACACAAGTTCGCCACTTGCCATTGGGCTTCTTTACCAGAATCGGGTTGGCAACCCAGGTCGGGTAGAGTGTTTCTCAGATGGACAGATTTCGGAGGAGGTTATCCACCTCTAGCTTTAAGGCGACATATCGCTCCGGATCCATCGCCCTTCATTTTTTGAGAACTGGCTTGGCTTCGTTGCCGATGTTCAACGCATGGCAGATGATATCCGGACTAATCCTGACCATATCTGCATGCGACCAGGTGAACACATCGATATTTTCCTTGGGGAAGCTGATCAGCTCGGATGTGAGCTGGAGGTTGAGATTACTCCCAATCCTTAATACTCGGCTCGGTTCGCTCAAGTCGATTGGTACTTCGAACAAATCCTCAACTGGCCCGCTGGAAGGGCTATCTTGAATTTGAGGATCCATATTATCCTCGACTGGACCAGGCTGTGGCTCGATTCGGCTGATCACCATAGTCTGGTAGGGGACGCCACTCGAGATACCCTTCCCTTTACATGCCATCTGCACTGCTTTTATGTAACAGGCGCGAGATGCACTCTACGATCCGCTAACTTCCCCTATCCCCGTCGGGGTGGGGAACTTCATTTTGAGGTGGTATATCAAAGTGACTACCTTGAAATGTCTTAGTAGAGGTCGCCCTAGGATTCTATTGAAGGTAGATGGGCAATCCACGACCAAGAACTCAGTAACCTTAGTCACTTCGTCATAGTCACCCAGCGTGACTGGAAGTTAGATCATTCTTTTGGGGATCAGGTGGTCCAAACCATATAAAGGGATCGAGGCGGGCTTCAAGTCAGCCTCGTCCAAGTTCATTCTTTTAAAAGCGGACTGGAACAGCATGTTCACAGCGCTTCCATTGTCCACTAGCATCCTACGGACATTATGGTGCCCTATGAGAGGTGTAATCAGAAGAGCATCGTCATGGGGATGATGCAGATGGGCTGTATCCTTTTCGGAGAAGGTAATTGGCTCCTCCTTGCGAACCTTTTGTGGTCGCTGCGACGTATTCATCACACGGATTGGGTCGTGATAGGCCTCGCGAGCATATCTTTCTTGGGCATCTCACGTGTTTCCCTCAAGGTGCGGCCCCCCAAAGATCAGGTTGACACTACAATACCCTATGTGATCACGACCCTTCTTTCTTTGCTCCCCTTGACTTTTCTCTTGCGTGGGAGCAGAATCGTCAATATACTCCTTGAAATGTCCTTTCTTAATAAGCTCTTCGATTGCCTGCTTGAGAGCTTGACACTCGTCAGTGTGATGCCCGTTATCCTAATAGAAGCGATAGTATTTTTTATTATTTCTGGTTGTCGCAGGAGTTTTCATGGGCTCAGGCTCCCCAAGTAGGCTGGCTTCTTCTTATTTATCAAGAATAGCCAACACAGATGCATTCAAGGGTGTATATTAGTCTCTATCGTGATCGCGACGAGGGACAGGAGCATAAGACTTTTTGGGCTCGTAGCGGGGTTTCTTTCCTTTTCGCTGATCGTCAGCACCCCCTCTACAATCAGCTCTTCTGCTTTCCCCCCAACCAGACGTACTGCCTGAAGCGCCGGGGTCAACACGGAGTGCCGCCAATGAATTTTCTATTCGGAGGTACTTCTCTGCAAGGTTATAAAATCCTATGAGGGAAATATCGTCCTCACCCTGTAATTCTTTCCACATATCAGTTTGTAGACGAACTCCTGCTATGATGAGAGTCCGAACAGACTCTTCCGGAGTATGAGCCACCTTGTTGAGTTCTCAGTGGAAACGGTCAATGGAGGACTGGAGGGATGCATCCCTTTCTTGCCTTATATTGCCGAGATAGCTTAAAGGCATCAAAAATTTTAGGTTCACTTGAAAATGCCTTAGGAACGTCACGCTCATCTGAGGCCACGAACTGATCGATCCCGCTGGGAGCGACCTGAACCACTGTTTGGCATGAGAGGTCAAAGTCACTGCCAAACAATGGCATTTTGCTAGATCCGAGACCTGGTGAAGCTCCATCGGGTCGTTAAATTCATATAAATGATCCTACGGATCAGAATTTCCATCAAACGCCTATATGTCGGGCATCCTGAATCTTGGAGAGGGTGGAGCTGTCGAGAGAGAAGGAGAACGCAGATGCGACCTTCCCCTACTCATTTTGCTGAGCTCTTAGTCGGTCTAGAGCTCGCTACAGCTCCTCAATTTGTGGCAATGGGGCCACTTGGGGATTGCTTTCACCCATGCAAGTTCGTACCTCGCGATTTGGTTGAGGAAAGTCCGAAGGTCAGATTCCTCTTCGCCTCCCGACGGTTCTGGCCACTCGACACACGCTGGCTAAAGGCGTTTGATGGCGATGAATGGTGCGGGGTATTTTCACGACCTTCACGGTGGTAAAAACCGCCTCGCGAAGTGTGGGATCCTCTCGCACCATGACTGTTAGTAAACGGTCCCATATACGAAGCAGAAACAAAACAAAAATAATGTAGAGATCGTTTACATGACATGAGCCAAGATCAAGGGTATAATTTTACAATTCATATTAAAATAAAATCTGCAGAAAATAAATCTAAGTTTAAAGAAAACAAGCGCACGTTGGAGGCTCCTCCAAATTTGTTAACGAATGTTTTGCTACCGATCCAAGTGTAGGATCGAACCCACATAGTCCACACGAACACAATCTCAAAAGAACCAAAGAGGGATTTGCTAGATCCTCTTTGGCTTCAAGATTAAGAAGAAAGCAAATCAATTGAATTGATTTTAGAGCCTCAAGTGTTTCGGCCGTGGGAGTGTATTATCAAAGAGGGGCTGCTGTGTTTTTTCAAAGAAAAATCTGTCTCATTTAATTAACACATTTTTCTTTTTATAGTCAATAATTATGTTGCCCTATTCCCATATGGAATAGGCTTGGGCTCCAACCCAAACACCCCATGTTGCCAAACACTCCCATTTGATATTTTATTTTTTCCATCATTATCTCAATTAAAATCAATTAATATATATTTAAATATATATTAACATTTAACAATAATGATAATACATTTAAATATGTGCGAACACACATTTAAATGTAATTTCACTTATTTAATTTTTCTAACAAATTAAATAAAGGCTATGACCTCAGCAAATTTAACTGCACTGTGAAATTACCAAAATACTCTTTTGCCTTAAAAGACGAAAACACTCTTCTTTCTTCTTGGATCTTAAATTATCTTCTATGTGTGTGACCCATAGGCTCCTCATCATATCGGCAGTGTATAGTATCACGATTAACACCAATTAATCGTCTAACTAATACACAGACCAAGATTGGCCCCTAGCAAGGCATCATGGCCACCCGATAGATTCAGATTCAGCAAAGTAACTACCAGTCAACGATATGGTTACCATGTAATTCAATCCTTTCATCATACGTTATCTCAACGAGACGAAGGCATAGAAATAGTGTCAACCTTCAGTTACTCTTGATATTATTTATTCAGTTTTTGGACCAATGACCCATATTATAAATTGCATAGAGCAACAACTCAATCTGACTGTGGCCATAGTTTTAGTGTCATTGCCATATACTGAATTGTGCCATGAGATAACTCTCTCTCATACCCGGGAGTGATGAATCCTCTGTCAATCCACCATAGTCTTGATACACTCCTTGATGCAGCCAATCACCACCGTATTGACAGCTCTAAAAAGAACTGCGTTAGGCTAGTGTCAAACTACATCAATCGATGCACAAGGCGCTCCGATGATCTCAAGTCTAAGGATCACATGCACCACCATTCGTTAGAGGATTTGTTCCATAGACACTGGGGTTACCATTCATATGGAATCCTCTGGTGGGTCAGTCCAGTGAACTTGCTACGGTGTAATCACCTACAGCAAGCACCCATGTGTTGCACCAGGTTATCACCAAACAACCTTGACAAGTGAGATCAGTCACTGCCTTTTGACATGGTCGTTCAACATTATGATAGCCTTACCGTGTTATCTGTGCCCTTACTTCAAAATAATACTGGGGCTACAGACGTTTCTAGAATGGCCACCATATGTGCTCATAGGGTTCTCACTATCAAGATTTGAAACACTTGATACCCTCGTCACAGTTCTACCATTCTAAGGACATATATCAATACATATTGCAATAATAATGATTTACGCGATATAGAATAAAATGTCTTTTATTGATTAATGAACATTATTTCAAAGAGTCAACTCTACAATAATTGATTAGCTCTAGGGCATCTACTCTAACAATCTCCCGCTTACACTATAGGCAATCATTCATGCACTCAACACTGAATGACCCAAGTGCCTGCACTATGGCCAGTCATTCATGCACTCAACATTGAATGACCCAAGTGCCCATCATGCTTCTGCTACAATAGAAACTTTAATAGTGGGTTGGTAGGTATTCTGCAAATCTGCACATTCCCTTTCTTATCGATCCTTCAGATCAGATTGAATCAACTAAGTAAGTGTTTGGATTACTGGTGAGACCGTGATTCCTCAACCACAACAATGGCTCCATTGTTATCGCAGTACAACTATACTAGATTAGCAATGCTTGAAATCACATCAAGTTCAATAATGAACTTCTTGATCCAAACCACCCATGCGGCTGCATTAAATAATGCGTTACACTTAGCATCAATTGTAGAATTCATGCAAAGATATCGATTCGAGCTCTTCCACTCACTCTGATTACATTGAGACAAAATTGTGTAATCCCAAATTGCGAACTATAATCATCCTTTTCCCGTTTGGAAATAGCGTCATTGTATTCTCTTACAGTGAGCTCATCTTTCCTCCATAATCCAAGAATATATATTCTTAAGCCTTTTTCAAGTACTTAAGAATGTCCATTGACACTCACCCAGTGTCATTTACTTGGATTTAGTTGATATCTTCTACTAGTGTTGAGTACACATAAGACATCAATCTAAGTACATAACATATTGCTCACTTAAGCCTGATTGATATCCACTACAAGTGCTGAATGCACATTAGATATCAATCTTAGCATACAAGATGGATCCACTTGCTGAAGCATGTGGGATCCTCTTCATTCTATCTCTCTCATTCTGTGGTTAAGGACACATATCCTTACAAAGATAGATACCATATGCCATCAGAAGAAATCCCTTCTTGGATTTTTTCTATACTAAATGTGTTCAGTACCTTGTCTATGTACTTTGACTTAGTTTGAGCAACTTACATGATCTATCACGATAGATCTTTATTCCAAGGATGTAGGCTACTTCCCTTAAGTCCTTCATGGAGAAGCACTTGGATAACCAAGTCTTTACTAACTACAAGTTCAGTATATCACTCCCAATCATAAGTATGTCATCGACATACAACATTGGGAATGCTACTGCGCTCCCACTCACTTTCTTGTAAACACAAGGCTCATCTTCGTTATTGATAAAACCAAATTCTTTTACGGCTTCATCAAAACAAATGTTCCAGCTCCTTGAAGCTTGCTTGAGTCCAGAAATGGATCTCTGCTACTTGCATACCTTATTAGCTTGACTATCAAGAATGAAACCATTAGGTTGTGTCATATACACATCCTCCTCAAGGTTTCCGTTCAGGAAAGCAGTTTTGACATCCATTTGCCAAAACTCATAGTCACGATATGCAGCAATTTCAAGCAGAATCCGGATGAATTTAATCATGGCAACCGGCGAAAAGGTTTCTTCATAGTCAATGCCATGAATTTGTTTGAAACCTTTGGCAACCAGCCGTGCTTTATAAGTATGCACGTTGCCATCCATCTCAGTCTTCTTCTTAAAGACCCATTTACACCCTATGGGTTTTACCCTTTCAGGTGGTTCCACCAGAGACCACACTTGGTTCTGGTACATGGAGTCCATCTTAGATTTCATGGCTTCAAGCCATTTAACGGAATCTAAATCCGATATAGCATCTTCGTAAGTTTTGGGTTCATCATCTTGGTAGACCAGTACGTCACCATGTTGAGTCACGAGATAACCATATCTCTCGGGCTCATGGCGTACTCTCCCAGATCTACGTAGCTCCTGTGCTACCTGAGGTGGTTCACTTTGATCCACAAGTTGTGGAGTAACCTCCTCATGATGCTCAACCACTTCCTGTGGCACATCATTCCATCTTTCGTCTAGTATATCTTGTGGTTCTAGAACTTTATCGAGTTCTACTTTGCCCCCACTAGTACTTCTTAGAAAATATTTATTTTCTAGGAAGACACCAGATCGAGCAACAAAAATTTTGCGCTCTTCTGGGTGGTAGAAATAGTATCCTTTGGTCTCTTCTGGATACCCTACAAATATACATTTATAGGATTTTGGGCCCAGCTTATTCGAAGTCAATTTCTTAACATAAGCTTCGCAACCCCAAATCCTTAGATAAGACAAGTTGGGCTTTCGCCCACTCCATAGCTCATATGGAGTCTTATCTACAGACTTTGACGACACACGGTTTAAAACATGAGTCGCGGTCTCTAGGGCATAACCCTAGAACGATGCAGGTAAATCACTAAAACTCATCATGGACATAACCATGTCATGTAAGGTCCTATTCCTCCTTTCTGACACTCCATTATGTTGGGGTGTATAAGGAGGAGTGAGTTGTGATACTATCCCACATTCCTTCAGGTATGTCTAGCTCAACTTGCCAAAGTTGGCATAGTAGTCATTTTGAGATTATCCTTGTTGTCTTTCTTAAGAACATATTATTACGAAACTGTAACGCCCCACTTGAGGTACGTTGTTATTGTTTCCTCTTTCGCCCTTAATCGAGTTGGGTTTTTTTTGTTATATTTGTTTGTTTGAGCGTTATGTTGAATGTTGCCCTGAAATTGGTTGAAAATAGAAGAATCTTAGTGAACCAAGCTTCGCCGGGCGAAGAGTCTTCCGCCGCGGAAGATGTGTTGAGACCAAGGGCGAAACTCTCTGGACAGTTTCGCGCGGCGACAAAGGTTTCTTCGCCGCGGCGACAAAGGTTTCTTCGCCGCGGCGACGGGCCGATTTTTATGTTGGTTGAGTTTTAGATATTTTCTTCCCCAAGGGCAATTTAACCTTTCTACCCCTAATTAGTAGGAAAAGTGGGGAGTGAATTGTAAGGATTTTTCATGGAGAGTATGTTGAGATGGGGGTGAGTTTGTAATGAATCAAAGGATATGGATGGAATTTCTAAAGAAGAGTAAGGGCAAAATGGGAATGAGTGTGTTTATATTTCATTAAAAGGAATTAGAATCAAAGAAACCCTCATTTCTCTTCTTCTCAAACGCAACTCCTCATCCTCCTCCTCTCAACTTCTCTTTTCTTTTGATCAAGGATTTCCAAGGGATTTTGAAGTGATTTGGGGTAGAAAAAGCAACCTAAGGCTTCCTAAGGTAAGGATTTCTCCTTAAGTTGTGTGATTTGTGGATTTTAGTTCATTTTAGTTTTTGAGGGTTTTCATTCTTTTGGTTAAGAATAGAGAGAATAGTCAAGAAAACCAAGTGAAAAGAAGAATTGGTGAAGTCTCTCCATAACAAGTAAGTAAAACCCAACCCAAGTTGAGATTCATGAAATTTCTTGATTAGGGTTTTGATAGAAATGATGTATGTATGTGATGTGCATGTAATATGCCATGTAGGGAGTATTAAATGGAAATTTCTATGCTTTGTGAATGTTCTTACCTTGCAAATTTGAGAAATGAGTGTTGGTTTGGCAAGGTAGTTGAGATGAAATTTAAGGGGTATTATGAATCCCCTTTTTGGAAGTGTTTTCTATGGCAGGCTTTGTGGCTTTGTGAAGGGGTTTTTCCCCATTTTGGATGGTTAGGAAAAGTTTTAGATTCATGGCTATGAGATAGTTTTATAGTGCACATGAGTTGTTTGATGAAATGCCTAATAGAGGTTGAGTGGTAGTAATGAACCTTAATTCTTGCAACATTGCATGTTGGCAGTTCACAAGTGCATTAGTAGAGATGAATCATCCATGTGCATTGTTATGTGCATTGACAAGTGACCTAAGAAAGAGTAGGAAACTTTGTGTATATAAATACCCTATGAGTAGAGAGCTTAGTGGGTAAAATTACTCTAAGGGTAGAGAGCATTGAAAAATGCTACCATAGAATGAGTTAGAAGAGTGGTATAGTTGGGATGATGCTTTGTGATCATCACCCGACCGTTATGGGAATCGGATTGATGCTTTGTGATCATCATCCGAATAGCCTTAGAGAGATGGGTCGATGCTTAGTGATCGTCACCCAATGAGTAATAGGAATGGGTAGATGCTTTGTGATCACTACCCGATTAGTTAAGAGATACGTAGGTTGATGCTTTGTGATCATCATCCAACGGCTAGTAGAAGCGGGTTGATGCTTTGTGATCATCACCCGATAGTGACTAGAGACGGGTAAATGCTTGGTGATCGTTACCCAAAATTCATGAGGAACGGGTAGGTGCTAGGTGATCTCCACCCGATAGTTAGAAAGAACCGAGTTGGTGCTTTGTGATCCTCACTCGGTAGTCACTAAGAACGGGTTGGTACTGTGTGAATTCCACCCGATAGCCATAGAGAGTGAGATGGTGCTGTGTGAACGCCATCCGGCCGTACCTCCGGTAAGATGAGGCCATGATGTTATTAGAAACAGAAATAGAATCAGAGATAGCATAAGGAAAGAGTTAAGAGTTATTCATACGGGGACAGACAGATAGAGAGTTTTACTTATGAGGCATTATTTTGTGCTCACCCCGTTATTTTCCTTTGTGGATGCAGGTTCTAGGTGATGTTGCGGTCGGAGGGGCGTCGGCAAGCAATGAGGAATAGCTACACTGTTTCCCCTGTTTTGTCTTTTCAAATACATTTTAGTAAACAGTAACTTTTGTGTATAAAAGACATGTGAATATTAATGAAAAGAAATTTTTTGGGCCCAATTATCCATTGTTAATTGCATGCATAGTACTAGTTTCAGTTGGTGTTACGGAAACAGTTCCATAAAGAATATTATTTGTCCTATGTGGACGCAGAAATATAATTTCTAGAAACCGAAGAAAAACCATAATAATCCACAAGTTCCAAGAAACAAGTCCATCGGCTAAATCAGACGATAAGATCCTATAGCAAATGCAGTAGCACGTGCTTCATTTCCAACTGATAGGTCCACCTCTCCCTCGGCGAGCAATCTACTCTACCGTAGTTCCTGCACATTAATCAAATGTGAGAACTACATCTTGTGTCAACTAGATGTTTATAGGGGAAGTTAATCTCAAAACTTACCTCACGAAGAAGTGACAGTCTTCCTCTATTTTGCTAGGAAGGCCTTGCAATGTTTCTTCCAGCGGCTGGGATTCCCACAGTGAGGACAAACACCTTTCCTTTCTGCAACAGTTCTTTCCAATGACTTCTGAGCCCTTTCCTTTTCACTTGAGTTGACTTCAACCAACGTCAATGTTTCTGACATTTTCATGTCTGACTCAGTAGCCTTCAACAAATCCAGAAGCTCGAAAAGGGTATTCTTTTTATCTTCCTCAATAAAGTCATAGACAAATTGAGAATAAGAATCTGGCAAAGACTGTAATATTAGGTTTATCATTAAACCTTCATTAAGTCCACATCCCAAAATCTCAAGCTTATTCATATACTCGGTCCACTTGAGTATATGATTGCCAATTTTGGTACCCTCTTCCATCTTACATCTGAATAACGACCGAGACACCATATGTTTCTCATTTCTTCGAAGAAAATGAAGAATAGAAGCTAAATCCTTTTCCTGGCACTGTTGTCGCAGTAATGGTGCCATTGATGCAAGCACAATGTATCTAGTCATTTCTGCTTTTGCATCATGTGTATGCTTCACATAGACAAACCCAGTCTCATGGATAGAACTATCAGCAGGCTCTGATGATAGAGCTTGCTCAATGGTGTATAATATATCGCTTGACTGAAGTATATTATTTATACTTCTATACCAGTCAACGAAATTTTCACCATTCCATTTCTCTCCCAGTTAGATGATTTGTCGCACTGATGTTGGGATCATTTTGCTCAAATTTAAGTGAATCTACAAGTGCAGAAAAATAACTATTATTACCATGTTCATTATTATTGTTTAATATGGTCTTTTATTAAACGAAGCTCCCACTATTTTACTCAAGTCAATAGCCCTCACCATTAACTCAGGAAAGCTCGTTGACTTTCCTAGTGGACCGAGATCCCATCCTGCCCATTTCAAACCTTCGTTTTGGCAAACAAGCCAAAATGAGTTGATTAGGTAGGCCAACAAATTTAATCCACACCAGTTGATAGCTCCTACTATCAACCTCAAATGTGAAAACGCCAACAAGCCAATCACACAATCCAATGGACACTGTATGCCATCGTCCTCAAGTGTGATTCTCAGTATCGGTAGAGTGGACACTACATGTCACCACGTACACACAATATGTGTACTGCTCTACTATGCCTATGACACGCATTTATCAACCTTCGCTTTGGCAAACAAGCAAAACTGTCATTTTAAGTCGACCTATCACCATTAAGGAAAACTCCAATGCATTTTAACCTCCCATTGGTAGAAGTGTACCCTTCACTTTGGTAAACAAGGTTCCGACGAACAGTGTTTTGATTAAAACCATGGTGATGGAAGGCTTACTCGACTTAATATACTGTAATTGAGGGTTTTGTTATTTAATGTCTCACCAGATTATTATCTTTGCTAGAATGACATTGTTTGGCATGTTATTGAACATTAAACCTTATCATGCATTCTAAACAAAATATTAAAACGTGCCGGTACATGGCCCAACTAAAACCGATTTCCTTGAGCCTAGAGGAATCTGTGGGTCACCTAGGGGTCCTGTAATAAACATCTTGAGTCTTCAAGTATGGTTGCCTTGTCCTTTGCTCCGTCTTCAAATACATTACAAAAAATATTGTTCTAAATTTACAATAAATAATTATACAAATTCTTTACATCAATAAATTTAGAATCCTCGATTTACATTTGAGGGGAATTAGATGAGAAGAGAATGTACATCAAGAAGAGGAGAAAGGCAGGACACGCAGGCCCTATTTAATAAATAATACAACCATACATACCTAAAATATTTTAAAACATCCACCCTTAGGTCTAAGGCTCATGTACCAGGCACCATGCAATATACAAACAAGTACAAAGCATACATTTCAAAAACAATCAATTTTTGAAATTTATGGGTTAATTACAATTTAGCCCCTGACAATTTACAAAACTACGTTTGGTGCAAAAGTTTTGAAACTTTATATTCTGGCCCCTGCATACTTGGAAGTGTGCTCGCTGTGGTGATGAGTTAGATCGACGTGGCGTATGTTGATTACTTGACGTTCACGCTTAACGTGCTTTGGTACAGCGCCCGTCCTAAGGACGAACGCCGCGGCGATGGGTTATATCGCCACGGTGAGTGCTGTTTTCGTACAACGCCCATCCAGAAGACTATCATCAAGGCGAGTGCTGGTTTTGTCACCAGCGCCAGCATGAACGACGCTCGCTGCGGCTATGGGTTATATCACCGCGACAAGCGTGCACAGATCTGTAGCTCCGGATCTGTTCATACAGCAACCAAAAACACTCTGAACGGATTTTGCAATCAATCAAACACATTGATCTCGACAAAAATCCATCAACCATTATACCAAACCAGCAGATCATCAACAAATTAAAATTAATTGATTAATCAATTTCTCAAAAACATGATTTAAGGCAGATTTTATAAAGTAACATTATATCATCGAATACATATTATCAACCATCCAAATAAAAATTGTAAAATTTAGTACCCTAGGCTCTGATACCACTGTTAGTTAACGGTCTCATATACGCAGCGGAAACAAAACAAAAATAATGTAGAGATCGTTTACATGAGCCAAGATCAAGTGTATAATTTTACAATTCATATTAAAATAAAATCTGCAGAAAATAAATCTGAGTTTAAAGAAAACAAACGCACATTGGACGCTCCTCCAAATTTGTCAACGAATGTTTTGCTACCGATCAAAGCGTAGGATCGAACCCACATACTCCACACGAACACAATCTCAAAAGAACCAAAGAGGGATTTGCTAGATCCTCTTTGGCTTCAAGATTAAGAAAAAAGAAAATCAATTGAATTGATTTTCTGCCATGGGAATGTATTATCAAAGAGGGGCTGCTGTGTTTTTTCAAAGAAAAATCTGTCTCATTTAATTAACACATTTTTCTTTTTATAGTCAATAATTATGTTGCCCTATTCCCATATGGAATAGGCTTGGGCTCCAACCCAAACACCCCATGTTGTCAAACACTCCTAATTTGATATTTAATTTTTTCCATCATTATCTCAATTAAAATCAATTAATATATATTTAAATATATATTAACATTTAACAATAATGATAATATATTTAAATATGTGCGAACACACATTTAAACGTAATTTCACTTATTTAATTTTTCTAACAAATTAAATAAAGGCTATGACCTCAGCAAATTTAATTGCGCCGTGAAATTACCAAAGTACCCTTTTGCCTTAAAAGACGAAAACGCCCTTCTTTCTTCTTGGATCTTAAATTATCTTCTATGTGTGTGACCTATAGGCTCCTCATCATATCGCAGTGTATAGTATCGTGATTAACACCAATTAATCATCTCACTAATACACAGACCAAGATTGGCCCCTAGCAAGGCATCATGGCCACCCGATAGATTCGAATTCAGCAAAGTAGCTACCTGTCAACGATATGGTTACCATGCAATTCGATCCTTTCATCATATGTTATCTCGACGAGACGAACGCATAGAAATAGTGTCAACCTTCGGTTACTCTCGATATTATTTATTCAGTTTCTGAACCAATGACCCGTATTATAAATTGGATAGAGCAACAACTCAATCCCACTGTGGCCACAGTTTTAGTGTCATTGCCATATACTGAATTGGGCCATGAGATAACTCTCTCCCGTGCCCGGGAGTGATGAATCCTATGTCAATCTACCATAGTCTTGATACACTCCTTGATGCAGCCAATCACCACTGTATTGACAGCTCTGAAAAGAACTGCGTTAGACTAGTGTGAAACTACACCAATCGGTGTACAAGGCGCTTTGGTGATCTCAAGTCTAAGGATCACATGCACCACCATTCGTTAGAGGATTTGTTCCATAGACACTGGGGTTACCATCCATATGGAATCCTTTGGTGGGTCGCCCAGGTGAACTTGTCATGTAATCGCCTACAACAAGCACCCATGTGTTGCACCAGGTTGTCACCAAACAACCTTGACAAGTGAGATCAGTCACTGCCTTTTGACATGGTTATTCAACACTATGATAGTCTTACCGTATTATCTGTGCCCTTACTTACTAATAATATCAAGGGGCACGGACTTTTCTGGAATGGCCACCATATGTGCTCATAGGGTTCTCACTATCAAGATTTGAAACACTTGATACCCTCGTCACGGTTCTACCATTCTAAGGACATATATCAACATGATATAGAATAAAATGCCTTTTATTGATTAATGAACATTATTACAAAGAGTCAATTCTACAATAATTGATTGGCTCTAGGGCATCTACTCTAACAATGACGATTTGGATCGTTTTGCTGGCGGTGATAAGAATCACCCCCCAGCACTTTTATGGGGGTGTACCTGTGATGTGGCATGGGACAGCTCGAGATGCGTCTTTTCACCAAGTCTTGACTTTACCGGTATTCTGCTCGGGACGCGGTCGGTGTTTGCTGGCCCTTTGGAGCCCGTGGGCCCCTTTTTTGCCACTTGCTTACCCTTTTGTCTACGCACTGCAGAGCTCGCGGCACAGGCTATTTCCCTTTGCTATGCTTTCGTGCGACCTGCAGGCGTTTTTGGCGGTTGCACTACCCCAGCAGATTTGGATGGCACGCTCTGGTCCAAACGATCCAACCTTCGGTTGACCGTTTGGAGAGTACTGTCAAACCTCTCCAGGTAGCTTTTAATGGCAGGGTCAAGTTATGAACTTGATGGGATATGCCCTGCAGCATTTTGCGGAACTAAAGGTATTTTGGAATAGGTGTCCCCTTAGACTTAGGGGGTTCCCTCAGCACCCTGGTTGGTTTGCTCTGATTCAGGTTGGCGGGCCATTTGCTGTTGTAGGACCAGTGGGTTAGAGATTCTCCTGATGAAGGATGAACACTAAATCAGGCCCTTCTTCTAGCGCCAAACTGTTGATGCGTGATTTTTACTCCAACCAAACGCACGTATGAAATGCTGAGCTAGCCCAGAAGACACACATGAATATATAGGAAAATGAGAGTAAATGCATTGGAGATAGCTTTTAAAGTGGTTCAGATGCTAAGGTAGCAAGTCCTACGTCCTTTGATATTTGTATTAATGATAACGGTCAGGTCGCGTTAGCGGACTGACTTACAAGTGGTTTACAAATGACTCACAATGTGATAGTACAAGAGAGAGAATAGCTAATCAAGAGTAAAAATGAGCGAATCCCTTGAATGAGAGAGGAACTCTCAATTTATAGTGGGATACATTGAGCTAATGATTACTGGATCTGTGAGTTAGTGGGATTATGCGTACAAATCCTTCTTTATATCACATTGCCCACCTTCTAGAGTGATTTGCGCGATTTGGTGCAGGGATTGGACACATGGGATCACCACAGCTTCTGGCTGGTCTGGCATGCACCCACTATTCTGATAGAAGCGACTGCGGGTGTACCCACTATTCTGACTTTTGCACGCTGATTGGACCTCACGTCAACCCTATATTTTTCAGTCATAACAAATTCATTAACAAATCTTAATAATTAAAATCTGTAAATAATTCATCAAGGCTTGAATGGATATTCTGAAATGATTTCCTATCTCAAATGATCTGATAGTAAAGTTTTGCTGGAAAACAAGTCCATCCTCTAACAATCTTTCGGACTCAACAATCCCCGGTTTCCCAACTTCTCCTCGGTGGTGGTAGACACTGTGTTAATGATGGGAACAAGCAATTGATTGATGATCTCCATAGGCGGCGAAGTTCTTACAATCTCCTTCTCATTCTTCTGGTTTTCTGATAGTCATGATATCCCAACGTTGAACTTTAAGTTGCAGGCCTGTTTATGTCTCTGTTTCTTCGAACCACCAGCCGGAGTAAAATTAAACTTACTTGTTCCATTACAAAAGGGCAATGCTACCCTGAAGGAGGTCAAGTTTATAATCATGGTAATCAGAATGGTGGAATTTGCATGTAGATATCTAGTGGATGAAATAAAATTAGAAAACCAGTTAAATATGCATGGAATCACTCGGTTGGCTCCTTTGACTAATCAATGAACCGAAAGGAGAAATTGTAAAAGACATGGAAACTTTAACGGATAAAGCACAACATGTAATAAAATGTTGGGAAACACTATTTCTACGAACTCTCTTACAAATAGAGTTTGCACAAACTAACGTGGCACGTTATATGTGTACAAACTAACGTGGCACGTTCACATACAAAAAAATGATGTGGTAGAAAATGAATAGAAGAGTGAATATGATGAAATTGACTTTTTGTATTCACTCTTCTATTCATTTTCTGCCACATCACTTTGTATAGAAATCTTTCTAAGATTTTTTTGTACGTCTATAATTATTGTTACTATAAAATGTTTATGTATTCTAAACAAGCTACTTTAATGAATAATACCTGCTTGGAGCAGGATGATCAATGACTACAATTAATCTTCTAAGTAGATTATAAAATTCTTGGCTTTTTTATTTTTAGGGAACCTTGACAACACGAGGGAAATTTATTGATTAAAATACACCTAATGAGAGGGAACATAGTGAACCTTAACCCCTATCCTGAAAAATCCTATTACAAGGAAAGCAACAAAAGAAAAATTCAGACAAAATGCATGCATGATCCTAGAGTCACTACAACAAAAATGGCCTATGGTAACATGCAAAAAGTGTACCAAAGATAAACGGTAGCATTAATGAGTATGCTATTACAACCCACGTTACTAAAAAATGAGGCTTTGGTAAGTACTTATTAAAAGTTATAAGTAAACTTTCAGTAAGTGTAAGAAAATGCTATTGTTAAGTATATTATAGCACTTATTCGTAGTTACAAATGATTTTATGTTACACTACTTAAATAAGTTTTTCGTAACATTCTTAACTTGTTATAGTTTAGTTTTTTGTAACATTCCTAAAATGTTATAGATAACAAATCTATAACATTTTTACAATGTTGTAGATTGGTTTTTCTTAACATTGTTAAAGCTATAGTAAGAGTTCTTAATAACATGTTAGAAGTGCTACCAAAGTTTTAAAAAGTGTTGTAGATAGGTATTCATTGCATTTTGTAAATGTTACAAAATTATTTTCCATAACATTTTGAAAGTGCTATCAAAGTATCTATGATAACATATATAAAAACTGTTATAGTTGTTATTTTAATAATACAAAATATAAACAATGATACGCTAATTTTTCAAAGAACATTTCATTGATGGTGAGCCTCCATATACAAAAAGTTCGCATATATACCTAAGAAATAGGCACCCAACATCCTTTACATCCATAAAATCTGATACCTAGATGACAGGAAAATTAACTATGAACAATAGTTAATACTTTCTAATCATTCAAAAAATTCTAACAAAAACAACCATGTCCATTCCCAATTGCGCTTTACAAAAATTACTCTTGCATTTTCACAACCTACAAACCATTAATACAAAAGAAATCTTCAATTCCCATGTATATTCTAAAAGATGACAACAGATATATTGTAAATTTAGGAAAAGATGAAGACAAAAGCACCTCAAATATTTAATGCAAAACAAAGAGGAAAAGAACACGTTTAAATCTCCAACTTCACAATCACTACTTTTTCTAAAAAATGGCACCATGCAAGTTTAAAAATGTTAGGATTTGTAATTAGTTGAATGCACCTCCGTTAGTTGACTCATTTTGACTGTTAGTAACTACTGCTCTACTATTAAAGAACTGTTAAGTTTGATAATTCAACTTTGTATATAAGCTCCACAACTTCAACATATTCAGTTAATGAGAAAGCTACTCATTCTTGCTTTACCAGTTTTTCTCTTGAATTTTCCACTCTTTTCTACTGTTTTCTTGCATTTTCTTTCTTCACTTGGTATCAAAGCCATTGACCAACATCAAAATGGCCGATTCTTCTTCAATTTCATCTCCATTAAACAAATTTGTTAAGAACCCAAGCTCCATACCTACTTCTAATTCAGTAAATTTTGTTGGCTCATCTTTAATGTCTTCGTCAATGCTCCCAGCGATTTCACCCAAATTAACACGAGACAATCATCGATTTTGGAAGTCTTAGGTGATATATGCTATTGGAGCTCACGGCCTTGAAGAACACCTAGCTGGATTGAAGCCATGCCCCACTCCATTTGTAAGAGTACAAGCTGATAATTCAAGCTTAGAGGTAATAAAAAAACCTAATCCTGAGTATGTCTTGTAGAAGAAAATTGATAAACTCTTAGTTAGCTGGCCGTTATCCTCAATCTCAGAAAATATGTTTACTATCATATCTAAATGTCAATTTGCCACGGACATTTGGCTTACCTTAGAGAAAGAATTTCTCATTGAGTCTAGAGCTAGAAAGAATTTCTCATTGAGTCTAGAGCTAGAAAGAATTTCTCATTGAGTCTAGAGCCAAGACATTGCATGTTAAGAGTTTACTACAAAATACAAAGAAGGAAAATATGAGCATGCATGACAATTTTCTTAAGATGAAGGGCTTTGCCGAGAATCTATCCACTAGTGGAATTGTTGTAACTGATGAGGAATTACTCAATTGCATCATAGATGGGCTTGATTCTGAATATGATGTGTGGTTGTTAACATAACTACTAGATTGGAGTCCAAACTTGATCTTATATATGTGCAAGAAGCACAACTTATTCTGCAGAAATTGGAGCTTAGGTTAGAAAAAGCTAATGCCATTATGAATTCAGTTGTACATAATGAGTTTCATGGTGGTTTTGCTAATATTGCTATTCTGTTAATTGATGGTGATAACAAGAAATCACAAGCTAATCTGAATTCCTCTTTTCCCACTGATAACTCTCAATTTCATGCTCCTTCTTTACAACAAGCCTCCACTTACAATCCCTCTCAATTCAGGCCTCCTTACTTTAACCCCAACCAAGCTCAATCCATGTATTCTATGCATTAGAATCAGCTTCCTAATCAATAATTTTCTGGAAATTATTCTGGTAGAAACTATGGAAGAGGTAGAGGCAAAGGGGGTGGCAAAGGCAAACTTATTTGTCAAATGTGTGGGAAGACAGGTCACCTAGCTCTACACTGCTATCACATATTTGATGTGAGTTATACAAGGAATAATCAACAAGTTCGACAAAATTTCAATCCCCTAGACTTCATCAGACCACCAACATTCAACCCTAGAAGTTAATATCCTTCAGTACCAACTCATCACTACACGCGAAGCTCTTATCCAGGACCATCAATGCAACCTTAGAATGCATTTGCTTCTCAATTTACTCCAGCTCCTAGATCTGACAATGTCAATTCTACAAGTGTTAATGTTGACAATCAGTCCAACTCAACTGCTGCTAATTTGCACAATCAAGTTCTTTCAGCTCAATCTCAATTTCACAATCCAATCTTTGCTGCCATTAAATACATTGCCACTCCATCAACTATCTAAGATCCAGCTTGGTACATGGATTCTGGAGCAACAAACCATGTCACCTCAGATTTCTCCCTAACCGATGTGCAAGATTATATGCAAGCAAAGAATGAGCTTTAGGTTGGAAATAGTGAGCTTCTCTCTATTACACACACTAGTTCTGTCACTTTATTTTGTCCAGCTAGAGTCTTGCATCTTAGGAATGTTTTTTGTGTTCCTAACATTACAAAAAACCTACTAATTAGATCTAAACCTACTAGAGATAACAATGTCATTGTTGAGTTTCTTACTGATTCTTGTGTGATCAAGGACAAGTCCTCCGAAGCAATTATTCTTCAAGGAATGCTTAAAGGTGGGCTGTATCAACTCCAAGTCCCTGCTAGTTCCTTTCTCAACTCTACTGAAGTTGTGGCTCCTTCTTGTAACTTCAAGTCTAACAACAACTGTGTCACTTCTTTTACCAATCCTCTTAATAAATCTTTCAATACATATAGTTCTAAACACTTGTTATTACTCACTGTTTATAATAATTGCACATCAACATTTATTACATCAGTTGATCAAACTTGTGTGCAACATAATAAATCTTCTGTATCAGATTTTGTATCCTCTATTGATGATGTATTTGCTGCTAATAAGCAAAATTCTTTTCAAACTTTTCCTGCACAAAAGACCAATGTAATGTTATGGCACAAAAGATTAGGCCATCCAAACATGACAATACTTAAAAAGGTTCTCACTAATCTTAACATTTCTCATAATGTAAAAAATGATATCACATTTTGTTCAGCTTGCCAATTTGGCAAATCACATCAGTCTGCATATCCTAGATCTACATTTCATGCATTACACCTCTTGAATTAGTGTACTTTGACTTTGGGGACCTTTTCCTGTCCCTTCCCCTAAAAGTTTTTATATTACATCCAATTTTTAGATGATCACAGCAGGTTCACTTGGCTTTTTCCTTTAAAAGCCAAATCTGAGACTTCTAATGTTTTCAAACAATTTTATACTCTAGTTGAAAAATAGTTCAATACCTTTTTAAAATGTGTCCAAACTGATTGGGGAGGTGAATATGGAAGTCTTGTACCTTATTTTCAAGAACATGGTATTCTTTTTAGACATCCTTGTCCCCACACTCACCAACAAAATGGTAGGGTTGAGAGAAAGCATAGAAAAATTGTAGAACATGGCCTCACTTTGCTTGCTCAAGCTTGCATGCCACTTAAATTTTGGTGGTTTGCCTTCCAAACATCTGCATATCTAACTAATAGACTCCCCACACCTATTTTATCCAATACATCACCTTTTCAAGTCCTATTTCACACCTCTCCTAACTATTCAGCTATCAAAGTATTTGGCTGTGCAGTTTATCCCTTCCTTAGACCCTATAGTTCTCATAAGTTTAATTTTCACACTAGAAAATGCAGTTTTGTTAGCTATAGTCTGCATCACTAAGGATACAAGTGTCTTGATAATTCTACTCGATTATACATTTGTCAAAGTGTCACATTTGATGAAACTAATTTTCCTTTCAAAACACATGCTGCTTCAGTGTCAATTCCTTCATCTGCTTCAACTAATTCTGAGTCTGTTTCACATTCTCCTATTTCTTCCCTGTGGCATATTCCTACTAAAGGATTAAGTTCATCTTTTACTCCTAATTCTAACTATGTAGCTCCATCTTGTCCTATCACACTTGATCAGTCTAGTTCTCAAGACACTACACTCTCTCATTCAGTTTCATTACCATCTTTAAATCCTATTGTTCCATATTAGTAGCCAAGCCACATTACCCTCTTCTGATCTTAATACATTGCATTTGTCCATCCCCTCCAACAATTCACCCTTGAGCCCAACTCCAAACACATCCCTTCCACAATCATTACCTAAGACCATAGCTTCGGATGAATCTTATAACTCTATTCCCCCTCATAGTTTCCTTACCCATAGCAGTACCTACAACATTAAACAACCATCTCATGCTTACAAGATCTAATACCAAAGCACGAAATACCATTCTAGTGGCCTCTTTAGACTTTAAATAACCTGTTATTGCCTCAGAAGCTCTTTCTCATCCTTCCTGGAAGGTTGTAATGTAGGTTGAATATGATGCCTTGATGGCTAATCAGACTTAGGATTTAGTTCTTGCCACCTTTGACATGCATACAGTAGGATGTAAATGGGTTTTAGGATAAAATATAATATTGATGGGTCTGTTCAGAGGTTTAAAGCCAGGTTAGTGGCTAAAGGATTTCAGCAAACTCCAAGGATAGATTACCTTGAGACTTTTAGTCCAATGGTGAAGTCTCCTACAATTCGAGTCATCTTGAGTTTGGCAATGAATAATGACTGGGATATCCAACAAATAGACATCAATAATGTCTTCCTAAATGGGGATCGTTCTGAAAAGGTTTACATGACTCAACCTGAAGGCTTTGTCAATCATCAACATCCTCATCATGGTGTAAATTAAACAAGGCTCTTTATCGTCTAAAACAGGCTCAAAAAGCCTGATTTGACAAGCTTAAAAAGGCATCTGTGGATTAGGATTTTATTATTCAGTAGCTGATCAAGTCTCTTTGTTTATCATAATCAAGAGAAAATCATGTATGTCTTCGTCTATGTTGATGACATGCTCTTAATTCGAAATGATCCCACCTTAGTTCAAGACACAATTCATCATCTCAACACGAAATTTGCCTTGAAAACGTTAGGCTCTCTAAAGTATTTCCTCGGATTTGAAGTCACTCGAACAAATTCCTACCTTCACATGCCAAGAAAAGTATGCAAAAGACCTCCTAGTTAAGACAAATATGATGGATTGCAAGCATTGTTCTACTCCAATAGTTGTTGGCACTAAGCTAACTCTTAGTGACAGTGAACCTTACGATAATCCTTCTCTTTATACGAGTACAATAGGGGTCCTATAGTACCTGACACTATCCAGGCCTAATATTGCCTATAATGTTAACAAATTAAGTCAATTTCTCAAAGCTCCAACATAATCTCATTGGCAGGCTTACTAGAGATTACTTAGATATATCAAGGGCACTACTAACTATGGTTTGCACTTTACTAAAAGCCATAGACTCAATTTGGAGTGTTATACCGATGTTGATTAGGCCAGTAGCCTTAAGGATAGAAGATCAACTAGTGGCTGTTGTGTCTTTCTTGGCTCTAACTTGCTTTAATAGCACTTTAGAAAGTAGAAAGTTGTGGCTTTATCATACACCGAAGTTGAATATAAAGCTCTTGCTCAAGACTCTACTAATTGGCTTGGTTTTGTAGTCTCTTTGCTAAATTAGGTATCTCTTTATCTAAAGTTCCAGTCATTTGGTATGACAACCAAAGGTTGGCTCCCTAGCTTTCAATCTTGTTTTTCATGGAAAAACCAAACATATTGAACTTGATGCTCATTATGTAGAGAGCTAGTCACCTCTAACAAGCTCAAAGTTTAGTATGTGCCAACTGAATATCAAAAGGCTGATATCTTCATCACAACTCTCTCTGCATCCAAGTTTGAAATTCTAAGAACCAAACTTACTGTCATAGCTCCTTTGTCTAACTCAAACTACAATTCCTCTACTTCTTCCTTTGCCAAGCAATTTGAGTATTTTAGTGGTATCTCTTCAGCCTTTGTTACTTCATTTTTTTGTTGAGTTCTGAGTTGTTCTCTATTGGTACTCTAATAACTGATCTATAGCTCTAAGTCATGTGCTTAATGCTGCTAAGGAAATTCCTTTCATGTTGCTGCTTTATCATCATGAGTTGCAATTCAAAATACTTTTAAGTGTTTACTGGCTTTTGTCTTAACGTTGGTAAGAGAATTTTTTTTTTTTTTTTCTGATTGTTATGCTTAATGCTGCTGAGGAAAGTCTTTTACTATTGCTGTTTTAGTTCTTTAGCTGTGAAAGTACTATTTTTTATTTCTTTTTGAAGTCATTGTCTTGCGGAATGCAAATTTGAAGTCTGAGGTCTATGGAAGTCCAATTCACAGGAGGATGTTCGGATGTGTTAGTTAAATATACTAAACTGTGGAAGTCCAATTTACAGGAGAATGTTAGGATGTGTAATTAGTTGAATACACCTTTGTTAGTTGACTCATTTTGACTGTTAGTAACAATTGTTCTACTCTTAAAGAGCTGTTAGGTTCATTAATTCAGCTTTGTATATAAGCTCTGCAACTTCAATATACTCGGTTAATGAGAAAGCTACTCATTCTTGCTTTACTAGTTTCTCTCTCGAGCTTTCCACTCTTTTCTACTATTTTCTTGCATTTTCTTTCTTCACTAAAAGATATATCAATATTACATATTTCCAAATCTTATCTATAAATTATATCATTATAATAAATGTTACAATAGATGAAACCTAAAAGAGACGATCTAATGGAAAAGAAGTTACCTAAAATTGTTTTGGAAAAGATAGGACAACTTTGTCAGTAGGCCAAGCAACTGTACTACCCACGACATCTTCAATAGAAACCATTTTGGATGCAAGCCTCCACAAAAATGCATTAGGTAACTTGGCTATATCAATTCAAACTCTAGCATTAGGTCCAATAGGAACATGATGAACAAGTGCTTCTAGATCATCTAATGAAAAACGTCTTTCAGCTACTACTTCATTAGACCCTCTCCAATCAAGCCAAATTGGAACAAGTGCTTCTCTTGATAGCCTGCATTCTTTTCAGCCAACTTGACAAAGTTCCATGCACCTTGCATGTATGCATCCATAGCTCCATAAAAAAAAAAAAAAAAATTAAAAAAAGGGAAAACTTCTAAAACTTTGTTAAGGAAAATCATTATTAGTTCATACACTTAAGGTGTGTCTTTTAATATTTTCCTTATTATCCTTATTTAGTATCATTATCGCACTAGTGAAATGTTTGTTCTGATATGACCAATACACCAAATTCAAATACAATTCCCTTTCGTTATTAGGCACACATTATGTTTGTTGCTCATAATGTTTATGAAGTTTGTGGTGAATTCTATAACTAAAAAAACTATCTGCTAACCAAATTCTACAAGAATATCCTTTAGTTTTCACATTAATTAATCTACACAATTAACAGAAGCCAAATAATATATGAATAATTATAGATAAACATGGCAAGAGCATTATGAATAACAAATGAAACATGAGTTAAGATAAAAAGAATTAACCAACACAATAACCAATTCATCTAGTTTGTTTTAGGGTGCCAATAATTGAATTGCAATTATTTTTTCTCATGTGTTGACAAACAAGCACACAACATCAAGTCATGCTTCTCAACCATAACCTCATGCAAACTATAAGAAAAATAGCAAAATTAGGTTCATACGACAACTATACACATGAAACTTCACTATCAACTGCACATGATATTTGCTTCTTTTTACTTTAGTTCTTTTTTGTCATCTTTCTGAAAACCAAATTGAAGGAACAAAAATTAAACATATATGTAATTAAAGTCATAGATCTCCATTTTTATCATAAACAAAACAGAGAACTAAACTAATATGTAAACTTTAAAATCTATCCTTGTCCTTTCAATTATAAACAACGATCACAATCACGTTTCAAAAATCTTACCCTGCATCACAATCACTATAAACTATAACGTAATCATAGCACACCATTTCAAAAATCTTACTCCCAAATTGCAAACCCTAATCAAATACTTATCTTTTCCTCATCTTAATGCAATTATTTTTTCTCATGTGCCACCAAACAAACACACAATATCAATCTAGGCTTCTCAATCAGAACATATGTCATACTCAAAGCAAATTAGCAAATTAAGGTTCATACAACAAACCATTAACATGAAACTTGACTACCAACTATACATGCTATTTATCCTAAAAGATGTTAAATTTCTGGGCATATAAGGGCATCAACCTGCTTAATATAGTAATCCTCGAGTTAACATAACAATTTGATGTAAACATATATTCGAAAAACATTAAATTCTTACTCTTCGAAGCCGTAATGGGGCTGATTATGGTGGAATTCAGTAATTGGCAACAAGATGGACTGATTTGTGGTGGAAAAAAGACCAACAGACGTTGGAAGTTCAACGGCCGTCGACAACAATAGTGGCGTCTAGTGACAAAAATGCTCCAAAACTTTGTGAGAGGTAGATCAGGTCACAAGGAGTCCAAATTTGTGACTTAGGAGATGAAAAGACGCTAAAGAATGAGAGAAATCACATCGGGAAGGTGAAGAGTCACAGCGGTGAAATGACTTTTTTGATGAGATTCCACGTCAACCAAGCTTGGGGAAGGTGGACTGACTTTAGGGAGTATGGACTGGCCCCTAGAATGTCTATAAGTTGCCAAAAAAATGGAGAAAAGTCGCTAGGAAGATGAATGGTTGTGGATGAAGGAAGCTTAATGGTCACGGGAATCCAAGAAGGTCTTGGGTGATGATGGATGGCCGTTGGAGAATGAAAATGGATGAAGATAGGTGGATGTTTTTGGCTTTGCACAATTAACCTTCCATATTCCTTTTATACTGTTTTGTAAAAAAAAAAATTAATTTGGTCCCTACATGAAATAAACCCCAAATAATATGAAATTTGACCGCTAAACAATAAAAATGAGAGAAAATCAATCTCATTTCATATGGGTGGGAATAATATTTTCTTTCCCAATCAATAATTGGGTTTATGGTAGCACTTTTAAAATGTATTATATTTTGATTATATGGTAACATTATAAAAAAAAAACTACTATATTATTAGGTCTATTGTAACACTTTAAAAATGCCACTCTAGATATATATTAATAACATTTTCAAAAAAGGAGTTACCATTGATATAAAATGTGTTATAAAAAGTTAAAAGAATTGTTATCATAACATTTTAACATCAGGTGTTACCATGTGTGAGCCCTTAGGCTAAATTCAGAGAAAATGAAAGAAGAAAAAATTGAAGAAACTAAAACTCTGATTTCTTGTATTCAATTGTAATGAGTAAGCACAAGGAGAAGCACTTTTTATAGTGCTTTATAAACAAGAATAACTAACATATGTATTAACAGAAAATAGCACTTAATAGCAACTAACATTATCTAATTAGCATTCTTCTAAATATAAAGAGTCAATGTCGTTGACCTATTCATTTTTACTCTTCTTTACTCATATCCTCCCTTAAACTAAACTAGAAGATGCTAGCCTGTTTGCCTCATGATCTGCTTAGTACAATTTACATTAAACTGTAAGCAATTTTCCTGCAATTTTGTAATTTCTTCAACATTATTAGCGTTACAGTATTTCAACACTACTAGCATCACTACCTCTGCAATTTCTTTAACACTATTAGCATTACAATATTTCAACACTATTACCATCAATACCACTACATTACTACCATTAAGACCATTAGCATCCTGCACAACAATCAATCAATACTACTCACAGACAATCCACACCACAACTGATTTGTAACAATTACTACCATCAACACCACAACTAGTCTGCAACAATCACTAGCATCAACACCACTAGCATTATGCACAATATTGAGTATGAGCAGATGGTGAAAAACACATAAGGAGTCTAGTTTAAGGGGAGATATTAAGTAAACTGAGTTTGGTTAAAGTTGATTAGTTTTAAATGTAGTAATTGGGTTTAGTTTGCAAACTTTACAAATGTCATGTTTGTAGTATAATTACACTTACTTGAAACGACTGAGTTTTGTGTAAAATGGGGAGTGTACAAATTAGCTTCCCCTACTTTGTTTTCAGTCAATGAAATAAACCCAGAATTTCCAGAATTCTCTTTGTCAAATTCATGCTTTTCTTGTTTTCTTGTTTTCTTGATTTTTGCTTCTTGTTCAGAAATTCTTCACACAACAATCAATCAACACCACTCATACACAATCTAGACTACAATCAACACTCACACACAACCTGCACTACAATCAACATTACTCACGCACAATCTGCACTTCTTCACAAAGCAAAATTTGCAACATCATAGTACTCTGCCTTGCACCACTTCATAAACACTATCATCATGCTTTTACAAGCAATCACCATTCACAACAACTAGTCAGAATCACTCTCACACACAAGTTGCACTACTGCACATAACAAAATCTGCAACATCATGGTACTCTACACAACATCACTTCATAAACCATATTGTATGCAAAACTATGAAGAAGATTGACTCTCTTCATCAAAGTTAAAAGGGACAATATTAGCTCTCACAATTTTACCTTTTTCAATAGAGTTACAAGAGGTAATATCATCTTTTACAGGAAAAGCAACAACTTTCAATTTATCTCTTAGAATTTCAAACCTTGAGGTTGACAAAGACTTAGTGAAGTTGTCAGTCTTTTGGTGTTCTGTAGGAACATATTGGACCTTCAAGTTGTTAGCAACAATCTGTTCTCTTATGTAATGAACATCCAGTTCAATATGCTTGGTTCTAACTTGAAAAACTAGATTTGAAGCTAAAGATTCTGCACTTTGATTGTCACACTAGATTATAGCTATTGCTGAATTAGTTAAACCTATTTCAGAAAATAAACTTCTGAACCATGCAGTTTCTATAGCTCCATGTGCAAGAGCTCTATACTCTGCCTTAGTAAAAGATAAAGCCACTACCTTTTGTTTCCTAGCACTCCATTGAAGCAAATTAGAACCAAGGAATATGCAACAATCACAAGTTGATTGTCTGTCTATAACATTTCCTGCCTAATCAGCATCCGTGAAACATTCTAGATTGAATCTGTGAATTCTATGAAATTGAACTCCAAAATGTGTTGTGCCTTTGAGGTACCTAAATAGCCTTTTGCATGCTTGCTAATGGAGTCAAGTAAGAGCCTTAAAAACTAACTTAATTTGTTCACAGAATATGCAATATCAGGCTTGACAATGTTAAATATTGTAATGCTCTGACTGTGCTTTTGTACAATGAAGGTTTGTCAAACAATTCACTATCCTCAAAGGTCAACTTATTGCCTAAGGCCATAGGGGTAGAGCATGGCTTAGAGTTAATCATTCCTACTTTTACTAACAAGTCTTTGATATACTTTTCTTGACACATATGAATGTTGGAAGCAGTTCTATGAACTTCAAAACCCAGGAAATATTTGAGAGAAGCCAATGTTTTCAAAGCAAAGTCATCATTTAACTTGAGCACTATGTCTTGAACAAACTTAGCATAACTTCTTTTGAATAGAATATCATCCATATAGACTATGACATAGATAGTTAAGCCATTATGTTTGTAGATGAACAAACTTGGATCAACCATAGAACTAACAAAACCCTATTGAAGAAAAGCAGTCTTAAACTTCTCAAACCAGGCCTTTGGAACCTATTTAAGGCCATATAGGGCCTTGATCAATTTTCAAACATGAAGTGGCTTATTGGCATCAGTAAAACATATAGGCTGGGTCATACACACTGTCTCAGTTAGTTCTACATTAAAAAATGCATTGTTGACATCCACTTGTTGGATTTCCCATCCATGGGTAATAGCAAGATTAAGTAAAACTCTAATAGTGGAAGATTTAATGACAGGACTAAAAGTCTCAAGATAGTCAATCCTTGGAGTTTGTTGGAAGCTTTTGGCAACTAATCGGGCTATTAATCTTTGAATGGAACCATCTGAATTGTGTTTGATTCTAAAAACCCACTTACATCCAACCACATTCATATCAGACTCAATGGAACAAGTTTCCAGGTGTTATTAGAGAGCAGTGTATTAAATTAACTTTCCATGGCATCCTTCCAAGATGGATAGGAGAGTACTTCATATACATTAACCGGTTCACTAGTGTCAAGATGTGAAGGTGCAGTGGTACAGGAAACTAACAATGAGTTATGTAGGTGAGCTTTGGATATAGTAATCACTGGATGAGTGTTTAAATGTTGAGTGAAAAGTGGTGGATCAAAGGGTATTTCAACTACAAGGTGAAGAGAATCGGGTGACTCTGAAAGAGTAGTAAAAGACTGAGAAGTACTAAGTGAAGACTTACTATTTTGAGTAGCCAATTTAGAAGATCATAGATTTGTCCTGCCAAGATAGGGGACTCACTGATGATCTACTAGATGAGAAGACTCATTATTTTGACCTATTAAGTGAGGAGATGCACTGATTTGACTTGCTAAGTTAGGAGACTTATTGATCTGATATGCTAGGTGAGAAACTCATTATTATGACTTGTTAAGTAGGGGATGCACTAATTTGGCCTGCTAGGCTAGGAGATGCACCAATATGATCTTCTAAGTCAGAAGACTTTAGTAGTATTGAGCTCTGTTGATCATTTAGAGACAAGAGTGGAGATGTGACAGGAACAGACACCTTTGGTGATGACTGAGCAATAAGATTTAAAGAAGTAGGATCAGTGAACAAGTGAGAAGTAAAATTATGGGAAACATTGTCATTTTTTACAGAAGAAGAAGAAATCCCTAGAACTAAAGAATTAGGACTTAACGAGAAAGAAAAAGTAGATCTGATCCTAGAATGAGGTAACGAAGATGAAATATAAGCAAAAGGAAAGTTGGACTCATCAAATTTCACACTTTAACAGATATATATTTGACCATTAGAGGCCAGACATTTGTATCCCTTGAGATGCAGACTATATCCAACAAATGTACATCTAGTAATATGAAAATCAAACTTGTGTGGATTGAACGGCCTGGTGTAAGGATAAACAGCACAACCAAACACTCTGATAATTGTGTAATCTGGAGCTTTGTTAAACAAAACTTGAAAGGGAGATAGGTTAGACAAAACATGTGTGGGCAATCTATTGGTTAGGTAAACAGCAGTTTGGAAAGCAAACCACCAAAATTTCAGGGGCATGCTAGCTTAAGCAAGCAAAGTTTACCCTTGTTCAACTATTTGTCTATGTTTTATCTCAACTCTCCCATTTTTCTAGTGAGTATGAGGGCAGGGATGCCCAAAAACAATTCCATGGTCAAGAAAATAGGAAGCTAAACTCCTATATTCTATCTCTCTCTCTCCCTCCCTCCTCCCCCCAAAAAAAAAAAAAATCTATTTGGACACATTTTAGACTTGAATTAAACGGTCTCTCAGCTAGCTTATGGAATTGTTTGAATATAAGTTGGGTTTTAGACTTTGCTTTCAGAGGGAAAATCCAGGTAAACCTACTATAATAATCTAAAAATTGAATATAGTATCTAAAACCTTCAGGAGAACAAACAAGAGAAGGTCCCCACAAGTCTGAATACACTAATTCCAAAGGCTGAGTCTAGAGGCAGACATAGGAAACATAGATCGATGCAGTTTACCATATTGACAGGCAGTGCAAAAGTCAAAGGTGCTAACTACAACATGAGATAACTTTAGTGAATGCAAAATTTTTGCAAGAACAAATGCATGAGGGTGTCATAACCATCTATGCCACAACATTCCACTATTCTTTGCAATTGAAAAGAATTGCATTATGTGACTTTTATTATTAGCAGCATCATTGATACAAGGAGAAACAAATGCAGAAGAGTCAAGAGTAGAACGAATGTCACTTGAACTCTTAGATTCACAAGTGTCACTTGTAACAATATTATTATTACAATCAGTAGTAAATTGAGAAGCTAAAGATTGTGCAGATTGATATAGAAGTGAAGCTTTAGTGGAGTTGAAAGTTGAAGCTGTGGAAGAGAGACCAACGGCCAGATTTGAGTTGGAAGTAGAATATGCTGCTAGAATTTGAAGTTGGTAAAGACCATCCTTAAGCTTTCCATGAAGAAGAACAGCCTTGGATTGTTTGTACTTAATCAAACAATGATCATTAGAGAACTCAACCACTATTCTATTGTTTTTAGTAAATTTAAAAATACTTAGTAAACCTTTGGTGATATGAGGTACACATAAAACATCACTTTAGATATAGAGACCTAGAATGACAAGGTAATGAAGTGAAACCAATGTGGGAGATAGAAAGCAACTCAGCATTTCCAACCTAAAGCTGCTCATTTCCAATGTAAGTAGAATTGATTGCAAGTTGTGCCAAATCTGAAGTCACATGATTTGTGGCTTCAAAGTCCATGTACCAAGAGCCATCTTGAACTATGAAAGGTCCTGTTAGAGTAGGTGCCCTAGAGCCAATCAATTATTGTAGAATTGACTCTTTGTAATAATGTTCATTGATCAATAAAGGGCATTTTATTCTATATCGCGTAAATCATCATTTTGTGTATTGATATATGTCCTTAGAATGGTAGAACCATGACGAGGGTATCAAGTGTTTCAAATCTTGATAGTGAGAACCCTATGAGCACATATGGTGGCCTTTTTAGAAACATCCGTAGCCCTAATATTATTCTAAAGTAAGGGCGCAGATAATACGATAAGGCTATCATAGTGTTGAACGACCCTATCGAAAGGCAGTGACTGATCTCACTTGTCAAGGTTGTTTAGTGACAACCTGGTGCAACACATAGGTGCTTGCTATAGGCAAGTTCACTAGACTGACCCACTAAAGGATTCCATATAGATGGTAACCCCAGTGTCTATGGAACAAGTCCTCTAACGAATGGTGGTGCATGTGATCCGTAGACTTGAGATCACCGGAGTGCCTTGTGCACCGATTGGTGAAGTTTGACACTAGCCTAACGCAGTTCTATTCAGAGTTGTCAATACGGTACTGATTGGCTGCATAAGGAGTGTATCAAGACTATGGTGGATTGACAGAGGATTCATCACTCCTGGGTGCGGGGGAAGTTATCTCATGGTGCAATTCAATAAATGGCAATGACACTAAAACTCTGGCCACAGTGGGATTGAGTTGTTGCTTGATCTAGTTTATAATTTAGGTCATTGGTCCAATAACTGAATACATAATATCGAGAGTAACAGAGGTTGACACTATTTCTATGCCTCGGTCTCATCGAGATAACGGATGATGAAAGGATTAGATTGTACGGTAATCATATTGTTAACAGGTAGCTCCTTTGCTAAATCTGAATCTATCGGATAGCCATGATACCTTGCTAGAGGCTAATCTTGGTTTGTGTATAGTGAGACGATTAATTGGTGTTAATTGCGATACTACACACTGCAGGTATGATAAGGAGCCTACTAGTCACACACATAGAAGATAATTTAAGAACCAATTTATAAGAAAGGCATTTTCGTCTTTTTAGGCAAAAGGGTATTTTGGTAATTTCGTTGTGCAATCATATTTACTAAGGTCGTAGCCTTTATTTAATTTGTTAATAAAATTAAATAAGTGAAATTATATTTAAATATGTGTTCACATGTATTTAAATGAATTATTGTTATTGTTATTGTTATTGTTATATATATGAGATATATATATATAAATTTAATTTAATTGAAATAATAATAATAATAAAATATCTAATTGGGGCTGTTTGGGTTGGTGCCCAAGCCTATTCCATGATGGAATAGGGCAAAGTGTGCACTATATAAGTGCAAAACTTTGTGAGAAATATTAATTAATTCATTCAATCATTTCAAGAGAAATTCCAGCCCCATTTTTCTTCTCTTCCACGCCATTTCATCTTTGATTGAATAAAAGTTTCATTTGATTTTTGTTCTTGGTTCTTATGGCTAAAGAGGATCTAGCAAATCACTCTTTAGTTCGTTGGGGATTATCTTTGTGTGGACTACCGCTAGTTCAATCCTCTCTTGGGTCGGTAGCGAAACCCATTCCGAGACAAGTTGGGGAGCCTCCAAATATGGGTATGGTTTCTTAACCTGGAGCTGATTTTTCTGTAGATTCTAATATGTTGTATAAACTGTAAATTTGTGCCCGGATCTTGGTTCAAAGGAACGATCTATGATGTTTATGTTTTTGTTTCCGCTGCCATAACTTGGTCATTTCCTAACAAGTCTAGCAATATAATTGGCAGTAGGATTTGAGCATTGTTGTGATTGAGTTTGCAACAAGAACACTTGATTAGGATGACCAAGTATAGATGAGTGAGATCCAACAATCATTGGAGACTATCCTGAGACTATATTAGGCCTTGTTGGGAAACCAGTAGAGGTTATATCTTGTGGTCCTGAGCTGGTAGAGGGTGAAAAACCAGTTGAAGCTGGCATTGTAGTGAAGTCAAAGGAAAGCATTATGGTCCTTAAAAAACTTCTGATGTTCTAGTGTAATTGTATCCAAATTGACCTCTAGCTAATGAGTTATGTCCTCCTATAAAGTTACCATCAAATCTATGGTAACAATTGAGAGCAAGATGTCTACTTTTCCTACAAACCTGGCAAATGAACTTGTTTCTTCTGGTACCTCTGCCACCAGTGAACTGAGGAGTATAAAAGTGACTTTGTGGTACAAACTAATTAGGACCAATGACAAGTAAGTGAGGTGAAAAGTTAGGGGACTGCAGTGATTGAAATTGATTATGTCCAGTGTTAAATGAAGTTTGCTCATTCTGATGTTTCTTATTGAGTACATCTATCGTGAGATTGGCCAACTAAGCTAACCCTCCATGAAATTCATCATTGACCATTGAATTCACTGCTAGATTAGCCTTTTCTAACCTCAATTCACACTTCTGTAGTATAATTTGAGCTTCTTGGACAGAAAGAAGGTCTAACCTAGATCCCAATCTTGTGGAAATATTAACCACAACAATAGCATATTCAAAATTCAAGCCATCAAGAATATAATTCAACAACTCTTTGTCTATAATTACTAACCCACTAGCTGATAGAACTTTAGCAAAACCCTTCATTTTGTCAAAGTAATCATGAATACTAAGACTATCTTTCTTGGTATTTTGCAATAAATTCCTAACATGCAAAGTCTTAGTTCGTGATTCAATGAGAAATTATTTCTCTAAAGCTATCCACATATCGACAGAATATTGGCATTTTGAAACAACACTAAACATAGATTAAGAGATAGATCCAAGAAGCCAACTTACTAATTGTTTATCATTCTTTTTCCAGTGATTGTATGCTGAATTAGGTTTCTTTTCAATCATTCCTTCAGAGCCTTCTACTTGTACTCTTATAAACGGAGCTGGACATGCATCCAATCCAATAAGATGCTCTTCTAAGTCATGAGAACCAACAACAAACAATATTTGGGATTTCCAAAAACTATAGTTGTCCCTAGTTAATTTTGGGGAAATAATAGGTAAGGCTGAAGAAGACATAGATGAGGTGTTTGTAAGATTGATAGAATCAATGGCTAATTTCTAAACAAAATCACTTTGATTGATAGAAAATTGAGAGAGATCAACCATTTTAGACGTCAATCAATGGCTCTGATACCATGTGAGCCCTTAGGCTAAATTCAAAGAAAACGAAAGAAGAAAAATCAAAGAAGCTAGAGCTCTGACTTCTTGTATTCAATTGTAATGAGTAAGTACAAAGAGAAGCACTTTTTATAGTGCTTTATGAACAAGAATAACTAACTGCTGTATTAACTAAAAACAACACTTAACAGCAACTAACAGAATCTAATTAACTGTCTTTTGAATATAAACATTCAATGCCGTTGACCTATTCATTTTTACTCTTTTTTACTGACACCATATATAGTATACAATAACACTTTAAGGAAAAGTGTTATTGTCTAGTGTTACCGTAGGCCATTACAAGCTAAGAAAGTAATAAAAAATTACATGAACCCTATAATGAGGAAGGTTCCAAGTTTGATGATGAATAGATTTTCTAATTTCAAGAGGAGCTAAATTCGGCTAACTAAATGACTGACATTGAAGGCCTATGTAAGCAAGAATATCTGCTACCTTATTTCCTTCTTCGTAAATGTGAGAGTGATAAAAAGTAATCTTACTAATACAATGCAAACATGTCAACCATTTGGTACACATGGTGCCAAGGATTTAGAAAGGAAGCCGATGTGAGACATGCAAGGGCCATTGTAGAATCACTCTTTAACCAAAGAACCCTCCAACCCTTTGAATAAGCTATTGATATAGCAATATTAATTGCATATAAGTCTGCAAAATAAATAATAAATAACCCTTTTGATGACCAAGAGATGTTGTGCAAAACATCCCATGAAACACATTTATAATTGCGAAAAATTCTTCCACATGATGCTAAACTAGGGTTACCATTAGAGAGTCCATCTGTGTTCATTGCAATCCAAGGATTCACAAGAGGCTGCGGTACAATTGTGAGAATTTTTGGTGCCCTACGAAGATGAGGAGAATTGCCTAAGTTGTCAAAGATTTCTTTATCTGAATGAGAAGAGTAGCCAAGACATGAAGAAAAAGAATGTTGAATATTCTAGGTCTTCAAATGCAAAAGTCTACAAATGAAGTTGCTATATACGAGTGTGAAAGAGCTAGCTGCTTGTTGAACCTATTGCTACTATGTTCCCCTAATCCCCTTATAATTAATTGAAATCAGAATGGCGTCAATTCTTAATAATTGATTTTAGACTTTCTTAATAATTGATTTTAGACTATGTATTAGAGTTTTTTTAAGACTTGATATTAAACTATAGGCAAATTCTTTGTTTACTAATAAAATTTTCAAGAGAAGAGACATGATTCTAGGCTATTAGTAAAGAAGAAAATTCAATGCTGTTTGTTTACTATGAACTCTTAGTATAGTAGTTCATGTTAAGTATCCAAGTTAGTTACTATTTGTAATATCTCAACACTATAAAAGTGTTACTCATTGTACTTTGTATTTAAGGATATTAATACACAAATTTCCAGAACTTTCTCTTTTTCAATTCTCTCTATTTCTACTCTAACTATCACATGGTATCAAAGCCATTGACAAACATCAAAGATGGTTTATTGGCCTCCTTTTTCATCGAATCAAAACAATTTAGGTAAAAAATTGTTTACTGAATCAATTAATTTTGCAAGTTCCCAATTGATGTCTTCTTCAATTCGTCCTGTGATTTCTCCCAAATTGACTAGGGATAACTATAGATTTTGGAAGTCACAAGTTCTCTTTGCTATTGGATCTCATGACCTTGAAGAGCATCTCACTAGATTGATTTTGTATCCAACTCCATTTGTCAATGCTTAAGCTAAAGGTTTTGAACTAACAACAACAAAGAAACCTAATCCAGAATACACTCTATGGAAGAAAACTGACAAAATCTTAGTAAGTTGGCTTCTTGGATCCAAATCTGAATCGATGTAAAGTGTCAATATTCTATCAATATATGGATTACTGTAGAAAAAAAGTTTCTTACTGAGTCAAGAACAAAAACTTTGCACGTTAAAAATTTGCTTTAGAATACTAAAAAGTACAATCTTAATATTCATGATTACTTTGACAAGATGAAGGGATTCGCTGAAAGTTTGTCAGCTAGTGGAATAGTAGTTATTGATGAAGAACTGATGAATTATATTCTTGATGGTCTTAATTTTGAATATGATGCTGCTGTGGTAAATATAACTACAAGGTTGGAGTCCATGTTAGATCCAATTTATGTACAATAAGCTCAAATTATTTTGCAAAAACATGAGCTTTGGTTAAAGAAGGAAAATTTAGCAATAAATTCAGTAGTCAGTACTGCGTTTCATGGAAGTTCAATCAATAATGCCAATATCTCAATTGACATGACAAACAAGAAATCCCAAACTAAACAGTCTCAGTTCAACATTGGACAACCTCAATTTGGTACCCTGCAAACTCTTGATTTTACACCTCATAACTTTACTCCTTAATAGTCTATCATTGGTCTAAACCAATTTGTGAATTGAACACCATAGAACAAATTCTATTCTAAACAATTCATTGGTGCAGAGGAAGAGGCAAGTTCATATGTCAAGTATGTGGTAAAACTAGACATCTTACCTTAAACTATCACAAGTTTGATGTGAGTTTTATAGGAGGGAGCAGTTCATCATTCAAAAACAATTTTGTATTGAATTATTCCAGACCACCAGAGTTCTTTAAAGGGTCATAGTACCTCACTCAAGCTTCCCCACAATTCTCTCATAATCACAATTTGGGAGCACAAATGAATGCACAAGCTGGATTTCCATCTCCACTTTATCCAAGCACTGGTTTACAAGATCCCCCTTCACCTGGATTCTCATTACAAGCCGATCCAACTTCTAGTCATTCACAAATGAACACTGAACCTTGATCAACTCCACCTAATTCTTATAATCAAGTTTTCCTGTCCTAAACACAATCATAGAGTTATTCTAATTCTACTGCCAACTACATTGCTACTCCATCAACAGTCCAAGATGCATCCTAGTACATGGATTCTGGAGCCATGAATCATGTGACATTAGAGCTATGTCAGCTTACGTTGAACGCCAATTACACTGGAAATGAACAACTTCAGGTTGGAAATGGTGAGCTACTTCCTATATCTCATATTGGTTTCACTTCATTGCCCTGTTATTCTAGATCTCTTCACCTTAAGAATGTCTTATGTGTGCCTCATATTACAAAAAATTTGTTAAGCATTTCTAAGTTCACTAGAGACAATAATGTCATTGTTGAGTTCTTTGCTGATCATTGTGTGGTTAAGGACAAGTAATCCAAAGCTATCAACTCTAGATTCCAGACACTTCTTCCACCTCCAATTTAGCCTTACTTGTTGTTTATCCTAACTCTACAATATCAGTTTTCAACTCATCAACTAGGGATCTCAATATGTATCAGTCTAAACAGTCTTTGACATCTTTATCTTTTACATCTTGTGAAAATAATAGCGATATTAAAGCTTGTGATCTTAAGAGTCTGTGTAATACTAGAGCCAACAATTAGTCACACACATCTATATCCATTTGTATTGATGTTGCTGTTAATAATGAAAGAAGCATTTTTCAATCATTTCCAGTTGAAAAAACCAGTGGAATGTTGTGGCATAAACAATTAGGTCAACCCAATGCAATTGTTCTTGCAAAAATCTTGCATTCTTTGAAAATAAATCATTCAGTTAAAGTGAGTTTGATTTCTACACAGCCTATCAATTTGGTAAACTCCATCAGTTTGTCCTTCCTAGATCAAGCTTCTAATCCCTTGGAATTAGTGTATTCAATTTGTGGGGGCCATCACCTATCCCATCCCCTGAAGGATTCAAGTACTATATTCAGTTTCTAGATGACCACAGTAGGTTTACTTGGATCTTTCCCTTGAAAGCTAAGTCTGAAACAGGAGTTACTTTTAAACAATTTCACAAGTTAGCTAAGAGACAATTTAATAAAACCCTGAAATGTGTTCAAACTGAATGGGGAGGAGAGTATAAAAGTCTAGTCTCTTATTTTTATGATCATGGTATTCTCCTTAGGCATCCATGCCCTTACACTAACCAACAAAATAAGAGTGTAGAAAGGAAACACAGACAAATAGTTGAGTAGGGCTTGACCTTATTGGCCCAAGCTAGTATGCCCTTGAAATATTGGTGGTTTGCTTTCCAAACTGCCACTTTTCTTACCAATAGGCTACCCATACCTATTATGTCCAATGCATCTCCATTTCAAATTTTGTTCAAAAAGATTCCTAATTATTTTGTTATTCGAGTTTTTGGTTGTGCAGCCTACCCTTTTACTTGACCATATAACTCTCAAGAGTTTTATTTTCATACCACAAAATGCACTTTTGTTGGATACAACTTGCATAAAAAAAGGATACAAATGTTTGGACTCTAATGGCAGAATTTGTATTTGTCAAAGTGTCAAATTTGATTAGTCACAATTTCCTTTTGCTTAAACATCTACATTTAATAAAAGTGCTCATTCCCTTTCTGATTCATCTAAATGCACCTCTATTCCAATTAGAAAAATTCCTTTGCATATATCTTTTTTTAATAATGATGTCTCTTTCCATCACATGTGTCTTCTTTAGCTAATGCATCTCCATTAATACCTACAACTGATCAGCAAGATTCAACAATGACCAAGTCCTTTTAGCCTGATCCAGTTCCCATTACATCATCTAGTTTACCAGATTAGTCATTGAGTCTACATCACCTTGTCCAATACATAGATCTCTTGAGTCTGTATCACCTAATTCCATAGGTTAGTCTTCTAACACTATTCATCTTATTGTTGACCTACCATTTGATAAACAACCCTTTATACCTAATCCAATAAATAGGTCTCTTGAACATACATCCTTAGATCACTCTCATGATAATATTCATCTCAAAGTTGCCTTACCATTTGATACACAACCCACAAATACTCATCTCACGCTTACTAGGTCAAAAGCTAGACTTTATAACTCTATGTTAGTTTCTTCCACAAACAGTCCTTCTCATCTTGAAACCAGTGAGCCAATAAGTGTAACTAAAACACTCTCTCATCCATCCTGGAAAGTTGCTCTGCAAACTAAGTTTAATAACATGCTCTTGAATAACACTTGGGAATTGTTTTACCTAAGTCACATATGGATATAGTTGGGAGCAAGTTGGTATTTAAAATTAAACATAACTTAGATAGCTCAATTCAAAGGTTCAAAGTCAAGTTGGTGGCTAAAGGCTTTCAACAAAACCTGGAGTTAACTATCTCGGGAATTTTTGTCCAGTAATCAAGTCATATACTATTAGAGTTGTGTTGAGCTTGGCAGTTACCTATGGATGGGATATTCAATAGATGGATGTCAATAATGCATTTTTTAATAGAGAGCTTAGCAAAAGTGTTTACAATACTCAACCTACATATTTTTTTTTATTCCAAAAATCATCTTCATATTTGTAAACTAACCAAGGCTTTGTATGGCCTAAAACAAGCTCCAAGAGCCTGGTTTGAAAAGCTCAAAACTACTTTTCTAGGATGGTGTTTTGTAGCTTCTATGTCAAATTCCAGTCCCTTCATTTATAGGCAAAATGATCAGTTCCTATATGTAGTTGTCTGTGTTGATGACATTCTCTCGATAGGAAGTGATGTTAAGTTTGTACAAGATATATTACACAAATCGAACATTGAATTTTCCTTGAAAACTTTGGGATCTGTTAAATACTTTTTGGGGTTTGAGGTTCTTAGAATTGACTCAGGCATTCATATGAGTCAAGAAAGATATGCCAAGGACCTACTAGTTAAATCTGGAATGATGGTCTCCAAGCCATGCTCTACACCTATGGTTGTAGGCAACAAACTGACATTTGAGGATACTGAACTATTTGATAAACTAGAACTCTACAAAAGTACAATTGGGGCCCTACAATATTTAACACTTTTGAGATCTGAATTGCCTATTCAGTAAACAGGTTGAGTCAGTTTCTAAAAGCTTAAGAAAAGATGAATCAAAGTTGTAAGATTTATTCATAAAATAGACTATACAGCCTCTGGTCTTTATAGGACCGAAAAAGAGAGAAAAAAACAGTGAGAAATAACTACAGATATTTACACCTAGATTATTTCCATGAATAGCTATATATATATATATATATATATATATATATAGTAATATTGACTAAACTAATATTGTACAGATTTCAACCAAATCAAAGAGATTTGGTCAATTAATCAGAAATATTATTTCCTGATTTCTATGAATCATGTCAGGATTCTCAACACTCCTCTCAAGCTAGACTAAAAATATCTTCCATGTCCAGCTTGCTAATCAACTCCTCAAACTGTAGTCTGGGTAGCCCTTTTGTCAAAAAATCTGCAATATGTTTAGTAGTTGGTACATAAGGCATACATATTAGTCCATCTTCTATTTTTTCCTTTATAAAGTGCTTATCAATTTCAACATGCTTCGTTCCATCATGGAGCACAAGATTATGAGCAATAGATATAACAGACTTGTTGTCACAATATAGTCTCATTGGTAGAGCACTAATTATCTTTAGATCCTCTACGAATCGTTTAATCCATAGAATCTCTCAAATCCCAAGTGCAGTAGCTCTAAACTCAGCTTCTGCACTACTCTGAGCCACCACATTTTGTTTTTTGCTCCTCTACGTGACTAAGTTTCCTCCAACAAATGCACAATATCCAGATGTTGAGCATCTATCCATAATGCTACTAGCTGTAACGCCCCACTTGAGGTACGTAGCTAAGTTAGGTGTATTACTTGAATATTTATTGTTTTGCTTTTATTTGGGTTGATATATTATTAATATTGGTTGGTTGGCCCTTAGTTGAATTTTGTTAAAGTTATTTTGAGAAAAATATGAAGAAAATCCCTTAAACTTTCATTAGGGGTAAAATGGTCTTTTCACTCAAAATTAGTTGAAACTGTGGGGAGTGAAAAGAGATAGAATTTCATAGAGAATGCATTAAAAATGAGGGCATTATTGTAATTGACTAAGGGACATAGATAGAATTTTTAAGAAAGAGCAAGGGCAAAATGGGAAAGTGTGGTTATAAATTAAAGTGTTAGGGTTTGAAACCCTTATTTTCGCTCATTCCACCCCCCACACTCCTCCTCCTTTTTTCTCTCAAATTTTCATTCACTTCTCCGAGGAATTTGAGGGCTTTTGAGTAGATTTTCATGGGGTTTTGATTCAAAGCATCAAAAGGTAAGAATTCATGCTCTTTATCTATGTTTCATTGGTGTAAAAGTTGAGTTCTTATGAAGGTTATGCTTAGGGTTAAGAGAAGATTGGAATCCAACAAGAGTAGAGAGCTTAGGAGAGACTACTCAAGCACAAGGTAAGTAAATTCCACTCAAAATCCAACTCAAGCTAAAATTTAAGAATTCAAGTGAGTAGAGATTTCTTTTAAATATGCATAAGTTATGTTATTGAGAATTGAGTTGAGATGAATATTTTCTTTGTGGTTGTTGAATACACTTTAATTATGAGAAGTGTTTGATGTGTGAAGAGATATTGAAATTGAGTTGAAGTTGGAGGAGTTTGCATGAATATTTTTCGGAGTGTTTTCCTTGGCAGGAATTCTGACTATATGAGGGAGTTTTCCTCCCATTTTGGATGGTTAAGAAGAGAATAAAAGTTATAGTAAAGTAGAGTTCTTGTATGCACATTAGTTGCTTGATGAAATGCCTAAGTGAAAACATGTTACCAAACTGCTCTGTCACAACCTTGACCTTCTGAGTGCTTTTTGGGTATATTAAGAATTGAACTGGGTTTAGACCACAACATAAACGTTATAGAACTGTCCCTAATCTTTAAAATGAGACAAAAATCGTAGCAATCTGATATGTATAACTAAAGTTATGCCTTCTTGAGTGTGACCTGCGCAGAATGACTGTTTTTGATGCAATATTGCATTTGTGCATTTCATAAGTGCATTAAGTAAGAAACTTTAAGCATGAACCATCCTTATGCATTAATTGTGCATTGAGAATTAGTTTGAGAGAGAGTTGAGAACTTCGTAAATGGGCTACTTTAAAAGTAAAGAGAATGAGAAAATCTAAGAATGGGTTGGTGCTTTGTGAACTCCACCCGGAAGTTATGAAGAATAGGTTGGTGCTTTGTGAACTCCACTTGGAAGATATGAAGAATGGTTTGGTGCTTTGTGAACTCCACCCAGAAGTTATGAAGAATGGGTTGGTGCTTTGTGAACTCCACCCAGAAGTCACGAAGAATGGGCTGGTGCTTTGTGAACTCCACCCTAAAGTTACGAAGAGTGGGTTGGTGCTTTGTGAACTCCACCCGGAAGTCACGAAGAGTGGATTGGTGCTTTGTGAACTCCACCCGACCATGCCTCCGGTAAGATGAGGCCGTGACATTCAAGTGAGAATGAATAAAGAGAGAGCATGAGTAGAATTCACGAAGAGTGGGTTGGTGCTTTGTGAACTCCACCCAACCGTGCCTCCGATAAGATGAGGCCGTGACATACAACAAAAAGTTAATAGAAAAGAGCTATGTGAAAGAGAAACAAAAAGTTAATAGAAAATAGCTATGTGAAAAAGAAACAGAAAGTTCATAGAAAAGAGCTATGTGAAAGAGAAACAGAAAGTTAATAGAAAAGAGCTATGTGAAAGAGAAACAGAAAGAGAAAATAAATGAGATGAGAAGAGTGTAAGGAAAGAATTAAGAGAAAGAGTTACGGGGACAGACGAGAAGAAGATTTACTTACTGAGCATTATTTTGTGCTCACCCCGTTGTTTCTCTTTTTATTTGCAGGATCTAGGTGAGGATGCGGTCGGATGGGCGTCAGCAAGCGAGGAGTAATAGCTACACTGTCCACTGTTTTTGATAACTTTTATAAATGATACCTTACTTTGTATAAAGAATGATTATATGTATTAAAAGAAAATTTTGGGCCCATTTACTTTTGCTAATATAAATGTACTTGATGTATTTCTATGAGTATCCTAGTATGAAGCAGTTACTGCAATTTTGGTATCAGAGCAGAGATTTTGGGATTTGACAGTGTACTATTCTCATCGCCCCGACATCCAATAACTGACTATGTGAGTTAATTCTTTCCTTACTATGAGTGTTTCTCGAATTGATTAAATGTGGTTGTTTGGTAGATGAGGCGTAGTACCCAGAAGCGTGGTAAAGGTGTGATGAATGAGGGAGAACCTTCTAACCCACCAAAAGCTACGCCCCCTCCCTTGGATGAAGCTAGAATTCGGGGAATTGTACAGCAAGTTATGACAGAAAGCCAAGGGAGAGTTGGGACCCCCGTACAGGTGCCACCAACCACTAATGTAGAAAGAGAACAACCGGTACCTCCCCCAGTACAGAATAGAGTTGAACCGATTTATGGTCTTCCCGACCAACATCAACCCTCAGAGTTTAAGGGTACTACGGATCTGGTAGTAGCAGAAGAATGGTTTAGATCCATAGAATGTACAACAGCTTTGTTTCCCATGACAGCCTGGGAGAAGATTCGGTATGCGAGTTTCTTTTTTCAGGGTGATGCCCGAATTGGGTGGGAATTAATAGATGATACCCATGATGTGGCAGTGATGACTTGGGAAGAATTCAGACAAGAGTTTGAGGCCGAGTACAGGACAGAGGACCGAGTTCATGAGAAGGTCCAAGAATTTATCAGCTTGCAGTAAGGGTCTGGTACCGAAGGAGTACTCAATGAAATTCAATTCCTTTGCAAGGTTTGCACCTAGAATAGTTAGTACTCCGGCATTGAGAAGAGACAAGTTTGTACATGGGTTGAAGCCGGAGATAGCTCGAGATATAATGACGAGTTCTGATCACCCTCGAACTTATAGTGAGTCCCTGAGGAGAGCAATGAGGGCGGAAATATTTGAGAATAAAATTTCCCCAGTAGGTTCCTCGACAAGAGGACAAGTGAGCCATCCTCCACCCTGTAGAGAGAGAAATTTCAGTCTGTGAAAAGCAAAGAAATGAAGAATAAGAAGAAGAAGAAGTTTCAGTCTAGACAGAACAGAAGAGAGTGGAGGTGTAAACGACCCCAAACAGAAGGGTTTCCTCTTTGCCCTGAATGTGGGAGGAACCATCCAGGAGAGTGTCTGAGGGACCAGAGGGTGTGTTATAGGTGCTGACAGCCAGGGCACTTGATGAGAGATTGTAAAGCTCCTCTTCCACCACTAGCATAGAGTTCTAGAGGTACTACTAATGCCAGGGTTTTACAGTGGCATAGGGTGAAGCAGAGGCTAGTCCATCAACCATGACTAGTCAGTTACTATTTCATGTTGTTCCTTTATATGCCTTAATTGATTCAGGAGCCATTCATTCTTTTATATCTTATGGGATGATAGAGAGGTTAGGCTTGAAACCTATTAAAGTGACTCAACCCATTAAGATAGAGGTACCCGATAAGGTTAGTGTTCTGACGCAGGAGATGTTGTTAGGAGAGTCCGTGGTGATCCAGCGTAGAGAGTTAACAGTTGATCTAATAGTTTTTTATATGCCCGACTATGATGTGATATGGGGCATGGATTTCCTAGGGAGGTATGGAGTAGAAATTGATTGTCGGAAAAAGAAAGTGAGATTCAATCTAGATAGTGGAGACAAGTTTAGTTTGGAGAGGGCCATCAGTTGAGCCTGTTTGTAACAACTGCTATAAACTAGTACAATGCATGCATAATAATAATAGAAAATGGGCCCAAAGCTTTGCTTTTTTATTATATGTAATAAGTCTTTTATACACAAAGAGCATTATTTACAAAATGCCATTTTAAAAGACAAAAACAGGGAAACAAGTAGAGTATTGCTCCTCGCTCGACGCCCTCCGACCGCATCATCACCTAGATCCCTGCATCCACAAAGGAAAATAACGGGGTGAGCACAAAATAATGCTCAGTAAGTAAACCCTCTATCTGTCTATCCCCGTATGTATTTCTCTTAATTCTTTCCTCACACTTTATTTCTATTATTTTCTACTAAACGTCATGGCCTCATCTTACCGGAGATACGGCCGGATGGCGTTCACACAGTACCATCTCACTCTTCATGACTGTCGGGTGGAGTTCACCAGCACCATCTCACTCTTCATGACTGTCGGGTGGAGTTCACCAGCACCAACCCGCTCTTAGTGACTACCGAGTGGGGATCACGAAGCACCTACCCGGTTTTCGTAACTATCGGGTGGAGACCACAAAACACCTACCCGTTCCTCATGACTTTCGGGTGACGATCACAAAGCATCAACCCGTTTCTAATAACTGTCGGGTGATGATCACAAAGCATCAACCCGTTTCTCATAACTGTCGGGTGATGATCACAAAGCATCAACCCGTTTCTAATAACTGTCGGGTGATGATCACAAAGCATCAACCCATTTCTAATAACTGTCGGGTGATGATCACAAAGCATCAACCCATTTCTAATAACTGTCGGGTGATGATCGCAAAGCATCAACCCATTTCTAATAACTGTCGGGTGATGATCACAAAGCATCAACCCATTTCTAATACTCTTTTCATTCACTCTACCCTTAGAGTAGCTGCATTCACAAAGTTCTCTACTCATTAAGCAAGTGCATACACAAAGTTTTCTGCTCTTTCCTAAATCACTTCTCAATGCACAATTAATGCCTATGGATGGTTCATCTCCACTAATGCACTTATGAAATGCCAACATGCAATGTTGCAAGAATTAAGGTTCACTACTCATACTCAAACATCTATTAGGCATTTCATCAAACAACTCAAGTGCATAACAAAACTCTACTATAACAATAATTCTATGTCTTTCTCTAACCATCCAAAATGGGAGAAAACTCCCTCACATAGCCATAATTCCTGCCATAGAATAGCACTTCCAAAAAGGATTTCTCAACATCCTTCAATTCCATCTCAAACTACATTTCCAACCCATATCTCACTTCTCACAATTGAAGTGTATGAACAACCACAAGCAATAATAATCTCAATAACATAGCATATAACATGTATATAACATACATACATAATTGCTATTAAAACTCTAATCAAGAAAATTCTCAAATCTCAACTTGGGTTGGGATTAACTTACCTTGTTATGGAGAGATCTCACTAGCTCTTCCTTTTTCTTGGTTTGCTTGATTTTTCTCTACTCTTTAAACAAATGAACCAAAAGACCTCAATATTCAAATATACATAAAATTTCACAAAGCTTCACATCCAAAGCAAGAATCCTTACCTTAGGATGCCTTAGATTGATTTTCTACCCGAAAACACTCCAAAAGCCCTCTAAAAATCCTTGAACAAATGAAAGAGAAATTGAGAGGAAGTAAGAAAGAAGAGTGGCGATGGAGAAGAAGAATGAAGGGTTTGCAATGACTTAATTCCTTTTAATGCAATTTATGCACAAGCATTCACATTTTGCCCTCACTCTTCCTTGGAAATTCTATTTATATCCTTTGATTCATTACAAACACACCCCCATATAAACAAATGCTCCAAGAAATTTCCTTACATTTTACTCCCCACTTTTCTTACTAATTAGGGGTAGAATGGTCAAAATGCCCTTAGGGAAGAAAATATCTAAAACTTAACAAACATTTTGGTTGGCCCGTCGCCGCGGCGAAGAAGCTTCTGTCGCCGCGGCGAAACTGTCCAGCAGCTTCCCCATGGGCTTCAACACCTATTCGCCGCGACGAAGATTCTTCTTCGCCCCGGCAAAGCCTGGAACACTAAACTTCTTCTATTTTCAACCAATTTCAAAGCAAGTGTTCAACATATCACTCAATCAAAGGTCAACCAAACAATAATACTAATAAACCAACTCAAATAAGAGCAAAAGAAGAAACATTAGCTACGTACCTCAAGTGGGGTGTTACACTGTTGATTAGTAGTGTGAAGGCTAGAAAGATGTTAAGAAATGGGTGTTTGGGATATATTACCCATGTAGTGTAGAGTGGTGATGTTCCACAGCCAGAGATTCAGAGGGTGTTAGTAGTTCGAGATTTTCAAGATATGTTTCCGAAAGAGTTACCGGGTTTGCCTCCAGAAAGGGAGGTTGAATTTAGTATCGAACTAGCACCAGGAACAACACCAATATCTAAAGACCCTTATCAAATGGCCCCAACAGAGCTTCAAGAATTAAAGAAGCAACTCCAAGAGCTTTTGGATAAAGGTTTTATCCGACCAAGTCATTCTCCCTGGGGAGCTCCAATTTTGTTTGTGAAAAAGAAAGATGGGTCACTATGGATGTGTATTGATTATAGAGAGTTGAATAAAGTGATAGTGAAGAATAAGTACTCGCTATCTCATATTGATGATTTGTTTGATCAGTTGAAAGGAGCCGCAGTATTCTCTAAAATTGATTTGAGGTCAGGTACCATCAGGTAAGAGTGGCCGAGCAAGATGTAGCTAAGCCTGCCTTTCGTACAAGGTATGGGCATTATGAGTTTGTAGTGATGCCATTTGGCTTGACTAATGCCCCAGCAGTTTTTATGGACTTGATGAACCAGATATTCCATGATTATTTGGATCAGTTTATAGTGGTTTTCATTTACGATATCCTGATTTATTCTAAGTCGAGGGAAGAACATAAGGAACACTTGAGAATAGTATTGCAACGATTGAGAGAAAATAAGTTGTATGCTAAATTTTCTAAGTGTGAGTTTTGGCTTGATCAAGTGATATTTCTGGGCCATACTATGTCTAAGGAAGGGATATCAGTGGATCCAAGTAAAGTGAAGGCAATCCTTGAATGGCAGAGACCGAAAATAGTAAAAGAGATCAGAAATTTCTTGGGCCTAGCAGGTTACTACCAGCGATTTGTAGCAGGGTTCGCCCAGTTGGCTAAACTGTTGACAGCTCTTACCAAATAGAGAACTCCTTTTGTATGGTCAGAAGCATGTGAGGAGAGCTTCCAGGAGTTGAAGAAGAGGTTAACGATAGCTCCCGTGTTAGTGTTATCACAGGAGGATGTAGATTACGACATTTATACAGATGCCTCACGGCAAGGACTTGGTGCCATATTAATGCAGTTAGGTAGGGTGATAGCATATGCCTCTCGACAATTGAAAGAGTATGAGACGAGATACCCTACGCATGATTTAGAGTTGGCAGCCTTGGTCTTCGCATTAAAGATTTGGAGGCATTACCTTTATGGTGCCAAGAGTAATATCTACAACGATCATAAGAGTAAAGAAGGAGCTGAATATGAGACAGAGAATGTGGTTAGAACTAGTTAAGGATTATGAGTGTGAGATCAAGTATCAACCAGGGAAAGCCAATGTAGTAGCCAATGCCTTGAGTCAAGAAGCCTATTCGTCCTGGCTCACTAAGCAGAAAGAATTGGTAGAAGAATTGTGTAGAGAACAGATTGAAGTGATTCCGAGAAGGATTGCCAGGTTAGAGGTTTAGTCTACAATTAAGATGGCACCTTACGAGGCCTTGTATGGTAGACGATGTAGGTCTCTACTACATTGGGATGAGATATGTGAAAAGGACGAGTCAAGTGCTGCTCTTGGGCCAAAGATGACTCAGAAAATGATAAAAGATATAAGGCTAATCAGAAACAGAGTGAAGCAAGCCCAAGATCGTTAGAAGAGTTATGCCGACTTGAAAAGAAAAGAAGTTGAATTCCAAGTGGGTGATAAAGTGTTTTTTTTTTTTTAAGTTTCCCCCTACAAGCGAGTAATGCGCTTTGGAAGCAAAGGGAAGTTAGCAACGAGATATGTAGGTCCATTTGAGGTATTGCAACGAGTGGGAAAGGTGGCTTATAGATTGGCACTACCATCTAGCATGGACGAGGTGCATGATGTTTTCTATATCTCGATGCTACGAAAGTACGTAAGTGATCCCTCCCATATCTTGAGAATAGAGGATGTTGACTTAGAAGAGAACCTTGTGTATGAAGAGCATCCAGTACAGATTTTGGACCAAAGGATTAAAGTGCTCTAGAATAAGAGCATTCCATTAGTAAAAGTCCTTTGGAGAAATCACAAGGTAGAAGAGGCCACATGGGAGGTAGAGCAAGACATGCAGAACCGTTACCCAGAGTTGTTTGTGTGAATTTCGGGGATGAAATTCTTTTAAGGGGGGAGAATTGTAATGCCCCACCTGAGGTACATAGCTAAGTTATGGTGTATTACTTGAATATTTATTGTTTTGCTTTTATTTGGGTTGATATATTATTAATATTGGTTGGTTGGCCCTTAGTTGAATTTTGTTAAAGTTATTTTGAGAAAAATATGAAGAAAATCCTTTAAACTTTCATTAGGGGTAAAATGGTCTTTTCACTCAAAATTAGTTGAAACTGTGGGGAGTGAAAAGAGATAGAATTTCATAGAGAATGCATTAAAAATGAGGGCATTATTGTAATTGACTAAGGGACATAGATAGAATTTTTAAGAAAGAGCAAGGGCAAAATGGGAAAGTGCGGTTATAAATTAAAGTGTTAGGGTTTGAAACCCTTATTTTCGCTCATTCCACCCCCCACACTCCTCCTCCTTTTTTCTCTCAAATTTTCATTCACTTCTCCAAGGAATTTGAGGGCTTTTGAGTAGATTTTCATGGGGTTTTGATTCACAGCATCAAAAGGTAAGAATTCATGCTCTTTATCTATGTTTCATTGGTGTAAAATTTGAGTTCTTATGAAGTTTATGCTTAGGGTTAAGAGAAGATTGGAATCCAACAAGAGTAGAGAGCTTAGGAGAGACTACTCAAGCACAAGGTAAGTAAATTCCACTCAAAATCCAACTCAAGCTAAAATTTAAGAATTCAAGTGAGTAGAGATTTCTTTTAAATATGCATAAGTTATGTTATTGAGAATTGAGTTGAGATGAATATTTGCTTTGTGGTTGTTGAATACACTTTAATTATGAGAAGTGTTTGATGTGTGAAGAGAGATTGAAATTGAGTTGAAGTTGGAGGAGTTTGCATGAATATTTTTAGGAGTGTTTTCCTTGGCAGGAATTATGACTATAAAAGGGAGTTTTCCTCCCATTTTGGATGGTTAAGAAGAAAAGAAAAGTTATAGTAAAGTAGAGTTCTTGTATGCACATTAGTTGCTTGATGAAATGCCTAAGTGAAAACATGTTACCAAACTGCCCTGTCACAGCCGTGACCTTCTGAGTGATTTTTGGGTATATTAAGAATTGAACTGGGTTTAGACCAAAACATAAACGTTATAGCACTGTCCCTAAGCTTTAAAATGAAACAAAAATCGTAGCAATCCGATATGTATAACTAAATTTATGCCTTCTTGAGTGTGACCTATGCAGAATGACTATTTTTGATGCAATATTGCATTTGTGCATTTCATAAGTGCATTAAGTAAGAAACTTTAAGCACGAACCATCCTTATGCATTAATTGTGCATTGAGAATTAGTTTGAGAAAGAGCTGAGAACTTTGTGAATGGCTACTTTAAAAGTGAAGAGAATGAGAAAATCTAAGAATGGGTTGGTGCTTCGTGAACTCCACCCGGAAGTTATGAAGAATGGGTTGGTGCTTTGTGAACTCCACCCGGAAGATATGAAAAATGGTTTGGTGCTTTGTGAACTCCAACCGAAAGTTATGAAGAATGGGTTGGTGCTTTGTGAACTCCACCCGGAAGTCATGAAGAATGGGCTGGTGCTTTGTGAACTCCACCCGGAAGTCACGAAGAGTAGGTTGGTGCTTTGTGAACTCCACCCGACTGTGCCTCTGGTAAGATGAGGTCGTGACATTCAAGTGAGAAAGAATAAAGAGAGAGCATGAGTAGAATTCACGAAGAGTGGGTTGGTGATTTGTGAACTCCACCCAACCGTGCCTCCATCAAGATGAGGCCGTGACATACAACAAAAAGTTAATAGAAAAGAGCTATGTGAAAGAGAAACAGAAAGTTAATAGAAAATAGCTATGTGAAAAAGAAACAGAAAGTTAATAGAAAAGAGCTATGTGAAAGAGAAATAGAAAGAGAAAATAAATGAGATGAGAAGAGCGTAAGGAAAGAATTAAGAGAAAGAGTTACGGGGACAGACGAGAAGAGGATTTACTTACTGAGCATTATTTTGTGCTCACCCCATTGTTTCTCTTTGTATTTGCAGGATCTAGGTGAGGATGCAGTCGGATGGGCGTCAGCAAGCGAGGAGTAATAGCTACACTGTCCACTGTTTTTGATAACTTTTATAAATGATACCTTACTTTGTATAAAGAATGATTATATGTATTAAAATAAAATTTTGGGCCCATTTACTTTTGCCAATATAAATGTATTTTACTTGATGTATTTCTATGAGTATCCTAGTATGAAGCAGTTACTACACCAGCCCAATCCGCATCTGTATAAATCTCCACTCATAGATGACCATTATTTCTGAATAGCAAGCCCTTTCCTAGTGTGCCCTTTAGGTACCTAAGAATCCTGTAGACAGCTTCAAAGTGCTCAAGTCCTGGTGAGTACATAAATTGACTAACAACACTTACAGCAAAAGTGATATCTGGCCTTGTGCGAGAGAGATAGATTAATTTGCCCGCGAGTCACTAGTACCGTTCTCGGTCAACAACATCCTCAGGTTTAGCTGGTTGTAGCTTCAGATTTGGCTCTATAAGAGTCTCAGTTGCCTTGCATCCTAGCAAACTTGTTTCATTAAGAAGTTCAAGTGTATATTTGCATTGTGAAACTGAGATACCCTTTCTCGACCTTGCAAATTCCATCCCTAGGAAGTGCTTGAGTGTGCCCAAGTCTTTAATTTCACATTCTTTTGCCAAGAAGCACTTTAGTTTGGCAAGTTCAACATCATCATCACCTGTCAGGATTATGTCATCTATATAAATAATTAGTATAGCTAGTTTCCCCTCTTTTGTGTGTTTATGAAATAAGGTATGGTCAACTTGGCCTTGTTTATAGCCCTGTCTTTTTACAGCCTTGATAAACCTCTCAAACCATGCACGAGGGGACTGTTTAAGGCCATATAAAGATTTCTTCAACCTACACACTTTATTCTTCCCTAGCTTTTCTTCGAATCTAGGTGGTAAATCCGTAAAGACTTCCTCTTCCAAGTCTCCATTCAAAAAAGCTTTTTTAATATCTAACTGATGTAATGGCCAATTAAAGTGAACAGCAAAAGAGAGAAGAATTCTGATAGAATTTATCTTGGCTACTGGGGCAAATGTTTCTTGATAGTCTATCCCATAAGTTTGCATAAACCCCTTTGCCACTAAGCGTGCTTTATACCTCTCTACTTGACCATTAGCATTACATTTAATTGTGAATACCCATTTTCACCCAATAGTTTTCTTCCCACTAGGTAGTTCTGAAACTTCCCAGGTTTTATTTTTTAGGAGGGCATTCATCTCTTCAAAAACTGTTAATTTCCAATCAGGATGTTCTAGAGCTTCTTTAATTGTCCTAGGCACAAACTATTTAGATAAATTGGATACAAAGGCTTTATGTTGGCTGGACAACCTATGATAGGATAAATATTTGGCAATTGGATGCTTAGTACATTCTCAGACACCTTTTCTAAGAGCTATTGGGAGGTAAAGATCTAGATATTCATCAAGAATAGTAGGTAGAGGGTCTGAAACAGTGCCTGGAGTTTCTTTAGGAGTAGAATTTGAGGGTAATGATTGATCAAGTGCCACCGAAGTAGGCTAGACTCTATTGTTCAAGTGATACCTCTTCCTTGAATAAACATGTAACTCTGCAGGTTGCTCAAGTAGTGGTGGTTCCACCTCTGTTTGTGATGAAACAATACCTTGGTCTGAATTCTCAGAGTTGGAAATATTCATAGGATTCACAACCTCTGAAAAAACTTCAGGAAATATAGTATTAGGGAATGGAATAGAAGTCTGCCAAAAATGATCTTCACTTTTACTCTCCCTTTGAAGGTCATTTGGTATGAAAAAATGTTTTTTTTCTAGAAACACAACATCCATACTAAAATATATCTTCCCTGTTTTGGGATTAAAGCACTTATACCCTCTTTTATTTGGTGCATACCCCAAGAATACACATCTCTCTACTCTCGGGTCAAGCTTAGATCTAAGATGGGCTGGAATGTGGACAAAAATAGTACATCCAAAGGTTTTTAAATCCATCATGGTCATATTTCTAAGATGAGGGAAAAAAAATTTAAGAAACTTAAGAGGTGTTTTATACTTAAGGACACATGAAGGCATTCTATTTATTAGATAACATGCTGTTAAAATAGCATCACCCCATAATTTCTTAGGTACATTCATAGTAAACATAGTGGCACGGGCAACCTCAAGTAAATGTCTATTTTTTCTTTTTGAGATCCCATTTTGTTGAGGGGTATTGCGACAAGTTGATTGATGTTCAATTCCCTCTTCCTTAAGAAAATTTTCTAAGTATTCATTAAAGTATTTCGTACCATTATCACTACGCAAAATACTTATCAGTTTGAAATTGATTTTCCACCATTTTATAGAAATCCATAAACAATTTCTTGACCTCAGATTTTTCTCTCATTAGATATACCCAACTTAGTCTAGTGTGGTCATCTATAAAGATAACAAACCATTTTCTCCCAGAAAGAGTAGTAATTTTTGAAGGACCCCACACATCGCTATGAATCAAATAAAAGGGTTTAGAAGCACGATAAGATTTTGACTTATAAAGAATTCTATGGCTTTTTGATACTTGACAACTTTCACAAAATAAGATACTACAATCAACATTGTGAAGAAAATTTGGAAATAGATGTTTCATATATGGAAAACTAGGATGTCCAAGTCTTTGATGCCATAGCATTATTTGATCAAAAACAGAAGTAAAACTACTAACATTACTTAAGCTAAAAGCTTGTTGATTCTTAGTGAGATTGTCATTGAAGTAATAGAGTCCATCCACCATTTTAGCACTACCAATCATTGTCCCCAAATTCCGGTCCTGAAATCCACAATGTGAGTCAAAGAAGGTGACAAGACAATTAGAATCTTTAGAAAGCTTACTAACAGAAAGTAAATTGCAAGATAATCTTGGAACATGTAGGACAGATTTTAGTTCAATGGTATTCGAGAGTTTAATTGAGCCTTTGCCATCAATAGGTGAAAGGCTTCCATCAGCAATCTTTACCTTTTGATTTCCAGAACATGGTATATAGGAGTCAAAGAGCTGACTGGCACTGGTCATGTGATTAGAAGCTCCTAAATCTATGATCCAAGGAACTGGAGTAAGTTTACAAGAAAAGCCACTAGGAATATCTCATGTTTGTGCTAAGGACACGCTGGAAACACTCAATGGCTAGTTGGAATTCAGCAATTTAAGAAGCTAATCAACTTGCTCCTTGGTAAAAACTTGGTCAACCTTCTCAACTTCATTGGCTGATGGGACTCCACGACCACATTTTTCTCTGTTTCTTGTGCTCTTCCAATCTGCAGGTTTCCCATTGAGTTTCCAGTAGTTTTCTCGGGTATGGCATGGTTTTTTACAATAGTCACACCACATCTGAGGACGATCATGGTTCTATTTTTTAGTCTTGACACATGCAGCATTGGTATCAGCAACAATAAGAGTCGAGTTTTCAATAATTCCAACAATCCCTTTCTTCCCCAACATGACTCCTTGACGACTCTCTTCATGTTTGACCTCCAAGAAGACTTCTCCAATAGATGGCAGTGGTTGTCTGCCAATAATTCTACCCTGTACTTCATCAAACTCCATGTTCGGGCCAGCAAGGAATTTGTAGATCCAAGAATTCTCCACCATCGTGTTGTAATGGGCTTGATCTTCAGTATTTTTTCACTCATAAGTGTTAAACAGATCCAGATCTTGCTTCAATCCTTTAAGAATGTTGAAGTACTTGGTCACACCTTCACTTCCCTGTCGGATTTCTCCAAGCTTCAATTCGATCTCATAGTATTGGGACTGATTCCCAAAATTAGAGTACATTTGATTAACATTATTCCATAACTCATTCACGGTTAGATAGCACATATAGTTTGCACCAATATACTACTCCATGGCATTGACAATCCATGCCATAATCATTGAGTTTTTTGCATCCCAAGTGTTAGAGTAGGTTCCCTAGAGCCAATCAATTATTGTAGAATTGACTCTTTGTAATAATGTTCACTGATCAATAAAAGGCATTTTATTCTATATCGCATAAATCATCATTATATGTATTGACATATGTCCTTAGAATGCTAGAACCATGACGAGGGTATCAAGTGTTTTAAATCTTGATAGTGAGAACCCTATAAGCACATATGGTAGCCATTCTAGAAACATCCGTAGCCCTAGTATTATTATGAAGTAAGGGCAAAGATAATACAGTAAGGCTATCATAGTGTTGAACGACCCTATCGAAAGGCAATGTCTAATCTCACTTGTCAAGGTTGTTTGGTGACAACCTGGTACAACACATGGGTGCTTGCTGTAGGCAAGTTCACTAGACTGGCCCACTAAAGGATTCCATATGGATGGTAACCCCAGTGTCTATGGAACAAATCCTCTAACGAATGGTGGTGCATGTGATCTTTAGACTTGAGATCACCGGAGCGTCTTGTGCACCGATTGGTGTAGTTTGACACTAGCCCAACACAGTTCTATTCAAAGCTGTCAATACGGTATTGATTGGCTGCATCAAGGAGGGTATTAAGACTCTGGTGGATCGACGGAGGATTCATCACTCTCGAGTACGGGGGAAGTTATCTCACAGTGCAATTCAATAAATGTCAATGACATTAAAACTATGGCTACAATGGGATTGAGTTGTTTCTCTATTCAGTTTATAATTCAGGTCATTGGTCCAGTAACTGAATACATAATATCGAAAGTAACCAAGGTTGACACTATTTATATTTCTATACATCGGTCTTGTCGAGATAACGAATGATGAAAGAATTGGATTGTACAGTAACCATATCATTGACAGGTAGCTACTTTGCTAAATCTGAATCTATCGAGTGGCCATAATGCCTTTCTAGGGGCCAATCTTGGTCTGTGTGTGGTGAGACAATTAATTAGTGTTAATCGCTATACTACATACTACCGGTATGATGAGGAGCCTATGGGTCATGCACATAGAAGATAATTTAAGAGCCAGTTTATTAGTTTCGTATTTTTAGGCGAAAGGGTATTTTGGTAATTTCATAGTACAATTAAATTTGCTGAGGTTGTAATCGTTATTTAATTTGTTAATAAAATTAAATAAATGAAATTATATTTAAATATGTGTTCGCATATATTTAAATGAATTATTGTTATTGTTAATTGTTAATATATGATAAATATATATTAATTGAAATAATAATAATAAATAAAATATCTAAATGGGGCTGTTTAGACATAAGGGTTATTTGGGTTAGTGCCCAAGCCTATTCCATGATGGAATAGGGCAAAGTGTGCACTATATAAGTGCAACACTTTGTGAAATTAATAATTAATTTATTTCAATCATTTGATAAAAAAACCCAGCCCCCTTTTCTCTCCCACGCCAGTTTTCCTTTTCGCTTGAAACAAAATTTGCTTGATTTTGTTCTTGGTTCTTAAGGCTAAGGAGGATCTAGCAAATCCCTCTTTAGTTCCTTGGGGTTATCTTCGTGTGGACTAATAGTGGTTCGATCCTACCCTTTGATCGGTAGCAAAACCCATTTGGCGTTAAAGTTGGAGGAGCCTCCAAACGTGGGTATTGTTTCTTAACTTTAAATTGATTTCCTGCAGATTTGTATTTAAATTGATTTTGTTCTTGGTTCTAAGGAACGATCCATGATGTTTATGATTTTTGTTTTCCACTACCATAACTTGGTCATTTCCTAAAACCAAGTTGCATAGGAGGGGTAAGATTTCTCAGGTGCCTTGGTTTCTCCTGTTAGGTACCCAATCTTCCCCTTACCTCTGATATACATGTGCATAGATTGAGACCACCTAAAAAGGGTTTTTTCATTCAACCTAATGTTGGTGATCTGGATAGAGTGTGCGTCAACAGGCTTGGTAGTGGTAACAGGTGTGGTTGCCGGAGTGGAATCGGAGGAAATTTCTGATATGGTGAGAAATGAGAAGGAATGCTACTAAAGACAAAGATTTAGAGGCTAGGGTTTACAAAGTAAAAGCAACCTTGCTCTGATACCATGAAAGCTTCAGAAAAGATGAATCAAAGTTGTAAGATTTATTCATAAAATAGATTGTAACAGCCTCTGGTCTTTATAGGACCGAAAAAGAGAGGAAAAAATAGTAAGAAATAACTACAGATATTTACACCTAGATTATTTCCCTATATATATATATTGACTAAACTAATATTGTATAGATCTCAACCAAATCAAGGAGATTTGGTCAATTAATCAAAAAGATTATTCCCTCATTTCTGTGAATCATGTTAGGATTCTCAACAGTTTCTCAAAGCCCCTACTCAACTACATTGGCAAGCATGCAAAAGACTTCTTAGATATCTCAAAGGCGCTACAAATTTTGGAGTTCAATTTGAAAAAGCTCGTAGACTTAATCTAAAATGCTACCTTGATGCTGACTAGGTAGGTAGCATTGAAGACAGAAGGTCCACAAGTGGTTGCTGCTTATTTCTTGGTCCAAAGTTATCACAATGGAGCTCTAGGAAGTAAAAAGTAGTGGCTTTGTAATCTATTGAAGCAGAATATAGAGCACTTGCATAAGGGGCAACTGAAATCGCCTAGTTTAGAAATTTATTATTTGAAATTGGCTTGACTCTTCCCGAAGTACCTATCATTTGGTGTGATAATTAGAATACTAAAACTTAAAGTATTTACAAACCCAAACGCACACAAAGTCAAAAGCATGTTGCTCCCGACAATGGCGCCAAATTTTGTCAAACCGGTCATCATGGCCACAAAATTATACCTAAGTATCGTAGTTAGCGGTAAGCATGGTTGAATCCATTGGGAGCAAGATTAACAACCTAGTGTATATTTGAGTTAAGCAAAGGGAAATTGGCAAATTGATTAATTAAACTAAGAAAACTAACTAGTTGTAGAAAATCAAAATTACTAACAAAAACACTATAATAAGGGCATTGCCCTTACTGATTCGGTTTGACCCAAGACTAAGTCCCACAATTTCTGTCCTCGCTCTTGAACTTCCTAAACCTACAAGGCTAGGCAAATCACATAAAATGATTTTTCAACAATTTGGGTATAATCTATATTGTCTCTCCCTATCGTATTAGTTATAGATCAATTGGTTAAAGATTATCATTGACTAACCAAAAGCTCTAACAATTAAATGCCACTAGTACAAAGCTAACAAGTAAAACCTATCAACTTTGTATCATCCAATCAACCTATTACACAACAAATGCATTCCTAGTAGAAATGATATTAAACGCTAATACAACTTGATTGCAATCAGCATCGAAGCAATTTAAAGTCATAATCAAAATTCAATAATCTCAAACCGACATTCAATTATGCAAAAAGTTGTATATCAAAAAAGTTCTCAATGGACATTATCAATTCAGCACATTAAGCATCAGAATAATTTAAAGCATCATAAACAAACTGAAAGAAAAGCAAATATAATCTGAATACAAGAAATTTAACCAAATGTCCAACATTCGGGCTCATCCAACTAGTCGAGAACTACCGAGAAGATCCGTGAGTGTCGATCCTAATCTCGCCTACACCGCAACAGGCAACCGGGAGCTTAGTTGCTCATGGTGGTGTTGACAGAAGCTAGAAAGTCAGAAGTGGGGTTGGTCATGGAAAAGAGGACGAAATCGACAACAAGATGGCATGCTTTGTGGCTAGAGAAGATGAAAGGACGTCGGGAAGATGAAGCGTCACAACTTGTCAAATTCTGGCGGCTTCCAGTAGTGGATTCCATCGGCTGATGGCGGAATGATAATCCAAGGGTATCAAGACATAGTTCTCGAGCTGGAGAGTGAGGATCGGTAGCTAAGGAGGTGCAACGTGGCAGAAAAGTGAGCGAAAACTTGCCTGGAAGGTGAAGAGTCACAATATGTAAAGTGATGAAACTCGTTGGAAAACGGCCAAATTGGTGGCAAGGGAGCTCAGGGAAGATGGAAGGACCCTAGAGGAAGATGAACCAACACTTAGAGAGCTCAAACTTCACCAAAAAAAAAGGAAAAATGTGGCTAGAAGTCGAAGAGGCGCGAGTGGGAGATGAAACATTGTCGACCGAAAGTCAAATCGACGCTGAGATGATGGAGAGGTAGATGAATCGAACCAAAGGTGGACTTAGGGTAGTCAGAAATGGCTAGAATCCTATGAAGGGTGAGGGTTTTTCGGCTGCCCCCCTTCATTTTGCGATTTCATTTTCTTTTTATAGTTAAAAGGGCAAATTTTTGGTCCTTGTATGATTGAAAAGTGACAAAATCAACCCCAAATAAATATGACAATTTGACCCATGAATAGCATAAATGAGCAAAATCAACCCTAATTAATAAATCACACCCTAATATCAACTTGCACAATCTCAAAATTCATTCTAAACATGCATAAATTATAAGGAAAAATTAAAATGTGATTTTTCATGAATAATCCTATAAATTTTTTAATTGCCTTACTATGATTTCATTATTAAGCGCAAACGAATATTTTGATCATCTTAATAAAGTCATTTTCACGAGTCTAATAACAACTCATGTCATGGTCCCTCACTCAAATTGGGGATGCTCAGATGAGAATTGAACTTGAGATTGTGTGTCTATCTACATTATCCTCAATTCACCTTAACCATCTAAGCTACTATAATGCTTTCTTTCTAGCTAGTATACTCATAAAATAATCAATAAAACTCATTAAGAATATATATATATATATATATATATATATATATATATATATATATATATGAAAATACACATATAAACGAGTAATAAAATATGGGCCCATATTTAATTTTTCTTTATATACAAATATTTACAAAATATACTCAAAATAGCAACTTGACAGTGTAGCCCAACCCTTCCACTGCATGACGTTCCAAGCAACCGCAACTCACCTATTACCTGCAAAAACATTAAAAACAACATAGTGCGCACTAATTGCTCAGTAAGTAAACCTGCTATGCTATCCTTCTCTCTTCGTTGCTTAAAATCTGAATTTTCTTTCCTTACATCACACTTCCTTATTATTCTCTATTCTTTCTCTGTTCTTCTCTCTATTCTTTCTCTGTTCTTTCTCTATTTTTTCTCATTCTTTCTTTGTTTTGCTCGTTGTTTTTCTCTACATTTTCTAATTTTTCACTACTAATGATAATGAGCATGGTCATATGCATATTCATGATGCAAATGCAAAAATGCATAGATTATGCATTTTCTTTTCTATTTTTCTTATTCTGTTTTCTTTTTCTTTTTCTTTATTTCTTTCTTTCTTTCTTTCTTTTCTAGTCTTTCTTTCTATTCTAGTCTTTCTTTCTATTCTTTCTTTTCTTTCTTTCTTTCTATTATTTCTTTCTTTTCTATTCTTTCTTCCTTTCTTTTCTTGCCAATCGGACTCGGTTGCGGCATGGATTTGGAACCCTGGCCGTGTGAGTGAATTCTCTAATTCTGGGTACAGTCCTCATCCACACGCCTATACAATTCTTCTTTTTGAATTTTGAGGCCGCTTACTAAAGGCAGCGTGCATGTGGGGCTATGTCATTCACGGGCTCCCCATCGCAACAAACTTCTCTTCTTTTTATCTTTTTACACTTCTTTAAATAAAAATTCAGATTTGAATATCTTTAATATTCTCATTTCTTTCTATTTTCTCTTTAACATAATTTAGTGCTTTTTCATGCTCTTATGAATATGTATGCATGTAGATGGTTTCATGCTTCTAATTCTTTGTAAATTCACATGTTTAGATGCAATTATGCATTATGGAATGCAAACATGTCATTCTCTACCATCTACAAACTCATCCCAAAGTAACACATAATCATAATCATACTCATACATGCACTTCTCTTTGATATTTCATCAAACAATTCATGTGTACAAATTAACACTAATTTGGCTACACTTCTATCTCTCTTCTAGGCCACCAAAAATTTGGAATAACATCCTCCATAATTAACGCCAAATCTGCCCAAAATACACACTCCAAAATTTCTACTTTAATTCTTCCAAATTTCATCCAGACATTCATCAAGTATCAAATATACCAACACAACTTCTCTTGGATAAGTTCTAATCATCATTAAACACCAAATCAATCAACAATTCTACACATAACACATATATATGCATAAAGAAAATTCTCTACACAACATAACTTAAATCATACTTAGGATAGGATTTACTTATCTTTGATATGAGCAATCCAACCCTTTAAAAATCTTCTTTGATCAAACTCTCTTCCTCTTAAATCCTATGAGCACAAACCATCAAAATTCAACACTTTAAAAATGAAAAATCACTTCTTAGTGCAAGGATCTTACCTAAAGATGCTTGGGATTGAAAATCCACTCAAAAATACCCAAAATCTATGGAATTCTTTTGAAAAAGAAGTGAAGAAATTGAGAGGATTTGGAGGAGAAGGTGGCATGAAAATGGGTTGAAGAGTGGCTAGGGTTTCACTCTTCAATCCTTGATATAACATAAAATTGTATATTAGTTTCCCATTTTGCCCTTAAAATTCCATCTATGTCCCTTAATTAATTACCATAATGCCCTCATTTTTATTACATTCTCCATGAAATTCTATCTCTTTTCACTCCCCACTTTTTCAACTAATTTTGAGTGAAAATACTATTTTACCCTTAATGCAAGTTTAAGGCATTTTCTTCATATTTTCTCAAAATAACTTTAGCAAAAATCAACTAAAGCTATAAGAGCATAAATTAAATTATGTATCTCCATGTGGACGTTATAGCTACCCACAAATAGGTTGTTTTGTTATTTCAACTATACACTTTTTGATAGATACCTATTTCGAATTCACCATCAAACCACCAACTGACAACAGTATCTATCCACCAGATTTTAGTTTTGATCTGAGTGACAACCCTTTACTCATAAAAGCTAAAGGTCTTCCTTCTTGCATAAGTGCAACCCTTAATCCAGTTCCCGATGCATCGGTTTCAGCCACAGACTGCTTAGAAAAGTTGAGCATGGCTAAAATTGGCACACTGGTTAAGATACGCTTCAAGGCTTCAAAGGCTCCTTGAGTGACTTCATTCCATATAAATGAGTCTTCTTTTAATAAAGCTGTGAAAGGAAGTGCCACTTTACTGTAATCTTGGACAAATCTTCTATAATACCTAGTTAGCCTCAAAAGCCTTTAAGAGCTCTCACATCTCTTGGAATTGGCCAATTGACTATACTTTCGATTTTTTATGGATCCACTGCGACCCCTTCAACTAAGATTATATGGCTGAGATACTCTAACTTTCCTTGTTCAAAGAAGCACTTTTCTGGTTGGCTACTAAGTGATGTTCCACCAAGGTTTGAAGGGTGATTTGGAGGTGTTCTACATGTTCACTCATTGACTTGTTGTATACCAAGATGACACCGAAGAATACAAGTATAAATTTTCTAAGGTACGACCGAAGGATCTCCTTCATCAAGGCTTGAAATGTCAAGGGTGCATTGGTCAAATCAAAGGGCATAACCATGAACTCGTAGTGCCCTTCGTGAGTTCTAAAAGTTGTTTTGTGGGTATCTTCAAACCGCACTCGAATCTGGTGATAACTCGATTTTAGATTGAGCTTCAAAAATTCCTTAACACATTTAAATGCACCTCTATTCCAATTAGAAAAATTCCTTTGCATACATCTTTTTTTAATAATGATGCCTCTTTTCCATCACCTATGTCTTCTTTAGCTAATGCATCTCCATTAATACCACAACTGATCAGCAAGATTCAACAATGACCAAGTCCTTTTAGCCTGATCCAGTTCCCAGTACATCATCTAGTTTACCAGATTAGCCATTGAGTCTACATCACCTAGTCCAATACACAGATCTCTTAAGTCTGTATCACCTAATTTCGTAGGTTAGTCTCCTAATACTATTCATCTTACTGTTGACCTACCATTTGATAAATAACCCTTTATACCAAATCTAATAAATAGGTCTCTTGAACATATATCCTTAGATCACTCTCATGATAATATTCATCTCAAAGTTGCCTTACCATTTGATACACAACCCACAAATACTCATCCCATGCTTACCAGATCAAAAGCTAGACTTCATAACTCTATGTTAGTTTCTTCCACAAATAGTCCTTCTCATCTTGAAACCAGTGAGCCAATAAGTGTAGAAAGCTGCTCTGGAAACTGATTTTAATAACATGCTCTCAAATAATACTTGGGAACTTGTTCCAACTAAGTCACATATGGATATAGTTGGGAGTAAGTTGGTATTTAGAATTAAACATACCTTAGATGGCTCAATTCAAAGGTTCAAAGTCAGGCTAGTGGCTAAAGGCTTTCAACAAAACCCTGGAGTTGACTATCATGAGAATTTTTGTCCAATAATCAAGTCATCTACAATTAGAGTTGTGTTGAGCTTGGCAGTTACCTATGGATGGGATATTCAACAAATGGATGTCAATAATGCATTTTTGAATAGAGAGCTTAGTAAAAGTGTTAACAATACTCAACCTACGAGTTTTTTTTTTTTATTCGAAAAATCATCTTCATGTTTGTAAACTAACCAAGGCTTTATATGGCCTGAAACAAGCTCCAAGAGCCTAGTTTGAAAAGCTCAAAACTGCTTTTCTAGGATGGGGTTTTGTAGCTTCTATGTCAGATTCCAGTCTCTTCATTTATACGCAAAATGATCAGTTCCTATATGTAGTTGTTTGTGTTGATAACATTCTCTTGATAGGAAGTGATGTTAAGTTTGTACAAGACATATTACATAAACCGAACATTGAATTTGCATTGAAAACATTGGAATCTCTTAAATACTTTCTCGGGTTTGAGGTTCTCAGCACTGACTCAGGCATTCATATGAGTCAAGAAAGATATGCCAAGGACCTACTAGTTAAAACTAGATTGATGGACTCCAAGCCATGCTCTACACCTATGGTTGTAGGCAACAAATTGACATTTGAGGATATTGAACTATTTGATAAACCATAACTCTACAGAAGTACAATTGGGCCCTACAATGCTTAACACTTTTAAGATCTGACATTGCCTATTCAGTCAACAAATTGAGTCAGTTTCTCAAAGCCCCTACTCAACTACATTGGCAAGCATGCAAAAGACTTCTTAGATATCTCAAAGGCATTACAAATTTTGGAGTTCAATTTGAAAAACCTCATAGACTTAATCTAAAATGCTACACTAATGCTAACTAGGCAGGTAGCATTGAAGACAGAAGGTCCACAAATGGTTGCTGCTTATTTCTTGGTCCAAAGTTATCACAATGGAGCTCTAGGAAGTAAAAAGTAGTGGCTATGTAATCTATTGAAGCAGAATATAGGGCACTTACACAAGGGGCAACTGAAATCGCCTGGTTTAGAAGTTTATTATTTGAAATTGGCTTGACTCTTCCCGAAGTACCTATCATTTGGTGTGATAATCGGAGTATTGGATCTCTTGCATCAAATCTATTTTTTCATGCTAAGACAATACACACTGAGTTGGATGCACACTATGTAAGAGAACAAGTTCAGGCTAACAATTTGAAAGTTCAATATGTTCCTACCGAACATCAAAAGGCTGACATCGTCACTAAATCTCTATCAGCTTCAAGGTTTGAAATCCTGCGGGACAAGCTAATAGTTAAAACTTCTAATGTTAAAGCTGAAACTAAAATTGATGCTGCTGTTAATCAAGTTGTGCTATCTCAGTTACAAAACTACTACAGTTGCTGATTTTTGAGCTGGTGTTATTGTTCTTTCTCTTGGTGTTGATGATAACAAACTGAAATGGTGTTATTGATGATAGTTGAGTTTGGTGCTGTTGATTTCATTAAATCATGCAGCTGTTGATTTTGTCTCTTGGTGCTGATGGCAGCAAACTGAACTAGTGTTATTAGTGATAGTTGATTTTGTCTCATGGTGTTGATGGCAATAAACTGAACTGGTGTTATTGGTGACAGTTGATTTTGTTTCTTGGTATTGATGGCAGCAAACTGAATTGTAAACTGAACTGGTTTTATCGGTGATAGTTGAGTTTGGTGTTATTGATTTCATATAATGCTGCAGTTGCTGATTTTGATGATGCTGTTTATGATAAAGAAACTAGACCTGACTTGATGATGCTAAATTTCAGGGAAAATGTTAGTGAAGTGAGAAGTTGACAAATCTTCCCAGCTTATCTTAAGGGAGAATGTTAGCAAAGAAGAAAATTCAATGCCATTTGTTTACTGTGAACTTTTAGTATAGTAGTTACTGTTAAGTCTAACAGTTAGTTACTATTTGTAATATCTCAACACTATAAAAGGGTTACTCACTGTACTTTGTACTTAAGAATATCAGTACACAAATTTAAGAACTTTTTCTTTTTCGATTCACTTTGTTTCTGCTCTAAACATCACATCGGCTCATATTGCTCTATTGTAATAATGATGGGTGGAACAGGAAAATGAAACATAAATGATAGAGAGAGACTTGATAGAGTGAAAACTAGCAGGAATACATAAACCCTAAAGCCATAAAGCAGATATAACAGTGATATAAATGTACAATCATACATTTATTTTTTATATTAAATTATAGATGTTTCATGCGTAATTATATAATTTATGTAGTGATGAGTTCTATAGAGAAACTTTGTCCTTGGTACAGTATTTCTTCCAGCTGGTCCTTCCCCTTACTAATTCAGTTCCACACTCAAGGCTGAGCGAATGATCCAACTCAATTTCTTGATTATTTATAAAATGATTGCTACTGAATTTGGAAAGAGATTGCAGCACACTATCCATATTGCACTCCTTCCGATACTCCAAAGTCATGGCGCAAAGCTCATCACTCTCCACAACTGAGCGAGGAACGCCCTGATAAAAAAAAATTTCACAGATATGTTCTCAAGTAAACATCACATGCAATAAAGATTAATACATGTGGATAAAGAAGAAAGATCTCCAATAAAGATGATAGTTAAAAATAATCAATCTACCTTGAGAACATAGTTAACCAGTTTGATATGACTCACATGTTGATTGACATCCATGTCCGTCCATCCAGGCTGAATTTTGATGACAAAATAACCAGTTAGTACTCCTAATTGCAAATCTCTTCTCCATATATAGAGAGATTGATTACACTTACATTTAAACCGGTGCGAATGTAATCTGCTTTTTCAATATCAAGCCCCTGAAGTTTTCTGCTATACTTGTTCATGGGAAGGTCATAGTGCATAAAAAAAGGTTTCGGTTCTCCCATGACTTCCTCGCTTGCCTTAGAAAATTTCCTTGTTTTCTTATTCATCAGCACAAATAAACTGAATATATAGCCAAAACATGCAAATTAAAATCATCAAAATTGTAAAACTCATTTCAGCTTCTCATGCTTGCACATCAGAAATTTTTTAACATGAATTTCAACTGGTACACCGTACACCTTCACATATATGTATATATACACACATATTCTTAAATAGAACAAGTAATTAATGTTTTGAAAATTTTAAAATATTTATACTAGTAAATACTAATAGATCAAATTTATAGTTTTTATAATTGTGATCCAAATTTAATTGAATTACAAATGTCCACCTGTAATTTAAAATATATTTGAATTCAAGGAATAGATTGGTAGAAATAGGTTAACCTTGATGCCCGCATCAGAGTTTTGCCTGTCTTCAATGTTGTAAATCAATACCAAACCTTCAACCTGCAAGATTAGTCACAATACAAAACAGAAACCGCAAGAACAACGCACAATCACACAACACAAGATATACCGTGGTTCGCTTGTTCAATATAGAACAAGTTACATCCACGTTGAACTCCAGAATATGGAGCTTGCTGCACTAGTATTGATTTCCGCAAAGATTACACTTTACAGAAGAATCTTCTTCACTGTCACTCACAGAATCAAACACTCATTCACTTCCCTATTTCCCGCAAATCCTAATAAACCCTAGAGTGTTCTAAACCCTTCAAGGAACCCCTGCCCTCAAACACAACTCTAGAAAGATTCACACAAAGAAGAAACCCAGAATGAGCTTGAAACCCTAACCCAGACCAAACGAATTTTACAGAGAAAACGAAACGAATACCTAAAACTCGATATGTCTCAAATGCGTGAATAGTCCCCTTTTATACTGTTGACTTCTGATTGCATTTGAGCCGTTGGATTCTCTTTATCTTTGATGGCTGTGATTCATTTGGAATAATGGACAAACGGCAACGTTTTGTTTCCTAGTTTAAACGACGTCGTATGCTTCACTTATTTAACAATCTCCACCTTGAAGTATGTAGTAGTCGTTGCAGCAATGTCAGTTCAGTTGTGCAGCGAGCATTTCCATACTCCTTCTTAGTTCTGATTTGGTTATCCCACATGTAATAAGTTCAAGCAGTGCTTGAACTTTGCAAGTGTTACAACCTTGGTTCCCATGTCTGCCGGGTTGTTTTCAGTTGGGATCTTCTGCAGGTTCACTTCTCCTTTGGAGATCATATCCCTCACAAAATGATACCTCACGTCAACATGTTTTTTCTCTCATGGTACACGGGACTCTTTCCCAGATGAATGGCACTGACTGTCTGAATAGACTGTCATAGTTCCATCCAGCAGCTTGGCCTCTTTTAGGAATCCTTGTAGCCATATGGCTTCTTTGAATGCGTCGGTTACAGCCACATATTCAGCTTCAGTTGTGGACAAAGCTACCAATGGTTGCAGTTGGGACTTCCAACTGATGCAGTTTCCTCCCAGAGTAAACTGATATGCTGTGGTGGATTTCCGCGAATCTCTATCACCTGCAAAATCAGAATCTACATACCCAACCAGATCAAGTGTGGAGTTTCTTTTACAGAAATTTAGACCAACATTTTTTGTACTTTTAATATATCTTAGTAGCCATTTCAAAACATTCCAGTGATCACACCCAAAATTTGACATGAATCTACTTAGAAGTGATATTGAATATGATAAATCAGGTCTTGTACTGATCATAGAATACATCACAGAACCAATGGCATTTGCATATGGTATTGTTTCCATTTTTAGTCTATCAGGTTCTGTTTTAGGACTTTGGACTTTACTAAGGATGAAGTGACTTGCTAGGGGCATTGTGGTACACTTAGAGTCATTCATTCCAAACTTTAACACAAGTTTTTGCAGATAAGGCATCTGATGCAATTTTAGGCTATAATTCTTCCTGTTTCTTTCTATTAGCATACCTAAGATTTTCTTAGCACAACCCAAATCCTTCATGTCAAATTCAGCATGCAATTTCCCTTTCAATTCCTCAATTTGGGCCTTAGATTTACTAATTAATAGTATGTCATCAACGTATAATAACAAATATACAGGATTTGTATTCACATGTGCAAAATAGAAACAATTATCATGCTCACTTTTAGTAAACCCTATGCCTACTATAAAGGAGTCAAATCTCTTGTATCACTGCCTAGGTGACTGTTTGAGACCATACAGGGATTTATGCAACAAACATACATGATCAGGGAACCTTTTATCCTTAAACCCTATAGGTTGACTCATATAAATCTGTTCTTCTAATTCCCCATGCAAGAATGCAGTTTTTACATCTAACTGCTCTAACTCTAGGTCATAATGGGCTACTATAGATAACATTAATCTTATAGTTTTGAATTTAACAACAGGTCAGAAAATTTCAGTAAAGTCTATACTGCTCGCTGGGTGTAGCCTTTGGCTACCAGTCTAGCCTTATACCTTGGTGGATCAGTTTTGTTTATGCCCTCCTTTAGCTTGTACAGCCACTTACAGTCCACCGGTTTGACTTTCTTGGGTTTCGAAACGAGTATCCAGGTTTTGTTCTGACTCAGGGAGTTCATTTCCTCATTCATGGCAGTAAGCCAATGTTTTTTGTCCTTTGAGTTGACTGCCTGTTCATAGGAGTCAGGTTCTGTTCTCTAGATCTCTACTCCAGCCAGTAGGGCTGTGTAGATGAGGTCTGCATAACTAAACCTTGCTGGTGGTCTTATATCCCTTCTGGTTCTATCTCTGGCCAGTTAATATTGAGCCAGGTCATTTTGTTGGTCATTATCCATGTTTTCTTCACTTTCATCTTCACCATCAGGTTCAGTATTGGTTGTAGTGTGCTCAGTTTCATATTCTGGTTCATCAGTATTGGTCTCAGGCTCCTGTTGGCTTGTTGACTCTACCTCAAACTGAGTACTGTCTGTTTGCTGTAATGCCTCCATATGGTGGCTTGAGGTACTTGCACTGGTATTAGTAACCCTGCAGGGGAACACAGATTCATTAAAAATAACATCTCTACTGATGATAACCTTAACCCCTAGGGTTTCTCTCTCCCACAGCCTATATCCTTTGGTTCCTTCTTGATACCCCAAAAATACACATCTTAGGGACCTAGGTTCTAATTTTCCATCTACTGTATGTGCATAGGCCGCACAGCCAAATACTCTTAGGTGGTTGAGTGAGGGTTTTCTTTCTGTCCATCCTTCTTCAGGGCACATAGAGCCAGTTGCACTAGAGGGAGTTCTATTTATCAAATAGGCAGCTGTGGTTAAAGCCTCTCCCCAAAAGGACTTAGGTAGTCCAGCTGTGAAGAGGAGACACCTAACCTTTTCTAATAGTGTCCTGTTCATCCTCTCAGCAACTCCATTTTGCTGAGGTATTCTTCTAACTATCCTATGTCTCATAATCCCCTGGTCTTTACAGTATGCATCAAACTCAGTGTTACAGAATTCCATACCATTGTCAGTTCTGAGTGCTTTCACCTTTTTCTCCAGTTGGTTTTCTACTAAAGTCTTCCAACTCTTAAACTTACTTAGTGCCTCATCTTTGGTCCTAAGAAGGTAAACCCACACTTTCCTACTGAAATCATCCACTATGGCTAGAAAGTAACTATTCCCCCTATGAGTTTTGACTCTTTTTGGACCCCAAAGATCAGCATGAAGGTAATCCAAACATCCCACAGACAGGTGAGTTCCTTTTGGGAAGCTCACTGTGCTGTTTGCCCATAACACAAATCTCACAAAACTCTAAGTCGATACATTGTCATTCCCAAAGTACCCCTGCTGTTTGAGATAGCTCATACCGTTGGCCTATATGGCCCATCCTCAGTGCCATTTTTCGCATTTGAAGTGTTAGTAGATATGAAAGTAGAATTAACATTCAACTGATAATATTGTCCACTCAATATATACAGACCATGCCTTTTCACACCCTCAAACAGAATTTGATCATTCTTGTAAACAGTAATGCAACCATTTTCAGCTCTATAGCTACAACCTGCTTCATCCAGTGTGCCTAATAAGATCAGGTTACACTTAAGCTCTGGTATGTACCTGACTTTGGTTAACATTATTAGTTTGCCATTTTTAAGTCTAAGAGTAATGTTACCAATCCCTTGAACCCGACATGAGTTATTGTTTCCCATAAACACTATTTCAGGTTCACCAGTTGTCAAGTTTTGAAACCAGGTTTTGTTAGGGCTCATATGAAAGGAACATCCTGAGTCTAGCACCTATTCATTAGCAACTTCAGAACTGGACACAGTAAGGGCTTCAGTGATTTCAAAGCAGTTATTAGAGGATGCTAGGTTACTCTCTGTACTATTCTACTTTTGCTTCCTAATCCAATCATAGCAATTCTTTTTTATGTGACCAGGTTTGTTACAATGGAAGCATTTCCTAGTCTCTGACTTAGACTTATTGTTATTATAGCCTTTGCCTTTCTTCTTATTCTTTGGCCCTAAGTTTTGTTGAACCCCCTTTCCAGTGTCTTTACCAAAATGACCAGTATCTTGTTTTCCTTTTACAAAGAGATTATTTCCATTTCTCTTTTGTATTTTTAACTCTAGTTCTCTGGATTTTAAGCCAGCCATTATTAGATCTACACTAGGGACTATGCCAGTGTACTGTAATGCATTCTTTACTACTAAATATTCATCAGGAAGAGAATTTAACAAAATCATTGCAAGACTAGAATCTCCTAATTCCTGATCAGTTCCTTTTAGCACTATTGTCATTTTTAAAAATTCATCTAAATTTTCTTCTAATGGCTTAGAGGCATCCATTCTATAAGAAAACAGAGCACCTTTCAAGAATGCTAAATTAGGAGCAGATTTCAATGCATACATAGTTTCGAGTTTACCCCATAGCTCTATTGGTGTGTCAAGACCATCCACTTTCCGCAGAACACTATCTGATAAATTCATGATTATCAGATTGTATGCTTCTTCATCTATCTTTGCTTTCTTTTTCGTCTTTTCTTCTGGCCACTTGGTTTCATCTTTCTCCAGTGCTATTCCCACCTTGTTGTGGGATAAAAGTGCCTTCATCTTTTTCTTCCAGGTATTGAAATCCATCTTCCCATCATACTGGGATATCTCTACACGCGTGGTAGTGTTCATCATATTTACAATGACAAGACAAAGCAGTATAAGGAGTACGTGGCTTTGTTACACCAATAGTTGCCAAATGCTACCAGGCAGTTTTTAAGGCGGTCACTGGTATTCCAGCCTATATACCCTTAAACAGACTCAAAAGATATTCAAGACCCCTAAACAGTATAAGGAGTACGTGGCTTTGTTACACCAATAGTTGCCAAATACTGCCAGGCAGTTTTTAAGGCGGTCACTAGTATTCCAGCCTATATACCCTTAAACCAAGAAAACCCCTAAATCTGGACAAAAAACCCTAATTTTGATTTTGCCCTAATTTTCGTCGATCCCTAGTGTATGTGACCTAATCTCACGAATTAGCCCCAGGACTCAACAAGATTTGATAGCCTAATGATCTAGGGACCTTTAAATCGAAAAACCCCCAAAATCTGACAAACCCTAATTTCTGAGTTCGTCAAGAGTTGAACGATTTCTAACCCTAGACTCGATTTAGACCTAAAAGGCTCTGATACCACTGTTGTAAATCAATACCAAACCTTCAACATGCAAGATTAGTCACAATACAAAACAGAAACCGCAAGAACAATGCACAATCACACAACACAAGATATACCGTGGTTCGCTTGTTCAATATAGAACAAGTTACATCCACGTTGAACTCCAGAATATGGAGCTTGCTGCACTAGTATTGATTTCCGCAAAGATTACACTTTACAGAAGAATCTTCTTCACTGTCACTCACAAAATCAAACACTCATTCACTTCCCTGTTTCCCGCAAATATTCCTAATAAACCCTAGAGTGTTCTAAACCCTTCAAGGAACCCCTGCCCTCAAACACAACTCTAGAAAGATTCACACAAAGAAGAAACCCAGAATGAGCATGAAACCCTAACCCAGACCAAACGAATTTTACAGAGAAAATGAAACGAATACCTAAAACTCAATTTGTCTCAAATGCGTGAATAGTCCCCTTTTATACTGTTGACTTCTGATTGCATTTGAGCCGTTGGATTCTCTTTATCTTTGATGGTTGTGATTCATTTGGAATAATGGACAAAACAGCAGCGTTTTGTTTCCTAGTTTAAACGACGTCGTATGCTTCACTTATTTAACATTCAAGTCTCGGATCCGCCACTCTCGACGCATACTGTTCCTCCCTGACCTACACATCCAACCATCTACTTGAACAACATCGGCCCTTCAAAACAAAGCATATGTATTATATGGCTAGTCAAGTTTCGTGTACGCGAAATTAATTATATATAATGCATGCTATCCCAATCAAACTACATTAAGATAAATATGCGCATAAATTAATCCACGCGAAACAAGCTGTGGATTATTTAATAATAGATAAAGTTTTACATAGAACATGCATGAATTCAAGTTTAGATTCTAGGCAGTTTTATGAACATCAAATCAATTATCACCCAGAGCATTAAATATTGTAAATTGTAAAGCAAATAAGCAGTAGTAAAGCGAATTACCATGAAGGATAGTGATAGACCTCCCTATGCGACCGACAAGCCACCCATATGAGGTCATTTGAAGTCATCTCTAATGTTGACCCAAAACCATCAGCCAGTATTCCTGCACTCTTGAAATGGTTGAGTGATGTTTCCTATACACAAACAAGAGGCAGTTGGAAATACATCAAGTTTAATTAACGACTTTCTGAATAAAATAGGTATAACTAAAACCTGTAAATAATTCATCAAGGCCTCAATGGATATTCTGAAATCACTTCCTATCTCATATGAGTTGACAGTAAAGTTTTGCTGAAAAATAAGTCCATCCTGTAACAATCTTCCAGTAGATGGCTCAAGAATCCCTGCTTTCCCGTTATTAAGTTCCCATTTCTCCTCCATGGCTGCAGACACCGTGTTAATGATGGAAGCATTTGATTGAAGATCTCCATGGGCGTTGCAGCAGTACTTATGATCTCCTGCACATTCTTCTGAAATTCTGTTAGTGATGACATCGCATTGTTGATCTTAAAGCTGCGGGTTTGTTTACGTCTCTTCTTCTCCCGGAAACCAGCCGCAGTAAAATTAAGCTTATTTATTCCACTACAAAAGGGCAATGCTACCCTGATGGATGTCGTTGGTGACGTCAATTTTATACTCATAATGATGATCAGAACAGTGGAATTTGTCTACAGATCTTGTGGACGAGACAAAATTTGAAAACCTGTTAAATATGGAATCAATTAACCGAAAGAAGAAATTGTAAAAGATATGCAAAGCACAACATATAAAATGTTGAGCTACATGCATTATAAACAAGCTACTTAATTTAAAGAATATTATACCTATTAATTCCTGCTGGGAGCAGGATGATATTTGTTGTAATTTCCTCTACAATAAATGCCTTCTGAGCAAGATTATAAATTCTTGGTCTTCAAATGACCTTCTGACCAAAGTTTTCTGGTCTTAGATCGAACGAAGTTGCTACCTCCTGAACAAATTAAGCTACCTGTTCTTGGTCTTCGAAAGCTGCCGCCTTGTGACCAACCTCACTTCAAATCCATGGTCTACGAGACTATGAATGAAGCTTGCTGAAATCCCTTATTTATAGGATAAACATTAATTAAATATTATCATATGTCCTATGTCATAATCCCACTTAACTTCTATTAATTAATATTAATATGTATCAACCACCGCATGGCAAAATCCTAAGTCTAGGAATGGGTGCTTATATCAAGTTTTGTTATTTCTACTAATGAAGTTATGCAAGAATCACCAATAAAAAATTACTAAAGTATTTAATTAATGATTTTTAATTTTGTTTACGTAGACTTAATTCGACTGGATTCTTCCCCGTAGATTTTTAGTTAGCCGTTGATTGAAATAGGTCATTCGTTGTGTTAGTATTTTATTAATTTCCTTCTAACAGCAAACTAAAACGTTTTACTAACTGGGTTCAATGTTAATTCTTTTTTTTTTTTAATGGAACATCCTAAATCTTACACATTTTTGTTTGGTAGAAAACATTTTTGTTTACATATCAATTGGAATGATAATTAAAATAGCATAACTTGTTAAGCACAAACGAATCATTAATTATTATAATACTAATGAATGCATATTATATGAAAAACGTATTGCACTGCATTTACATGTGACTTAATTAAATTTTGTTCTCATACAGACATTAGTTTATGTTGTGTGAGCCCATTTTTGTCTTAAACAGATTTTTAAGGCCCGAATATTACTGTAATTTATTTGGGAATCGATCTTTAGGCCCCCACTTATTTTATTTTTAACCCCATGTTCAAGTTAGGTGAGATAAAATTATAATTTAATTTTATATTTATATTCACCGATTATAAACTGTCCTAAATAGTTATATTATTAATTATTTTTAGTTCTAGTCAATATTCTACAATCTACGTAATAGTATAAAATATATTTGGTATGGGATATTATATTGTATAATATTATATCGTGGCTGAGCGTGTGTTCAATCGAGAGGTGAAGTTAAATTTGTAAACAAGAAATAGTTTACTCTTTGATGTGTATAACTTCTAACTTGTATTGACATTGTTGTTTGATGCTAGTTGATTTGATTGAGTTGAACTTGGTGCCATGGATGTAAACTAAAATAGTTTTTATCGGAACCATGTAAAAGTCTCTAGTGTGCTCTACATTATGTCTTATTTGCTTGATATTCTGTTGATGTCGAATTACCATTCCTCCAAGCAATAACGAACACAATCCAACTCATTCCGCAAAAGTTTAATGAATTTGATAAATCTTACACATTTTTGTTTAGTAGAAAAGTAATCCTTTGACTCCCTTGCTAACAAGTAAAATAGGATTTTATTCCTTGTTTATATATTAATATCCTTTTAAAGATCCTCTTGTACCAATCAATTAGAATGATAATTAAAACATCATTAACTTGCACTACATTTACATATGACTTAATTAAATTTTATTCTCATACAAACATTTTATGTTGTGTGAGCCCATTTTTTAACTAAAACATAATTTTTTGTCTTGAACAAATTTTTAAGGCCCGAATACTTGTGTATTTTATTTGGAAATCGATATTTGGCCCCCCACATATTTTATTTTTAACCCCATCTTCAAGTTAGATGAGATAAAATTATAATTTAATTTTCTATTCATATTCACCGATTATAAGCCGTTCTAAATAGTTATATTATTAATTATTTTTGGTTCTAGTCAATATTCTACAATCTACATAGTTGTATAAAATTTATTTGGTATGGGACATTATAATGTATAATATTGTATTGTATTACTGCACTATTCTTATCTAAGTTCCGAACCAACAATGCATGAAACTGACAAATCCTAAAAAGCACACATAAAGAAAATTAAAACTAAATTAAAATTTAATAAAACTCTAACCAACAAATTCACACAAGCAAATAACTAAAACTATCAATCAAATAAAAGAAATAATCCTAAAACATAAACCAAATCCTATGAATAAAAACAAAATATACAAAAATAATAAGCAAACTATCAACTAATAAACTACCACTCAAACTTGCAGTCAACCACACCAACAATTAACTAAAAATAAAGAGAACTGAAGCAAAAAAGATGAAAAAGTTTCACAATCGGTTCACGCTAAAACTTTAATGCACACGACACACTGCAGCATTTTCCCAATAGCGATCTTCCTGCAAAATAAAAACAAACACGAATTAAACTGTCCTAATGAAAATTAAAGAACGTAGAAAAATTAAACATAAAGTATTTACAAACCCAAACACACACAAAATCAAAAGCACATTGCTCCCCGATAATGGCACCAAATTTTGTCGAACTAGTCATCATAGCCACAAAATAAAACCTAAGTATCATAGTTAGCAGTAAGCATGGTCGAATCCATAGGGAGCAAGATTAACAACCTAGTGTATATTTGACTTAAGCAACGGGAAATTGGAAAATTGATTAATTAAACTAATTAGGAAACTAACTAGTAGCAGAAAATGAAAATTACTAACTAAAACACAATAACAAAAGCATTGCCTTTACGGATTTGGTTTGACCCAAGACTAAGTCCCACAATTCCTCTCCCCGCACTTAAACTTCCTAAACCTACAAGGCTAGGCAAATCACATAAAATGTTTTTCCGACAATTTAGGTATAATCTATCTTATCTCTCCCTATCGTCTTAGTTATAGATCGATTGGTTAAAGATTATCATCGACTAACGGAAAGCTCTAACAATTAAATAACACTAGTTGGTATAAAGCCAACAAGTAAAACCTATCAACTTTGTATCATCCAATCAACCTATTACACAACAAATGCATTCCTAGTAGAAATGATATTAAACGCTAATACAACTTGATTGCAATCAGCATCGAAGCAATTTAAAGTCATAATCAACATTCAATAATCTCAAACCGAAATTCAATTATGCAAAAAGTTGTATATCAACAAACGTTCTCAATAGACATTATCAATTCATCACGTTAAGCATTAGAATAATATTAAAGCATTGCAAACAAACTGAAACAAAAGCAAATATAATCTGAATACAAGAAACTTAACCGAATGTCCAACATTCGAGCTCGATCCGTGAGTGTTGATCCTGATCTCGCCTACACATAACAAGCAATCGGGAGCTCAACCACTCATGGTGGTGTTGATAGAAGCTGGAAAGTCGAAAGTGGGGTTGGTCATGGCAAAGAGGATGGAACCGACAACAAGATGGTATGCTTTGTGGCTGGAGAAGATGAAGAGTCACAACTTGTCAGATTCTGGTGGCTTCCAATGGTGGTCGTCGGCGGTCGATGGCAGAATGATGATCCAAGTGTATGGAGAGGTAGTTCTCGAGCTGTGGAGTGAGGATTGGTAGCTGGGTAGGTGCAACGTCATAGAAAAGTGAACTAAAACTCATCTGGAAAGTGAAGAGTCACAATATGCAAAGTGATGAAACTCATCAAAAAACAGCCAAATCGATGGCAATGGAGCTTGACGAAGATGGAAGGACCCTAGGGGAAGATGACCCAAAACTTGGAGAGCTCAAACTTCATCGAAAAATGGCAAAACATGGCTAGAAGTTGAAGGGATGCGAGTGGGAGGCGAAACGTTGTCAACCTGAAGTCGAATCAACGCCAGGATGATGGAGAGGAAGATGAATAGGACTAAAGGTGGGCCTAGGGTGGTCGGAAATGGCTAGAATCCTGTGAAGGGTGAGGGTTTTTCAGCTGCGCCCCTCCATTTTGCAATTTCATTTTCTTTTTATAGTTAAAATGGCAAACAGCATTTTGGTCCTTGCATGATTGAAAATTGACAAAATCAACCCCAAATAAATATGACAATGTGACCCCTTAATAGCATAAATGAACAAAATCAACCCTAATTAATAAATCACACCTAATATCAACTTATATGCACAATCCCAAAATTCATTCCAAACATGCACAAATTGTAAGGAAAAATTAAAATGTGATTTTTCATGAATAATCCTATAAATTCTTTAATTGCCTTACTATGATTTCATTATTAAGCACAAATAAGTATTTTGATCATCTTAATAAAGTCATTTTCATGAGTCTAACAATAACCACTACCACGGTTCCCCACTTAAATCGGGGATGCTCAGATGAGAATTGAACTTGAGACCATACGTCTATCTACATTATCCTCAATTCACTCTAACCATCTAAGCTACCCACGAATAGGTTGTTTTTTATTTCAACTATACACTTTTTGATAGATACCTATTCTGAATTCACCATCAAACCACCAACAATATCTATCTACCAGATTTTAGTTTTGACCTGAGTGACAACCCTTTACTCAGAAAAGCTAAAGGTCTTCCTTCTTGCATAAGTGCAGCCCCTAATCCAATTCTTGATGCATCACTTTCAATCACAAACTACTTAGAAAAGTTGAGCATGGCTAAAACCGATACACTAGTCAAGATACGTTTCAAGGCTTCAAAGGCTCCTTGAGTCACTTCATTCCATAGAAATGAGTCTTTTTTTAATAAGGCTATGAGAGGAAGTGTTAGTGTATATTAGTGTATGCCCTAGAAACCATTCGTGTTGTCGGTTTTAGAGCATTTTGTCTTGTATCAATATATCATAAATAATAGAAGAAAAAGTTTTTCAATTCATATATATAAATTGCTTCTTTTATTCAGTTATGCATTTAAAATAAAGTATGTATATAAATTATCCAGATGATTCATTTAATCGGTAAAGAAATTATCAAAAGGGTTCCCTACGGAAGCAATATAATTTGGGCAACTATATTGCATAGTAGGCATACTAGATGTTTCCGAAAGATATCATGAGTTGATATAAGTACAGATGACGATGATAGTCATGTCACTGGGGCATTGGTATGGATTAGCGGTTGGTGAACTATTTTTTGAACGTGACCGAATAACCACAAATCACTTGGAAAAGCATGTAGTCAATGATTTATCCTTTGGTTATATCAGTGCACGATGTAGTCCTTTGACCTGAGACATTGTAGTCGGATCCGATACAAATGCATATGGTTCATACGGTGTATGAGTAGGAGACTAGTCATGTTTCGTATGATAAAGTCTATTTGGTCATGCGTTGTTCATGTAACGGACCGCGACTCGACCCGTCTTGTCGGCCCGGCTCACACAGGGCAAGTCACTGTCCCCCATCCCCCTTAAGGGATTTCTTCGCCTCCCCACCTCGAACCCAAGACCCGAGGGGCTATAGTCAATTGGGGAGCATGGTGAGTACCATCGGGCCGGCTAACTGTGGTGCTCACCCATGCTCCCCTATGACTATGCTGATCTTGGGTGAGGTGAATCCTCAAGAAAGAGAATACTGCCCGGGTGGTGGGCCGGACGATCTTGGGTGAGCCGCGGTCCACCGTTACATAAAAAGAGCGCCTTTTTATGTGGCGGCCCCACCTGAGTGGCCGGCCATGATCACACGGCATGGCGGGATATCTCTCCCCCTTAAGGAGGGATTTCTTTCGCCTCCCCCACCCTCGAACCCAAGACCAAGGGGCTATAGTCAATTGGGAAGCATGGTGAGTACCATCGAGCTAGGCGGCAGATGGTACTCACCATGCTCCCTGATGACTATACCTGATCTTAGACCGTGTGAGCATCCACCGGGGAGGGGGACTCTGCCCGGTGAGCTAGGCCGGACGTGTTGGGTCGAGCCGGGCGGTCCGTTACATAAAAGCGCCTTTTTATGTAGCGGACCGCAGGCTCGACCCGTCTTGTCGGCCCGGCTCACACAGGCGATCTCCCCCATAAGGGATTTCTTTCGCCTCCCCCACCACTCGAACCCAAGACCAAGGGGCTATAGTCAATTGGGGAGCATGGTGAGTACCATCGGGCGGTGGCTGATGGTACTCTGTGCTCCCATGCTATCCTTCTGGTCTTGGTGAGGAGGCATCCACTTAGGGGGCGATCTGCCGGTGGTGGGCTAGGACATCTTGGAGTCGAGCCGGTGATCGTTCGATTCATATCAGCGAATGATGTTCAAGAAGGGATCCATTAACTCAGAAATATAGGATCAGGAGTACCGTTGACTCCATCTGGATTCGAGTTCCTGGACGAACGTCGATAAATGTCAGAAATCAGAATCTCTGGCCAGAGTCTATTATTAGTCATAAGAAAGTAAGTTCATGATGACGAGTTCCGGACATATTGATGAACGATTTGGTAGAAAATCGAGTTTAGGATTTTGGAATTTCATGAATCAGTACTCGATCAGGATATATCAATGGAGGGACTTTACCTGCATGGTACATATGATCTAAAATTGGTTCGATGAAGTATTTCTTCATCGTGGTTTAGGGACTATGGCACATTGCTAGATGTTTACCATAGTCGTTGAGCCCCCGAACAGGTTTTCGGATTCATCTAGAACCGGCTCATGGCTAATCCACGGTGTACCTACATGGTCACACTAATAGCCTTGAAAAGTTAGAGAAGAATAAGAGAGAGAAATGATTATTCAAAGGGTAAAATAATAAATACTTGGGCTACTTTTAAAATAAGATTTTATTGGGGCATAGAAGTGAAAAACAACTAATTACAAAATGGTCTATGTATATGTAAATGCAAATGGTTTCATTTTAGGTTAATGATTCATTTTGTTCACTCAAAAGAAAATCAATCTCTCTTTCTTAGGGTTCAGACTCTCTCGCTCTCCCAAGATGTTGTTAAGTGTAGAGGATTCATCCTTTTGAATCTTGGCTTCATCAACCTTAAGCAAAGGAAAAGGTACAATGTTTTCAAGCTTTGTTTGAAATTTTTTTGAATCCTACTAATCCAACCCTCTCATGCTTTCAATCTACATTTTCCGCCACCTCTTCATGTTATTCTTTCAGGAAGTGCCAATTTACCGTAATCTTGGACAAATCTTTTGTAGTACCTAGTTAGCCCTAAAAAACCTCTAAGAACTCTCACATCTCTTGGAATTGGCCAATTGATTATACTTTCGATTTTCGATAGATCCACTGCCACCCCTTCGACTGAGATTATATGGCCGAGATACTCTAACTTTATTTATTCAAAGAAGCACTTTTCTAGTTGGCTACTAAGTGATGTTCCACCGAGGTTTGAAGGGTGATTTGGAGGTGTTGTACATGTTCAATCATTGACTTGTGTATACCCGGATGACATCGAAGAATACAAGTATAAATTTTCTAAGGTATGACTGAAAGATCTCATTCATCAAGGCTTGAAATTTTGAGGGTACATTGGTCAAACCGAAAGGCATAACCATGAACTCATAGTGCCCTTCGTGAGTTCTAAAAGTTGTTTTGTGGGTATCTTCAGACCGCACTCAAATCTGGTGATGGCTCGATTTTAGATCAAGCTTCGAAAATACAGTTGCTCCCCCTAGTTCATCGAGCAACTCATCAATCGCTGGAATAAGGAACTTATCAAGAATAGTCAACTTATTCAACAATTTGTAATCAACACAAAATCGCTAGCCCCCATCTATTTTCTTTACTAATAGAATTGGGCTCGAGAAGGGGCTCACACTAGGCTTAATGTGTCCTGTCCTAACATCTCCCCAATGATCCTCTCAATTTCATTTTTTCGGTAATATGGGTACTATAAGGTCTAATATTTGGTGTTTCGATTTGGGGTAACAATCTTATGGCATCATCTTGTGGTCTCCAGAGTCGTAATTCGGACAACAGCTTAAAAATGATCTGAAATCTTTCTAACACTAGCAATAGTTGGCTATCCACATCTTTCTTATACTCAGATTGCTTTTGTAACTGACCGAACTCAACCATACAACTTTTCCCTTCACTTTGCAGTGTCTTGATCATTGCTTTCAAGGACACCATCGTTTTGCTAAGGGATGGGTCACCCACTAACTTCACAGTATCATCACCAAGCCTAAACTTCATAACTTGTTCCTTCCAATCCAGAGTAGTTTCTCCAAGAGTCTCTAACCAAGCAGTTCCTATCACAACATCTATGCAACTCATTTCAAAAGGAACAAAATTATGCATGACGGCAACCCCTTGAAGCTTTAAACACACCTCTCAACACTCACTGTCACTCTTCACTTTGTACCCATCTCCTATTTAACCCCAATCAATTGAGTCTTTGTAACTGGAATTCCCAATTTTTCAATTATCTCCTTTCTAAGAAAATTGTACGAAGCCCGACTATCCACCAACACAATCACCTATTCATCTCATATATACCCCTTCAATTTCATCGCCTTCGACCCATTTATCCCTACGATAGAACTAAGAGAAAGCTCAACACCCTACTACAGTGGCTCTTTCGTATTTTCAAGACTATCCCTCCAATATTTTGCTTTGTAACATTTTCATCTTTGTCAACCAAAATTATTTGAAATTGCTTGTCCCCACATCAATGGCTTGTAGCAAATTTTGCATCACACCGAAAACATAAACATCTTTCCTTCTTCCTCTAAATTTTGTTCTCTATCATGTGCCTGAAGGAAATATTTCATCGAAAATAGAGATTGAAATCTAGGGGTCTTTGGACTGATGCGCTACTGCCACGTTGATTGGTGGTCAAAGTCGTGCTTTGTGGTCTTTCGTTTCATGAACAAAAGCGCTTGTGAAAGGGTGAAGGAGATCCTCAGTTGTTCATTGAAGGAAGTTTGTCTGGAGTTATTTGCAAACTGGAATGTATTAGAATGAGTCCTAGACCCTATTTCAACTTACCCATGTGCTCTACCCTATCCAAACCCAGTTGAATTAAAAGCTTGACCCAGTCCACCTTCAAAAGACCCCAGCCCAAGCTCATCTTTCAATTCCTCCAAAGCCTAGTTTTTCTGCTCTATCGTTTGGGCCAAATCCAATAATTGAACTAAATTTTTAGGTTGGGCTAACCTGATTTTGACCCGAATTTCAGCCTTTAGTCCATTAAAAAAAGTTGTCATCAATACTTCTTCTTTCTCTTCCACCAATTTTGCAAATATAGCCTCAAATCTTTGCCAGAATTCTTCCATTATCCCATTTTGCTAGATTCCCATTAGAGCTTCATAAGGGCTACCCTCTTATGACCCACTAAATCGATGAAAGGAGCTCTTATTTGAAGGTCGGCCAAGTGGTGATCAGAGCTCTCGCCTCCATCCATTGAAACCAGCTAACAACATTGCCAACACATACATGGCTACTGCTGCCAATCTTTCCAGTTCTAGTATTTCATTTACAGTAAAGTAACGCTCAATTCTAAACACCCACCCATAAGGGTCATCACCCAAGAAAATGAATATTTCTAATTTTTGACCACCCACTTCTATTTGATTATGACCTATGTTACTGGAGTTTCCATTTTCATTCTAATTTGGTTCCCTATTGTTTTGGTCGTCAACCCTCCCTGAATTTCTCGACGCCTCTGTCGAACCATCTCTCTCCCCTCATTCAACTTATTCTTCATCTTTCCTCCTCATCCAAGCCTGATCTTAACCAGATGTTCTTTGATGGTACTCATTTCAACCCCAAGTTTTGATATCTCTCTTTCAACATCTTCAACTCTTGCCTTCATTCTCATAACCCCCAATTATGCTCTGATACCAATTGATAGATACCTATTCCGAATCCACCATCAAACCACCAACAGTATCTATCTACCAAGAACAAACACAGAAATACACACCAACAAACTCACACAACCCAAAAGATAAACAAAATATGAGGATATTTGTATTGATGTCAATGAAACTACACCAGTTAACACAATTTCAATTCATCAAGAAATAGAAAACAGAACAATGAAAATAAAATCAAAACAATAAAGAAAACATAGTCTGCTGGACTATTAGAGTCATGAAAATGACTCTATTAAGATGATTAAAATACCCATTTGTGCTTAATAATGAAATCATGGTGAGGAAATTAAAGAATTTATGAGATTATGAAGGAAAAATCACATTTTAATTTTTCCTTACAATTTGTGCATGTTTGGAATGAATTTTGAGATTGTGTAAGTTGATATTAGGGTGTGATTTATTGATTATGGTTGATTTTGTCTCATTTAGGCTATTCAAGGGTCAAATTGTCATAAATATTAGGGGTTGACTTTCTCACTTTTCATTTGTGTAGGGACTGGAATGATATTTTCTAGATTTAGTACAAAAAGAAGGTGAAAGCTCGCATTTAGGAGCAAGTTGCCACCCTCACCTCCCTTGGTCGCCATCCGGCGACGTTTCACCTTCCCTCATGCTGGCCAAGCTATAGTTTCCATCTCCTCCACGCCGTGACGTTTCATCTCCAGCCGTTGACGACATTTCACCTTCCACAGCCACGACTCTTCACTTTTTCGACGATGTTGATCCTTCCTGGTAGTGGGTCGACCTTCCCCGATCTCCACAGAAGTCGATCTATCACTTTTCGGTGAGAAATGGCGCAACTCTTCACATTCCCATTTGCAACTCCTCACCTTCTTCACCAATTTTCGCTCCTTTTCCGGCGTCATCTCGACTTCCCATCCGTATAGACAGACTCCCCAACTTGTAGCTTTCCATCGGTACCTTTAAATCTCATTTTTGCCATCGTTCGTTGAAAAACCCATCAGAATCTAAAGTTTTCCAGCGACATGCTCTTATTCGTCTACCGGGCATTACATTGGTCGTTTTCACCCCTTCATCACATCATCCTACCGTCGGTCACCTCCTCTCCACCATGACCAGCTTCGTTCCCAATGTTCCAGCCTTCATCAACACCACCATGAGCGGCTGAGCTCCCGGTTGTCCATTACGGTGTAGACGAGATCAAGATTGACACTCACAGCTCTCCTTGACAGCTCTCAACCAGTTGGATGAGCCCAAGCGTTGGACACTCAGTTAAGTATTGTGTTTCAAACTGTTTGTTTTTATTTCATGAGTGATTTCAACACTTTAATGTAGTTTGATGCATGATTTTTTATTAATGTTGTTGTACATTGAGATTAGTTGCTATAAAACCTATTGCACGATAAATGTTGGTTTGAGATAACAAAATGTTGAGTATTGCTTTAAATTACTTTACATCGATTGTAGTCGAGTTATATTCGGACTTAATGTCATTTCTACTTGTGTTTCATTGAGTGTGTAGTTGTTTGATTGGATGATACGTGTTGACAGATTGTATTTGTTAATGGCGTACCAACTAGTGGTGTTAACTTGTAACGTTTGTCAGTAGTTAGTAACAGTGTTTAACTAATCGATCTATAACTAAGACGACAGAGAGACAAGATAGATTATACCTAAATTGCCAGAAAATGATTTTATTGATTTACCTAGTCTTGTAGGTTAAGGAAACTGTAGAGCGAATAGGAGAATTGTGAGAGTTGGTCTTGAGTCGAACCGATTCCATAATGGCAACATCTTTAATATTAAGTTTTAATTAATTTTAATTTCATGCTTTTAATTACTTGCAAATCAATTAATTTCCTTAGTTTTTAATTAAACAATTATCCAATTTCTATTTTATCTAACTCAAATGTATATTAGATCGATAATCTTGCTTCTTGTGAATTCGATCCTTCCTACTCTTAACATCAGTATTTAAGTTTAATTTTGTAGTGGTGATGATGGGTTTGACGTAAACTTCCAGGCCAGCTTGCTTCGAAAAGACACTTTTCCACTTTTCTTAGAAGTCAGAATATCCCCCTGACTCTCTCTGTCGCCCTTTATGCTATTCAGTCCCACACTCCATAACAGAATTCTCCAACAAACCACACTCATGCTGCCACCTGTCCTCCCAAATTCTCCCTCACACTCACTCGCGCAGGATCCCTTTTTGCTACATTACTAATAATCCTCTGTTTTCCCCTCCTACGTCTCCTATTGTAGTCCAACACATCGGTCGGTGCTTCATCACTTTTCCTGATGCACATTTTAATTTCTCAAAAAAATCACATTTAATTCCTATAAATATCTTCAATTCACCAAATTATCATCCTCCAACGTAACAATATAATTAATACACATTTTAATTCCCATATACATTCTCATTTCTCAACAACATTTGATTCCCTTATACATCTCCGATTTATCATTTTTTTTCAAAAGAGACCGACAAAATCCTCCACATTTAAGTTCCCCTAAACATTTTTTTTCACTAAACAAATTTACCACATTTAATTATCATACCGATTTCCATGTTATCGTTTTTCTGAACTCATCACATTTTTCATTACCAATTTACCATACACTCATCACATTTTTTTTTTTTTTTTTGAAATTAAGCTCATACCAAGAATACACATTTCATCTCCATCCACATTCTAATGTTCCAAAAACCAATATTTTTACATCTATTAGTTATTATCATTGTTCAAAGCATACATATTAATCAAGAACACTAAAATTAATGAATAATTGAGGAACTGGAAGAAAATGAAAAAAATATTCACTGTTCTTTGACAAATCAATATTCTTATCTCTTTCATGACATAGAAATTAGAAAGATTTGGTGTAGTGAAAAGTTAGCATATGTTCATATAAAGCCTAAAGCCATAAAGCAATGACACTGAGAGATCCTAATGTTGTGATAAGCAATTTTTTGTATTGATGAGTAAAATTGTTGTATAATCATGTTGTATTGATGAGTAAAATTATTATATACACACATAATCATCTATTTTTTTAATAATCACATCATGTAATTATGCATATATATGCATACAACATAAATTTATGTATTGATGAGTACAATTGTTGTATTTAGAAATTTTATGTATTAATGACACAACTTTTTTCTCCACCTGGACCTTCCCCTTACGATTTCAAGTCTACACTCAAGGCTAAGCGAATGTTCGAACTCAATTTCTTGATCATATATCAACTGATTTCTATTGAGTTTGGAAAGAGATTGCAGTACACTATCCAAACTGCACTCTTTCCGATACTCCAATGTCATTGCGCAAAGCTCATGACTCTCCACAATTGAAGGAGGAACACCCTGAATATATTCACAGATCGATACTCAAGAAACATCACATGAATTAAGTACTGTGTGAGTAATAAAGATTAATTCATGTACATGAAGAAGAAAGTAAAGAAACCAATTAGTAAAGATGGTAATTAATTAAAAATCTACCTCCAGAACATAGTTAACCAGTTTGATATGATTCACATGTTGGTTAACATCCATGTCCGTCCATCCAGGCTGAAATTTTAGGTTCAAATTAATCATTGGAATCTCTCTATGGATAATAAAACGGTTAATTAATTATTTACTCTTACGTTTAAACCTGTGCGAATGTAATCTGCTGTATCAGTTTCAACCTGCAGAAGTTTTCTGGTGTCCTTGTTGATGAGAGGGTCACAATGCATAAGAAAAGGTTTCATTTCTCCTATCACTTCCTCGCTCGCCTTAGCAAATTTCCTTGTTTTCTTATTCATCATCGCAAATAGACTGAAAATTTATATACCCAAAACATGCAAATTCATCATCAAAAGCGAAAATTTTCATTTAGTTAATAATAAATATCGATAAAAATGATTCGAATTAAAAAAAAAAAAAATGTACAATTTTTGCCTGTACTGTGACATTGGAATCAAAAGAATAGTAACAAATTGGTAAAAATAATTTAACCTTGTTGCCCGTATAAGAGTTTTGCCTGTCTTCAAGTCTTGGATAAGCCAGTCTCGGCGGACGCCATTCCTCCCTGACCTATACATCCAAGCATCTACTTGAACAACATCACCCCTTCAAAACAAACAAACAAATTAAGGCGAATATATTATATGGTTGATCAAGTTTCGTGAAAGTGAAATTGATTTTTTATCTTGCATGATATCCCAATCAAGCAATAAGTACATAAGTAAATACCCCTGCATCAATTCAATCGTAAGAAAAGCTGCGGGGTTTACAACCTTAACAAATTAGAAAGTTGCTAAACATCTTAAATTTTTAAATAATAAATGCACTCAATATACTTCATGAGATTTAATTTAAGCAAATTTCAATGGTATATTTAATGTTTAATAATAGATAAAGTTATTAACATCTATGTAAATAAAAAAATCTTAAGGAACTTGAAGAGGATTCTTTTTACATAAAACATGCATGTATTAAAGTTTATAATTAAGTGTTCTAGAGTGAGATGGTTAATACAATTAATATTGATAATAGCCAAAATTAATTATATTAATTATATAATATCCCTCCAAGTTTAGGAATTGTCACACAGGTAAAGCAAATGGGTAATGGTGAAGTGGCTTACCATGAAGGATAGTGATCGACCTCCACGTGCGACCAGCAAACCACCCATATGAGGTCCTTTGCAGTCATCGCTAAGGTTGAGCCAAAACCATCAGCCAGTATTCCTGCACTCTTGAGATGGTTGAGTGATGTTTCCTATCCACAAACAAATGAAGCCAGTTGAAAAGATCATAATATATACATCAGGCATAACTAATTTCATTTCGAATAAAATAGATATAATTAGAACCTGTAAATAATTCATCAAGGTTTCAATGGATAATCTGAAATCACTTCCTATCTCAAATGATCTGATTGTAAAGTTTTGCTGGAAAACAAGTCCACCCTGTAACAATCTTCCACTAGATGGCTCAACAATCCCTGGTTTCCCATTATCAAGTTCCCATTTCTCCTCGGTGGCTGTAGACACCGTGTTAATGATGGGAACAAGCAGTTGACTGATGATCTCCGTGGGCGGTGAAGCTCTTACGATCTCCTTCTTATTCTTCCTTTTTTCTGATAGTGACGATATTCCAAAGTTGAACTTAAAGCTGCAGGCTTGTTTATGTTTCTTCTTCTCCGGACCAGCAGCCGGACTGAAATTAAGATTATTTGTTCCACTACAAAAGGGCAACGGTACCCCGAAGGATGTTGCTGATGAGATCAATTTTATAATCATGGTGATCAGAACACTGGAATTTGCCTATAGATCTTGTGGAACCACCCGGTTGGCTTCTTCAACTAATTTTTTTGGAATCAATAAACCGAAAGGAGAAATTTAAAAAAGATGGAAATTTTAGCAGACAAAGCACAACACATAAGATTTTATGCAGTATAAAGAAGCTACTTTAGTGAATAATATTATATTCCTGCTCGGAACAGGATGATCATTTTGATGTCCACCATTAATCCTCTATAGTGGCTTCCTTATGACCAAGATTATAAATTCTTCATCTTCAAATGATCGTCTGACCAAAGTTTTTTGGTCTTAGATCAAATGAAGCTGCTGCCTCCTGAACAAATTAAGTTTCCTGTTGATGCTCTTCGAGTGAAACTGCCGCTTGTGACCGACCTCAGTCTTCAATTGCATAAGTCTAGAAATGAAGGTGCTATTTATTAACAGTGTGAACGACCCTAAACTTGCTGCAACTGCCGCTGCTACGTTGCCCAAATCCCCTTGTAATTAACGAACGTCCGAAATTCCCTTTCTTTGCAAGATAACCCTTGCTACAGCTTGTATTAACATTTTAATTACTCTAGCACGTTTACGTGTGACGTGACAACCACACCCAATTAATAATCCCTAGTCCAGGAATGGTGGCCGTAAATTTTTGTTATCTCTTCTAAAATCTTCTCGAAATCAATCAATTTAATTTGTAACTATTGATAATATTTTAATTTGTAATTTGTAGCATAAAATATCATTACTTAGTGATTTTTAATTAAAAGATAAAGAAATTAATTAATGATTTTAATTTTGCTAAAGAGACTAATATTATGATAACCCGTTTTCCAAACTTGTGTTTACTTTTTCTTTATCTTTTTCTTTTATTTATTGTTGTGCCTAAAAAATCACACTGATATCAGCCCCAACCAATCAGAGTTTAGAAAAGCTTTGTACAGTCTAGAAATTGTCACGTCGCCCCAAGACAGAAAGGATACGGCTATTATCAACCCAACAGATTCAAGTTTTGTCTATGAGTGGATGAGGACCGCACACCTATCCCAACTTTATCAAAATAAAAAGATAAGAATTAAAGAGTGGTCCTTACTTGTCAAGATAACTTACAAAAGCATTCATTACATTGACCTAAAAGGTGTATAAATTAGCACCCCTCTTCACGAAAAGAGGGGCTATGCATATGAGAGATAGGCATAGATTTGAGTTTTATTATCTTTCTTTGTAAGCCAAGCATTTCTCCATTCTTTGTACGCCTTACCCGCAATATCATAGAAATAGTCAAAGAATAATGAAATAACACTGGACGTAGGATTTGCTTTTGAGTATCCAAACCATTATAAAAATCGCATTTGTCATTCTTTTATTTATGTTTCTACAAACATATATAATTTCATCTTCCGCTTTATTTCCTTTCATTTACATTTCACGTGTAATTCTTAAGTCACCTCAATGCTTTACACGTGTAAATCGTTGGTGTCAAAATCAAGTATCAACATTTATTTATTTATTTTGGTTTGCATCAGTGATATAACATGAATCTGATGAATTTGCGTGTAAGAAGTTTTGGCTTGCTTTTATTTTAAGAAGAATATCGCAAGATGACTATGACATTATAAATAAATGATTTTAATTGAACTATTTATCTTGATAACGTGCAACATGACATATTAATTTTACATAACATCATTTAATAACATACCATCTAACTCTACCATACCAATACTATAAAAATCCTCTAATTAAATAAGCCATTGTATACTAATGCTCCCCTTAATTTCCATTCATAGTAACTCCTTTTTATATAGTTGAAAAAAAAAAAAAAACCTTAAAATGGGACTAATATATTATAAGTAATGCAATGCATATAAAGTTTGAGTAATACTACACTTATAAATAAATTTTACAAAGATCTTCATACAAAGTGATGTGTCAAAAAATGAATGGAAGAGTGAATTTAATAAGTTTGACTTTTTGTTTCACTCTTCCATTCATTTTTTGTCACCTCACTTTATATAAAAATCTTTGTAAGTATAGTATTGTTGATAAAGTTTTGGTCTCAAATTAAAGATGAGCAAGGACCGAACCCAATTGGGCCCAATTGGGACCGATCCCATTTGGGATTGCTCCAAATTATTTATTTATTAATTGATTAATAAATAAATAACTAAATATAAATGAATAATTAAATGTTAATGACTTAATGACTTAATTCTTAATTGATTATAAATTTATGGTGTTTTTAATTTAAACTTTAAGAAGATAATAATAATTTAATTTTAAGTTTTAACATAAATATAATATTCACACAATCACACTTCACAAATAAACAATTAAATAAATTTGATTTTATTAAATTATTAGTTTTCATCGTCAATAATATTTACATCCTCCAAATCTATGTTTCTGAAGAGGTTGAGTAGTTCGAGATCTTCAAGGTGCTACTGATCTCTTTTGTCTATATGAGTCCAATCATTTAAACATGTTATGACTTCAACCATCTCATTGGTTAAAGAACATCTTCACTCTTCAACAATGTAACCACTAATTGAGAATGCTAACTTGGATGTAATTGTCGAAACTGGCACAGATAAGATGTCACGTGTCATTTGGGCTACTATAGGGAATTGACTCCATTTAAGCACATTCATCTCACACTTCTCCTTGATGGTCATGTAGGACATGTCCATTTGTAGGTACCGATGCAGCTCATTTGGTCCAAGTTGTCTATATGAGCTGCTACTTCCACCACCACCGCTGTCGTGTTCCACAAACCTCCAGATGCTTATTCCCTGCCATCCCTGGTTTTCATCAGGGTCCTACTGCTCGTCTCTACTGGCGCTAGATGCTCCAATGTGCCTAGTCTGATACAAAGGAAAAAGGTTTTCCAATTTTATGTTAAATTCTATCAAATAATTAGAACTATAGTCATATTGTAAACTATGGCCTATCTCAACAACCATACAATTAAATACACTTGATTTAAATCTAGGGTCTATAATAAGACCTAATTCATATAAGAATGAAATATCTAACCAATATTTCCAATATTTTTTTCCATTGCAACAACAATGTTGCGCAAATCTTCATTATATCTATATATAGCAAAAGTTGTAGAAATTCAAAGTAAAACATCTAATGCTACGTTAGTAGTAGGATATTAAATACCACTTAATAAGTTAGAGGAATTGTAAAAAAATTTAAGAAAAAAAATAGTTCGCAAACCGATCAATCAAATTCATTGACAACTTCCTCCGAATATTCTTCCGATTGACGAACTCTGTAATTTGTTTTACGATTGGTATAGCTTTTTCCAACATCAAGTACGTGTAGTTCCAATGGACAAGCATGTCCGTACATAACTTCTTTGGTTGAATCGGCAGATTCTCTTGACAACAATATTTGTGGAATTCAGTCCATCTTAAATTGCTACCGACGATGAATCTGATAGTCGCATGCATCTCTTCAATCTTTAAATGTATAGCTTTTAAACCTACTTTAACAATCAAAAGCACATCTTTGGTGAAAAAATATGCCTTCAACATGCGGATCTAATCTCTTTTCAAATAAAGAAATTATCGAGGTGTTAGCAGTTGCATTATCAAATTTTAGCACCACAACTCTCTCAGATAGGGGTGAGCGGTTTCGAGTACCTTGTATTTTTCGGGGGAACCGAAACCGCACAATGCAAGTTTCCAAAAAAAGGAACCGGAACTGGAACCGCATAGTGCAGGTTCTTAAATTCAAGGAACCAAAACCTAAAATGTAGGTTTCGATTCCTTTCCCAGGTACCCTGTAAAAAGTTAATTACCCCAATATTAGTTTAAAAAATGACAAAAATGCCTTCAAAGTTTAAAAATACACCTCTAACTAATTTTGATTACTCATTCAATTGTGTCCAATGTGACTCATAAATCCTCTAATCTCTAGGCAACACTTGAATTCAATCAATTCATCATAATTCACATAAAATTCCCCAATCAAAACTAAAACACAAACAATTAATTAAATAATCATACTATAAATCTATAATTTAATATTATAATTAATTAATTTTCTAATCATTTAATTAAGTATTGTACGAATGTTTATAATGGAATATTATAATTAATTAAGTAATCATAGTATAAATCTATAATACAATGTTATAATAAAATAAATTTTTAATCATTTAATTAAGTAATGTACTAACGTAGTAAATTGTTAATGTTTATAATGTAATGCTATGAATTTATAATTAATTAAGTAATCATTTAACTATATAATGTTATAATTAATTAAGTGATTATAATATAATATAATGTTATTATTAATTAAGTAATTATTTAATTATAATGTAATGTTTTAATTAATTAAATTTTTAATCCTTTAATTAATTATTATACTAATGTTTATAATTAAATGTTATAATTAAATTTTTAATTATTTAATTAGGTATTGTGCTAATGTAGTAAATTACTAATGTTTATAATATAATGTCATAATTAATTAAGTAATCATTTCATTATGTAATGTTATAATTAATTATATGATCATACTGTAATGTAAAAGTGGAACAAATGGGCCGGGTTAGGCGGGTCAACCCTAACCCGGCCCGCATTAGAGAGGGTTCAACCTGGACCGCCTTATAGGCGGTGGGTTGGGCCCTTGAACCCAACTCATGTCTCAACCCTCAAAGGGCGGGTCGAGTTGTTATATGGCAACCCTCCAACCCAGGGGGTTGCTATTTTGTTTGGTATGACAGAACCAGCCAACCCGTCGGGTTGCCTGTTGCAAAAATTGGGTTGTTTTATGCATCGTCAACAACAAAAGAAGCCAATACCAATTGTGGTTGAGCTACATAACCTTCCTTTCTAGCCTTTTTTTTCTCATGTTGCAACCTGAAGTACTCTCTTTCTTGCTCAGAATCGTTGGGATTTTCAGGCCGCACTTCCCGTGGGTAAACACTTACCTTCTTCCTATCAAAACCGTACTTCTCAAATTTCACAAGCCTATCAATCAACGAGAATAATGTGTGGTCCTTCCCAATCCCTATGTTCTTTCCTGGATGAAACTGAAAATTTATACAAAGTCAAATCAATTATTGAAAAATTATATGTAAATGGGTAAAATTAGAAATTAAGGACGAACCTTGGTGCCACGCTGACGAACAATAATGGCACCAGGCTTGGCCACCTGGTCACCATAAATCTTAACACCGAGGCGTTGACCTAGCGAATCACGGTCGTTCTTCGTACTGCCGGCTCCCTTTTTGTGGGTGGATTCAATGGTTAACGAGAACAACGTTTGGTGTGGGAGGGAAACGGTGACTGATCTAGGAGCCACGTTGAATTCGCCCTTGAAAAATGATGAGGAAGAGCTTGACGATAAAGACAGACCCTTAAAAGCACCGATTAGGTTTAGACTCATTGAAATTGCGGCCATTTTTTTTTTTTTCTAAAACTCTTTTTCAGTTGTTGGGTGAAATTAAAAAATTCAGAAGAAGAATAGAAGAAGATTGAGACCTTATCTCAAGTTCAGTCGTGGCACTACTGCCACGTCATTTTAATTTCTGCCATTTTAAATTTTGATATGGTAAAAATCAAAAAAAAAAAAAAGAGGAGGGGGCTAACCCGGCCCAGCCCGTAGCCTAACCTAGCAGGTTAGGGTTGGCGGGTCGGGCTAGGCCAACCAATCCCAAAAAAATGGCGGGCCTAACCCGACCTGCCTTTGTTGGCAGGTAGGTTAGGATCGACCCACCAAAATCAATAACCCGCCGCAGGCTGGGCCGAGCGGGTTACTTTTCCAACATTACTATAATGTAATGTTATAATGAATTAAATAATCATACTATAAATCTTTAATATAATATTATAATTAATTAAATTTCTAATCATTTAATTAAGTATTATATTAATGTTTATAATGGAATATTATAATTAATTAAGTAATCATTTGTTTATAACGTAATGTTATAATTAATTAAGTAATCATACTATAAATTTATAATATAATGTTATAATTAATTAAATTTCTAATCATTTAATTAAGTATTGTACTAATGTAGTAAATTACTAATGTTTATAATATAATGTCATAATTAATCAAGTAATCATTTAATTATGTAATATTATAATTAATTATGTGATCATACTATAACGTAATGTTATAATGAATTAAGTAATCATACTATAAATTTTTAATGTAATATTATAATTAATTAAAATTTTAATCATTTAATTAAGTATTGTACTAATATTTATAATGGAATGTTATAATTAATTAAGTAATCATTTGTTTATAATGCAATGTTATAATTAATTAAGTAATTATACTATAAATCTATAGTGTAATTTTATAATTAATTAAATTTTTAATTATTTAATTAAGTAATGTACTAAATTATTAATGTAATATTATAAACTTATAATTAATTAAGTAATTATTTAACTATAATGTAATATTATAATTGATTAAGTAATCATTTAATTATAAAATAATATTATAATTGATTAAGTAATCATTTAACTTGTAATATATTATTTTTATCAATTTATTTTATATAATTAATTAATTACTAATTTACTACAGTTTGAACTTGATAATTAAAGTAAATAACTAAATATTATATTATTATTCAATCAAATATACTATTTTATTCAAAAATAATTCTTTTAATAACATTAAACTACTTTTAATTGGTCCTAATTCCAATTATACACTTAATTAATCAAAATTTTAATATTAATCTATTAAAAAATTTTATATGGTGTAATTTATATGTAATAAGTATAATTGTATATTTATTTAATTAGGTTATTGTAAAAATTTAACTTTTTCCATTTTAATATTTTTTATATGTAAAATTACGATAGACCCCCATGCTTAATAGATATTTTATTTCAGCCTAGGTTCCAAAATATGGTACCCGTTGCAGTTCTAAGCTGGGTACCCGCTACGGGTTTTTTTTCCCAAGTTTCGATTCTGGTTCTGGTTGTAGGAACCAGAACCGAAACCGCACAATGTTGGTTCCAAAAAAATGGAACCAAACCGAAATATGCCCGCTCAATATCGGTTCCAGGTAGGTTCTGGTTCCGATTCTACCCCCGCTACCCGTGCTCACCTCTAGTCTCAAATAATAAATATTATTGCAAAATTTCAATAATTGTAAAATAATTAGTTTCAGCATTATGTTTTTCATATAATACTTTAAAACCTATCAATTTTTGTTGTAAATGCCAACCATGATCTAGATAATATATTGTGACACTCAAAAAAAAAAGTTTTTGATCTAGTAGCCCTTATATCTGAAGTAAGTGTAATAAATATATTGCTAAAATTTTGAAAAAAAAAATTAAGTTGATTTTTTATGTCTCTTCTAGTTGTGGCCCTACTAAAAGGGGTTATTGCTGGACAAAAAAACAGTTTTAATAATTTGAACAAAATAAGGATTTTCAGATAAAGAAATAGGAGAGTCTATAGCACATATGAATTTTGCTATTTCCTCTCATGCTATGAGTGTCTTGTAATTCCATGTTGAGAGAGTTGAAGATTGTGGATTAAAATTAAGTTGAGTTTGAATTCTCCTACCTAGTGCGATACTTAAAACCTAAACCAAACTAGCTGGACTACTGCATTTGTTATGGGTGCTTCTTCTCCAAATGTCGCCACATCGTTGAAGTCTCATTCTCAGCGCCAATAACTGTTGAATAAAAATTACATTCCCCGCACGTCTCTTCCTCTAACCCATTTAGCTTTGGCCGTTTTGATTTGCTGAAAAATTGTCATACCTCGGACATGGCCTTCTTTGGCGATCAGGCCATGGAGTCGCAGCTCGCTTGTGTTTGGTTGGGCTCAGTCTCGACCATTTTTAGTTGTGGATTGGAGTTACTACCTTTTAAAATGGTGAAAAATGAATCGAACTCTTCCATTTCTTTGGTGGATGAAACGTAAAACTGATTTAGGGATGATCCTCCGAATTCATAATTTCGGAAATCCATTATAAATTTATAATAAAATAATAAATAATTAAAATGAAAGAAATTAAATAATAATATTAATAATAGATGAAATTGAATAATATAAACAATAATGTAAATAAATGTAAATATAAATTGAATTGAAGAGAATTTGAAAATTGGATTAGCGAGAGAAGAGAATAGATTAAGAGTTATTACATGTGACAGTTGCCTGCCAACAGTCATTTGTTGGCTGCTCAATGCAATATTTTATTTTATTTGTTTTTTGTAAATATCAATTTAGCTTTCATATTTACTGTAAATTTGAAAAAAAAAATGGGGTTTTTAGTAATTTGCTAGGGGTATTTTGAATAAACAAAGTTTTGGCCCGATCCCTCCTCCACGATTTGGGTTAGGTAGGCTTTTTGGGTTCGGTTTCAAATAACCACCTCCAAATTTATATCCTAACAAATATGAAAATTGATTTGATAATTTAATTGACTTATCTCATTGTTAAGGATATTATCAAATCAATTATATCATACGAACTGAGATACAAATTTGA
>CM047910.1:12310936-12563490 GCA_026229545.1 Pistacia atlantica | reverse complement strand
TTTCTATAAAAAAATGCAAAAACTTTTCATTTGTAATAATCTATAAAGTAAAAAAATTATAAAACAACAAAACAATTTCTCATCAAAAATGTAATTTTTGCAAAATATTATATTTTATGAAAATATAATTTTGAAAAAAGAGAAAAAATAAACTGAAAAATTGTAAAAATAAAATAAAAACTTTTTGAAAAAATATATAAAAAGTCGCACCTGACTAGGTGCGATTTCGACCAAATCACACAAGTCCCCATGTGATTCCGGCTGATCGCACCACGGTTAGTGCAATTTGGCTAGAATCACACCAAGTTAGGTGCAATGTGGCTTGAATTGCACTAACCCCTGTGCGATTCCGACAAAATTGAGTGCGATTCCAACCAAATAGCACCCGGACTTTGGTGTCAAACAGTAAAGGGTATTATAATCTTTTCGTTTTTGTACTGCTATTAGATGATAAAATTCACTGAGGAGATTGATGATGGCTGGGAAAATGTTTTTTCAATGTTTTTAGGTGGAAAAACATTATTACGCTAATGCTTGGGTGGGAAATGAGAAAAGTTCAAACTAAACCTAGAAATTTCTACAGCGAAAAATATGAGAAGGCGAGTATGAATTTCATTGATTGAATTGATTTATTTTACAACCACTTAGAAACTTATATACAAGACTTGAAACGCCACCGTTTTCACCTATTTTCAATACAGTACAACAACTTGTGAACTTAATACTCTGGTCCTATGATAAAAACATCTTTGGTTAACATTCCCCCATAAACTCAACTCGTTACTTCTTTTGCCGCCTTCTTAACAATTTCTTTGATCACCGCTCCCACTCAACTTCCTTTATCCCTTTTGCACTCTTTTGAATTCATCATTTGCATTAGCTCAAAAATACCATCACATTCAAAATTCAGCAGTCTGCAACTCGCATCAGCTCACCTGTAACTTACTTTGCATTACCTCAAAACGGCATCACATTCAACCATTTAGCAAATCTTCAACTTTGCATTAGCTCAACCTTGCACAACTCAAAATTCAGTAGATCTGTAACTCTGCATTAGCTCACTACATCTCTCAAACTTGCACAATTCAAAATTCAATTTCGCGCATCTAAAATTCAAAGCAACTCGTAGAATTCAACTTTGTACAATTAACAACCCAATTTCGCACAACTAAAATTCAGCAACCCAAAGAACTCGCAGAACTCAACTTTGCACAATTAACAACTCAATTTCTGCACAACTAAAATTCAGCAACTCAGTAACTCAACTTTGTACCATTAACAACTCAATTTCCGCACAACTAAAATTCAGCAACCCAAAGAATCTGCAGAACTCAACTTTGCACAATTAACAACTCAATTTCAGCACAACTAAAATTCAGCAACCCAAAGAACTCGCAAGAACTCAACTTTGCACAATTAACAACTCAATTTCAGAACAACTAAAATCGTTCAACTCTGCAGTAGCTCAACTCTGCACAATACTAAATCCATAACCAATCTTCTGCACTTTATTAACAAATTTGTACACCATCTATGAAATCAGTTTTGCACAGCAGTATCAATTCTATACAGCATTATCAAATCAGTACAACATTATCAAACCTGCACCTTCAGTGCATAAAATCAATTCTGCTTCTGGACTATATCGCTTGAGAAAGACCTGATCCTTAGCCCAATTCGATACCTGAGGAACTTCAACCACAGTTAACTTCTTTTAACTCATTAAACTGGGAGATTGACAGTGCTTTAGTAAGAATGTCAACAATTTGCTGCTTTGAGGGAACATACTGAACAATTAACTTCTTAGCTAAAACTTGATCCCTAATGTAATGGGCATCAATTTCAATATGTTTGGTGCGAGCATGAAACACAGGATTGGCAGCCAATGCTCCTGCACTCACATTGTCACACCAAATAACAGGAGAAGCAGTCAAAACAACACCTAATTCTGAAAAAATACTCTGTAACCAGGCTATTTCTGTGGCAGTATGAGTTAATGCTCTGTACTCAGCCTCTGTAGAAGAAAGTGCCACTACTTTCTGCTTGCGGGAACTCCATTGTATGAGATTAGGACCCAAGTAAACACAATAGCCACTTGTGGATCTCCTATCATCAAGATTGCTGCCCCAATCAGCATCAGCATAGCATTCTACACTAAGAGAAGCTGCTGGTTTGAACATTAGACCATGGAATTGAGTACCCTTAATGTATCTCAAAACTCTCTTACAAGCTTGCCATTGTAATTCTGTGGGAGCTTGAAGAAACTGACTCAGCTTATTGACAGTGAAGCTGATGTCAGGTCTAGTTAGGGTCAAGTATTGTAAAGCACCAACAGTGCTTCTATAAAGGGTAGGGTCTTTAAAGGCTTCACTATCATGAGTAAATGACTTTGTTCCCACTGACCATGGGAGTGGGACAAGAATGAGCATTCAGCATTTGAGTTTTAGCAAGAAGATCCACAATATACTTTGTTTGCTTAAGATGAATGCCTTGATCTGTCCTGGTGGCTTCCAAACCAAGAAAATACTTAATAGATCCAAGGGTTTTCAAGGCAAACTGAGCATTCAAATCCTGGACAAGCTGATGAATATAAGAGGTGCTGGACCCAATGATGAGAATATCATCAACATATATCAACACATATGTCACTTGAGAACCTTGTTGAAGAGTAAAGAGACTGAAGTCTGAAACTGAATTTAAGAAACCTCTGTCCAACAAAGTCTGCTTCAGTTTATCAAACCATGCCCTAGGGGCCTGTTTAAGTCTATAAAGAGCTTTATTAAGCTTGCACACATGGTATGGAAACTGTGTATGCTCAAACCCCTCTGGTTGCCTCATATAAACAGTCTCATGCAAGATGCCATTAAGAAAAGCATTGTTAACATCAATCTGCTGGATATCCCAGTTATGAGTCACAGCAAGTGTTAGAATAATCCTAATGGTTGAAGGCTTTATGACTGGGCTGAATGTCTCAAAATAATCAAGGCCAGGAGTCTGTTGAAACCCTTTAGCCACCAACCTGACCTTGTATTTTTGAAGTGAACCATCAAAATTAAATTTAGTTCTAAACACCCATTTGTTCCCTACAATATTCATATCATGAGTAGAAGGAACAAGAGTCCAGGTATTGTTTTGCATGAGAGCATCAAACTCACTTTTCATGGCTTCCTTCCAATCTGAACTAAGGAGAGCTTCTTTGATAGAAGAGGGTTCAGGTTGAACCAAAACTTGGTTAGCCATAAGTACAACAGTTTTCCTTGGAATAGTGCCAGTTTTAATTCTTGTCATCATGGGGTGATTGTTACAAGTGACTTGAGATTCAAGAGAGGAACAATTGTAAGAGAACATGATGGTGAGTGGGGTGAGATATGTGTGGAAGGTAATGGATAAGTTGTAAGGTCTATTTGAGGTGAGGAATTAGGCAACTGAGCTGAAGTTGGTATTATGGTTTGAGGAGAATATATAGATTGAGGTGATGGAATGGAGTGTGATACGGTAGGAGATTGAGGTATTTGTGAATTTGGAATTTGAAAGGAAGGAAGAACAGGTGAAGTAGGATGGATTTCCTTACCTTTTACTATGATGTGAGGACTGGATTGAGGACATGAAACTGCTGGAAGATCTTTAGCAGGTGAGTCATTATCAAACTGAAGTAATGGAAAAGGAAATGCAAGAGGTGAAGTAGTAGATGAGGGTAAAACAGAAGAAGTTGATAGGTGAGACTTTTGTTGGGATAAAGCTGAAGTAAAACCAGTAGCAAAAGGATATTCAGTTTCATTGAACTTAACATTTGGAGTAATGTAAACTTTACCATCTAAACTAAGACACTTGTAGCCCTTATGCATTAAGCTATACCCTACAAATGTACACTTAGAAGAGTGAAACTGAAACTTATGTTTGTTAAAGTCTCGCAAGAAGGGAAAACAGGTACAACCAAAAATTTTCAGAGATGAGTATTCAGGTGTACGACCAAACAATGCTTGATATGGAGAAATAAAGTCTAAAAATGCTGTAGGCATTCTATTTATAAGAAACACAGCTGTATCAAAAGCAAACCACCAAAGATGTAGAGGCATAGATGCTTGTGCAAGCAAGGTAAGTCCAGTCTCAACTATATGCCTGTTTTTCCTTTCACTTCTACCATTTTGCTGATGGACATAGGCACAAGAATGCCTATATTGAATTCCAGCATTAGTGAGATAAGGAATAAGACCTATATATTCACCACCTTGATCTGAATGTAAGCATTTTAACTTGCGACCAAACTGCCTTTCAACTAAGTGATGAAACTTAATAAAGACAGACCTAACCTCAGCCTTGGTTCTTAAAGGAAATAACCATGTGAACCTACTAAAATCATCAATGAATTGAATATAGTACTTAAATCCTTCAAGGGATGCATATGGAGCAGGGCCCCAAACATCACTATGCACAATGGCAAGGGGTTCAGTTGCTCTAGAAGTGGAAATGGGAAAAGTATTTCTATGAATTTTCCCAAGTTGACAAGCATCACAGAATGACAGTTGCAACTTGGTTGATAGATTTGTGTTTACATGTTGTAAAATTTTATGTAGAGATTCAGAATGGGGATGGCCTAATCTCTTATGCCAAAGTAGGCCTAAATTGGTATTAGTGTTATTAGCATGCATAACTAAGGATGAATGAGGCAACAAATGAGAAGACTGTTCTGAACTTGAGGCACCATCAAAATGTAAAGCATGAGCAGAAGAGTAAACACCATTATCAACCACAGTATCAGAAAGTAATGCATCAGATTTATCAACGAAAGCATGTGCAGAAGAGTAAACATCATTATCAAACACATCATTAGAAAGCAATGCATCAGATTTATCAACAGAAGTATTAGCAGTTTTATTGATCATGCTAGTATTACAATGAGTGATTTTACATTGCAAAGGTTGTGGCACACAAGGAACATTAGAACAATGCGGAATTGACGACCACTTAGACACACAGTTGGTAGGTATGACTTTATTTTTATTGGACTCTAAAGTAGACTGATTGGCAGAAACATATGATGAAGGTGTAGACTTGGACAGAAGATGTTCGGCTGATTGAGAGGAATTAGAGGGAAAACTCAGCTGATAAAGACCACCCTTAAGACCTCCCCTCCCCGCAAAGCAAGACTTGTCCCTCGTATCCTTGTCCTTAACAACACAGCAATTAGAAGTAAATTCAACTACTACATTGTTATCCTTTGTAAATTTGGATATACTAAGGAGATTTTTAGTGATTCTGGGTACACATAAGACATTTTTTAAATGAAGAAACTTGGATTGTAAAGTACTAGGTAAAGTAGTAAAACCAATATGAGAAATATGGAGAAACTCACCACTTCCAACTTGCAATTGATCAACTCCAGCATAATTTCTGCTTCCATCTAATTGAGTCAAGTCAGAAGTAACATGATCAGTGGCACCAGAATCCATATACCAAGCTGGATCTGGTGACAGTGCAGAGCAAGAAGCCATTGAAGCACTAGGATGTCCATGAGAGGTAGAGGCAAATTGAACTTGGCTTGTTGGATAGACAGTGTAGGATTGCTGGCTAGGTATTGTGTAAGGTTGCTGACTAGGTACTGTGTTTGATGGAAAATTACCAGGAGAAGGAGCTACTTGTGCAGGAGAATAAGCTAAATGTCCTGCAAGTGAAGATCCAGTGTTCACCATTTGTGATTCACTACTAAAAGTATGAGAACCTTGTCTATGTGGCCCAGTGGCAGTATTAAAGAATGGGCTTTGAGGACCTTGATTACCAACATGTGTAGTGCCATAATTCCCAACTTGTGCAATATTACCAAAGGCATTATTGTACTGTCCAAAATTCCCACTATGACTAGAATTGGTAAAGGAAGGTGCTCCAGGATTACTAAACTGAGGAGGCATTCCATTATAGGTAGAATTGTACCTATGGTAACATTGTACTGCTGTGTGACCAATTTTGCTGCAAACCTGACAAATTGGCTTACCTCTGCCATTTCCTCTTCCCCTACCTCTACCAGTTCCATTAAATCCAGGAGGTCTAAATCCATATTGACCAAAGTTAGAGACAGGTGAAGATTGAGTAGTGAAATTAGATGTGGCTGAATCATGCCAAGTTGGATTGAGAGGATAATTAGCAGTAGGTAAGGTATTTGATGTATAAGCAGTAGGCAATACCGCAGTAGGTAAGGTATTTGATGTATAAGCAGTAGGCAAGGTATTTGAGGCATAGGATATGGAATGAGGAAGAACAGGAGCTGAATTTGGATTGTTTGGCACTGAACTAATTGAGTTTGATGTAGGATGTGAGATGTGAGAATATTGTTGACCAGCATTACCAATAGCAGCCACATTAATAGATCCCCCTTGAAACTCTACCGAATTAAACTTTTCAAGCCGTAGCTCATATTTTTGTAAAAGAAATTGAGCTTCTTGCAGGGTTACTGAGTCAAACTTAGACTCAATCCGAGAAGTTAAATTCACTACTGCAGCATCAAATTCAGGACCAAGACCATCTAATACATATTGAAGTAAATCTTCATCAGAGATTACTTGGCCACTAGCTGAAAGGCTTTCGGCTGTACTCTTCATTTTCTTCATATACTCACTAACATTAAGATTTCCTTTTTGTGTATTCTGGAGTAGGTTTTTCAAGTGAAGAGCCCTGGCTTTAGAGTCATTTAAGAACTCATGTTCAAGAGTAAGCCAGATGTCAGTAGCAAATTGACACTTCGACACATTTTCGAACATACATTCTGAAATTGATGCTAAAAGCCAGGTCACAAGAAATTTATCTGTTCTTTTCCAGGCTATGTAAGCAGGATTAACTTTTTGTTTAGCAGAATTTTCAGTAGATGTAATTTCCCCAATTTCAGTACTTTTATCAGAAACAATGTCAATTAGAGGTGGTGGACAAGAAACTAACCCTGTCAGATGATCCTCCAACTCATGTGCTCCAACTGCTAGAACAAGATCTGTGATCGCTGAATGTAGTTGTCGCGATAGTTATCTCTTGTTAACTTCGGACTAACTACTTGCAAGCTTGAAGGAAAAGTCGTAGTGAATGAACTGAATTGACTGTGAGCTCCTTTCTCCATGCTACTGACAGAGTTCTCAATACCAGTAAATGTAGCCATTGACGCGAGTCTCAGGCTCTGATACCATGAGAAAAGTTCAAACTAAACCTAGAAATTTCTACAGGGAAAAATATGAGAAGGCGAGTATGAATTTCATTGATTGAATTGATTTATTTTACAACCACTTAGAAACTTATATACAAGACTTGAAACGCCACCGTTTTCACCTATTTTCAATACAGTACAACAACTTGTGAACTTAATACTCTGGTCCTATGATAAAAACATCTTTGGTTAACAGGAAATTGTCAATTTGTCATTCACTCGAAAGGGAAACAACAATGATGGCATCAAAGTTCAGTGATGCTTGAAAGGAGCTCGAATCACAAATGGCTGCTAATTGTGCATACATGACTCACCATTAGAAATTTTATAATAAAAATCTTTTTCATGAATCCAGCTATACCTCACTCTGAATTTTGCAGTGCTGCAATTCTCTTACGCACCTGGTGCTATTTAATTATCTTTTAAATAAATGTTTTGTTAACTTTATATCCCAATTTATCATCTTTTTGTATTGCTACAGTATGTTTCATAAGGAACTGAAACTATAGAAATATGAAATTCCATTGTAAAGCACAAAATAATCCGTAATTTTAGGCATATTAAATTGAAAATGCTTGTCAATACATAGGCCACAGTACATTGGTAGCATTTTTTTTTTTATTTTATTACGCAAAGTATTAATCCATAATCATCAGAGTTAAATCTTGAAACCGCCCCCAGATAAGTGCAATTTATACCCAAGTAATACTTTTGCCCTACTTAAAAGGAACTCTCTTTACATGTGTATATTTCCGACTAAGTGTAAATGTGATAGACCTTATATAATACTACAGTATATTTGATAAGAAATTGAGACTATAGAAAGATGAAAATCCATTGCGAAGCACGAGATAATCCGTAATTATATGCATATTAAGTTGAAAATACATGTGGACACATAGACTAAAGCATGCACCATTTAGTTTACACTGAAGGAAGACAGACGAAAAACTCTATCTGGAGTCAACAACTACTCAGGAATGATGCAGAGTTCGAACACTTGCAAGAGATCAACCAGATAGCACAACTACAAAGATAAATAGTGAAACAGAAAAGTGTAATTACATGGAAATTTACAAAGAAATGACAGCATCTAGGTAATTCAAAAACTTTTCACTTAAGATTTTTTTGCATAAAGCAGAAATAAAATTTGGAATTCGAGTTTTTGTAGTGCAACTAGAAGCTTGATGAAGCTTATCATGAGACTCATAATTGAAGTTATAGATACATGTAACTCTCAATTGATTCAATCGACAGGTTTATTAAATCCTTCACATTATGATGTGATTGTTTTGTAGTAAGATTTCCTTGATACTTAAATTAATTAACTACTTTAACTGAAGATCTTAGTAATTTATTTTATGAAATAATCTCTAATTAACAACAATTAATTGAATTTATAAAGAAACTGATCTCTTGCTAATTGTTAGTAACCAGTGCCAATTTCAAGCCAAAAAAGTCATAAACGTAGTAGAATAAAAAGGGATTTGAAAGTTTACCCATGCATGTTTTAAGTGCGCCTTCTGCTTTGATTTTCCACAACTTGGCTTGACCAATTCAGATTTCCTGAAATTTTGTCTGCTTTCTACTCTTTTCAGCAGCCTACTTTTGTCTGCTTCAGTATGCTTTTGTATTTCTCCTGTTAACAAACTATGAACATCTTATAATTTTGCAGAAGTATGTATAAAGTTCTCTGCACTCGTGCAAACAAAAACGCAAGAAAAGAATTCATGAACAATCATCAATCAGAAAGAATATGAAGTAAATTGCAAAGCGTACATCTGGTAGTAGTAAGTTCAGTGAAACAAAATTGAAAAAAGAGAGAAGAAATATAGATTAAGGAGTTGAAAATACTCACAACTTCAATTACTCAAAAGTACATTACTCTTTCGTATCATTAAAATAATGATAATGAACTAAAAAATGAGAGGTTTTAAAAACAAAGAATTAGAAGCAATACTACCGACTTTAGTCCTTAAATGTATTGATGAGATCAAGTATAATAAATATTGTTCAATTTGTAATTGAATTATCACATGTTAAGCTTCTAAAGAATAGAAGAGAAATAAGGGAGTGTTGAGTTGTAAGAGTTGAAGTGGGCTGTTGGGCTAGCAGAACCGGCCACTAGAAAAAAGTGTTGATGAAAGAGTTGAAACGGGCTGCTTTAAAGCTAACAGTATGGGCCACTAGCGTAACACCGGCCCGAGCTGCTTTCGCTCTTGCACAGGAATTTTTTGTCATATTTTTTCCGAAGAAAATAAAACTAACAAGCCAAAATCCGAAATGCATCATCTTAATTAAAAACGGATATATCTTTAGAATTCATTCCAAAACAAATAAGTAAAAATAAGAGATTTAATCATCAAAAAAGTGCTTAGAAATATTACTTTTTTTATTTTTTATTTTTGGCTACTGGTGCTACAACTCATGGTTTTCAAGTTTTGCATATTCAAATTAACAAGTGTTAATCATATTGGCCTTGTATAAGCTAAATATGTTGGATCAAAATTTGAAACTACTTGGTTAATAAAGTATATGTAAAGCACAAGATGATCCGTAGCCTATTAAATTTAATATACATTTCAATAAACATAAACATCACACCGATTTCAATGAAGAAACAATAAAGAAAAAGGACACAATAAACTAAGCATAAATCTCCAAAAGTACCGCACGCATTGTTTTTGGAGTCCATAGGTGCACAAGAACAATACATATATTGTTGAATCTGTCTTCAAATTCAGGATTTCTTCATACAACCATCCATCTGATATACATTACAGCAAAACAATCTAAAAATTAGTGATCCAGATCGATCAAAATAATCGTGGCAACAATGAAGCAGAGTAGTTTCCAGGTGAGAATTACAAATAAAGTACGGTGTTAGAGAGCTTAACATTGCTGCTAGATCTTTTCCTATTTGAAAGAGTGTATTGCAATTATAAGACATTTCCGGAATTTTCATTAATTTTCACAGTTACTAAAACTTCAGCTTCAACTTCTGAAATAATTGCAGGCAATAATGATGCAGGACTAAGGTAGGTCTAATGGTAACTTCCCATATACAAATAGGCTAAAAATTAATCTAGGCACAATAAAAGAAACTGAATCATAAAAATGAAATTGAATTATTTGTTGTGCCACATCAACAATGCTCTTGAGTACAACCTCTTTGTACAAAATGTTTAATTAAGATGATAAAACTAGACATATTTCATATTAATTAAAGGCTTTTAGAACTGACAGAAAGAAGATTTTACACACCTATCTCCATTATAGAGTGTAGAAGAGCTAATATGAAATTAGCTGCAGAAATTAGTAAATGGACAGACAATTTTATTATATTAATTATTTATGATAAATTCTATTAATTGTGATCTCTACATTTCAGTAAATAGAAACATCACACCAATTTCAACGAAGAAATAAGAAAGAAAAATCATAATACCATTTTAGTTTAATTTCAATTAACTTTAATCCAGATTTTTTAAATGATTAAAATAACTATGTGTGAGTGATATTATTTTTTTTAAATTAAAAAATTTATAAAAATAAAATAATATATATCACTAAAATTTTCAAGCAAATTAGAAATTAGACAAATTAAAAAGTAAAGCAATATATTATTAAAAAAATGACCATTGTTTCATCACATATTAATCACCAAGTTGGCCACAATGACCAAACTTTGGGAGGTGAGGTGGGAGTGAAGATTAGACTGGCAAAACGGGTTGGGATCCACGGGTCGATCCCATACCCGGGTAAATTATATAGGGTACGAGTCTTTATTATTAAACCCGTTTTTTAAGATCTGTATCCGACCCTACCCGTTTTATAAACGAGTAGACCGGGTACACCCGCAAATACCCGCTTTCAATTTAAAGAAAAAAACCCTAGCATTCTTTAACTATCTCTTTCGTAGCATGTGATGTGAGCAGACGCCTAAAACACCTTTTGTTTGGCTTCTCTTTCTCTCTCCAATTTAACTTCTCTTCTCTTTTTTCATTTCATAGTCCGCACCTTCCCTATCAAAATCATTCACAATCTCCATTCATTCCCCTTCCCTAACCCACTAATTTTTCTTCTCAAAGAGTTTTTCAACAACCCACTCTTCTTCTTTGCGACTAAGGGGCTACTGGTATAATAGATCTAATTGATGGCGTAAAAAAAACTTGAATTCACCTAGCCCTTCTCACTTCTGGTTCATCAAGATAGGTTGTAGAGCAACAAATTTCCATTTCTTCAAATTGTTTTCTCTTCGTGTTTCTTAAGATTTCGGATCTTTTAAGAATTTTTCTTTTTTGGGTTTGTTTTGTGTGGTTGACTTATGGGGAGAATGAAAAATATTGTGTAATTTTGGAAACAAGTTTTCTTTTCTTTTTGTTTTTCTAAGGATTTGAAGATTTTGAGGTTGTTCTTTTTTGGGTATTTGCTTTTGGGTTTGGGTTTGGTTTGAAGAATGGTGATAAAGATGATGAGGTGGCAGCCATGACCGCCTGTTGTGAGTTGTGACGAAGAAGTACGAGGTGAAATTGGTGGTACATAGGATGGAGGGGTGGGATCTGGCGCATGATATTGCAGAGAAGAAGGAAGGACAAAGAACAAAGATTAGCAGTTGAGATTCGTTGGAAGGGTCCTAAAGTCACCTTGAGTACTTTGAGAAGAAGGGTCAAGAGGAACTTCACTAGAAAAGCAGGCACCCGCAGGTCCACCCGTACCCGTATAGGGTACAGTATGGGCCTAAAGTATTGGACCCGTTTAAGACCCGTACCCGTAAGACCCGGACTATACCCGGCCCGCCCGCCTGTTTTGCTAGGTCTAGTGAAGATTACAAAGGTATTTGACAAAAACAACTCTTAAAGAAAAAAAAAAAGAAAAAAACATAAAATGGATTTCAAGCAATATTTGAAGTTTATAGTGATTTTGTGATAGGGATGTAATGATACATCCAATAATTAATTGCCCAGATGTATGCAAAATAATTTCAATTACTCAAAATACATAACACTTTTATATCTTTAAAATTAAATATGATAATAACTAAGATAAGAGATTTTAAAATCAAAGAAAATAGTAAAAAAAATTGTTAGGTGAATTTTTTATTAAATTTATAAATAAGATCAAAGTTAAGAAATACTGTTAGATTGAATTTTGTTTAAATTTGAATTAAAGTATCAAATCTTAAAGTTTCTTATATGTTGGAGGAGAAGAGAAATGAGCGAGTTGGAGACTTTTGAGTCGAAATGGGCTGAAGTGCTAGCGGACCCGGCCATAGAGTTGAAACGGGCTGATCTACTGGCGTTATAGCAATTCGTTGATACCTGCCCGAGCTACTGTTAGATGTTGAAGGCTGCTATCACTAGAATTCTTTTCATATATTTTTTTCTCCCAAAGAAATAGAACTAACAAACCAAAATCCGAGATTGTTAATCTAAATCCGAATTAATTTACATATATCTTTAAAATTCATGAGTTAAAAAAAAAAACAAAAAATGGATGTTACAAACAAAGAAGGGTGTGGAATACCAATTTTTTTTGTTTTTTTGTTTTTTTGCCTACTATTACTAGTTGCTGTAACTCATGTCATGGCTTTCTGGTATTGCATATTGAGATTAAAAAGTGTAAATCTTATTGGTCCTGTGTGAGCAAAATATGTTGGATAAAAATCTGAAATTGGACATGAAAAGGTTTATGTAGCATATTAAATCTCACACTAGTCAAAAAGGAAAATTTAACATTTAGGTAATGTGACAATCTTACCATCTCATCTAGATAATGTGATGAGACCATTCAATGAAATAATGACATATGTTGTCATATATATGCCAAATTTTCTTTTTCATCTAACTATTAGCATGATTGTTCAATTACTATTTTGTATAATTTAGCAATAATCACTACCATAATGAGTGATTAAGAAAACTAACTTTATAGATCATCATATTATTGGACGGTGCTACCATATCAACTAGGTGAGGTGACAAGATTGTCCTCCGCAAGTATTTCTCCTATTTTAAAATCCAAGGTGAACTTTTTTCAAACCTAAGACAGAGCATAATTATCTAGAAGGACCTCAAGCAGTATTTGAGTTCAAAGTGAACATTTTTCATACCTAAACAAAATAACAAAGCATAAATATCTAGACGAACTGTATTCACTGTTTTGGAGTCCACAACTACACAAGAACAACAAATATAGTGTCAAATCAATCCTCAAAGTAAGAATTTCTTCACTTACGCACCCATCTGATAGGCATTTCAGCAAAGCAAATCTGAGAATCAGTTATACAAATCAAAAAATTTGTTGAAACAATTAAACAGAGAGGTTTCCACATGAGAATTACAGATCAAGTACAAGTGTCAGAGAACATAATATTATTGCTAATCCTTTATCATATGAAAGAGCTTATTGCAATTTTAAGCTATCATGACACTTCTTTTCATAAAGAAAGTACAGTAATTATCAAATAGTTACTAAACTTCTGCTTCAATTTCTGAAGTAATTGCAGGCAATAATGATGCAGGACTAACGTAGGTATAATTGTAGACAAGACAATGATTAACATCTTTATCCAATGGAATCTTCAATCTTCTTCTGCTTCAATTGCATAAGTTGCATCTCAACCTTCATTGTTGCCACTTCAGTCTATGTATTTTTTGCCTCGTTTGAGCTATATGTAGCAACATAATCAACCAGACTGAACTCCAGCTTAGATAAAATGTGTTGAAGTCCCACATTGACTAGACACGCTCAAACCTATTGGGTTATAAGAATGGGTAATCCTCTTATTCAACAAGACCTTATTGGGTGAGGAGTCAGACCCATCTCAAATTTTATCATGGTATCTGAGCTAGATTCAGTTGAGCCGAGTGTTTGATCAGTAAGGTGAGGAATTAGAGCCAGCAACTACCTTCATCAACAGGCATAACCCCCAACATATGGGCTTGACCGTGAGCCAGAGTGTTGAAGTCTCACGTCAACTAAATATGCTCAAACATATTGGGCTATTAGGTGACGTAATCGCTCCATTTCAACAATGTAATTTCTAAAATCATCAAAACTGAATGTCAGGTAGTTCGATGTACAACAAATCTTCAAGCGTAATTACGACTTTTCATTAATCAAAACAAGTCAACCATCCATTTAGATGGAAAAAAGGTAATTGTATGTTGAATTTATGATATGAGTGACAAAGTGTCAATTTAGAAAGTTTTAAGGGATGTAATTGTTTTAAGCTATCTACTTTTTAGAAAAATAATAAAATATATAATGGTTTGAAAACATGAAAAGGTAACACTGCAGGGTGCAGCACCATTGGCGGGAGGAGATTATTTGATGCCTCATTTCGAGTCCCTTCCTCGTGTATGTTTTCAAAAAATTTGTTTCCGGCTAAATGAACTGCTAAATATCATTTCAACCCTTCTTATTTTCTACTTCTATTAATAGGGCTTCTAAAACATCTTCCCACTCCCTCTTAGTTTTAATATCTTTCAGTTTTACCCTTATAAAATTGACTTTTTAAATTAAATTACCAATTAACCAATCAATTTATCGTTTAAATTAATAAAAAAATTAAGTCTTATAATACCTATACTTTTAAATACATAATTTTTTTATTAGTACATAATTTCATAATTGTCAAGAAGGCAGTGTCAATGAAGCTTTTTCTAGTAGAGTGTTCAGTAATTCATCGATCATGTTTAATTCTGTAATTTGATAGCATTTTACTCTTTGGGATTTTGGTAAGAGAGGAAATCAGAGAAGAAAAGTAGAAAGCTATAAATGTCTCTCCATATTTAATTAAAAATAATGCCATAGCTCTACTGTAAATCATGATCAACAAAAGTCAATGGTGACAAAAGAGAATTTAAAAAGTAGTTACATTTAATGTCAACTCAACATATTTTATCACATATGAACGGCTCATAACGTGTGTCAAAAATTTAAGTGATACTATTAGTCCTTTCCAAGTACAAGTTGATACTTCCAAGTACAAGTTGATACCCCATTATTGAAAACTTGGGAACAAGTTTGATTGCTTCATTTTATAGTTACAATTTAGAAATCCATGTGATTGCTTCATCTTTACCGACAAGATTGACGAAGAAGAATCACTAGAGATATCATACAAAGCACACAGCTCTTGAGAAAGAATCAGTGGGAAGATTTGTTTTCAACGACCGTTATCTTTATTAACAGTCTTGATAACAGAACCAAAGTAAACAGTTTTCTTCTTTTTAACGGCAGCAGACTTCTAATTAACAGTAGACTTCTGTTTTAGTGGCTGAGTGTAGCTTGTATTACTCATGACAATCCGATGAACTGATTTGGAGTCTATATTGTCAAATCAGTCTTCAAATAAAGAATTTCTTCCCATTAGTGCAACGCTGATAGACATTTCAGCAAAGCAAATCTCAGAATCAGTTATACAGATAAAAAAATTTGTTGAACCTATGAAGCAAAGAGGTTTCCAGATGAGAATTACCTTTTTAAAATCCGCGCTTTGATTTGCCCGCGCTTGGGTAGTATTCTGTAACACATATGAAACAAAAGGCTTCAGAATGATTTTGTTTGCTGCCTTTTATACTTTACAGAGGCAAAAATCAAGTCATATTATATGGATACAACAGCAGGTTTTTAGGATATTTTGGTAAATTCCGTCCAGTTCTTTTGGATATAATTGTCATCCAACGAAAATATTGAAGAGCAATTTAGTTAAACAATTTAATTACAAAGCCTATTTTTGTCCTCTCAATAATAAACCTTGAAATGCAAATATATTATTTTAAAATTTTATCTTTCAACTTTTTGCATATCATCAAAACAAAATGTCAGTTAGATCGCTGTACAATAAATCTTCAAGGGTAATCACGACTTTTCATTAATCAAAATAGGTCAGCCATCCATTTAGACGAGAAAAAGATTAACAGTAGCGAGTGTATATGGAGTCTAAGCGAGTTGAGTGACAAAGTGTCAATTTCGAAAGTTTTGAGGGATGTCTTTGTCTTTTTAGAAAGATAATAAAATATATAATGGTTTGACAGCATGAAAAGGTATAGCACACCATCGGCGGGAGGAGATTAGTTGATGGCTTATTTCGAGTCACATCCTCGTGTATATTTTCAAATTTTTTTTTTCCAGCTAATTCACTGCTAAATATTATTTCAGCCCTTCTTATTTGCTACTTCTAATATAGGCCTTCTGAAACATCTTTCCACTCCCTCTTAGTTTTAATATCTTTCGATTTTACCCTTAAAAATTGACTTTTTAAATTAAATTACATCTTTCCACTCCCTCTTAGAACACTTAATACTTCTAAATACATAATTTTTTTATTAGTACATAATTTCATAATCAAATTTTTAATTAAATTATCGATATACCTTTCAATCTATCATTTAAATTAATAAAAGAAATTGAGTCTTACAATATTTAAATTTTCCATAAGTATATAATTCCTCGACAATTAAGTAAGTGTCAAGAGTAAGTTAAAAATGATAAAAATATTGTGTAAATTTCTTGGCATTCTTTAAAAAAAAAAAAAAAAGGTCAAGGAAAACCACAATTGTTAAGAGCTTAGGTTCAGTTATCTTTATTAACAGTCTTGATAACAGAACCAAAGTAAACAGTTTTCTTCTTTTTAACGGCAGAGACTTCTAATTAACAGAGACTTGTTTTAGTGGTGAGTGCACTTGTTTTACTCATGACAATCCGGATGAACCGCATGCACCGATTTGGAGTCTATATTGTCAAATCGGTCTCCAAATTTTCCTCCCCTTAGTGTAACGCTGATAGACATTTCAGCAGAGCAAATCTCGAATCGGTTATACGATAAAAAAATTTGTTGAACCTATGAAGCAAAGAGGTTTCCAGACGAGAATTACCTTTTCAAGACCTGTTTAAGAATCCGCTCTTTGATTTGCCCGCGCTTGGGTAGTATTCTGTAACACATAAGAAACAAAAGGCTTCAGAATGATTTTGTTTGCTGCCTTTTATGCTTTACAGAGGCAAAAATCAAGTCATATTATATGGATACAACAGCAGGTTTTTAGGATATTTTGGTAAATTCCGTCCAGTTCTTTTGGATATAATTGTCATCCAACGAAAATATTGAAGAGCAATTTAGTTAAACAATTTAATTACAAAGCCTATTTTTGTCCTCTCAATAATAAACCTTGAAAATGCAAATATATTATTTTAAAATTTTATCTTTCTACTTTTTGCATATCATCAAAACAAAATGCCAGTTAGATCGATGTACAATAAATCTTCAAGGGTAATTACGACTTTTCATTAATCAAAACAGTTCAGCCATCCATTTAGACGAGAAAAAGATTAACCGTGGCGAGTGTATATGGAGTCTAAGCGAGTTGAGTGACAAAGTGTCAATTTCGAAAGTTTTGAGGGATGTCTTTGTCTTTTAAAAAAATAAAATAAAATATATAATGGTTTGACAGCATGAAAAGGTATAGCACACCATCGGCGGGAGGAGATTAGTTGATGGCTTATTTCGCGTCCCATCCTCGTGTATATTTTCAATTTTTTTTTTTTTTTTTTTTTTCCAGCTAATTCACTGCTAAATATTATGTCAGCCCTTCTTATTTGCTACTTCTAATATAGGCCTTATGAAACATCTTTCCACTCCCTCTTAGTTTTAATATCTTTCGATTTTACCCTTAAAAATTGACTTTTTTAATTAAATTACATCTTTCCACTCCCTCTTAGAATACTTATACTTCTAAATACATAATTTTTTTATTAGTACATAATTTCATAATCAAATTTTTAATTAAATTATCGATATACCTTTCAATCTATCATTTAAATTAATAAAAGAAATTGAGTCTTACAATATTTAAATTTTCTATAAGTATATAATTCCTCGACAATTAAGTAAGTGTCAAGAGTAAGTTAAAAATGATAAAAATATTGTGTAAATTTCTTGGCATTCTTTAAAAAAAAAAAAAAAAAAGAAAGGTCAAGGAAAACCACACTGTGGGATTTTTGTAAGAGAGGATCTCAAAGAAGAAAAGTTGAAAGCTATAAATATCTCTCCCTCGCCCCTCTCCATATTTAATTAAAAATAATGTCATATCTACTCTAAATCATGATCAACAAAATTCAATAGTGATAAAAGAAAAGTTAAAAAAAATTAGATATATTTAATGCTAACTCAAACATATTTTGTCACCGATGAATGGTTCATAAGGAGTATAAAAAATTTAAGTCATAGTATTAGTCCTTTTGAGGCACAAGTTGATACCCCATTATTGAAAACTTGGGAACAAGTTTGAGTGGACAAAAGTTAGTAAACAGGGGTCTTTGTTAAAAATAAATGTTTTTCTGCCAGTAAATTTTCTAGATATATAGTTTTGGATTAAAGATTTTTGTGTTTGAAACAACCTATAAGAAACTACTAACATCAAATATTAAAGTATCGCTCCTTTATCCGACACTACAAATATATGATGTAATCCTACTTTTTGAGCAAATGATGAAAATTTTTAGATTTGACTTGCGTATTCCACTTTGGTCTTTCTAATGAGTAAATTTAAAATTGTTTGCAGGAAAATGAACTTAAGTACTACAACAAAATAAAATTAATAGATCTAGATCGGATTCGGAGGATACGTACCTTTTCTCAAACTTTGTTGCTTCATATGTATAACTTGCCTCATATGACTCCCTCCAATTAGCTTTTTATGAAATGTGGAAAATTATAGGAATAAGATTGTGCTACTAATCCTGCGACGGGTGTGCTGTCGATGCATAGAGGGATAAGAAACGTTTAAACTCGAATTCTCCCATTCCACTTATCCCACCACTCTTTATCTCCCAATATCGAAATTCTGCGTTATTCTCACTATGAAGGTCGAGTGGGAGTTTTGTTAGACGTGGGCAATTGATTACCCATATCCTCTCCAGGGAAGGGAACGCTGACACGGCATATGCTCTTTAGAAGTGGTAGATCACGAAAATTCAATTGCTTGATTTTTAAACATGTTGGGGGCTTGACGAAAAGCTGAAATCATTGGCAATTATTTCTACCAATAAGGGACAATTTTCAGCAAAAACAAATCTAAGCCGTGTAGCATATCCGAGGCATGCCAAATCTTTTATCAAACAATTAGTGATATAGAGATCATGAAGGTTGTTGAAACGGCGAGAACTTAGGGATGAAGAGGATGTGTTGGGCGAATGCAACTCCTCGCTCGCTTGCACAGAATACTAACCTTTTAACACAACTTTGTAACTTGGAGGATGATTTTAATTGAAATACAGCATTGGATTGTAAACAAGGTGACACTAATTTCTTCTATATCTTCCAAGCACTCCAACTCTTGTAACAATGTTGTATTCCAAAAGGAATGAAATTTCAGGTCGTAATTACCTCTCGTTGGTACTCTGAACACTTGGAGGGCGATGAAAGACTTGATATCACTCCTTCGAAATAGCTTTGAGTTTCGATGTGCCATCTAACAAGAGGGAACCTCAATTTTGTCAAAGTGCTAGCCACAATTGGCAACTCCTCTATATCCGTATCCGACAAATTAAGATACCGCAAATTTATCATTTCAAGCATGGCAGCAACCGAGTTAAGAAAATATTCTTGACAAGTCCAAAACTTTCATGGCATGCATAGATTGAAAGAATGGACTAGGAAATGTGTCAATCAAGTCCTGCCTAACCACAAAAGTTAGCAGACGCGGACAAAATGGTGTTTCACCTGAAAGGTTCAACACTGCTACCCCACGATGATATTCTTCTGCCTCCTTCCATGTAGCAATGCCATGTTTTTTAATGGATTCTTGATTTTCAAAAACAAAAATCTTGTTCTCCTCTACCAAGCTAACCACGAGCCATATCACGAAGCACATCGTGCATCTTAACATAATCATCGAATCTCCAACCATCTCCAACAGACATGCATGCTTCAAACTTCTAATAATAAACTCTCCCGCATCTCTTGTATCATTTAAACCATAACTATGCAAAATTCCCTCCGCAATCCAGAGGTCAATTAGTTCATCTTTTCTAATCATATGATCCTCTGGAAACAAGGAACAATAAAGAAAACAATTTTTGTGTTTATCATCCCTCAAGTTATCATAACTAAACCTCAAAACTTGAAACACACTACTTTCCATATCTGCAAACTCGACGGATGACTCGCAATGTGTTGATAGCATACCGCCATTCCTCTGGTGTTCTCCTATTGGACATGGCCCTCCCAATAGTGATCAAAGCAAGCGGCAAACCTTTGCACTCTTTAGCAATTTCGCAAAGCTCCGTAATCGATGATGCGAGTTCAAAACATCCTCCGTCACAAATTGTCGAAACAATTCAAAGGATTCTCCAAATGACAAACACTTCACTTCAATTTTTTGACAATGGCATCCATCTTTGTGGCACACATCCTCGAACGGGTTGTGAATACAATTTTTGACCCATTTTGATGGCATGAAAAGTCAGGGAACTCCCATGTCCAGAGATCTATTCGCTCCCACGATCGTCTAGCAAAAGCACAAACTTTTTTCCACTTAAGTTTCTGCAGATTGTAGCCCTACTATGCTCGTCTGTCTTTGTTTTCCATGTTTCATCTGGAATCTGTAATTTATGCCGTATAACTTCTTGAATTCCATCCAAGTTGACTTCTTTAGACACCGTGACCCAAATCATCAGATCAAAACCAAGTCTATTGTCGATGAATTTATTGTTAAGTTTCTTTAAAAGAGTGGTCTTGCCAACACCCCCTGTCCCGTATATGCCGATCATTCTCACTCTGTGGTCGTCAAGACATTTCAGCAAAACAAATCTGAGAATCAGTTATACAAATCAAAAAATTTGTTAAAGCAATGAAACAGAAAGGTTTTCACATGAGAATTATAGATCAACTACAAGTGTTAAAGCACGTAATATTACTGCTAATCCTCTATCATTTGAAAGATCGCTTATTGCAATTTTAAGCTATCATGTGAATAACACTTCTTTCAGAAAGAAAGTACAGTAATTGATCAAATAGTTACTAAACTTCTGCTTCAATTTCTGAAGTAATTGCAGGCAATAAAGATGCAGGACTAAGGTAGGTTTAATTGTAAACTAGATAATGATTAGCATCTTTATCCAATGGAATCTCCAATCTTCTTCTGCTTCACTTCCATAAGTTGCATCTCAGCCTTAATTTCTGCCACTTCAGTCTAAATATTTTTTTGCCTCGTTTGAGCTATATGTACGGTCACTCGTAAAGTTACGTATCGCTTCTGAAATAAACCGTCTAAGTTTCTCAGTTCTGCGAAAGATTGCTACGTCAATTGCCAGATTCATCAAAGCTGAATGTCAGGTAGTTCGATGTACAACAAATCTTCAAGTGTAATTACGAGTTTTCATTAATCAAAACAGGTCAGCCATCCATTTAAACGGAAAAAAAATAACTGTAAGTCGAATTTATGATATGAGTAACAATTTAGAAAGTTTCAAGGAATGTAATTGTCTTAAGCGATCCACTTTTTTAAAAACTAATAAAATATGTAATGATTTGACAACATGAAAAAGGTAACACTGCAGGCTGCAGCATCATTGGTGGGGGGAGGTTATTTGATGGTTCATTTCGAGTCCCTTCCTCGTGTATGTTTTCAAAAAATTTGTTTCCGGCTAAATACTGCTAAATATCATTTCAACCCTTTTTATTTTCTACTTCTACTATAGGCCGTCAAATCCTACTCCCTCTTAGTTTTAATATCTTTCAATTTTACCCTTATAAAATTGACTTTTTTCATTAAATTACCAATTAACCACTCAATTTATCGTTTAGATTAATAAAAAATTAAGTCTTATAATACCTATATTTTTAAATACATAATTTTTTTATTAGTACATAATTTCATAATTGTCAAGAGCCTAAGTGTCAATGAAGCTAGTTTTTCTAGTAGAGTGTTCAGAAATTCATCAGTAAAGTTTAATTCTGTAATTTGATAGCATTTTACTATTTGGGTAAGAGAGGAAATCAGAGAAGAAAAGTAGAAAGCTATAAATGTCTCTCCCCTCAGCCCCTCTCCATATTTAATTAAAAATAATGCCATAGCTCTACCCTAAATCACGATCAACAAAAGGTAGTTACATTTAATGTCAACTCAACAAATCTTATCACCAATGAACATTTCATAACGTGTGTAAAAAATTTTAGTGATAGTATTAGTCCTTTCCAAGTACAAGTTGATTCCCCAGTATTAAGTAAAATTTAAGCGGACAAAAGTTAGTAAACAGGGGTCTTTGTTAAAACTAAATGTTTTTCTGCCAGTAAATTTTCTAGATATATAGTTTTGGAGTAAAGATTTTTGTGTTTGAAACAATCTAGATAAGGAACTACTAATATCAACTATTGAAGTATCAGTCTCCTTTATCTGACATTACAAATATATGATGTAATCCTATTTTTTGAGCAACAATGAAAATTTTTAGATTTGACTTGCGTATTCCACTTTAGTCTTTCTAATGAGTAAATTTGAAATTGTTTGCATGAAAATGAACTTAAGTACTACAACAAAATAAAATTAATAGATCTAATGATTAGATTCGAAAGTACGAGGATATGTACCTTTCCTTAATCTTTGTTGCTTCATATGTATAACTTGGCTCATGTGGCCAATAAGCTCGTATGAAATGTGGAAAATTGTAGGAATAAGATTGTGCTGCTAATCCTGAGACGGGTGCTGTCTGATGCATAGAGGGATAAGAAACTTTTGAACTCGAATTCTCCCATTCCAGCTTATCCCACCACTCTTTATCTCCCAATATCGAAATTCTCCTGTTATTCTCGTTGAAAACGTCAAGTGGGAGTTTTGTTAGACTTGGGCATCTAACTACCCATATCCTCTCCAGGGAAGGGAAGTGCATGACACGACATATGCTCTTCAAAACTGGTAGATCACGAAAATTCAATTGCTTCAGATTTTTAAACATGTTAAGGTCGCCTGATGAAGAACCGAATTCATACGGAATTATTTCTTCCAATAAGGGACAATTTTCAGCAAAAAACAAATCTAAGCCGTGTAGCATATCCGAGGCATGCCAAATCTTTTTATCAAACAATTATTGATATAGAGATCATGAAGGTTGTCAAACGGCGAACTTAGGGACCGAAGAGGATGTGTTGGGCGAATGCAACTCCTCCCGCCTGCTCAGGGATTACTAACCTTTTAACACAACTTTGTAACTTGGAGGATGATTTTAATTGAAATACAAAGATCGATTGTAAACAAGGTGACACTAATTTCTTCTATATCTTCCAAGCACTCCAACTCTTGTAACAATGTTGTATTCCAAAAGGAATGAAAATACAGTCGGCCAGTGTAAGTTGGTACTCTGCTGAACACTTGGAGCGATGAAAGACTTGATATCACTCCTGAAATATCTTTGAGTTTCGATGTGCCATCTAACAGTAAAAAAATCAATTTTGTCAAACTGTTAATTTCAATTGGCAACCCTTCTATATCCGTCTCCGACAAATTAAGATACTGCAAATTTATCATTTCAAGCATGGCAGGCAACCGAGTTAAGAACTGATTTTCTGACAAGTCCAAAACTTTCATGGCATGCATAGATTGAAAGAATGGACTAGGAAATGTGTCAACTGAAGTCTGTCTAACCACAAAAGTTAGCAGACGCTGGACAAAATGGTGTTTCACCGAAAAGTTTAACACTTCTACCCCACAGTGATATTCTTACTGCCTCCTTCCATGTAGCAATGCCATGTTTTTTAATGGATTCTTGATTTTCAAAAACAAAAATCTTGTTCTCCTCTACCGAAGCTAACCACAGAGCCATATCACGAAGCACATCGTGCATCTTAACATAATCATCAGCTCCAACCATCTCCAACAGACATGCATGTTTCAAACTTCTAATAATAAACTCTCCTGCATCTCTTGCATCATTTAAACCATAATTATGCAAAATTCCCTCCGAAGTCCAGAGGTCAATTAGTTCATCTTTTCTAATCGCACAATCCTCTGGAATCAAGGAACAGTAAAGAAAACAATTTTTGTGTTCCTCATCCCTGAAGCTCTCATAACTAAACCTCAAAACTCCGAAGACATGACTTTCCATATCTGCAAATTTAGATGGTTGACTCCGCAGTTTGTTGATTGCATGCCGCCATTCCTCTGGTGTTCTCCTATTGGACATGGCCCTCCCAATAGTGATCAAAGCAAGCGGCAAACCTTTGCACTCTTCAGCAACAGTCACAGAAAACTCTCTAATTTGATGATGCGAGTTCAAAACATCCTCCGTCACACATTGTCGAAACAATTCAAAGGATTTTTCAAATGACAAACACTTTACTTCGAATTTCTTGACAGCAGCGTCCATGCTATGGCACACATCCTCTGAACGGGTTGTGAATACTATTTTTGATCCATTTTGATGGTAGGAAAGATCAGGAACTCCCATGTTTCGCAGGTCTATTCTCTCCCACAGATCGTCTAGCAATAGCACAAACCTTTTTCCACTTAAGCTTCTGCAGATTTCGGTAGCTCTACTATGCTCGTCTGTCTTTTTTTCCCATGTTACATCTGGAATCAGTAATTATGCCGTATAACTTCTTGAATTCCAACCAAGTTCACTTCTTTAGACACCGTAACCCAAATCACCACATCAAAACCATGTCTTTTGTCGATGAATTTATTGTTGAGTTTCTTTAAAAGAGTGGTCTTGCCAACACCGCCTAGCCCATACATGCCAATGATTCTCACTTGATGGCCGTCAAGACATCTCCAAACTTCATTCAATATTGAGTCCATGCCCACAGTCTTGTCCACAGGTATCTCATCCACGGAGCCGTCGGTAGTTTTTCAGAAATATCATCCGAAGATTTGAATTCCTTCCCTTTGTTTATTAAATCCTTCACGACTTCAATCCCCTTAATTACTTCTTTACCAAGCTTGTAGCTAGAGTAACAGTTCCTGGGACAAAGCAACTTCCCAAACATTTCTTTTGGATCTCTCGCTCTCCCTTCTGCAGCATGTTATCCACTTCCTCTAATTTGAGTTGCACCCTTTCCAGCCAGCCATCAACTTGGTTTGTACGCTTACGATATTGCTGCTCTGCAAGATCGACCTTGGTCCTGACATCTTTGCTGATGCTCTCGAGTTCATCCCTTGTCTGTCTTAATGAAGTCAAGTTCTCTTGGAGATGACGGATGATAGCAATGCGATTGGAAGTGCAATTCCACAATTTAGGGAGAATTTCGATGATGGGACCAACGAAATCCATGATCACCAAAACAAAAAGTTCAGAGTTTGTGAAACCTCTTCGTTTTCTAATTAGGCTTTCCCGTTGAACACAGAGGTCTGAACTTTCAAAACAGTAGCTAGATGAAGTCACTCGGGGCCACTTAACGCATCTATCTCAGCCTTGATCACTATCATTTCCCCGCAAACAACATCAAATTGGCCCCCATCACCGAAGTTTTTGGAGATTTGAGGAAGGTAGAAGAGGCGTGGGACAAAGAGGAGACTTGTGCGTGAGGATTAGAGAAGGATTTGATTGGGAATAAAGGTGTGGAAGATGATTGAAGTTTCTTTTTATTCTTTTACTTTAGTATTTTTTTATAACTTTTGACAGAAAATCAAACGACTCAATTGAGCTTTATTAGTGTAACTTTTGACTGAAAATCAAATGACTGAATTGTGGTTTAGAAGTTTGTTTCTCAATGTCCGTTATTTTATGGAGGTGTTTCCAAATATTTGGAACTGTTAGATGTTATTGAGGAATGGTGTCATAAAGTATGAGAGCGAGGCAAGCAAATTGTGCAGTATTTATTATTGAAAGTATTACTGGGTGGATGCATGAATATTTATCACATGGCCTTGTGATTAGCTTGTGCACATGAGAACATATTGATCCAGAATCTAAACTATAGCATAACATCTGTCGGCAAAACATGGAGCTACATTATGATTGGAATTTAATGACCAAGGTACCTGTCGTAAAATTCACTTAGATAACTATCAGTTCAGTGACAAGAACTGCTCTTAGTATTTCAGTAAATTATTGGTCTTAATTATTATTTGAGTGCGAATTAAGGAAACAAGTTTATAGTAGAATTACTATTTGAGTGGGAATCAAGTTTCTTGTTTTTAGTAGAAGAAATAATTGTTTTTTGAGTGAGAATCAATTTTCTTGTTTGAATGGGAATCCTTTTCTCATCGAGCAGAGCTTTTAGGCTTTAGACTTCGAATAATTCTTTGCTTCTATCCAAACTCACCAACTTAACAAGTTAGGTTTCTTCTAATATGTGATTGGAGTTTTTATTTTAATAAAAAACAATCTATTAATTAGCATCACCACATGAACAGAGTAATAGTTGTAGAAGACTTTACGACACGTGTTCAGTCAAGTATCAACTTCTCCTTAAACAAAAAGTCGAAAATTATTCTATATTATTGGGTTTTTTGGGTTATTGTTTGGATTTGGGTAAAGAGCCTTGATTGATCCATAACCCATTACTCAAGTATTTTACCTCGAATTCTATCTCGAGTTCGTTGAGGCCCGTTTGACTGATTTTCTTCTTGTTTAAGAAAAATAGACTTATTTGTTTGAATCTCATGGGTTTTTCATTTTTTGATCCTTTGGCCCGTTTGAATGATTGACCCACCCTTGGGTAAGTGGTGGAATGAGTATTGGGATATGTGGTTAAAGCACATAGTCTTAGCTTTGAATCATCCTGACTCCAAAGGTTTAAGTGACATAATCAGTGGCATATTAAGTTTAAAATGCATAAGAATCCAATGGAAGAAGGCAAGCCACTGCATACACCATTTGGAGTTTATTTCACAACCAATACACAGGAGAAAATGAGCTGCCACACCACAAACACCATCGAAGTCCACAGCTACACAAGAACAATAAGGAGTACAAACTTGCAATTGATACTATTATTGATCTAATCTTCACGTAACCCTGATAGCTAGTACAATCAATTATTCAGGGAATATGTGTAAATGAAATAGAAGAAAGAATAATGTTAATTTCCATATAAGAGTTACAAAGTAATTACAGAGGCATTCAGGTAACTCCAAAGCTTTTGGATCAGAATTTACTCCGTACAGAAAATGTAAACCTGAAAATATATACTTAGCAATTGATAGATGGCTCATCTGAAAACCTGAAAACATTGTTGGATAACAGTTAAAGGAAAGGTGCTGTGGCATCTGGATAACACTGATAGTAAGATGCTGATGTTAATTCTGTTTGTATCAAAGATCAAGAAAAAGTAAAAGCTTCCAGATGTGTATAAGGAATAAAAAGTGATGAAATTTTGAACTCAAAACGCTTCTTAATGTCTACATATGCTCCCACTCCAGCTTATTATTCCACCAGGCTTGATGTCCAAATATTGACAGAAAATTTAAAAATCCAGAACATAAATTACAGTCAATATTTGGAGTAAAAAGGGAACATATTATTAGCTTGAATTAAGAATTCAGAACATACAAATTAAAGATTTGATCAAATGATATTATCATGATTATAGTATATATCAATATACGCCCCAACTATTGTGATAACAACTTCAACAATATCTGATACGACTAAGAAATCTACTACTTTTGTGATTATGACAAACATATCAAGCTTGGATCTCATTTTATCCCAATTAGTAAGTAACGAATTCAATTCTGCGAAAGTAAGTAGCGGCTAAAGATCCTGGGCAGCCACAACATCCCCAATATATATTTTTATTTTGCTTAAAAGTTTTGGATTTACAGTTCTTCAACATTACGAAATTACTAATGTCAGGTTGAGTGTCTAGGCTCCTTCATCTAATGTATTCCTACTCTTTAAGAACTGATGAAAAACTTCATATTTTACTTACGTGTTCCACTTACTTTGGTCCTTCTTATTAGTAAATTTGAAACTTTTTTCAGGAATATCAAACTTAAGTAATACGGCTAATCCTGAGACGGGTGCTGTCTGATGCATAGAGGGATAAGAAACTTTTGAACTCGAATTCTCCCATTCCAGCTTATCCCACCACTCTTGATGTCCAAATATCGAAATTCTACTATTATTCTCACTGAGAAGGTCGAGTGGGAGTTGTGTTAGACTTTGGCATCCAACTACCCATATCCTCTCCAAGGAAGGGAAGTGCATGACACGGCATATGCTCTTTAGAAGTGGTAGATCTTTAAAATTCAATTGCTTCAGATTTTTAAACATGTTAAGGTCGCCTGATGAAGAACTGAATTCATACGGAATTATTTCTTCCAATAAGGGACAATTTTCAGCAAAAACAAATCTAAGCCGTGTAGCATATCCGAGGCATGCCAAATCTTTTATCAAACAATTATTGATATAGAGATCATGAAGGTTGTCGAAACGGCCAGAACTTAGGACTGAAGAGGATGTGTTGGGCGAATGCAACTCCTCGCCACCGCACAGGGATTACTAACCTTTTAACACAACTTTGTAACTTGGAGGATGATTTTAATTGAAATACAGCATCGACTGTAAACAAGGTGACACTAATTTCTTCTATATCTTCCAAGCACTCCAACTCTTGTAACAATGTTGTATTCCAAAAGGAATGAAAATACAGCCGGCCAGTGTAAGTTGGTACTCTGCTGAACACTTGGAGCGATGAAAGACTTGATATCACTCCTGAAATATCTTTGAGTTTCGATGTGCCATCTAACAGTAAAAAAATCAATTTTGTCAAACTGTTAATTTCAATTGGCAACCCTTCTATATCCGTCTCCGACAAATTAAGACACTGCAAATTTATCATTTCAAGCATGGCAGGCAACGTAGTTAAGTACCCATTCTTTGACAAGTCTAAAACTTTCATGGCATGCATAGATTGAAAGAATGGACTGGGAAATGTTTCAACTGAAGTCTGTCTAACCACAAAAGTTAGCAGACGCGGACAAAATGGTGTTTCACTGAAAAGGTTAACACTCCTAGAGCTTATTGCAATTTTAAGCTATCATGTGAATAAAACTTCCTTTCAGAAAGAAAGTATAGTAATTATCAAATAGTTACTAAACTTCTGCTTCAATTTCTGAAGTAATTGCAGGCAATAATGATGCAGGACTAAGGTAGGTTTAATTGTAAACAAGATAATGATTAGCATCTTTATCAATCCACCAATGGAATTTTCAATCTTCTTCTGCTTCACTTGCATAAGTTGCATCTCAGCCTTAATTTTTGCCACTCCAGTCTACATATTTTTTGCCTCGTTTGAGCCATATGTAGCAATGTAATTAGGGGTAGGCGGTTTTGGGTACTCGCCTTTTTTTGAGAGAATTGGAATCGGAACTGGAACCAAAACTGGTTGGTTCCTTTGATTTGGAATCGGAATTAAAACCGACGGTTCTATTCTTAAAAACTTGGAATCAGAACCTGTTACATTCTGGTTCCGGGTACCCTAGAAAATATCAATTATCCCCCTGTTTTTTTTAAATGATAAATAAACCCTTATAAAATTACATGACACTCATAACAGTTTTTTGAAATGACAAATACACCCTACAAACTTTACGAAAATTACAACTATTCCAATATCCATTTCAAACTCTCAAAATTAAAATTATATAACACTTTAAAACTTTAAATAATACAAGTACAACAATATAATAACATATCAACTATGAAGTTTCGTCCTCCCAAAATTAAAATTACATAACACATTAAATAACACAGTAACATTACATAATAAGTTAATAACATATCAATTTTTATCCTCCCAAAATTAAAATTATACAATATCTTAAATAACACAAGTACAATAAGAAGATAGCATCTCAAGTTTCATCCCTAAAATTTGCAGTGGTAATAGTTTCTTCATCAATTGCTTTAAGTACTACAAAAAAGAAAAGAAAACACAACCCAAGACAAAGCATAATTATCCAGAAGGATTAAGCAGTATTTGAGTTCGAGCTGAACATTTTTCATACCTAAGACAAAACAACAAAGCATAACAAGAAAGTACAATAATTATCAAATAGTTACGAAAAGTTGTGCTTCAATTTCTGAAGTAATTGCAGGCAATAATGATGCAGGACTAAGGTTGGTTTAATTGTAAACAAGACAATTATTAGCATCTTTATCCAATGGAATCTTCAAACTTCTTCTGCTTCACTTGCATAAGTTGCATCTCAGCCTTCATTTCTGCCACTTCAGTCTACATATTTTTTGCCTTGTTTAAGCTATATGTAGCAATATAATCAACTATACTCCGATATAAATTGAAGTGCCGCATTTTGGACGTGTAGCGCTACTTCTATCTTTACCTTAATGGTCCTTGTTTTTTTCTCTAATTCTAGAATCATCAAAACTGAATGTCAGGTAGTTCGATGTACAACAAATCTTCAAGCGTAATTACGACTTTTCATTAATCAAAACAGGCCAGCCATCCATTTAGACAGAAAAAGAGTAAGTGCATGTTGAATTTATGATATGAGTGACAAAGTGTCAATTTAGAAAGTTTTAAGGGATGTAATTGTCTTAAGCTATCTACTTTTAAAAAAATAAAATAAAATATGTAATAGTTTGACAACAGGAAAAGGTAACACTGCAGGCTGCAGCACCATTGGCAGGGGAAGAGTATTTGATGGCTCATTTTGAGTCCCTTCCTCGTGTATGTTTTCAAAAAATTTGTTTCCAGCCAAATGAACTGCTAAATATCATTTCAACCCTTCATATTTTCTACTTCAAGTATAGGACTTCTATAACGTCTTCCCACTCCCTCTTAGTTTTAATATCATTCAATTTTACCCTTATAAAATTGACTTTTTTTCATTAAATTACCAATTAACCACTCAATTTATCATTTAAATTAATAAAAAATTAAGTCTTATAATACCTATATTTTTAAATACATAATTTTTTATTAGTACATAATTTCATAATTGTCAAGAGCCTAAGTGTCAATGAAGCTAGTTTTTCTAGTAGAGTGTTAAGAAAATTCATCAATAATGTTTAATTTGATAGCATTTTACTCTTTGGGATTTTGGTAAGAGAGGAAATCAAAGAAGAAAAAAGTAGAAAGCTATATATGTCTCTCCCTTCACCCCCTCTGCATATTTAATTAAAAATAATGCCATAGCTCTACTCTAAATCATGATCAACAAAAGTCAATGGTGACAAAAGAGAATTTAAAAAGTAGTTACATTTAATGTCAACTCAACATATTTTATCACCTATCAACGGCTCATAACGTATTCCACTTTGGTCTTTCTAATAAGTAAATTTGAAATTGTTTGCAGGAAAATGAACTTAAGTACTACAACAAAATAAAATTAATAGATCTAGATTGGATTCGAAAGTATGGAGGATACGTACCGTCCACTAACTTTGTTGCTTCGTATGTATAACTTGGCATATCTGACAACATCAAATCAACATCTGGGAAATGTGAAAAATTGTAGGACCAAGATTGCGCTGCTAATCCTGAGACGGGTGCTGTCTGATGCATAGAGGGGTAAGAAACTTTTGAACTCGAATTCTCCCATTCCAGCTTATCCCACCACTCTTGATGTCCAAATATCGAAATTCTACTGTTATTCTCCCTGAGAAGGTCGAGTGGGAGTTGTGTTAGACTTTGGCATCCAAATACCCATATCCTCTCCAAGGAAGGGAAGTGCATGACACGGCATATGCTCTTTAGAAGTGGTAGATCAAGAAAATTCAATTGCTTCAGATTTTTAAACATGTTAAGGTCGCCTGATGAAGAACTGAATTCATACGGAATTATTTCTTCCAATAAGGGACAATTTTTAGCAAAAACAAATCTAAGCCGTGTAGCATATCTGAGGCATGCCAAATCTTTTATCAAACAATTATTGATATAGAGATCATGAAGGTTGTCGAAACGGCCGAACTTAGGGATGAAGAGGATGTGTTGGGCGAATGCAACTCCTCGCCACATGCGGGATTACTAACCTTTTAACACAACTTTGTAACTTGGAGGATGATTTTAATTGAAATACAGCATCGACTGTAAACAAGGTGACACTAATTTCTTCTATATCTTCCAAGCACTCCAACTCTTGTAACAATGTTGTATTCCAAAAGGAATGAAAATACAGCCGGCCAGTGTAAGTTGGTACTCGGCTGAACACTTGGAGCGATGAAAGACTTGATATCACTCCTGAAATAGCTTTGAGTTTCGATGTGCCATCTAACAGTAAAAAAATCAATTTTGTCAAACTTTTAATTTCAATTGGCAACTCTTCTATATCCGTCTCCGACAAATTAAGATACTGCAAATTTATCATTTCAAGCATGGCAGGTAACGTAGTTAAGTAACCCATTCTTTGACAAGTCTAAAACTTTCATGGCATGCATTGATTGAAAGAATGGACTGGGAAATGTTTCAACTGAAGTCTGTCTAACCACAAAAGTTAGCAGACGCGGACAAAATGGTGTTTCACTGAAAAGTTTAACACTTCTACCCCACAGTGATATTCTTACTGCCTCCTTCCATGTAGCAATGCCATGTTTTTTAATGGATTCTTGATTTTCAAAAAAAAAAATCTTGTTCTCCTTTACCCAAGCTAACCACATAGCCATATCGCGAAGCACATCGTGCATCTTAACAAAATCATCAGAATCTCCAACCTTTTCCAACAGACATGCATGTTTCAAACTTCTAATAATAAACTCTCCTGCATCTCTTGTATCATTTAAACCATAATTATGTAAAATTCCCTCCACAATCCAGAGGTCAATTAGTTCATCTTTTCTAATCATATGATCCTCTGGAAACAAGGAACAATAAAGATAACATTTTTTGTGTTTATCATCCCTCAAGCTATCATAACTAAACCTCAAAACTTGAAACACACTACTTTCCATATCTGCAAACTCAGACGGATGACTCTGCAATGTGTTGATAGCATACCGCCATTCCTCTGGTGTTCTCCTATTGGACATGGCCCTCCCAATAGTGATCAAAGCAAGCGGCAAACCTTTGCACTCTTTAGCAACAGTTTCAGCAAACTCTCTAGTTTGATGATGCGAGTTCAAAACATTCCTCCGTCACACATTGTCGAAACAATTCAAAGGATTCATCAAATGACAAACACTTCACTTCGAATTTCTTGACAGCAGCGTCCATGCTATGGCACACATCCTCTGAACGGGTTGTGAATACTATTTTCGATCCATTTTGATGGTAGGAAAGATCAGGAACTCCCATGTTTCGCAGGTCTATTCTCTCCCACAGATCGTCTAGCAATAGCACAAACCTTTTTCCACTTAAGCTTCTGCAGATTTCGGTAGCTCTACTATGCTCGTCTGTCTTTTTTTCCCATGTTTCATCTGGAATCTGTAATTTATGCCGTATAACTTCTTGAATTCCAACCAAGTTCACTTCTTTAGACACCGTAACCCAAATCACCACATCAAAACCATGTCTTTTGTCGATGAATTTATTGTTGAGTTTCTTTAAAAGGGTGGTCTTGCCAACACCGCCTAGCCCATACATGCCAATGATTCTCACTTGATGGCCGTCAAGACATCTCCAAACTTCATTCAATATTGAGTCCATGCCCACAGTCTTGTCCACAGGTATCTCATCCACTGGAGGCGGCGGTATTTTTCAGAAATATCATCCGAAGATTTGAATTCCTTCCCTTTGTTTATTAAACCAGTCACAGCGTCAGTCCTCTTAATTACTTCTTTACCAAGCTTGCAGCTAGAGTAACAATTCCTGGGACACCAACCTCCCAAACATTTCTTTTGGATCTCCTGCTCTCCTTTCTGCAAAATATTCTGCACTTCCTGTAATTCGAGTTGTACCCTTTCCAGCCAGCCTTCAACTTGGTTGGTACGCTTACGATATTGTTTGCTCGCATGCTCGACCACGCTCCCCGACATCTTTCTTGATGTCCTCGAGTTCATCCCTTGTCTGTCTTAATGAAGTCAAGTTCTCTTGGAGATGACGGATGATATCAATGCGACTGGAAGTGCAATTACACAGTGTTGGGAGAATGTCCACGATTGGACCCAAGAAATCCATGAGCACCAAAACAAAGAGTTTAGAACAATTAGTGAAACCCAATAGATGTTAAGCAACCGCAAACAACATCAAATTGGCCAAAATGACCAAACTGTGGGAGTTTTGAGGTAGAAGAGGCGTGGGAAAAAGAAGAGACTTGTGTTTGGAGATTATACAAGGATTTGAGCTATAAAAATAGTTTGTTCTGGTTCATACACTCTTCTCCTAGAGCGCCAATCGGGCACCCAGTCGGGCAGAGAGCTTTAGAGTTTAGAATTTGAGCCATGTAATTTGTCTTCATTCTTTATTTCTACCCAAACTACGACTTAACGATTTTTCTAATGTGAGATCGACGACCTATGGGCTATGGCCTTCTGCAACGTCGGTAGTGTTTAAATGGTGTTGAAAATTGCAACTGGATGTGGGTATTTAATGCCTCTATAGAGATTACTGATTAGAGAACTCCATTAATTTTATTTCTAATACATATGCTTAAGTAAGTCACACAGACAAGTGATGAAGAAAATCCTTTTCACAAACTCAATCAATTAGGTGTCCAAAAGTAGAATAATAGAATTAATTAATCTGACTTTAAGCCGATGCATATATAACAAAAGTTAATGGACAATAGGGCCCATGTCACATAATTACACAATTTATTTATAGCAATTAGTTGTTAGTGGTATTCCATTCACATCAACTTTGTTTACTCCTTTACCCTATTAATTAATTAATTAATCCCACCATATGTGCCATGTCACACATCGTTTTGCTTTTATATGCTTAATTTCAAAGAAACCAAAGGTGGGCATGTATAAGGTTAGGTGAAAAAAAGTATTCATTGGCTTAATCAATTGGGGGGAAAAAGATATTAAGAAAAAAATAAAAAAGAAAGACAAGGGATCCACAACATGGTATTAATTTTGATAATTACTGAAAAATTTTAGTATTATCTTTGTTGACATTAATCAATACATTATAATTAATAAATTAATTTGATTTATGCATACCATAAGTTTTTTTGTTAGCTTTAAAACTAGAATAATACAAGATTTATGTGTAAAATAAATCAACACAAATTGAGTTTAAATACAAAATTTATATTTGTAGAATTATTCTTAAAACTAAAATTAGTCCTATTTATTGAACACGAATGAACTTTAGCCAAATTAATTAGTTATGTGCCTCTAGATATAACTAAATTAAGCAATTGGACTATCTTGTTGGCCATTAAAATTAAGTTGTAATTGGCAAGTTGTGATGATTTTTTTTTTATTTTTTTTATTTTTACACCTTTCATTAAATTATTTTTGGATTTTTGTGAAACGAGATGAAAACGATTTGTAAGATATTAATTATAAAATAACGTTTCTTTTATTATTATTATAAATTGTATTATTAAAAGAATTTTAAAGGATGAAATCGATACGTTTAGGTATAAAATTTAAAAATTATTCCACATAAATTCATTTATAAAACCTACTTATTTTGATATTAATGACAGTGGGTGAGTTTATCTTTTTATTAAGTTTTACTAATTTATATTATAAAACAATTATACACATTTGATGGATGTTTTTCATTTCTCTCTCCTCTCTCTTTCCGCTTACTTATCTGATATCTCTTTAAATTTAAACAAAAATTAGTTTTTTTTTGTCCACTTAACAACGTTACAAAAAATTTAGTAATACATTTTTCTAAGCCTTATAATAAGATATTTTATGGAAATAAGAATATCAATATACTATTATAGTATAAGTTACCAAATTAAAAACTCTTGATTTTGATATCACAATAGAGCATTAAAACCCTTATTTGTTTAACTTTTTCAACTCTATTCTATTCTACTATCTTATCCTAAAAAATGAAAAATGTGTTTGTTTTAATATTGTTCAAAATCCAATCATATTCTATTCAACTAAAAACATTTAATAATTACATTTCTCAATAAAAATTTATAAATTAATAAAAACAACCTCACCCACTCAAGTAATGTCGCTCACCAACAACCACCACCGGTGCCAGAACGACACACGATCGATCAGATTTGGCTGATCATGCGCCAATCTGTCTGTGCCAGATCTATGGCCAAAGATCTGGCTAGATTTGGCCGTTGACGACAACCATATCTTGGCTATCAACTATGGCCAAGATATAGTCATCGTCAATGGCCAGATCTTAGGTTATAGATCTGGCCGTTTCTGGCCAGATCAATGCACGATCTATTAGATCCAGTTGAGTCATGCGCCATTACGCGATTTACGATCCATGCATTTGTGGTGGCCCATTGTCATGGATTTAGCTAAATTAACAAATGTAGACGGTTAAAAAATAATCTACATATTTTCATAAAATGTTTTAAAAAATGTACCAAACACATTCTCAGAATCCTATCATATTTGATTAAATCCTACCATGTCCTATTCAAAATAGGATATTATTCTCAAACGTATACCAAACGGAGCCTTTCTTAATTTTAAAATTAGAAATGAAGATCAATTACCAAATTAAAAACTCTTAGACTTTGATATCACAATACAGTATATTGGAAACAAGTATAAGAAGCAGGGTTGTTTCTACAAAGATTAGAAGTTAAGTAGGGTTGTTTTTGTAAAGAAATAAAATTGTCACCACACAGTGCGTTTTGTAAGCTTTTGTATTAGACTATATACAGTCTTCTGTAACTAATATTGAGTTAACAAATGTTTTAATAATAGAACAAGAAACAGAGTCTTTCTTCTTTCTCTCTCGATTCATTCATTTCTGTTATACCTTAATAACAAGAACTGATCTATCACACAACACAATCAAATCAAGAAACACAAGAATACCACAAAGATCAAACACACAGAACAAGCCACGATTTACCGTGGTTCACTTATCCTTTTATGGATAAGCTACATCCACGTTGAGCTCAAGAAAGGTATGAGCTCGCTGCACTTCGATTACCAGAAACCAGTCAAGATTACACAGATTCAACACTCACCAGATCTACCCGTTTTACAACAGCACTCAGCCTTACAAGATACCTATGAATATCCCAAACCGAGAGAACAACACTCTCACTGAATGATTAAAGCCCCTAATCACTCGTCTGATACTCACAATCTGGAATTGAATCTCAACCCTAACACAGAGAAAATAACCGACTCAATATAACCCTAGCCTCTTTCGTTTTCTCTCTCTGAAGACTGAATGAATCATGCGCTTATATATGGTTTGACTTTGTGAGTGATCCTGGCCGTTCAATCTGAAACGAATCCTGTGGTCTGCATTTGCCCAAATTAATACGTCTAAAACGATGCCGTATTAGTGTTACTTAAGCAGCTTGTTTTCGGGCTTCCATATTTAACAATCTCCACCTTGGAAGCACTGGAAACAGACTCTTTGTGCAGCTTGCCCTTTCCCATTCTGTCATAGCTCTTTATCACTCCTGATTACTTGATATGCAACAAGTTCATGCAGTGCTTGAACTTGGCTGGAGTGATAATTTTGGTGCCCATATCTCTTTGGGTTCTCTTACGTGGGTACCTTCTTGATTCAATGATTCCATTTGCAACTTGGTTCCTCACAAAATGGTAACGTACATCCACGTGTTTTGTTCTTTCGTGATACACTGGATTCTTGCTTAGATGGATTGCACTCTGGCTGTCTGAGTACACTGTAACCTTTCCATCAATTAGTTTTACTTCTGTCAGAATTCCTTTCAACCATAATGCTTCTTTAACAGCATCAGTGACTGCAATGTACTCGATTCGTTGAAACGATCTTCTAATTAGGTTGCAATGTGATTTCCGCTTATACAATTTCCACCCAATGTGAAGTAGTATGCGGTTGTGGATTTTACGGAATCCTTATCACTGCAAAATCAGCATCTACAAAACCAACAGATCAAGTGCGGTATCTCTTTTACGGTATTCAAGGACCTACACTATCTTGTTAATATACTTTAACATCCATTTTAGAGCGGTCCAATGTTCCATTCGGATTGGACATATACCTACTTAACATAGAAATAGAAAAGGCTAGTCGGCCTAGTGCTAATCATGGCATACATCAATGACCCCACCACATTTGCATAAGGAACAGACTCCATTTTCAATAGTTCTAACTCAGTTTTGGGGCATTGAGACTTGCTAAGGATAAAGCCCGGAGTGGCAGGTAGGGGCATTGAGACCGGTTTGGCACCGCCATGCCAAACTTTGTGACTAGTTTAAGCAAGTAAGGCTATTGCTTTGCGATCGAGTTCACATTTCTTTCTATCCTGTTTATCTCCATGCCCAAAATTTTCTTAGCATTGCCTAGGTTTTCATCTTTGAACTCGGTGTTTAGTCTTTTCTTCAATTCACGATTAAGGTTTTTGACTTACTAATCAACAACATGTCATCCACATATAAAAGCAAGTAAATAGGCGATTATCATCCATTTTAAAGTAGAAGCAACTATCATATTGGCTTCTAGTGAATCCTATGCCTATTATAAAGGTGTCAAACCTTTTGTACCATTGCCTAGGGGAGTTTTTAACCCATACGGGGATCTTTTTTAACAGAGGCAGGCATGGTTAGGAAAATTTGGGTCAGTAAACCCCATGGGTTGGCTCATATAGATCTTTTCCTCTAGTGTTCCATGAAGGAATGCAGTGGTGACATCCAACTGCTCTAGTTCTAAGTCTTGATAAGCTACCACGCGACATTAACCTAATTGTTTTGTATTTTACCACGGGGAGGGAAGACTTCATTAAAGTCTATCCCTCTCTTTGAATAAACCCCTTAGCCACAAGTCGGCTTTGTACCTAGGTGGATCGGCTATGGATATACCCTCTTTAAGTTTAAACAACCACTTACATTGGGTCGGCTTGATTACGAGGGTTTTGGAACCGGTGTCAGGTTTCATTTACCTTTAAGGATTGCATTTCCTCCTCCATAGCTTGTTTTCCATTTGTCCCTCTCCTTGGATTCCATGGCCTCTTGGTAGGTCTCGGGTTCGGACCTAAGTACTTACTGCACGCAAGTAAAGCGGTATATATTAGTTACGCATGAGTACCTTGAGGGTGGTCTTACCTCTCTCTGGTTATGTCTGCGGCCAATTGGTAGTTAGTCGAGGTCATTTTGTTGTGGTTCTAGGAATTCTTCTGCTTCCTCATCTTCAGCTTGGTCAGGTTCCTCAGGTGCCATTTCAGTTTCAGGTAATTGGGGAGTTGGGCCTTGTGTTTGAGGTGGGTGAACTTGATGGGTTGTATGCTCCACCTCAATGTGTGGTATTGTGCATTTAGCATTTTCTTGTGCTTTTGGTTGTTCCTTCATTAGGGTTGGTGCCTTTGCATGGGAATACTCCCTCATTAAACACCACATCCACTTATTAAGATCGACCCCAGGGTGACTCTACGTCCCATGCTTTGTACCCTTTGTGCCTCGGGGTATCCAAGGAACACACATCTGGTTGATCTTGGCTCCAGGTTTTCCCCCATTTGTGTGGGCATATGCGGCTCTGACCAAACACTCTTAGGTGCCCTAGTTCTGGTCTTCTCCTGTCCATCTTTCTTACGGGTGATAAGGTTTAATCTTGTGGAAGGGACTCCTATTCACTAAGTAGGCAATTGTGGAGAGGGCTTCTCCCCAGAAGGTTTTTGGTAGGTTGGAAGTGATCAAGAGGCATCTTACTTTGTCTAGCGTGTTGTTCATCCTCTCGGCTACCCCATTTTCTTTGAGGTGTACCTCTCAACGTCCTATGTCTCGGGATCCCTGTTCACTGAGAACTTATCAAACTCCAGTTACAAAACTCAAGCCCATTGTCGGTCCTAAGGGCTTTCACCTTTACTGCGGCCCGATTTTCAACTAGTGCTTTCCAGGTCTTTGAACTTTGCTAGAGCTTGGTCTTTTGATCTAAGTAAGAAAACCCAGGACCTTCCCTCTGAAGTCATCAACTATAGAGGAAATAGCTGTTTCCTCCATGAGATTTAACCTTTTACGGACCCCATAAATCAGAATGTAGGTAGTCCAAGCAGGTTGTTTGCTAGGTGAACTCCCTTAGGAAAACTATTTACGTCTTTGTTTACCAAGTACACAACTTTCACAGAACTCTATGCTTGTAACATATCTTTTCCAAATTGTCCTAGTGCATTCGGTATATCCATTCCCTTGACTCATATGGCCTAATCTCAAGTGCCACTTTTCGATTCTTGATAACTTTTGAGACCCAGTGTTGTCTTTGTTGCATTGAGTAAAAACTACCACAAAGCACATATAGCCCATTTTTCTTTTCTCTGTCAACACCAAGTTCTCATTTTTATAAACATTCAACCACCCTTTGTTAGCCTTATAGCGACTGCTTCATCTAGGGTGCCTAGTGATATGAGGTTCCTCTTTAAGTCGGTATATATCGACTTTGGTCAACTTATTAGTTTTCCTCCATTTAGCCTAAGGGTAATGCGGCCAATATCCCTTAACCTTACAGGGCTTGGTTGTTCCCCATATACAGTCTCATGATCAGGACTCCTCAAAGTCTTGGAACCAACTTCTATTGGGACTCATATGGAAGGTACAACCCGAGTCTAATACCCATTCCTTTGCGGTGTCGGATATTGACTTTGTTAGGACTCTGGTTCATCCATTTGGTTATTAGTGGAGGCTAGGTTGCTTTACGTGTTACCTAGTTTACGCTTTTTCTTCCACTCAAAGCGTTTTTCTTCAGGTGACTGTCTTATTGCGGTGGTAACACTTCCTAGTTTCAGTTTTTGCTTTGTTGTTCCCCTTCCACTTCTTCTTGTTCTTACCCCACGACTTGATTGGAAACCCTTTACTAGGCAGGCGGAGGGTTCTATTCTACCCTTCACAAGCAGTGCTATTATTTCTCTTAAGGGTTTTAAGCTCTAACTCTCTAGCCTTAAGACCTGCAACTATCAAATCAACACTTTGGGAGTGCATGAGATCTTGAAGGGCATTCTTGACTACTTGGTAGTCTTCAGTTAGGGAATTTAATAATATCATGGCAAGGCTAGTTTGTCCTAGTTCTTGGTCTGTACCCTTTAAGATTAAATTCATCTTAAGGAATTCATCTAGGTTTTCCTCTATGGATTTCGAATTATCCATCTTATAAGAGAATAGGGGGCTCCCTTTAAGAAAGCCAAATTCGGGGCAGATTGTAAAGCATATAGGGATTCTAACTTACCCCATAAACCAAGAGGAGTTTGAATCCATCTACCTTCGAAGAACAACTCAGACGATTCATCACGATCGGGTTATAAGCTTCTTCATCAATCTCTTCCTTCTTTTCAGTTTCTCCTCGACCATTTCTTGGGATCCTTTTCGGTGCAATTGCAACTTTGTTATGTGAGAAGAGCCTTCATTTTCTTTTTCCCAAGCTCGAAGTCGATCTTCCCATCATATTGGGATATCTCCATTCTGGTGGTGCTCATTTTTCTGTAATGACAAAGAAAGAAACACAAAGAAAAAAAAGGAAAGTCTAAGGCGTACTTGGCGTTGTTACACCAGTAGTTGCCAATTACTGCCAGGCAGTTTTTAAGGCGGTCTCTGGTATTCCAGCCGATATACCCTTACACTTTATCAAGATTTGACTCTCTAGAATCAATTCTAGACTCAAGGTAATAATCGAATCAAAAAACCCCAATTTTTGAAACCCTAATTTTTGTTTTGAAACCTAATTTGTTTCTTTAACAAAAGAATCCCAAATTCGAGAACGATTGACTCTCTAGGACTTAATTTTGAGACTCTTAAGGAAAACCCCAATTTTTCAGAAAGGAACCCTAATTTAAGAAACCCTAATTTTTCCTAGAACACGAACTTCACTTTCAAGAAAAAATGGCTCGATACCCTTTGTTATACCTTAATAGCAAAGCGATCTATCACACAACACAATCAAATCAAGAAACACAAGAATACCACAAAGATCAAACACAGAACAAGCCACGATTTACGTGGTTCACTTATCCTTTTATGGATAAGCTACATCCACGTTGAGCTCAAGAATGGTATGAGCTCGCTGCACTTCGATTACCAAAAACCAGTCAAGATTACACAGATTCAACACTCACCAGATCTACCCGTTTTACAACAGCACTCAGCCTTACAAGATACCCTATGAATATCCCAAACCCGAGAGAACAACACTCTCACTTGAATGATTAAAGCCCCTAATCACTCGACTGATACTCACAATCTGGAATTGAATCTCAACCCTAACACAGAGAAAATAACCGACTCAAATAATAACCCTAGCCTCTTTCGTTTTCTCTCTCAAGGTGAATGAATCATGCGCTTTATATATGGTTTGACTACGTGAGTGATCTGGCCGTTCAATGCAGAAAGCGAATCATGTAGTGCATTTGCCCAAATTAATATCGCCTAAAAGCAGCGCCGTATTAGTGTTACTTAAGCAATATTTGTTTTGAGGGCTTCCATATTTAACAATTTCATTTTATTTTCTTTTTCAAGTCCGTCACTAATCTTTCACAGTATATATCAAATGAATATCTAATATAATGCAATCCATTTTATTTTTGAATGTAAAATATTACTATTATTGAATATGTATTATTAAAGCTACTTATATATATAATTCATCATGATCATGAAAATAGGAAAATAATATTAATGGTTGAAATATATATATATATATATATATATATATATATATATATATATATATATATATAAGAAAAAATTTGTGTTTTTTTCTTATTTTCAAGAGATTTGCTCAAATGAGGACAAATTACATTATCGAAATAATTTTAATGGTTGAAATTGATATATTTATCTACAAAATTTAAAAAAACTTTATCGACATAGTAACCATATAAAGTCTTAGAGAACCGACAGACATCCACTAATATAGAGTGGATGAATCTAGAATAGAAAAGAGGTGACAGACACGTCTAATGCATGAATGAGGACAAATTGCATTTTTTTTTTAACACCCCTAGTCAGAGTTGCGGTCCAAATTCAAAAGATTGTTGTGTCATATGTGTGTAAAATTCCAAATAGATCGCATGCGGTTGGGACCTGGGAAAAGAAAAGGCCAAACCTGTTGCAATGAAATGATGTAAAATTTCAAATAGATCACATACAATTGGGACCCTGAAAAAGAAAAGGCCAAACTTGCTGTAAAACTGTCATAGTTGTGGTCCAAATTCAAAAGAAGGGGAAAGGGGATGATTTAACATTTTTAACCTAATAATAGATATTGACATTTTAATAATAATTTATTACGATATTATTATTAGACGGCCGAAATATATTTTATCACCCAAGATTTAGTGAAGCTATAGTTTTCACCCACTAAATTAGAAACTATTAAAGTTCCAACCTAAATTGAATATAAAGGAAAAAGGGTATTATTGTTATTCTCCTAAGCGCCACCCAAGCCCTTTGAACTTCCTACCAGTAGCAAGTCGTCGGGGCACAATTGACCAGCAAGCCGCTGGCAACAAGGCACAACTAAGCTGCACACTAGAAAAGATTACGTAGGAGAAATTCCAAACTATCAGTTTGATACCTGCACAATTGAAAAGTGATAAAATCAGCCCCTTAAAACATGACATTTTACCCCCTAAACAGCATAAATGAGACAAAATCACCCTTAATCCATAAACCACAACCTAATATCAACTCATATACTTTCCAAAATCATTCCAAACACGTTAAATTTATAAGAAAAATATTAGGAGGCTATTTTCGTGAATAAATTCATAAATTCTTTAATTATCTCAATATACTTCAATTTAATCACACATGGGGTATTTTTATCACCAAAATAGAGTCACTTTCATGACTCTAGTCCTTTTGAGGCACAAGTTGATACCCCATTATTGAAAACTTGGGAACAAGTTTGAGTGGACAAAAGTTAGTAAACAGGGGTCTTTGTTAAAAATAAATGTTTTTACGCGGTAAATTTTCTAGATATATAGTTTTGGATTAAAGATTTTTGTGTTTGAAACAACCTATAAGAAACTACTAATATCAAATATTGAAGTATTAGTCCCCTTTATCTGACACTATAAATATATGATGTAATCCTACTTTTTGAGTAGCAATGAAAGTTTTTAGATTTGACTTTCATATTCCACTTTGGTCTTTCTGATGAGTAAATTTGAAATTGTTTGCAGGAAAATGAACTTAAGTACTACAACAAAACAAAATTAATCGATCTAGATTGGATTCGGAGGATACATACCTTTTCTCAAACTTTGTTGCTTCATATGTATAACTTGGATCATCTGAATACCACCGAAAAAGTTTTTTGACACGGGAAGAAGATTGTGCTGCTAATCCTGAGACGGGTGCTGTCTGATGCATAGAGGGATAAGAAACTTTTGAACTCGAATTCTCCCATTCCAGCTTATCCCACCACTCTCGATCTCCCAATATCGAAATTCTGTTGTTATTCTCACTATGAAGGTCGAGTGGGAGTTTTGTTAGACTTGGGCATTCAGCTACATATATCCTCTCCCGGGGAAGGGGAAGTGCATGACACGGCATATGCGCTTTAGAAGTGGTAGCTCACAAAAATTCAATTGCTTCAGATTTTGAAACATGTTAAGGTCGCCTGATGAAGAGTTGAATTCATACGGAATTATTTCTTCCAATAAAGGACAATTTTCAGCAAAAACAAATCTAAGCCGTGTAGCATATCTGAGGCATGCCAAATCTTTTATAGAACAATTAGTGATATAGAGATCATGAAGGTTGTCGAAACGGCCAGAACTTAGGACTGAAGAGGATGTGTCGGGCGAATGCACCTCCTTGTCGCACTTGCGCAGGATTACTAACCTTTTAACACAACTTTGTAACTTGGAGGATGATTTTAATTGAAATACAGCATCGACTGTAAACAAGGTGACACTAATTTCTTCTATATCTTCCAAGCACTCCAACTCTCGTAACAAGTTTGTATTCTGATAAGCCGGCAGTGCATAAAGTCTACACCCTTAAAGGGCGTAAAAAGCATTAGAAAGGTTGTTAAGGGAGAGGGACCACAAAGTACAAGTGTCATTGGGGGTGGATTCAGTTTTGGAGAATACAAATTGTGTGAGTAAGGGTAATTGTGGAAAAAGGGAATTAGTATATATTCAGGGAGAGTTGTAGTGCAAAGGCACTTTTGATTTTGGGTTGATAAAACAGTGGAGGCTCCTGGCTCCTCGAAATGCCAGGGTGTTAGGATATTTCTAATCTCATCTGTTCTATTTTCATCCATTTCTTCTGTTTAATAAAAGTAGTGCAAGGGTTTCATTTGTGTCTTGAGTTGTGATTGATTGTGTGTTGGCTGATTTGTGCGAGAATTATTACTGGTTGGGAGTTGTTTGATTTAAATCTGCAGGTGGTTGTATCATATTCCAAAAGGAATCAAAACACAGCTTCCTATTTCTAGTTGGTACTCTTCTGAACACATGTAGCGATGAAAGACTTGATATCACTCCTTCTGGAATAGCTTTGAGTTTCGATGTGCCATCTAACAGTAGAAACCTCAATTTTGTCAAGCTGTTAACTTCAATCTGCAACTCTTCTATATCCGTCTCCGACAAATTAAGATACTGTAAATTTATCATTTCAAGCATGGCAGGCAACGTAGTTAAGTACCTATTCTTTGACAAGTCCAAAACTTTCATAGCATGCATTGATTGAAAGAATGAATTTGGAAAGGTTTTATTGAAAGTCTCTCTAACAAGAAAAGTTAGCAAACGGGGACAAGATGGTGTTTCACTGAAAGGTTCAATACTCGAACCCCACAGTGATATTCTTACTGCCTCCTTCCATGTAGCAATGCCATGTTTTTTAATGGATTCTTGATTTTCAAAAACAAAAAATCTTGTTCTCCTTTAGCGAAGCTAACCACGAAACCATATCACGAAGCACATCGTGCATCTTAACATAATCATCAGAATCTCCAACCATCTCCAACAGACATGCATGTTTCAAACTTCTAATAATAAACTCTCCTGCATCTCTTGTATCATTTAAACCATAATTATGCAAAATTCCCTCCGCAATCCAGAGGTCAATTAGTTCATCTTTTCTAATCATATGATCCTCTGGAAACAAGGAACAATAAAGAAAACAATTTTTGTGTTTATCATCCCTCAAGATATCATAACTAAACCTCAAAACTTGAAAGACACTACTTTCCATATCTGCAAACTCAGACGGATGACTCTGCAATGTGTTGATAGCATACGCCATTCCTCTGGTGTTCTCTATTGGACATGGCCCTCCCATAGTGATCAAAGCAAGCGGCAAACCTTTGCACTCTTTATGCGATTCTGAAAACTCTCTAATTTGATGATGCGAGTTCAAAACATCCTCCGTCACACATTGCCGAAACAATTCAAGGGATTCTTTAAGTGACAAACACTTCACTTCAAATTTTTTGACAGCAGCGTCCATGCTATGGCACACATCCTCTGATCGGGTTGTGAATACTATTTTTGATCCGTTTTGATGGTAGGAAACAGGAACTCCCACGTTTCGCAGGTCTATTCTCTCCCACAGATCGTCTAGCAATAGCGCAAACTTTTTTCTACTTAAGCTGCAGATTTCTGTAGCTCTACTTTGTGCTTGTCTGTCTTTTCTTTCCATGTTTCATCTGGAATCTGTAATTTACGCCGTATAGCTTCTTGAATTCCATCCAAGTCCACTTCTTTAGACACCGTAACCCAAATCACCACATCAAAACCAGGTATTTTGTCGACGAATTTATTGTTGAGTTTCTTTAAAAGGGTGGTCTTGCCAACACCGCCTAGCCCACACATGCCAATGATTCTCACTCCATGGTCGTCAAGACATCTCCAAACTTCATTCAGTATTGAGTCCATGCCCACAGTCCTGTCCACAGGTATCTCATCCACTGGAGGCGGCGGTAGTTTTCCAGAAACATCATCGAAAGATTTGAATTCCTTCCCTTGGTTTATTAAATCCTTCACAGCTTCTGTCCCCTTAATTACTTCTTTACCAAGCTTGTAGCTAGAGTAGCAATTCCTGGGACAGCAACTTCCCAAACATTTCTTTTGGATCACTCGCTCTCCCTTCTGCAAAATATTCTGCACTTCCTCTAATTTGAGTTGCGCACTTTCCATTGACCTTCAACTTGGTTTGTACGCTTACGATATTCTTTGCTTTCTGCGCTTGACCACTCTCGACATCTTTCTTTGATGTTCTCGAGTTCATCCCTTGTCTGTCTTAATGAAGTCAAGTTCTCTTGGAGATGACGGATGATAGCAATGCTATTGGAAGTGCAATTCCACAATGTAGGGAGGATTTCGATGATGGGACCAACGAAATCCATGATCACCAAAACAAAAGTTCAGAGTTTGTGAAACCACTGGTTGCAGATCTCGTTTTCTAATTGGGCTTTCCCGCTGAACAAACAGGCCTGAACTTCAAAACAGTAGCCAGACGAAGTCACTCGGGGCCACTTAACGCATCTATCTCAGCCTTTATCACTATCATTTCCCCGCAAACAACATCAAATTGGCCACCATCACCGAAGTTTTTGGAGATTTGAGGAAGGTAGAAGAGACTTGTGCGTGAGGATTAGAGAAGGATTTGATTGGGAATAAAGGGTGGAAGATGATTGAAGTTTCTTTTTATTCTTTTACTTTAGTATTTTTTATAACTTTTGACAGAAAATCAAACGACTCAATTGAGCTTTATTAGTGTAACTTTTGACTGAAAATCAAATGACTGAATTGCGGTTTAGAAGTAAATTTCTCAATGTCCGTTAGTTTATGGAGGTGTTTCCAAATATTTGGAACTGTTAGATGTTATTGAGGAATGGTGTCACAAAGTATGAGAGTGAGGCAAGCAAATTACAGTATTTATTATTGAAAGTATTACTGGGTGGATGCATGAATATTTATCACATGGCCTTGTGATTAGCGAGAACATATTGATCCAGAAGAAAACGGGTTGCTGAAAAGAGTTGAAAGTAGTAGACCCAAAAGCCATTAATTATTTACCTTTTAAGGAGTCGGGCTAGAACCTAAACTATAACATTAACATCTGCCCACAAAACATGGAGCTACATTATGATTGGAATTTAATGACCAAGGTAACTGTCGTAAAATTCACTTAGATAACTATCAGTTCAGTGACAAGAACTGCTCTTAGTATTTCAGTAAATTATTGGTCTTAATTATTATTTGAGTGCGAATTAAGGAAAAAAGTTTATAGTAGAATTACTATTTGAGTGGGAATCAAGTTTCTTGTTTTAGTAGAAGAAATAATTGTTTTTTGAGTGAGAATCAATTTTCTTGTTTGAATGGGAATCCTTTTCTCATCGAGCAGAGCTTTTGGGCTTTAGACTTCGAATAATACTTTGCTTCTATCCAAACTCACCAGCTTAACAAGTTAGGTTTCTTCTAATATGTGATTGGAGTTTTTCTTTTAATAAAAAACAATCTATTAATTAGCATCACCACATGAACAGAGTTCTCTTCAGGCATTGATACTTTTAAGCCATCCGAAAATTCATAAGCATACCCTTTGTTTTTCATGTTGATGAATTGGTTAAGTAGATAAATGCCTTTTGTTTAAGTGATATGTCATATGTTGACTACATATATTGAAAGTTCAAAACATATACACTGTACTAATCCATGAATTTAGCTCTCCTAATGCCACTAATTAAATTAATGTCACTGTAAATAGCATTAAAAGCTTTACACCAGTCCCAAATTAGTAAGATGTATATCCAAGATATATGTTTGCCCTGCTTATGAAACAACTTCCTGTAAATGTGAACAATGTTTTGCATTTTCAAAATTGACCGACATAAGTGACCGTACAAAGTTTTAGAGAAGTGTTATTTATCCAACCAATTATACGAGGGTTTGGATCAACTAGTACAAAGAATGGACATACTCGTATAATACACAAATGAAGACAAAGTTGCATTATGTTATGCTCAATTCTCGGATGGTTAGATTTGGGTCGCGTGTCCCTAAAGTGTATCAAAACCCAACGGTTGGAATCCTCCTACGTGTCGTCCCCTTAGTATTTGACATTCTTTACAAGGTAATTACTGTTATAAGCATGGGTTAACCTGCCATTAGCATGACCCAGTCTGTCATAAGCATGAGAATTATTGATTCAGATCCTAATTAGGGGGATTATGCGTGTAAGCAAACCTATAAACACCCACTCTCAACCACTCTCATAAGTAATGAGTATAAAAGGAGCCTACAACCTCCATTTCAAGGGACGATGTCCAACATTAGCAAAGTTCAAGAGAAAAATACACTAATCTTGTAGAGAGAATTAAGAGTGGATTGGATAGGTCGTGAGAACTAAACATCCTTGGTTCATACTCGTGGGCTTCCCTTTTTGTAACTTCATTTGACTCTATAACACCCTGCAATAATAATACGACAGTGGATGTAGGTTTGGTTCTCATAACCGCCTAACCATTATAAAATCTCTTGCGTCATTTATTTTATTACATTGCTTTATTGATCTTACTGGTTACTTGTAACCACGCGTAGATCCTGCTTGGTCCTTTCTGAGACAGGTCGGGTATCTCTGGTTGGTATGATTTATCACATCAACACATTATAAAGAATTTTAAAAGATGAAATTGATATATTTTTATGAAATTTAAAAATTTTTACCAACATAAGTGACTATATGATGTCTCCGGGCATGTGTACATAGAAAACATGATTTATGTGATTTATCAAACCATTTATATCAGGGTTTTCTCGTAAGTCTTAAGTTTGTCAAATTAATTAATATGATCAGATCAGATCAGACGTACCATAACAAATAGTTGCTAACCATTACCCGTTGGATTAGTGTGACCTGCCCTGCCTTATTCATTCAATTTCAGAAAGTTAAGGAAAGAGTGGATTAGGATATATTTTGTGATCACAAGTTCAACAACTGATTTGACTAAAAAAAAAACTACTTTTGTAAATATATTGACAAACATATAAAGTTGATTTAGTAAACAAATATTTCAAGGAATAAATCTGTCTTTGTCTTGCTTCTATGATATTCTAATATTTGAAGGAAGGATGATATCTATGACATTGAAAAAAGAGATAATTCCTGATTTAATGTGAATCACTTAATTGTATATGTAAAACTCTATATGGCAATAGGGATGAACCATGTTAAGCAATAAACGAGAAAGAGTTATAAATGAAGCAATAGATGAGTGTAAATAATAATGATGCTTCAAGTAGATATGCAAGGAATAATAAATGAGTTGAGAGAGAAGAAATGCTTAAAGATTTATAGTGGTTCGGAGCTCTATCCACAAGCCTCATACATCCACTTCTTCAAGGCAACCTTCTTAAAGTTCCACTAGAATTAAATTGCGCCAAATACACTAGTTTGACAGGTTTTCACCATTTTACAATAGTTTGACAGGATTTCGCCTTTAGATTTATGGGATTTTGCCAACAAAGTGTTTGATTAAAGTGTGAGAAATATTGTCTTTTAACCTAGGCTCGATCACGCAATAAGAACAATACTCTTAAAGGTTTACAAATAACTACAAGAGAGTGATGCTTTGATTTGGATTTTTAGATCAAGGGATTATGTGAGAATGTTTTGATATGACATTTGTTGATGCTTGATTTTGACACCAATTATTCGCACGTGGGAAATGCTAAGTGGACTTAGAAGTCACATGTGATATGGAAATATTCAGTTAAATAAAGGATGAAGAGCAATGTTTAAAGTGGTTCGGATGCTCAAGAGTGAATCCTACATCCACTGATATTGTATTAATGAATAAGATCAGGTCGCATTACAGCTTAGAGAGTACAGGGGAGGGAGAGGGAGAGAGAGAGAGGGAGTAAGCTATTCTAGAGTGAAATTAGCTAATCTTGCAAATGAGAGAGAAGTCATCTATTTATAGTGGGATGGACCAAGATAATGATTACTAAATTTGCAAGTGGGTGGATACCGTGCAAATCATTCTCTACGTCCCATTGCTCACTTGCCTGAGTGATTTCCTCGACTTATATAGGGATTGGATGTGTGGACGATTTCCAACCATCTGCTTACCTGGCACTCAACCACTGCACTGACAGGGGCGTGCTGCCCTTACATCATTATGCGACATGGGTGCGCCTAAACGGTCGCAGAACCTTTCCAAGCTCTGACCATGCCATGCTAACAAGATTCTGCGTTAGCCCTACTTTTTCTAGCATAACAACTTTGAATCTCTAATATTCTCTCTATCTTTCTTAGCAGTGAAGTGCCCTATTTATTGCTCATCTCTTCCCTTAGATGCAAAGAGTCATTTATGCATTTAATGCATGTTTGAAAAGCCCATAGACACAAAGAAACAGACATTCCACCATCGTGAATGGTTGTTCCTAATACCAATGGTCAATTCGTATAGCTTTAGGGTTTCAGGTATGATGTTCTAATACGAGGAATGGTTATAGCACCATCGCAAATGGTCATTCCACCATGAGGAACGGTCGGTCCATTGGCTCCTTAAAATCCATAAAAATTCCAGAAGCATTAACAACTTCTTGGAACGTTGACATTAAGCCGAGAACGATCTTTAAGTATGAATGGTCGCTCCACCATGAAGAACGGTCGTTCCACTTTTGATACAAGAACTTCAACTTGATCTTCAAGACTTGTCTTCCAAGATTCGTCAAAGGCGCAAAGTGTTTGAATTCTGAGTACTTTGACTTTTGACTTGGATGGAATGGGCGTGTTGCTTGGTCGTGCTGTTGTGAGCAACTAAACTCCATTTTGGGTAGAAGCATACACGATCACATGGAAAATTGTTGTGCTTAGAGGAACATGCACCTGAGCAACTTTGTGATACAAGGAACGGTCATTCCTTTATCCTGCACAGTCATACCAATTGGAAAAATGCATTTTTTTTTTTGTTATAACTTTTTGTCATATCTTAGCATGTTTGTCAGATAATCAATCAACCCTTTGGTTAGTTTTGACACATCAAGATATATGAGGACTCAACGGTATATTTATCCTAAGATTATTTACTTTATTAAATTCCTACTAAAGGAAATCTACCAAGACAAAACTACCTACTATAAACGGATTTATGCTCATTACACATGGTATGTTATTCTAAGTTTAAATACTCACTAGTGACCGACTTGAACCCAATGGTTCGCTACCCTCCGAATGGCCATTTTCTTCCAACCGAGCAATTTCCTCCGAATGAACATTATTGTCGTCCTATGTGATATCAACAATAATTGGAATTAGTATATAAAAACATCTAAGTCAAATTCAAATTTGCAAAACTAAGGAAGCGCTCACACATATCTTTGTGAGAGATTATTTTGAAGAGATCAAAAGTGAATTTATATATAAGAGTTATTATCAACCAGAGGACACTTTTATAACTTTATGTTTTAGGACAGAAACATTAAAAAAGACAAGAAGAAAATACTTAATGGTTTAAACTGTTAACTTTAACTGAGATTTTCTAGCCGACTAAAATATTGAAGTGTGAGTGATATTATTATTTTTTAAATTAAAAAAATATATTAAAAATTAAAACTATATATATATCACTAAAATGTTCAAGCAACTTAGAATATATATAATTATGCAAATTAAAAAGTAAAGCAACATATATTTAAAAAATTTACCATCGTTTCATCACATATTAACCACCAAAATACATAACATTTTTATATCTTTAAAATTAAATAGGATAATGAACTAAAATAAGAGATTTTAAAAATAAAGAAATTATTAAAAAACAAATGTGACATGATTTTTTTATTAAATTTTTAAATGAGATCAAACTTAATAATTATTGTTAGACTGATATGTTAGAGAAGAAGAGAAATGAGGGGGTTTGAAACTTTTAGTTGAAATGGGCTGATGTGCTAGCGGACCCGTTGAAACGGGCTCGTCTGCTAGGGTTACAGCAACTCAGTGACACCGGCCCAAGCTGCTGTCATGATGGCGAAGGTTGCTAATCACTGGAATTCTTTTTTGCCAAATAAACAGAACGCATGGCTTGCCAGTATTGCATATTCAGATTAAACGTGTAAAACTTATTGGTCTTGTGTAAGCAAAATATGTTGGATAAAAATCTGAAATTGGGTACATGAAAAGGTTTATATTGCATATTAAATTTAAGATACAATTCAATAAACAGAAACAAGAAAACCACAACACCAATTTTATTAAAGGAACAAGAAAGAAAAATCATAATTTTATTTTATTTGATCATGTTTTTCTGAACCTCTCACACTAGTCAAAAGTATAATTTTTCACACCCAAAACCAAAAGTACTGCAAACATCTAGGTAAATAAGACAGTTTTACTATCTCATCTAAATAATGTGGTGAGACCATCCAATGAAGTAATAACATGTTTCATTAAAAAACATACAATAATTATCATATAGTTACTGAAAGTTCTGCTTCAATTTCTGAACTAATTGCAAGCAATAATGATGCAGGACTAAGGTAGGTTTAATTGTAAACAAGACAATTATTAGCAGCTTTATCAATCCACCAATGGAACCTTGATGCGAACACCTGTAGATTAATCAATTCACAACCAACCAACAGTAATTCTCACACAAAATAAACCAACACACAACCAATCCACAACCAAAAATATATCAGAAACAGCAAGGGCAATTCCAACAATATTTGTATTAGTCAGATAGTTGAATAAAAATGAAGCAAATGAAAGATGGAATGGGAATGGACATAAACCTCAGGCGTTTCGAGGAGCCAGGAACCTCCACTATTTTATCAACAAAAATCCAGGATGCTGTTATTACTACTCTCCCTGAATATATACTAATCCTCTTTCCACAATTACCCTCACACACACAATTTGTATTCTCAAAACAGACTCCTATCCATGACACCTGTTCTTTGTGGTCTCTACTCCCTTAACAACCTTACTAATGTCTTTTGTGCCCTACGGTTGCGACTTTATGCCTTCTTTGGTTTATCAATACCCCCTCCTGAAGATCCACCTCAAGGTGGCGAGAAGCGCATTTTAATTACTTCATATGGTTCCCGGGTGGCTTCAAAATCAGGTAATTCTTGCCATTTGATGAGAACCTCTTTAGACCCATCTAAGAGTACGCATAGAGGGAGGGTGTGTCTGGTGGACCATTAATTCCATGTCTTGAGTGATTAGGTAAGGGTTGGATAGGTACCGATTGATGTAAGCTCCTCTTGGTGAGAATATGGAAGGCAGGGATGAATACGGGGTTGTGGGAGGCAAATCCAATTTATAAGCCCTTTGGTCCAATGCGTTCCAACACGGGTAAGGACCATAGAAAGAGGGGTGAGCTTTTCATTCACTTTACGGGCAAGTGACTTAAATCTGTAGAGTGTAACCCGGGAAAGGCCCGAGTCACCGGTGGAGGCGATCATCTCGCCGATGGAGGTCAGCATTGTGTTTCATGCGAGCTTGAGCCACGACTGAATTGTCCTTAAGCTCCTTTAACACGGCATTGCGCGCAATTATTTGAACATTGACATCTTCCACGGTTGAAGGGCAGTCTGTGAATTTTAAAAGGATGGGGGGGTCGCGTCCATAGAGGGCCTTGAAGAGAGTCATGCGGATGGAGCCGTGATAGGTTGTATTGTACCAGTATTCTGCCCAAGTAAGCCAAAGAGGCCACTGTCGCGGATGAGAACTGCAAAAACAGCGGAGATAAGCTTCGAGGCACTGATTGACCACCTCCGTTTTCCCATCGGTCTGCGGATGATAAGCTGAACTAAATTTGAGCAGTCTGCGTGACCTTGAACAACTCCCCTGCCAAAAGCGCTCATAAAGAGTTTGTCTACATCGAAACAATGGAGTTGAGCTAGTGTAATCAGACCCCTTCCTTAACGAATATGACAGTGACATCCTTTGCATTGTAGGGGTGACCAAGACTAAAAAATTGGCTTTACTTGGTCAGGCGGTCAACAACAACAAAAATGGTATCTACTCCCTTCGAACGTGGTAGTCCCCCGATAAAATCCATAGAGAGATCCTCAAAAACCTGTTTTGGAATGGGAAGGGGCTGGAGGAGTCCGGTAGGTTTTAACGACGACTGTTTATTAATTTGATAGGTGATGCAGGCTTTAATGTAGCTTTGTATATCTCCCCGAATACCTTCCCAATAAACTACTGCAGATATTCTCTTGTATGTTCTGAAGAAACCTGAATGGCCTCCACTAGGACTCTGATGGAACTCAGCCATTACTTTGGAAACAAATCTAGACCCTTTTGGAATGACCAGCCTATCCTTATAGAATAGGCAGCCCCTGTGGAGAAGGTAGTTGGGTCGACTAGAAGCATCCAAGAGAAGGTCTTGAATGATTTCTCTGAGTTTCGGATCTGTTTGTGCCTCCGAGGCCATCTCCTCATATTCAGAAAATTGTACCGTAGATAAGGCTGAAAGGTGTGCCAATTCTGTCCCATCTTCTCTTCTTGAAAGAGCGTTTGCCACTCGGTTGGAAGCCCTTGGATAGTACTGAATTTCAAAAGTAAAACCCATCAGCTTGGAAATCCATTTGTGTTGCTCTGGAGTTTTTGATCTTTGGTCCGTTAAAAACTGGAGGCTGTGCTGGTCAGTCTTGATTACGAATTTTCTGCCAAGTAAATAATGACTCCATTTCTTGATTGCAAAAACAATGGCCATCAATTCACGCTCATAAACTGATTTTAGCTTAGCTGTAGGGGAGAATGCCTTGTTGAGGAAGGCTATAGGTCAGGCTCTTTGTACCAAAACTGACCAGAGACCTTTGCCGGATGCGTTTGTGTCGAATTTCAAGGGCGTGTGAAATGCAGGCGTCAAAGCTGTACCGTAGTCATGGCTTCCTTGAGCCTATCAAAACTGATTAGTGAGTCATCCCAAATGAAGGAATCTTTTTTTAGTAACTGAGTAAGGGGCTGTGCGATTGATCCGTACCCTTTTACGAACCTCCGATAATAACCTGTCAGCCCAAGGAAACCCCTCAATCCTTTCACATTCACCGGTTGCGGCCAGGACACCATGGCCTCAATCTTTTTCGGATCTGCCTCTACCCCTTTTTTTGAAACCATATGACCCAAATATTCCAGCTTAGACTGGCCAAACGAGCATTTTTTCTTGTTAACAACCAGCTCGTGTTCCTGCAAAATCTGAAGGGTTAGTTGTAAGTGCTGGATGTGTGTGGATATGCAGGGGCTATACACTAAGATGTCATCAAAGAAGACCAGGATGAATTTTCGAAGAAAAGGTCTAAATACTGAGTTCATTAAAGCTTGAAACGTTGAGGGCGCATTAGTGAGTCCGAAAGGCATCACCAGGAACTCGTAATGCCCCTCATGTGTGCAGAAGGCTGTCTTGGGAACATCAACCTCTCGCACCCTAATTTGATGGTACCCCGACTTAAGGTCCAGTTTTGTGAAAATGGTTGCCTCGGGTAATTCATCAAGTAACTCTTCAATGGTCGGTATTGGGAACTTATCGGGAATTGTAATATCGTTTAGGGCCTGGTAATCCACACAAAATCGCCAACTCCCATCCTTCTTTTTGACTAATAGGACAGGACTAGCGTACGGGCTCACACTAGGCTGGATAATTCCCACAGTCAATATTTCCCCAACCAGCCTCTCGATTTCATTCTTATGAAAGTATGGGTATTTGTATGGTCGGATATTGGGTGGTTTGGACCCTGGTTGAAGTTCTATGGTATGGTCCTGAGCTCTACGGGGTGGCAATTTAGGATTCTGGTCAAACAATTGGGGATAACTGTCTATCACCTCTAATAAGCTCGGGTCAATTTCCTCCTGCACTGCCTCTTCCTTCAATCCTATGGCTCCAAACTCCACTACATAACCAGTTCCAGTAGCATGTAAAGATCGGACCATCGTTTTCAGTGAGACCTCAGTCTTTACCAATAAGGGATCCCCACGCAGTATCACCATCTTCCCTGCCCAGTCAAATTCCATAGTTAATCTCTGCCAATTGGCGCTTACATCCCCCAAACTACTCAACCATGTGACTCCCAACACAACGTCGGCACCTCCTAATTCGAAAGGGAAAAATTCCTGCTGTATCTCAATTCCCTGAAGTTTCAACCTTACTGCCTTACAAATCCCTTTTCCCTGAATGGTACACCCATCCCCAACCATTACTCCAAAAGGCCTTCCCTCATCCACCTTTAGCCCTAGCTTCTGGACGACCTCATGGGACACAAAATTGTGGGAGGCCCCACTATCCACCAAAACCACCACACTCTCATTCCCAATCTCCCCTTTCAATTTCAAAGTTTTTCCCGATGAAATACCCACAATGGAGTTCATCGAAAGAGCTAGAGACTTACCTTCACCGATGGCTTCTTCGTTAGTTTCTGTCTCAACTTCTGGTGGGTTTGGGTCTTCGTCATCCAAGAGTAACAAAACTTGCAAAGATCTGTTTTTACACCTATGATTTGGTCCAAATTTTTCGTCATAGCGATAACACAGTCCACGCTCTCGTTTGTACTGGATTTTGGCATCAGTCGCTGGAAGTTGTTGTTCCGGTTGTTGGACCCCACAGACTCAGTCGACTTCTCCCTTCGCTCTGAAATCTTGCTAGAGTTTGACAGGAACGAAGATGGGTCTGGTGGTTTTGCGTTGGAGTTCCACCAGTTGGCACGTAAGGTTTATGGGGCATAACTAACCCGTGAATAAGGCTCCCCCCTAGCCATTTGATTCTTAAGGGGTTTGGGCCTATTTTGTTCTAACACGCCATTTCTCTCTTCTATTCTGTGGGCCTGGTCCATCAGCCCAAACAAGGAAGTTGGCTGACTTAGTCTTAATTCTGCTTTAATTTCTTCTTTTAACCCATTCGCAAATATTCCCTTCAGCATATCTTCACCCAGATCCTTCAATGGCGCAGCGTTAGTTTCAAACATTTCCCTATATTTTGTGACTGTTCCGTCTTGTTTCAAGGCTACTAAAGCCTTATATGCCGACCCCTTAAATGATGGCCGAAAACGATCAATCAATGCTGTTTTGAAGGCTTCCCACGATTGAAAAGGTGCTCTGGATTCAACCCATTGATACCAGCTCAATGCTCTTCCCTCCATGCAAACTGCTGCTGCTTCCACCATTTCTGTCTCCTGATAACGGTTGATGGTGAAGTAGCGATCTGCTCTGAATGACCATCCAAACGGATCTTCGCCATTAAAGATGGGTAACTCCAGCTTTCGGGTGTTTCTTTTTTCGTCTTTCCTACTATCTTCCCGATCTGGTTCCTTTTCACTACTGGTGTTCTGGTTCCCTGCCGATGAAGAGGATTTCTCTCTTTCTTGTTCTCTTCTTCCTTCCCTCTCTTCTCTCATGCGCATTAACTCCCTCATTTACGGCGTCTTTGTCGTAGGCACCCGAGGTAAAACCTTCCTGAACCTAATTCTTGAGCTGTAAATAGGGTAAGTGGTTGAGGGTCGATCCCACGAAAGTGTCTAGCCGAATTTGATGTTATGTGAACAAAGGCAGGGGGTTTTGTGTAAAAGCGAAAGCGTTCTTAGCAAAAAACCAAAAAAAAAAAAAAAAAAAAAAAAAAACAAAAACAGTTCAATTCGAAATCAATTAATATAACGAAACTTGGTCTCCGTCAACATCCACCATCGGAATCTCACAACTGATCATTGATGCAAAAATAATCAATTCATACATTGAATATTCACCGTTGGAACTATTTTCCTATCTCTCCTTAATTTTAATTAATTAGGAAACAAGCGCTCTTAATTAATCTTACCACTAAACAACCCTAGACAAGCGCTCAAGATTTAATCTAGTGGCAGCCTTAAGAATTAGAGAGATCGATGAAGCTAAACAACACAAACACAAGCGGTTGTATTTAATTTAGTTGAATGTTCTTCATAAGGTTATTAATTCTGGCAGACAAATTACTAACCCTACTTGCTTCACAAGTTGGAGGGATCAAACAATTACGGATTTGATATCAAACTTAGCGGTAGATTTCAACAAATAATACACTAGTAGGCCTCCTAGTAATTAAATGCATCAATCATGAAAATATGCACAGAATAACATTCAATACTCAAACACGAAAATTGAACACTAAAATAACATAGATTAGATCTCACAGGTTGGTTGATTCCGAGGTCTCCGTTTCCGGCGACCAAGTTACAAAAGTTTTAGCCGCTCATGGCCATCAACCAAAAACTCAAAAAGAAAGAAAAATTCCAGAGAAGAGAAGAGAGAGGCGTGGTCCCTCCAAACCTAATCTGATCCCCTTAAAAAAATATCCAGTTTTTAAGTATTTGAATTCCACCAAATCTCCTAATATCCTCAAATAGCATTAATCCTAATTTGATTCTAATTAATTGAAAATAAGATATAAGTCTAGAATAAAAATAGGAAAGTGATGTGTCCAGCTGTAACTTGTGTGCCACTGGTCTTCAAATCTTCCAATAATAAACTACCCAATTGATTTGCATGACAAGGCAAAATGTTCCAGAACGTCGACAGTGCAGATATGTCAACTTCAAGCCCGATTATCACCTTGATTCAGCGAGTATCTCTCCAAACTCAAAACATGAACGTTGTAGATCTCTTTCTTAGCGTTCTACATCATTTTGAATCATCTAAATCGGAGCTCGGATGAGAGAGTTATACCCAAAATACGAAACAATGTCAAAACTGTCCGAATTCACTTAATTAGTTCCGTTTTGCAATTAACGCTCCCATTTGCTTCCTAAGTCAAAATAGAATAAAAATCAGTACATTTTAGGCAGCAAATAGGTATAAAAGACTAGGCATTAAGGGGGGTAAATATGACATTTTGCATTCTCATCAATTTCTGTCAAATATTCTTTTACACTACCCATGTCAATTTTCAAGGATCCTATATCATCCTTTACTGTGTTCATCTCCTTCTCCACAGTATCCATCCTATTCTCCATTTTGGATTTTACCATTCCCCAACCTCGCTCTGATACCAATTTGATGCGGACACCTGTAGATTAATCAATTCACAACCAACCAACAGTAATTCTCACACAAAATAAACCAACACACAACCAATCCACAACCAAAAATATATTAGAAACAACAAGGGCAATTCCAACAATATTTGTATTAGTCAGATAGTTGAATAAAAATGAAGCAAATGAAAGATGGAATGAACTGGACATAAACCCTGGCGTTTCGAGGAGCCAGGAACCTCCACTATTTTATCAACAAAAATCCAGATGCCTGTTATTACTTATTACTACTCTCCCTGAATATATACTAATCCTCTTTCCACAATTACCCTCACACACACAATTTGTATTCTCAAAACAGACTCCTATCCATGACACCTGTTCTTTGTGGTCCCTACTCCCTTAACAACCTTACTAATGTCTTTTGTGCCCCTTACGGTTGTAGACTTTATGCACTGCTGGTTTATTAAATCTTCAATCTTCTTATGCTTCACTTACATAAGTTGCATCTCAGCCTTAATTTCTGGCACTTCAATCTACATATTTTCTGCCTCGTTTGAGCTATATGTAGAAATGTAATCAGCCAGGTTGAACTCCTCTATTGACGGACACCAAAACCTGTAGTACCCACAAGCACCATCCCCTAACTTGTGTGGATTATCCGCACTCTTTGATATCCTCACTCTTTGATATCCTCACTCCAGCCTTAAATCCACACCTGCATATCCTATTGTTAAACTCGATAATATTCCTCTATCATTGCATCGACGTACTTCTTTGTATTTTTGTGAATTAATCTGCAAGAAGAAACAAAAGGAGAAGGAAAAGGCTTCAGCATATTTTATTTGCCAAAACGCATGTGAAGTGGCTAAGAATTTGTGGACACTGGCTGCCTTTTATACTGATAAATCTATGACCAAGGACTACTTTACAGAGGCAAAAATCAATCTCATATTACATGGATACAACTTTTGTTTGATGGCTTATTTCGAGTCCCTACATGTTTTCGAAAATTTTGTTTCCATCTGATTGAATTGCTAAATACCATTTCAACCCTTCTTATTTTCTACTTCTATTATAGCCCTTATAAAGCTTATTCCACTCCCTCTTAGTTTTAATATCTTTCAATTTTACCCTTATAAAATTGACTTTTTAATTAAATTATCAATACCACTCAATTTATTATTTAGATTACTAAAAAATTAAGTCTTATAATACTTCTATTTTTAAATACATAATCTTTTATTAGTACATAATAATCGAGTCTTACAATCTTTATATTTTCTATAATTATATAATTCCCCAACAATTAACTATTGTGTCAAGAGTAAGTAAAAATGATTAAAGCATTCTCTAAATTTCTTGAAATTCTAATAGTATGATGAGAATTCATCATAATGTTTAATTTTGTAATTTGATAGCATTTTACTCTTTGGGATTTTTGTAAGAGAGGAAATTAGAGAAGAAAAGTAGAAAACTATAAAGGTCTCTACCCTCACCCTTCTCCAAATTTAATTAAAAATAATGTCATAGCTCTACTCTAAATCTTGATCAACAAAATTCAATGGTAAGAAAGGCGAAGTTAAAAAGTAGTTACATTTAATGTCAACCCAATGTATCTTATCACCGATGAATTGTTGAAGATAAAAGGTTTATAAAGAGTGCAAAAAATTTAAGTCATAATATTAGTTCTTTCAAAATTCAAGTTGATACCCCATTATTGAAAACTTGGGAACGAGGTCCTTGTTCAAAATAAATGTTTTTCTGCCAGCAAATTTTCTAGATATATTGTTTTGGATTAAAGATCTTTGTGTTTGAAACAATTTATAAGAAACTACTAATGTCGAAGGTTGCAGTATCAGTCTCCTTGATCTAACACTATAAATATATGATGTAATCCTACTTTTTGAACAACGATGAAAATTTTTTAGATTTGACTTGCGTGTTTCACTTTGGGTCTTTCTGATGAGTAAATTCAAAATTGTTTGCAGGAAAATAAACATAAGTACTACAACAAAATAAAATTAATAGATCTAGATCGGATTAGAAAGTACGGAGGATACGTACATGTTCTCAAACTTTGTTGCTTCATATGTATAACTTGGCGCATCGTGACCTATCGGCCTACTATGATACGTGGAAAGTTGTAGGAACCAGAGTGTGCTGCTAATCCTGAGACGAGTGATGTCTGATGCATAGAGGAATAAGAAACTTTTGAACTCGAATTCTCCCATTCCAGCTTATCCCACCACTCTCGACGTCCAAATATTGAAATTCTGCTGCTATTCTCGCTGAGAAGGTCGAGTGGGAGTTTGGTTAGACTTGGGCATCTAACTACATGTATCCTCTCCCGGGGAAGGGAAGTGCATGACCACGACATATGCTCTTTAGAAGTGGTAGATTATGAAAATTCAATTGCTTGATTTTTTAAACATGGTAGGGTCTTTGGATGAAGAGCTGAATTCATACGGAATTATTTCTTCCAATAAGGGACAGTCAACAGCAAAAACAAATCTAAGCATTACAGCATATCTAAGGCATGCCAAATCTTTTACCAAACACATCTTGATACAGAGATCATGAAGGTTATCGAAACAGCCCGTACTTAGAAGGCCGAAGAGGATGTCTCGGCCAAATGCGACTCCTTGCCACCTTGCACTTGATTACTAACCTTTTAACACAACTTCGTAACTTGGGTGAAGATTTAAATTGAAATACAGCATCGACCGTAAACAAGGTGACACTAATTTTTTCTATTTCTTCCAAGCACTCCAACTCTCGTAACAAGGTTGTATTCCAAAAGGGCTGAAAGTTCAGGTGGCTATTTCTAGTTGGTACTCTCTTTGAATACTTGTAGTGATGAAAGACTTGATATCACTCCTTCTGAAATGGCTTTAAGATCTGTCATTCCATCTAAGAGCAGGAACCTCAATTTTGTCAAATTGCTAGCCACAATTGGCAACTCTTGTATGTTTGTATCCGACAAATTAAGATACTGCAAATTTATCATTTCAAGCATCGCAGGCAACCTAGTTAAGCAAAGATTCTTTGACAAGTCCAAAACTTTCATGGCATGCATAGATTGAAAGCATGAACTAGGAAATGTCTCAAGGCTAGTCTGTCCTAACCAAAAAAGTTAGCGAGCAGCGGACAAAATGGCGTTTCTCGAAAAGTTTAACACTTCCACCCCATAGTGATATTCTTACTACCTCCTTCCATGTAGCAATGCCATGTTTTTTAATGGATTCTTGATTTTCAAAAACAAAAATCTTGTTCTCCTTTTCCGAAGCTAACCACAGAGCCATATCACGAAGGACGTCGTGCATCTTAACATAACCTTTTCCAATAGACATGCATTTTTCAAACTTCCAATAATAAACTCTCCTGCATATCTTGCATCCTCTAAACCAATATCATGTAAAATTCCCTCCGTAATCCATAGTTCAATAATTTCATCTTTTCTAATCATATGATCCTCTGGAAACATGGAACAATATAAAAAACAACTTTTATGTTTATCATCCCTCAAGCTATCATAACTAAACCTCAAAACTCGGAAGACATGACTTTCCATATCGCAAATTTGGATGGTTGACTCCATGGTGTGTTGATTGCATACCGCCATTCTTCAGGGTTTTCTCCTATTAGACATGGCCCTTCCAATAGTGATCAATGCAAGCGGAAAACCTTTGCACTCTTTGGCAACAGTTTTAGCGAGCTCTGGAATTTCCGGATGAGAATTCAGAACTTCCTCCTTCACACATTGTCGAAACAATTCAAAGGATTCTTCAAATGGCAAGCACTGCACTTCAAATTTTTTGACAACAGCGTCCATGCTATCGCACACATCCTCTGATCGGGTTGTAAATATTATTTTTGATCCATTCGCATTGTAGGAAAGATCGGGAACTCCCATGTCTCGCGACTCTATTCTCTCCCACGATCGTCTAGTAATAGCACAAACTTTTTTCCTCTTAAGCTCTGATTTCCGTAGCTCTACCATTTTAAATCTGTCTTTGTTTTCCATGTTTCATTTGGAATCTGTAATTTATGCCGTATAACTTCTTGAATTCCATCCAAGTTCACTTCTTTAGACTTTGTAACCCAAATCACCACATCAAAATCAAGTCTATTGTCGATGAATTTATTGTTAAGTTCCTTTAAAAGGGTGGTCTTTCCGACACCGCCTATCCCATACATGCCAATGATTATCACTCTGCGGTCGTCAAGACATCTCCAAACTTCATCCAGTATTGAGCCCATGCCCACGTCTTGTCCACGGTATCTCATCCACGAACCGGCGGTAGTTTTTCGAAATATAATCCAAAGATTTGAATTCCTTCCTCTGTTTTTTAAATCTTTCACGGCCTCGTCCCTTAATTATTTCTTTACCAAGCTTGTAGGTGGAGTAACAATTCTGGGGACAGCAACTTCCCAAACATTTCTTTTGGATCTCTCGCTCTCCCTTCTGCATGTTATCCACTTTCTCTAATTTGAGTCTTACACTTTCCACCCTCAACTTGGTTGGTACGCTTACGATATTCTTTGCTCTGCAAGCTCAACCCCACCTGCTCGATATCTTTTCGATGTTCTCGAGTTCATGCCTTTTACGTCTAAGTAAAGTCAAGTTCTCTTGGAGATGGTGATGATAGCAATGCGATTGGAAGTGCAATTGCACAGTGTTGGGAGAATGTTCATGATTGGACCCAAGAAATCCATGATCACCAAAACTGAGAGTTTAGAACAATTGGTGAAACCCAATAGATGTTAAGCAACCTCAAATAGCACCAAGTTGGCTACAATGACCAAACTTATGGAGTTTTGAGGTAGAAGAGGCGTGGGAGAAAGAAGAGACTTGTGTGTGGAGATTATACAAGGATTTCTGCTACAAAAATAGTTTGTTTTTGTTGTGAGTGAATGCTGAAACGGCATCGTACTGAGTTAAATGGAACGGTGTCGTTTTGAGACAGCCCATGAGTGATCCTGACCGCGAATTCAGAAGGAGAGCCAACGGCTGAGATCAAGCCTAAAGTCAACACTATAAAAGGTTTAGGGTTTCATATTGTAACAGAAGATCGAATAAAAAATTTAGAGCAGTTTTCGTTTTTCTTTAGAAAACTAGGGTTCTTTCTTTGGGTTTGATTCTTCTGTGTAATCTGTGGGTTCTTGAGTGATTTGGGGTTAATCAATCAAGGGAAAGAACTGTTGTGTTCTTGATATAGGGATTTCCAGGTTAGAGGAGTCCTAGGGCAGATTACGGGTTCAGAAAGTGTTGTTCGATCTGGGTTTCTTGGAGAGCCTTTCTTTTGTAATTGAGAATGAAATTCTGGTGTTCTTTAATCATAGTGCAGCGAACTCTCTTTCCAGAGTTCAACGTGGATGTAGCTTGCTCAAATCGGGCAAGTGAACCACGGTAAAGTTTTTGTGTTGTTGATTGTGGTTTTTTTGGTTTCTTGTTTGTTTCAGTTTGCATTATAGGTTGATTGCATAACAGTGGTATCAGAGCCATCGTGGTAGGGAGAAATCTTGTTTGAAATTGTTCAATTTTTGTCAGATCGAAAAATTAGGGTTTGCTCGAAAAATTAGGGTTTCTCAGATTTTAGGGGTTTCTGAATCTAAAGGTTCCTAGAGTCTTATAACTGTGATTCTTTGGATTCTTACTAAGTCTTGGGGTTTTCTTTGTGAGATTAGATCACAAACACTGGGTAAGGAGAGTAATCTTGGAGGTCGATGACGTAGTGCATACTTGCTTATTCTCTTTCGATTGTCTGTCCAGTTTAAGGGTATAAAGGCTAGAAACCAGTGACCGCCTTAAAAACTGCATGGCAGTATTTGGCAACTTCTGGTGTAACAATGCCACTTACTCCTTAGACTGTATTACTCTGTCTTTATAATATCATGAGCACTACACGTATGGAGATCTCCCAATACAATGGGAAGATCGATTTCGGGAGTTGGAAGAAGAAAATGAAGGCTCTGCTTTCACATAACAAAGTCGCCCTGGCACTGGAGAAGGATCCAAAGAAATGGTCTGAGGAGAAATTGAAGGAGAAGGAGGAGATTGATGAAGTTGCCTACAATCTGATCGTGATGAACCTCTCAGACAGCGTACTGAGAAAGGTTGATGGAATCGAAACCCCTCTAGGGTTATGGGGTAAACTCGAAACTTTGTATGCACTTCAATCTGCACCTAACTTAGCTTTTCTCAAGGGTGCTTTGTTTTCTTATAAAATGGATAGTAGCAAGACAATAGAGGAGAACCTAGATGAATTCCTAAAAATGACCTTAATTTTAAAGGGCACAGATCAGGAACTAGGAGAGACTAGTCTAGCCATGATTACGTTAAACTCCATTCTTGAGGATTATCTAGTTGTTAAGAATGCACTTGTACTCGTCTTGTTCCTAGTGTTGACTTGATTGTGGCTGGTCTTAAGGCTAGAGAACTTGAGTTGAAAGTCCAAAAACGAAGTGGGAGTAACCTGTTTGTTAGGGGAAAACCAGATACCTTTCAATCTGGTAAAGGCAGTCAACCTAGCCAGGGATCCAAAAACAAGAAACGGGGTAAATGGAACAATAAGCATAAGGTAGAGTCTAGAAAATGTTTTTTCTGTAATAAAACTGGTCACCTGAAAAAGAATTGTTTTGAATGGCTTAAGAAACAAAAGCAGGGAAACACAGAGTAACCTAGCCTCATCCAAACACTTAGTGAAGAAACAGAGGTCCTTACTATCTCTCATTCTTGACAATACAAGAGAATGGGTGTTAGATTCGGGTGCTCTTTTTCACATGAGTCCCAATAGGGATGGTTTCATGACTTTGAGGAATATAATAGGGAGGTGTGTTCATGGGGAACAACAATGCCTGTAGAGTCAAAGGTAAAGGCAGTATAACCCTTAGGCTCTGTAGTGGGAAACTAATAAAACTTACTCATGTTAGGTACATCCCAGAACTTAAAAGGAACCTTATATCCTTAGGAACCTTAGATGAAGAAGGATCTTTATTCTGAGCTGAAAATGGGTGGTGAATGTGTATAGAAACCATAATCTAATTCTGAAAGGAGAAAAAAGGAATGGATTGTACATCTTATGTGGAGAATATTATTCTGATTGCCTAAGTTCTTCGCATCTCCCCAAATATATCGTATAACACAAAAAATGGCACCTTAGAATGGGACATATGAGTCGGGAGGGGCTAGATATCCTAAGTAACCAAGGCATGTTAGGAAAAGACAACTGCTGCAACCTTAGAATTTTGTGAGCGCATTTTAGGTAAACGACGAGTTAGTTTCCCAAAAGGTATACACCTGGCCAAAGGTTGTTTAGAATACATACACTCTGACTTATGGGGTCTTGAGAGAGTGAGGTCTCATGGGGGCAGTAGCTACTTTATGTCCATTGTAGATGACTTTAGCAGAAAAGTGTGGATTTACACCCTTAGAGCTAAGGACCAGGCTCTGTCTAAATTTCAAGAGTGGAAAGCCCTTGTGGAAAACCAACTAGCAGAAAGGTGAAAACCCTAGGGTGACAATGGATTAGAGTCTTGTAACAATGAGTTTGATCAGTTTTGTAGTGAGCAAGGAATCCTAAGACATAGGACAGTGAGAAGAACCCCTCGGCAGAATGGGGTAGCTGAGAGGATGAACAGGACACTCCTTGAAAAAGTCAGATGCTTGTTGTTCACTTCAGGGTTACCAAATACCTTCTAGGGAGAGGCTTTGTCCACTGCAGCCTATCTGATAAATAGGAGCCCCTCAACTGCCATAAATTTCAAATGTCCTGAAGAAGTGTGGTTAGGAAGAAAGCCTGGGTTAAGCCATTTGAGAATCTTTGGGTGTACAGCCTATGCACATACAGTGGGAGGAAAGTTAGAGCCTAGATCCACTAAGTGTGTGTTCCTAGGATATCAAGATGGTACCAAAGGGTATAGATTGTGGGACAGAAAGTCACCAGGGGTAAAAATCATCATTTCCAGGGATGTGGTCTTTAATGAAAGAGAGTTCCCTTGTAAAACCAATGAACGTAACAACCGGTACAACCACCCCCAACTAAACCCACCAAAGATACAAGCGAGTACAACCATTGAGGTGGAGCACGTGGGTTGTTGCTTGAACCACCCCCAACCTAATGAGGAACATGCACCTGAAAACCAACCAGGATCAGAGGATCCTGGATTTGATAGTGAAGAAAATGAAGCAGATGCCTCAGAGCCCCAACATGCACACTTAGAACACTATCAACTTGCCAGAGACAGAATAAGGAGGGAGGTAAGACCCCCTGCCCGAGGGTTTTCTTATCTTTGAACTAATATACTTTGCTTTGCTTGCAGGGAGCAGGGATTCAAAGAAGACAACAGACTCATATGAAGAAGCCATGAACTCCAAGGAAAGGGAAAAATGGAGGCAAGCAATGGAAGAGGAAATGAGGTCACTTGAGGTAAACAGAACCTGGTCCTTGGTCCCCAAACCCAAGGATCAAAAGCTAATCAAATGCAGATGGCTGTACAAGATTAAAGAGGGAATCTCGGTTCTGACCCCCTTAGGTACAAGGCCAGGTTAGTAGCTAAGGGTTACACCCAACGTGAAGGAATAGACTTCAATGAAGTCTTTTCCCCTGTAGTCAAGTATAAAACCATTAGGTTAATGCTCTCCATTGTTGCCCATTATAACCTAGAGTTAGAACAGATGGATGTTACCACTGCCTTCCTGCATGATAACTTAGAAGAGGAGATTTATATGAGCCAACCCCTAGGTTTTATTGATCCCAAGAAACCTAACCATGTGTGCATCCTGCACAAATCACTGTATGGACTGAAACAGTCCCCGAGACAGTGGTATAAAAGGTTTGACAATTTCATTGTAAGTATAGGATACACTAGGAGTAGATATGATAACTGTTTTTATTTTAATTTGAATCATAATGTGCCTGTATATCTTTTGTTGTATGTGGATGATATGTTGCTTGTGAGTAAGTCTAAGTCTAAAATTCATGAGCTAAAGGGTCAGCTTAGATCAGAATTTGACATGAAGGACCTTGGAAATGCCAAAAGAATCCTAGGGATGGACATTCTCAGGAACAGGGACCAACATGAATTAATCATTAGGCAGAAATCATACTTAGAAAAACTAGTGACTAAATTTGGTATGGCTGACTCAAAACCAGTGTCTATGCCTCTTGCAAACCATGTTGTGTTAAACAAAAGCCAATGCCCCACAACTGAGTCTGAAATAATCAAAATGGAATCTGTTCCCTATGCTAATGTTGTTGGATCTGTGATGTATGGAATGATCGGCAGACGGACACTGTCTATTCTATTTCCTTACTAAGTAGATTCATGGCAAATCCGGGAGCGGTGAGCAAGGGTGCCTTGGGAAAGGTGTATTAAGGTACATTAATGGTACCCTGAATGTTGGTCTAAACTTCTGTAAAAGACATAATACACTTGACTAGGTGGGTTTTGTAGACTCTGATTTTGCAGGTGACAAAGACACAAGGAAATCCACCACCTCTTATTACTTTACCCTTGGAGGGAATTGCATTAGCTGGAAGTCACAACTTCAGCCCATTGTTGCTCTCTCAATCGAGCGAGAATATATTGCTATTGTTTGCGATGTGTTTAAGGAAGGAAGTATGGCTGCAAGGTTTGTTAGCCGAAGTAAAACTAACTGATGGCAAGGCTACTGTATTCTCAGATAGTCAAAGTGCAATCCACCTTAGTAAGAATCCAGTTTATCATGAGCGGACCAAGCATGTGGATGTCCGCTTTCACTTTGTCAGAGACTTAGTAACACAAGTGGTAATCGATCTTTTAAAAGTTCCCACTGAAGACAATCCTGCCGATATGGGAACCAAGGTTGTTTCACCTGCAAAGTTCAAACACTGTTTGAACTTGCTGCATGTAAGATAACCTGTGAAGACCAGAACAATGATGGAAATGTTTGGATTTGCTGCACTGTGAAGGTTTAGCATTCAAGGTGGAGATTGTTGTGAGTGAATGCTGAAACGGCGTCGTACTGAGTTAAATGGAACGGTGTCGTTTTGAGACAGCCCATGAGTGATCCTGACCGCGAATTCAGAAGGAGAGCCAACGGCTGAGATCAAGCCTAAAGTCAACACTATAAAAGGTTTAGGGTTTCATATTGTAACAGAAGATCGAATAAAAAGTTTAGAGCAGTTTTCGTTTTTCTTTAGAAAACTAGGGTTCTTTCTTTGGGTTTGATTCTTCTGTGTGATCTGTGGGTTCTTGAGTGATTTGGGGTTAATCAATCAAGGGAAAGAACTGCTGTGTTCTTAATATAGGGATTTTCAGGTTAGAGGAGTCCTAGGGCAGATTACGGGTTCAGAAAGTGTTGTTCGATCTGGGTTTCTTGGAGAGCCTTTCTTTTGTAATTGAGACTGAAATTCTGGTGTTCTTTAATCATAGTGCAGCGAACTCTCTTTCCAGAGTTCAAAGTGGATGTAGCTTGCTCAAATCGGGCAAGTAAACCACGGTAAAGTTTCTGTGTTGTTGATTGTGGTTTTTCTGGTTTCTTGTTTGTTTCAGTTTGCATTATAGGTTGATTGCATAACAGTTTTGGTTCATACACTTTTCTCCTATAGCGCCAATCGGCACCCAGTCGAGCAGAGAGCTTTAGACTTTGAACAATGTAATTTGTCTTCATTCTTTATTTCTACCCAAACTACGACTTTAACTATTTTTGTTTTTCAACTGAAAAGTCAGTAAAAAGTTGGCAGCATAATTAGAACTTACAACAGTAATTTTTTTTTGCTAAGGTAGGCCTTCCTATTCAAAATATAAAACATCAATAATCATTGACTCTCAATATGTAAATGGAGTTTTTCTTCTCTTCAATTTCTTCTACTTAGAAACCGCCACAAAAGTAGCACCGAAAGAGAGACAGGATGTTTCACATATTTTATTTTATTTTACTTTTTGATTAATTTATAAAAAAGAAGAGAATGACGTTTTGAATTTGTATATCAAGTTAAATAACTAGTTCACCATGACATGTTAACGTCAACAGCTTGAAACTAATGGTGGGATGGCGGCGTTAGTTTCCAAAATCCGGAGGAGAAAAACGTGACTGAAACAAATCTTACGCTGAAAATAATTAGCCCCTGAAAAAAAAACCTTTAAAAAAAAGAGAAGACAATTTAAGTCTAAAAGAAAGGGAAGGAGTGAATAACAAGTTCACATTACTTTTTCCCACCCAAAAATTTTGAAAAAAAAAAATTTCCTATCCATCATTAAAAGTTAGACATTAGTTTCAGTGGTGAAAAAAAAACATAATCGTCTTGAAAAATGATATTATAGGGTTAATATCGCTTACACCCCTAAAATACAAACATCTACTTATCTTCACGAACTTGGGAACTACTCACTTAGACCCTCAATCTTCAATTTCTACATTAAAATGGACGTTTGACCTCGATTGACCAATGAAATTACATATATGTCCACATCCATGGATTTTTTGGACTGTTTTACCCCTATTCTCTCACTTAAATTAGTTGTGTTTCTATAAAAAAAATGCAAAAACTTTTCATTTGTAATAATCTATAAAGTAAAAAATTATAAAACTAAAAAACAATTTCTCATTAAAAATGTAATTTTTGCAAAATATTATATTTTATGAAAATATATAAAAATATAATTATAATTTCAAAAAAAGAGAAAAAATTAACTGAAAAATTGTAAAAAAAAAAAATAAAAACTTTCAAAAAATATATAAAAATTTGAAAAAAAAAAAAATCAAAAACTGAAAAATGATTCAGTTGGTTGGAACCCCACCTAGCTAGGTGTGATTCCGACCAATCGCACCTGGTTAGGTGCGATTTTGGCCAAATCACACCAACCCACATGTGATTCCGGCTGATCGCACCATGGCTAGTGCAATTTGGCTAGAATCACATCAAGCTAGGTGCAATGTGGCTTGAATTGCACCAACCCAGGTGCGATTCCAACAAAACTGAGTGCGATTCCAACCAAATTGCACCTAGCTTGGTGACAAACAGTAAAGGGTATTATAATCTTTTCATTTTTGTACTGCTATTAGATGATAAAATTCACTAACGGAGATTGATGATGGGTGGGAAAATGTTTTTTCAACGTTTTTGGATGGACTACGCTAATGTTTAGGTGGGAAATTGTCATTCACTCGAAAGGGAAACAACAATGATTGCATCAAAGTTCAGTGATGCTAGAAAGAAGCTGGAATCACAAATGGTTGCTAATTGTGCATGCATGACGCACCATTGGAAATTTTATAATAAAAATCTTTTTCATGAATCCAGCTATACCTCACTCTGAATTTTGCAGTGCTGCAATCCTCTTACGCACCTGGTGCTATTTAATTATCTTTTAAATAAATGTTTTGTTAACTTTAATTATCCCACTTTATCATCTTTTTGTATTGCTAGTTGCTACAGTATATTTCACAAGGAACTTAAACAATAGAAATATGAAAATCCATTGTAAAGCACAAGCTAATCCGTAATTTTAGGCATATCAAGTTGAAAATACGTGTCAATACATAGGCCACAGTACATTGGTAGCATTTTTTATTTCATCACGCAAAGTATTAATCCATAATCATCAAAGTTAAATCTTGAAACCGCCCCCAGATTAGTACGATGTATACCCAAGTAATACTTTTGCCCTACTTGAAAACAACAATCTTTACATGTATATATTTTCAACTACGATAAACCTTATATCATACTACAGTATATTTGATAAGAAATTGAGACTGTAGAAAGATGAAAATCCATTGTGAAGCACGAGGTAATCCGTAATTATATGCATATTAAGTTGAAAATACACGTGGACACATAGACTAAAGCATGCACCATTTAGTTTACACTGAAGGAAGACAGACGAAAAACTCTATCTAGAGTCAACAACTACTCAGGAATGATGCAGAGTTCGAACACTTGCAAGAGATCCGCCAGATAGTACAATTACAAAGATAAATTGTGAAACAGAAAAGAGTAATTATATGGAAATTTACAGAGAAATGACAGCATCCAGATAATTCAAAAACTTTTCACTTAAAATTTTATTGCATAAAGCAGAAATAAAATTTGGAACTGGAGTTTCTGTAGTGCAACTAGAAGCTTGATGAAGCTTATCATGAGACTCATAATTGAAGTCATACATACATGTAACGCTCAATTAATTCAATGGACAGGTTTATAATATTCTTCCCATTATGATGTGACTGTTCTGTAATAAGATTTTCTTAATACTTAAATTAATTAACCGCTTTAACTGAAGATTTTAATAATTTATTTTATGAAATAATCTCTAATTAACAACAATTAATTGAATTTATAAAGAAACAGATCTGTTGCTAATTGTTAGTAACCAGTGAATTTCAAGCAAAAAAGGTCATATAAGTAATAGAATAAGAAAGGATTTTAAAGTTTACTCATGTTTTAAGCGCGTTTTTTGCTTTTCATTTTCCACAACTTGGCTTGACCAATTCAGATTTCCTGAAATTTTGTCTGCTTTCTACTTATTTCAGCAACCTACTTTTGTCTGCTTCAATATTCTTTCGTTTTTCTCATGTTAAAGATCTATGACATCTTATAATTTTGCAGAAGTATGTATAAAGTTTTTTGCATTTGTACAAATACAGAAAAAAACGCAAGAAGAAAATTCATGAACCATTATCAAGCAGAAAGAATATGAAGGTATGAAGTAAATTGCAAGCGTACATCTGATAGTAGTAGGTTCAGTGAAACAAAATTGAAAAAAAGAGAGAGAAGAAATATAGAGTAAGGAGTTGAAAATACTCACAACTTCACTTACTCAAAGTCAAACTACGTAACTCTTTTGTATCATTAAAGTTCAAAGTGATAATGAAGTAAAAAATAAGAGGTTTTAAAAACAAAGAATTAGTAACAATATTACCGACTTTAGTCCTTAAATGTATTGATGAGATCAAGTATAATAAAATATTGTTCAATTTGTAATTGAATTATCACATGTTAAGCTTCTTATATGTAAATAGTAGAAGAGAAATAAGGTAGTGTTGAGTTGTAAGAATTGAAGTGGGCTGTTGGGCTAGCAGAACCGGCCACTGGAAGGAAGTCTTTGTGAACAAGTTGAAACGGGCTGCTTTCAAGCCACTAGCGTGACACCGGCCAGAGCTGAATCGCGCTTGCACAAGAATTTGTTGTCATATTTTTTCCCAAAATCTGAAATGCATCATCTTAATTATGTGAAATACATAATATCGCGAATTAAAACAGATATATCTTTAAAATTCATTCCGAAACAAATAAGTAAAAATAAGAAGTGCTCAGAAACATTACTTTTTTTGGCCTACCGTTGCTACAACATCATGGCTTTCAAGTTTTGCATATTCAAATTAACAAGTGTTAATCTTATTGGCCTTGTATAAGCAAAATATGTTGGATCAAAATTTGAACTACTTGCATAAGAAAGTATATGTAAAGCACAAGAGGATCCGCAGCCTATTAAATTTAAGATACATTTCAATAAATTAACATAAACATCACACCGATTTCAATGAAGAAACAATAAAGAAAAATCATAACATTATTTCAGTTTAATTATCATAGTTTTGGGCATCACCTGCCCAAGGACACAAGAAACAAAGCATAAATATCCAGAAGTACTGCATGCACTATTTTTGGAGTCCACAGCTAGACAAGAACAATACCTATATTGTAGACTCTGTCTTCAAATTCAGGATTTCTTCAAATTCAGGATTTCTTCACGCAAGCATCCATTTGATAGACAGTACATCAAAGCAATCTGAAAATCAGCTATCCAGATCGATCAAAACATTTGTGGAAACAATGAAGCAAAGTGGTTTCCAGGTGAGAATTAGGGATAAAGTACGGTGCTAGAGAGTTTAATATTACTGCTAGGTCTTTTCCTATTTGAAAGAGTGTATTGCAATTATAAGGCACTTCTTTTCGGAAAGTACATAAATTTTCATAGTTACTGATACTTCAGCTTTAATTTCTGAAATAATTGCAGGCAATAATGATGCAGGACTAAGGTCGGTCTAATTGTAACTTCCTATATACTAATAGGCTAGAAATTAATCTAGGCACGATAAAAGAAATTGAATCATAAAAATAAAATTGAATTATTTGTTTTGCCACATCAGCGATGTTCTTGAGTACAACCTCTTTGTAGAAAGTGTTTAATTAATATGATAAAACTGAACATATTTGATATGAATTAAAGGCTTTTAGAACTGACAGAAAGAAGACAATTTTATTATAGTAATTATTTATGATAAATTCTATTACTTGTGATCTCTGCATTTCAGTAAATAGAAACATCACACCGATTTCAATGAAGAAACAAGAAAGAAAAATCAAAATACCATTTTCGTTTAATTTCAATTAACTTTAATCTAGAATTTTTAAATGATTAAAATATCTATGTGTGAGTGATATTATTTATTAAAAAATTAAAATATTTATAATAAAAATAAAATAAAGTATATCACTAAAATTTTCAAGCAAATTAGAATATATATATATATATACATACAATTAGACAAATTAAAAAGTAAAGCAATATATAATTAAAAAATGACCATAGTTTCATCACATATTAGCCACCAAGTTGGCCACAATGACCAAACTTTGGGAGGTGAGGTGGGAGTGAAGATTACAGAAGTATTTGACAAAAAACAACTCTAAAGAAAAGAAAAGAAAAGAAAAAACAAAAAATCTCCTCAGCAATGGATTTCAAGCAATATTTTAAGTTTATAGTGATTTTGTGATAGGGATGTAATGATACATCCAATAATTAATTGCCCAGATGTATGCAAAATAATTTCAATTACTCAAAATACATAACACTTTTATATGTTTAAAATTAAATATGATAATGAACTAAAATAAGAGATTTTAAAATCAAAGAAAATAGTAAAAAGGTGAATTTTTTATTAATTTTATAAATGAGATATAAGTTAAGAAATATTGTTTGATTGAATTTTGTTTAAGTTTGAATTAAAGTATCAAATCTTAAAGCTTCTTATATGTTAGAGGAGAAGAGATATAAGGGACTTTGAGACTTTGAGTCGAAATGGGCTGGTGTGCTACCAGACCCAACCATAGAGTTGAAACGGGCTGATCTACTAGCGTTACAGCGGTTCGGCGACACCTACCTGAGCTACTGTCATGATTTCGAAGGGTGCTTTGAATAGAATTCTTTTCATATATTTATTTCTCCCAAAGAAATAGAACTAACAAACCAAAATCCGAGGTTATTAATCTAAATCCGAATTAATTTGCATATATCTTTAAAATTCATGAGTTATTAAAAAAAAAAAAAAAATGTTACAAACAAAGAAGTGTGTGGAATGCTTAATTTTTTTTTTTTTTGGCCTACTATTGCTAGTTGCTGTAACTCATTTCATGGCTTTCTCGTATTGCATATTGAGCTTAAAAAGTGTAAATCTTATTGGTTTTGTGTGAGCAAAATATGTTGGATAAAAATCTGAAATTTGACATGAAAAGTTTTATGTAGCATATTAAATCTCACCCTAGTAAAAAATGAAAATTCATAGCATTTAAGTAATATGACAATCTTCCAATGAAATAATGACATATGTTGTCATATACACGTCAAATTTTCTTTTTCATTTAACTATTAACATGATTGTTCAATTACACCATAATGAGTGATTTAAAAAACTAACTCTATAGATTTCTTTTCATATATTTTTTTCTCCCAAAGAAATAGAACTAACAAACCAAAATCCGAGATTGTTAATCTAAATCCGAATTAATTTACATATATCTTTAAAATTCATGAGTTAAAAAAAAAAAAAAAAGAATGGATGTTACAAAAACAAAGAAGGGTGTGGAACACTAATTTTTTTTTTTTTGCCTACTAATGCTAGTTGCTGTAACTCATGTCATGGCTTTCTGGCATTGCATATTGAGATTAAAAAGTGTAAATCTTATTGGTCTTGTGTGAGCAAAATATGTTGGATAAAAATCTGAAATTGGACATGAAAAAGTTTATGTAGCATATTAAATCTCACAGTAGTCAAAAATGAAAATTCATAACATCTAGGCAATGTGACAATCTTACCACCTCATCTAGATAATGTGGTGAGACCATCCAATGAAATAATGACATATGTTATCACATATACGCCAAATTTTCTTTTTCATCTAACATGATTGTTCAATTACTATCCTGTATAATTCATTAATAATCACTACCATAATGAGTGATTAAGAAACTAATTTTATAGATTATCATATTATTGGACGGTTTTACCATATCAACTAGGTGAGGCGACAAGATTATCCTCTGCTAGAATTTCTCCTATTTTAAAATCCAAGGTGAACTTATTTCAAACCCAAGACAGAGCATAATTATCCAAAAGGACCTCAAGCAATATTTGAGTTCAAAGTGAACATTTTTCATACCTAAAACAAAATAACAATGCATAAATATCTAGACGAACCGCATTCACTGTTTTGGAGTCCACAACTACACAAGAACAACAAATATAGTGTCAAATCAGTCCTCAAAGTAAGAATTTCTTCTCCTACCTACCCATCTGATAGACATTTCAGCAAAGCAAATCTGAGAATCAGTTATACAAATCAAAAAATTTGTTGAAACAATGAAACTGAGAGGTTTCCACATGAGAATTATAGATTAAGTACAAGTGTTAGAGAACGTATTATTACTGCTAATCTTTTATCATTTGAAAGAGCTTATTGCAGTTTTAAGCTATCATGAAAATAACACTTCTTTTTAGAAAGAAAGTACAGTAATTATCAAATAGTTACTAAGCTTTTGCTTCAATTTCTGGAGTAATTGCAGGCAATAATGGTGCAGGACTAAGGTAGGTTTAATTGTAAACAAGACAATGATTAGCATCTTTATCCAATGGAATCTTCAATCTTCTTCTGCTTCACTTGCATAAGTTGCATCTCAGCCTTCATTTCTGCCACTTCAGTCTATATATTTTTTGCCTCGTTTGAGCTATATGTAGCGACGTAATCAACCAGGTTGAACTCCTGCTTTGATAAATTGAAGTGCCGCATTTTGGATGCGTAGTGCTACGTTTATTTTCTTTCTGGAAGCCCTTACCATTATCCCTCTAAGAACCTCAGCCTCCAATCACCTTTCATTAATCAAAACAGGTCAGCCATCCATTTAGACGGAAAAAAAGTAACTGTATGTCGAATTTATAATATGAGTGACAAAGTGTCAATTTAGAAAGTTTTAAGGGATGTAATTGTCTTAAGCTATTTACTTTTTAAAAAAATAATAAAATATGTACTGATTTGACAACATGAAAAGGTACCACTGCAGGCTGCAGCATCATTGGTGGGGGGAGATTATTTGATGGCTCTTTTCGAGTCCCTTCCTCGTGTATGTTCTAAAAAAAAAAAAATTGTTTCCGGCTGATGAACTGCTAAATATCATTTCAACCCTTCTTATTTTCTACATCTACATAGGCCTTCTAAAACATTCCCACTCCCTCTTAGTTTTAATTTCTTTCAATTTTACCCTTATAAAATTGACTTTTTTCATTAAATTACCAATTAACCACTCAATTTGTCGTTTAAATTAATAAAAAAATTAAGTCTTATAATACCTATATTTTTAAATACATAATTTTTTTATTAGTACATAATTTCATAATTGTCAAGAGCCTAAGTGTCAATGAAGCTAGTTTTTCTAGTAGAGTGTTCAGAAATTCATTAATAATGTTTAATTCTGTAATTTGATAGCATTTTACTCTTTGGGATTTGGGTAAGAGAGGAAATCAGAGAAGAAAAGTAGAAAGCTATAAATGTCTCTCCCCTCACCCCCTCTCCATATTTAATTAAAAATAATGCCATACCTCTACTCTAAATCATGATCAACAAAAGTCAACGGTGACAAAAGAGAATTTAAAAAGTCAACTCAACATATCTTATCACATATGAACGGTAACGTGTGTCAAAAATTTAAGTGATAGTATTAGTCCTTTCCAAGTACAAGTTGATTCCCCATTATTGAAAACTTGGGAACAAGTTTGAGCGGACAAAAGTTAGTAAACAGGGGTCTTTGTTAAAAATAAATGTTTTTCTGCCAGTAAATTTTCTAGATATATAGTTTTGGATTAAAGATTTTTGTGTTTGAAACAATCTAGATAAGAAACTACTAATATCAAATATTGAAGTATCAGTCTCCTTTATCTGACACTACAAATATATGATGTAATCCTACTTTTTAAGCAGCGATGAGAATTTTTAGATTTGACTTGCGTATTCTAATTTGGTCTTTCTAATGAGTAAATTTAAAATTGTTTGCAGGAAAATAACCATAAGTACTGCAACAAAATAAAATTAATAGATCTAGACCGGATTAGAAAGTACGGAGGATACGTACATGTTCTCAAACTTTGTTGCTTCATATGTATAACTTGGCGCATCTGACAGCCTATCAGCTACTATGATACGTGGAAAACTGTAGGAACAAGATTGGGCTGCTAACCCTGAGACGAGTGCTGTTTGATGCATAGAGGGATAAGAAACTTTTGAACTCGAATTCTCCCATTCCAGCTTATCCCTCCACTCTTTATCTCCCAATATCGAAATTCTGCTGTTATTCTCACTATGAAGGTCGAGTGGGAGTTTTGTTAGACTTAGGCAATAGCTTACCCATATTCTCTCCAGGGAAGGGAAGTGCATGACACGGCATATGCTCTTTAGAAGTGGTAGATTACTAAAATTCAATTGCTTCAGATTTTTAAACATGTTAAGGTCGCTTGATGAAGAATTGAATTCATACGGAATTATTTCTTCCAATAAGGGACAATTTTCAGCAAAAACAAATCTAAGCCATGTAGCATATCTGAGGCATGCCAAATCTTTTATCAAACAATTATTGATATAAAGATCACGAAGGTTGTTGAAACGGCGAACTTAGTTAGGGCGAAGAGGATGTGTTGGGCGAATGCAACTCCTTGCCACCTCACGATTGGATTACTAACCTTTTAACACAACTTTGTAACTTGGAGGATGATTTTAATTGAAATATAGCATCGACTGTAAACAAGGTGACACTAATTTCTTCTATATCTTCCAAGCACTCCAACTCTTGTAACAATGTTGTATTCCAAAAGGAATGAAAATACAGCTGGCCAGTTGCAGTTGGTACTCTGCTGAACACTTGGAGCGATGAAAGACTTGATATCACTCCTTCTTAAATAGCTTTGAGTTTCCTTGTGCCATCTAAAAGTAGAAACCTCAATTTTGTCAAAGCTGTTAGCCACAACAGGTAACTCTTCTATAACCGTATCCGACAAATTAAGATACTGCAAATTTATCATTTCAAGCATGGCAGGCAACCGAGTTAAGAAAATATTCTTTGACAAGTCCAAAACTTTCATGGCATGCATAGATTGAAAGAATGGACTAGGAAATCTGAATCAAGAAGTCTGTCTAACCACAAAAGTTAGCAGACAAGGACAAAATGGTGTTTCAAAGAAAAGTTTAACATTGCTACTCCAATGATATTCTTCTTGCCTCCTTCCATGTAGCAATGCCATGTTTTTTAATGGATTCTTGATCTTGTTCTCCTTTACCGAAGCTAACCACAGAGCCATATCACGAAGCACATCATGCGTCTTAACATAATCATCAGAATCTCCAACCATCTCCAACAGACATGCATGCTTCAAACTTCTAATAATAAACTCTCCTGCATCTCTTGTATCATTTAAACCATAATTATGCAAAATTCCCTCCGCAATCCAGAGGTCAATTAGTTCATCTTTTCTAATCATATGATCCTCTGGAAACAAGGAACAATAAAGAAAACAATTTTTGTGTTTATCATCCCTCAAGCTATCATAACTAAACCTCAAAACTTGAAACACACTACTTTCCATATCGCAAACTCGACGGATTACTCGCAATGTGTTGATAGCATACCGCCATTCCTCTGGTGTTCTCCTATTAGACATGGCCCTCCCAATAGTGATCAAAGCAAGCGGCAAACCTTTGCACTCTTTAGCAACCGTTTCAGCAAACTCTGTAATTTGATGATGCGAGTTCAAAACATCCTCCGTCACACATTGTCGAAACAATTCAAAGGATTCTTCAAATGACAAACACTTCACTTCGAATTTCTTGACAACAGCGTCCATGTTATGGCACACATCCTCTGAACGGGTTGTGAATACTATTTTTGACCCGTTTTAATGGTAGGAAACATCAGGAACTCCATGTTTCGCAGGTCTATTCTCTCCCACAGATCGTCTAGCAATAGCACAAACTTTTTTTCCACCTGAAGCTTCCGTGATTTCCGCTCTACTATGCTCGTCTGTCTTTCTTTTCCATGTTTCATCTGGAATCTGTAATTTATGCCGTATAACTTCTTGAATTCCATCCAACTTCACTTCTTTAGACACCGTCACCCAAATCACCACATCAAAATCAAGTCTATTGTTGATAAATTTATTGTTAAGTTTTTTTAAAAGGGTGGTCTTGCCAACACCCCCTATGCCATATATGCTGATCATTCTCACTCTATGGTCGTCAAGACATCTCCAAACTTCATCCAGTATTGAGTCCATGCCTGTAATCTTGTCCACAGGTATCTCATCCACTAGAGCCGGCGGTAGTTTTTCAGAAATACCATCCAAAGATTTGAATTCCTTCCCTTTGTTTATTAAATCCTTCATGCTTGATCCTCTTAATTACTTCTTTACCAAGCTTGTAGCTAGAGTATGATTCCTAGGACAAGAACTTCCCAAACATTTCTTTTGGATCTCTCGCTCTCCCTCGCAAAATATTACTGCACTTCCTCTAATTTGAGTTGTGCACTTTCCAGCCAGCCTTCAACTTGGTTTGTACGCTTACGATATTGCTGCTCTGCATGCTTGACCCTACTCCTAACATCTTTGCTAATGTTCTCAAGTTTTCATCCCTTGCCTGTCTGAATGAAGTCAAGTTCTCTTGGAGATGACGGATGATAGCAATGCTATTGGAAGTGCAATTCCACAATGTAGGAAGAATTTCGATGATGGGACCAACGAAATCCATGATCACCAAAACAAAAGTTCAGAGTTTGTGAAACCTCTGGTTGCAGATCTCGTTTTCTAATTGGGTACCATGAAAGATAAAACACAGAATTGATGGAGTAGGCTAAAATTACCTAACTCAGAAACAAATGTTTGTATTTATAGATGTGTTGGTTACAAGTTTGAATTTTAAAATACGAAAAACTTGCTAACAGACTTAGCTAACCTGCTAACAAACTTAGCTTAAGATTATAACAAACTAATTTAAATTTACAAAACTGTTTTACAGCTACAACATCTGCGAGATTGATGGATAAATCTTCAGAAGTTGTTAATTAGAATTGTGGAAATCTTGAGTCAAATCTTCAAGAGTATTGAGTCTAACACCCCCCTGCAAACTGATGGGGAGGAGCTGAACCCTCAGTTTGGACCTTAGAAATTTAAAACGCATAGCAGTATGACCCTTAGTAAATACATCAGCAATCTGGTCAGCTATTGATATGTGTTTGACTTGAATATCCTTGTTGATGACTTTTTCCCTTATGAAGTGATAATCCACTTCTATATGCTTTGTCCTAGCATGGAAAACCGAATTTGAAGCCAAAGCAATTGCTCCAATATTGTCGCACCAAACAACTGGACAGTTAGGCAGAGTAATGTGTAGTTCCTTGAAGAGCATCCTCATCCAATAAAGTTCTACCGTGACTAATGCAAGTGATCTGTACTCGGCTTCCGTGCTTGAACGAGAGACAACATTTTGCTTCTTTGCACTCCATGAAACTAAGTTGTTGCCGATAAAAATGCCATAGCCACTATTGCTTCTTCGATCATCTGGATTACCTGCCCAATCTGAATCACAAAAGGCATGTAATTCAGTGACTGAAGGAGTATAATAGAGTCCATAGTCAATAGTACCCTTAAGGTAGCATAGGACCCTTTTTTGTGCTGTCCAATGTCCTTCACGTGGATTGTGCATGAATTGGCACAATTGGTTGATTATATAAGCAATGTCCGGTCTTGAAGTGGTACAATATTGGAGAGCACCAACTGCCATACGATCCTGACTTGGGTCAGGGAGTAAATCAATGTCAAAGCTGTAAGTTTCTTTCCAGAAACTGTCGGAGATGAGATAGGCTTAGCTCCAGCCATTCCGGTTTTATCCAAGAGATCAAGAATATACTTGCCTTGCTGCAAGTGAAGGCCATTAGAGTCACGGGAGGCCTGAACTCCAAGGAAATAATTCAGGCTGCCAAGATCTCTGAGTTGAAACTTAGTTCCAAGGTAAGCAATAAATCGAGTAATAACCTCCTTATTTGATCCTATGATAATTATATCATCAACATACACAAGAACAAATAGTTGGAATGCATCCTTGGTATAAATAAATAGTGATGTATCAACTGAAGATTCCATGAACCCGAATTCAGTGAGTTCTTGAGAAAGCCTCTTAAACCAAGCTCTTGGAGCTTGTTTTAAATCATATAAAGATTTGTGCAAACAACACACAAAATCTAGTTGGGATTGATCAATGAACCCTCTTGGTTGTTCCATGAAAACTTGCTCATCTAGGATGCCATGTAGGAAAGCATTGGAAATATCAAGTTGATGAATAGACCAATGAAAATTAACAGCCATAGCTAAGATGAGTCTAATAGTTGATGGTTTAATAACTGGTGAAAAAGTTTCATTAAAATCAACACCATCTCTTTGATCAAATCCCTTAGCCACCAAACGGGCCTTATACCTCTCAATGGTACCATCTTGCCTTCTTTTGATCGTATATACCCACTTATTTTGAACAACAGAATGATGTAGTGGTCTCGACCAGAGGGACCATGTACCATTGGCCATTAATGCATCAAACTCACGGCCCATAGCTTCCCTCCATTCAGGAAGTGTCATTGCTTGGGAATAACATGTTGGTTCTTTTTCTAGATAAACAGATGACAGAACACGTATGGGATGCTTGGTTGAGTAAAATGTTGTAAAACCATGAAACTTTCTAGGCTTAGAAATACCAGTTTTGGACCATGTGAGCATATGGTGAGGTTGGTCAGGAAGAGGCTCAAGTATATGATGAATTTCTAGAGTTGGACTGGGTTGAGACACAATTTCAGGAGTGGAAGTATGAGGAGTTGGTGCTGCAATGGACTGGGTATCAGGTGGAGGATTCTCATGCAATGGAGTGGGTGAATGCATGAGATTTGAATCAATCTCGACTGGGACTGAAACATTAGAGGTATGATGGGTTCCTGTGTCAAATGTGTAGATATTAGGCAAATGAAAAATGCTTGGAAATTTAAACTGATTACCTGAGTCAGATTCTGCACCTCGGATTAGAGAGTTTGATTTCATATCAGCATCTGGAAATGAGCTTTCATCAAAGATGACATTGCGGGAAATATATATTCGGCCAGTAGTTAAATCCAAACATCTATAACCCTTCTGTTGAGCAGAATAGCCAATAAAGACACACTTCTTACTTTTAAAACAGAGTTTATGTTGTTCCTAGGGAGTAAGAAGAGGGTAGCAATTACATCCAAAGATACGCATGTCACTATATCTAGGAATTGTTTTATAGAGTAAATAGAATGGAGACAGATTATCCAATGATTTTGATGGTAATCTGTTAATCAAATGTACTGCAGTCAGAAATGCATCTTGCCAAAAGGAGGTGGGTAAATTGGATTGTGCAAGAAGTGTTAACCCCATTTCCCTAATGTGTCTATGTTTTCTTTCGGCTATGCCATTTTGAGGAGATGCATAAGGACATGTGAGTCTATGATAGATTCCATGGTCCTTGAGATATTGTTTAAACTCATTTGAAAGGTATTCTCCCCCATTATCGGTTTGGATTTGTTTAATTGTGGTGGAAAAGTAATTCTCAACCAGATTTTTGAAAGTAGTAAAAACTGAGAATACTTGAGATTTGGTTGTCATTGGATACAACCATGTGAAACGAGAAAAATCATCCACAAAAATGACATAATACCGAAAACTAGCTACTGAATTTATTGGAGAAATCCACACATCCGAGTGGATAAGGTCTAAGGGTGTAACACCCCACTTGAAATACGTAGCCATTGTTTACGGTATGGCCTAAAGGATTACTGAATTGCCCCTAAATGAGTTTATATATTTTTCATGTTGTTTGGTTGGCCTTTGGTTGAGTTTATGTTTTGGGTTTGGTTAAGTGTGTACCATGGAATTGATCAAGACTTGGCAGATTTTGGAGTTGCAGTCGTCGCCGTGGCGAGGGAGGAGCTTCGCCGCTGCAATGTTGGTTCTGTGTTGGTGGTGTCGATTCTGGAATGTTTCGCCAGGGCGATGGAAAGTTCTTCGCCGCGGCGACGGAAGGCAGAAAAGTTTCTTGAGTTTTCTAGAGAATTCTTCATAGGGGTTAAATGACCATTCTACCCCTAATTAGCAAGAAAAGTGGGGAGTAAAATGTAAGGAAATTTCATGGAGAATAGTGTAAAATGGGGGTGAGTTTGTAAAGAATTAAAGGATAAAGGTGGAAATTTCAAGGAAGAGTAAGGGCAAAATGGGAAAGAGTGTTTATTATATGAGCTAATAAGGGTTGAATTCTCTTAACCCATTCATTTTCACCCATTTCCACCGCCTCTTCATCTCCCATTTTCTCTCAATTCCTCACTCAATCTTCCAAGGGATTTTTGAGAGTTTTGAGTTGGAATTTGACAAAGAAGTGATCCTAAGCAAGAAGAGGTAAGAATTCATACTCTAGAGACGAGTTTTATTTATGTAAGGGTTAAATTCTTACTAAGTTTATGCTTAGGAAATAAGGGAAAGTTATGATCCAACAAGAATAGAGAGCTTTAGTGGAGACTACTCAAGTATGAGGTAAGTAAATCCAACTCAAGCTAAAGTTTAAGAAATTCTTAAGTAGAGATTTATTTATGCATGTATATATGATGCTTATTGAGAAATTGAGTAGAGATGTATGACTATTTGTTGAGGAATTGAGTTGCGAAGAGTATTTATGTTATGTTTGTTGGATATTTCCTTTATGGTAAGTGTTAATATGTGATGAATTTGAGATGAAGTTGGAGGAGATTGAGTAGATATTTTGGGAGTGTTCTTCTATGATAGGAACCATGTCCATAGAAGGGAGTTTCTTCCCATTTTGGATGGTTAAAAAGAGAAGGAGAGTGGTAGTTAGAGAAGAGTTTTTGTATGCACATGAGTTGCTTGATGAAATGCCTAAGTGAAATCTTCCCTGTCAGAGCCGTGACTTTCTAAGTGAATTTTGGGCATCTTAAGGATTGAACTGGGCTGATACCAAAACATCAAAGTTGTAGCCCTATCTCTAAGCTTTAAAATGAGACAAAAACCATAGCAATCCGAGGTATATAACGCAAGTTATGCCCTTTTTAGTGTGACCTGTGCAAAATGACTATTTTGATGCAATATCGCATTTAGCATTTCAATAGTGCATTAATGAGTATGAACCATCCATATGCATTAATTGTGCATTGAGACATAGCTTGAGAATGAATAGAGAGTGTTGAGTATGAGCTACATTATGAGAACTAGCTTAAGAGTAGAGAATTTTGAGTACAAGCTATACTATAAGTAATAGTCTGAGTGAGAAAGAGTAGAGAATATTGAGAATAACAACTCTTAAGAGTAAAGAGAATGAGAACACTCTGATAGTAAAGAGAAAGAGAGATTGAGCACTAGCGAATAAAAGAGAGAAAAGTGCTACAGAAGAGAATAGAGCAAGTTGTGCGATGGGGAACCTGTGAGTGATAAGTAGAGTCACGAGAGTGGGTGCTTTGTGATCCCCAGCCGTGCCTCTGGTAAGATGAGGCCGTGACTATCACGTAGAGTGGAACATGAGGTTCCAGCCGTGCCTCCGGTAAGAAGGGGCCGTGACATTTGAGAGAGATAGAGAGAAAGCATGTACACTAACATGGCCAAAGGTTCCGAATCCATGCATGACCAAATCCGATCGGTAGAGAAATGAGCGGAAGTCACATAGAGTGGTAGCGCCCAGCCGTGCCTCCGGTCAGATGAGGTCGTGACTACTAAAGAGCGAGTTAGTAGAAATGATTTATGAGAAATGAGAATGAGATGATAGAGAGAATTACATAATGAGAAAGCTTGAGAAAGAATGAGATAGAAAGAGAGAGAGAGTATGAGAATGAAGGCGAAAGTTTGAGCTAAGAAGAATAGAGAGTAGAAGAAAGAAACATGCAGTTCTTTTGTATTAATTGCATGTAGAGCTTATATAGGCGAGAACCATGATTTTCCTTCATGGTGAGTATGATGAGAATAAGAGAGAACCATGATTGTCCTTCATGGTGAGTAAGAATAAGAGAAAAAGAACGGAGAATAATAATAGAGAGAAAGAATAAAAAGAGCAGAACAGAGTCAAAGGAGAATAAAAGTATCAAAAAGAAAGAGAAACAGTGAGAAAAAGAAATAGAAGAACGGTAGAGTAAGGAAAGAACCAAAGAGTGAGTTACGGGGATAGGTAGTAGAGGACTTACTTACTGAGTATTGTTGTGCTCACCCTGTTGTTCTTCTCTATTTTGCAGGAAATAGGAGCAGCGGTCGGATGGACGTCGAGGAGCGAAGAGTATTGGCACCACTGTCCACTAGCTATGATATTTTGTATTAATTAGAAAGTTTTTAAATACATAGTCTTTTGTATTTGTAAAGAATTTTATTTTATGAGTAAAGAAAAAAAAATTTTGAGCCCACTATTTTCCATACGCTATGTATATCTATATTTTACGTAGTATGCATTTTAAGAATAGTAGTAAAGAGGAGGTGTTACAAAGGGACCATGTGATTGTCTTGTGGACAATTCATATGGTAACTGTTTTGCTTTGCCCAAAGGGCAAGAATCGCAAAATGGGAGTTTTTGAAAGGAATCAGTACTTGGTAAGTAGCCGAATTGAAACAATTTATTGAGTACATATTCAGAACAATGTCCTAGACGACTATGCCACTTGTCTTTGGTAGTCTTGGCTCCTAATTTGGCTGCAAAGCATTGCACCTTATTTGAGAAGCTTTTATTTCCAGCTAACGGATATAAACCATGCTCAGCCTATCCTTGGAACAGAATTTTGTGGGTTTGGTTCTGTTTGACAAAGAAATGAGAACCAGTTAAAACAAAGTAGCAATCATTATCCAAACAAAATTTATTAATGGATAATAGATTAACTGAGGCTTGAGGACAATGGAGAACATTATTTAAATGAAAAGGTGTTTGATTGAGATAAAGAGAGGAATGTCCAATGTTTTTAATTGATAAACCTGTGCCATTCCTAACAGTGATCATGTCATTGCCTTCAAAGGGTTGCTGAGTTGTGAGATTTTCAGCATTAGTGGTTATGTGTGCATTGGCGCCACTATCTGCATACTAGACCTGGTTATCAAACTGGGCATTTTTTTCGCCTGCCATGGCTGCAAGATCAAGAGGAGGAATTCTGCCTTGATAGGCATAGTTAAATCTCTCATAACAATCAAGAGCAATATGATTGGTCTTACCACAAATTTGACAAGCAGGTCTTCCAGAATGTCGAGTGTTCTGTTGGACAAAAGGAGAGCTATTACCATTATCATAGGCACGAGTAGGAGGTGTTGCTGATGGCCTATTTGGTCTGTAATTAGGAGCTTGACCTGATCTTTGTGGTTTCTTGTGGAAGGGAGGCATCTTAGATTTATGAGCACCAAAGGCATAGTGAGGGTCTGCATTAGTTTGCTGCTGGTTTTCTAAGAGTGTCTCAAAGCTGAAAAGTTCAGCTTGAAAATCCTCCAAGGTGAGATCAACATTTCGAGTAGAAAGAGTGTAGGAAGTAATGAATGGAGTGTAACTCACTTTAAGTCCACCTAATAGGTGAGAAATGAGATCTTGATCATCCATGGGCTTGCTGGTTGCTGCTAGTTGATTAGCAATAGCCTTTGCTTCATCAAGATAGGCAGAACATGTTTTATTACCTTGTGACAAAGTTTGAATTTGTCTCTTGAGTAAAGCAACCCGAGACCTCGAGGCAGATGCAAATCGGGTCTGTAGAGAATCCCATGCCTGTTTGGCTGTCCTTGTTCCGTAGAGAGAAGCAACCAACTTCTCTGAAATGGAGGCAAGTATCCAGCTTTTAACACAATTGTCCTCCCGGAACCATATTGCATAAGTTGGATTTGGGGCATCTTCAATTGTTTCAGCAGGAGAAGTAATGGTGCCATCAATATAGCCAATAAGGTCATGGCTATTTAGAAAAACCATGAATTGCATACTCCATGCCATGAAATTGGTACCATTGAGTTTCTCAGTAACAGGCTAAGAAAGGGTGTGAATATTGGTATTCAGGTGAGGGAGGGACTCAATAGTGCTGGAGTTGGAAGACATTATGAGAAGAGATGAAGATATGCGAAAGCAGAGATTGGATCAGGCGTGTGCCTTTGTTTGCTCTGACAGCATGAAAGATAAAACACAGAATTGATGGAGTAGGCTAAAATTACCTAACTCAGAGACAAACGTTTGTATTTATATATGTGTTGGTCACAAGTTTGAATTTTAAAATACAGAAAAACCTGCTAACAGACTTAGCTAACTTGCTAACAAACTTAGCTTAAGATTATAACAAACTAATTTAAATTTACAAAACTGTTTTACAGCTTCAACATCTGCGAGATTGATGGATAAATCTTCAGAAGTTGTTATTTAGAATTGTGGAGATCTTGAGTCAAATCTTCAGGAGTATTGAGTCTAACAGGCTTTCCCGCTGAACAAACAGGTCTGAACTTTCAAAACAGTAGCCGGACGAAGTCACTCGGGGCCACTTAACGCATCTATTTCAGACTTTATCACTATCATTTCCCCGCAAACAACATCAAATTGGCCACCATCACCGAAGTTTTTGGAGATTTGAGGAAGGTAGAAGAGACTTGTGCGTGAGGATTAGAGAAGGATTTGATTGGGAATAAAGGGTGGAAGATGATAGAAGTTTCTTTTTATTCTTTTACTTTAGTATTTTTTATAACTTTTGACAGAAAGGGTAACTTTTGACTGAAAATCAAATAACTGAATTGCGGTTTAGAAGTAAATTTCTCAATGTCCGTTAGTTTATGGAGGTGTTTCCAAATATTTGGAACTGTTAGATGTTATTGAGGAAGGGTGTCACAAAGTATGAGAGTGAGGCAAGCAAATTACAGTATTTATTATTGAAAGTATTACTCGGTGGATGTATGAATATTTATCACATGGCCTTGTGATTAGATTGTGAACATGAGAACATATTGATCCAGAAGAAAACGGGTTGCTGAAAAGAGTTGAAAGTAGTAGACCCAAAAGCCATTAATTATTTACCTTTAAGGAGTCGGGCTAGAACCTAAACTATAACATTAACATCTGCCCACAAAACATGGAGCTACATTATGATTGGAATTTAATGACCAAGGTAACTGTCGTAAAATTCACTTAGATAACTATCAGTTCAGTGACAAGAACTGCTCTTAGTATTTCGGTAAATTATTGGTCTTAATTATTATTTGAGTGCGAATTAAGGAAAAAAGTTTATAGTAGAATTACTATTTGAGTGGGAATCAAGTTTCTTGTTTTAGTAGAAGAAATAATTGTTTTTTGAGTGAGAATCAATTTTCTTGTTTGAATGGGAATCCTTTTCTCATTGAGCAGAGCTTTAGGCTTTAGACTTCGAATAATACTTTGCTTCTAGCCAAACTCACCAGCTTAACAAGTTAGGTTTCTTCTAATATGTGATTGGAGTTTTTCTTTTAATAAAAGACAATCTATTAATTAGCATCACCACCTGAACAGAGTTCTCTTCAGGCATTGATACTTTTAAGTCGTCCGGAAATTCATAAGCATACCCTTTGTTTTTCATGTTGATGAATTGATTAAGTAGATAAATGCCTTTTGTTTAAGTGAAATGTTGACTACATATATTGAAAGTTCAAAACATATGCACTGTACTAATCCATGAATTTAGCTCTCCTGATGCCACTAATTAAATTAATGTCACTGTAAATAGCATTAAAAGGTTTACACCAGTCCCAAATTAGTAAGATGTATATCCAATATATATGTTTGCCCTGCTTATGAAACAACCTCCTGTAAATGTGAACAATGTTTTGCATTTTCAAAATTGATCGACATAAGTGACCGTACAAAGTTTTCGAGAAGTGTTATTCATCCAACCATTTATACGAGGGTTTGGATCCACTAGTATAAAGAGTGGACATATTCGTATAATACACAAATGAAGACAAAGTTGCATTATGTTATGCTCAATTCTCGGACGGTTAGATTTGGGCCGCGTGTCCCCAAAGTGTATCAAAACCCAACGGTCGGGATCCTCCTATGTGTCGTCCCCTTAGTATTTGACATTCTTTACAAGGTAATTACTGTTATAAGCATGGGTTAAACTGCCATTAGTACGACCCAATCTGTTATAAGTATGAGAATTACTGATTCAGATCCCAATTAGGGAGATTATGACTGTAAGCAACCCTGTAAACATCCAATCTCAACAACTCTCAGAAGGAATGAGTATAAAAGGGCCCTACAGCCTCCGTTTCAAGGGACGATGTCCAGCATTAGCAAAGCTCGAGAAAAATACACTAATCTTGTAGAGAGAGTTAAGAGTGGATTGGATAGGTCGTGAGAACTAAACATCCTTGGTTCATACTCTTGGGCTTCCCTTTTTGTAACTTCATTTGACTCTATAATACCCCGCAATAATAATACGACAATGGATGTAGGTTTGGTTCTCATAACCGCCTAACCATTATAAAATCTTTTGTGTCATTTTTTTTATTACATTGCTTTAGTGATCTTGCTGGTTACTCGTAACCATACGTAGATCTTGCCCGGTCCTTTCCAAGACCGGTTGGGTATCTTTGGTTGATATGATTTATCACATCAACATATTATAAAGAATTTTAAAGGATGAAATTGATATATTTTTATGAAATTTAAATTTTTTTACCAACATAAGTGACTATATGAAGTCTCAAGGCATGGGTACATAGAATACATGATTTATGTGATCTATCAAACCATTTATATCAAGGTTTTCTCGTAAGTCTAAGTTTGTCAAATTAATTAATATAATCAGATCAGACGTACCATAACAAATAGCTGCTAACCATTACCCGTTGGATTACTGTCACATGCCCTGCCTTATTCATTCAATTTCAGAAAGTTAAGGAAAGAGTGGATTAGGATATATTTTGTGATCACAAGTTCAACAATTGATTTGACTTAAAAAAATACTACTTTTGTAAATATATTGACAAACGTATAAAGCTGATTTGGTAGACAAATAATTGAAGGAATAAATCTGTCGTTGTCTTGCTTCTATGATATTCTAATATTTGAAGGAAAGGTGATATCTATGACATTAAAAAAAGAGATAATTCCAGATTTAATGTAAATCACTTAATTTTATATGTAAAATCCTATATGGAAAAATAATCCAAGAGAGAGACAGAGAGAGAGAGAGAGAGAGAAGGGGGGGGGGGGGTTGGGGGGTATTGTGAATAAGATTCTATAAAAATAATTGCGAAATAAAACTTTTACCAACCTAAACAAGTTATGAACTGTTATGCCTGGGAGAGTAGGGTTGACGCGGTGCCCAGTCAACGCAAATAGTCAGACCTCGTGAAGGTCCCATTGACGTCCTAGCGCAGCCACGTCATGTGGTGACGTGAGCAGCGCACTCCTATCAGTGCAGTGGGTGCACGCCAGACTGAGGAAAGGCTGGAAGATGTCCACGTGTCTAAATCTCTACACACGTCACGTAAAACCCTCAAAGTAGGTAAGCGACAGGACGCAAGGAAGGATCTGCACAGTGTCCATCCCTTTTCTATGGATTTAGTAATGATTACACCAATGTATCACACTATAATTGTGGGATTCGCTCATTCTACTCTTTATTAGCTCAACTTACTCTGTAAAAGCTACTCTGTCTCTCTCATTTGTAATCTCAACACTGTAAAGTCAACTCGTTTGCCGCGACCTGATCCCCCAAGACATAAATACTATATCACTGGACATGGGATTCGCTTTTGAGCATCCGAACCACTTTAAACGTTGTGTCTACTATTACACTCCCAATCCCTCATTCACGTGTGTCTCCTAAGTCAGCTCAGCATTTCTCACGTTCAAGTTGTTGGTGTCAAAATCAAGCATCAATAGTTTGGCGCTAGAAGGAGGGCCTGATTTAGTATTCGTCCTTCATCAGGAGAATCTCTAACCAAACGGTCCCACAACAGCAAATGGCTTGTTGATTCAAATATGAACGAACCAATCATGGCAATGAAGAGATCCCCCAGGTACAAGAGGGCACTTCTCCTGAGGTGCCCTCAGTCCCACCAAGCACCGTAGGAGATATCCCATCGAGCTCACAGCTCGACCCAGCTATCATGAGTTACTAGGAGAGGTTCAACAATACTCTTCAAATGGTCAAGCGAAGGTTAGATCGGGTCGCGTCATCCGAAGCGAATGACACGGTGCTACCGCCAAAAATGCTGTAGGTTGTGCGAAAGCGCAGAAAAGGGTAATAGCCTATGCCGCGCGCACTGTAGAGCGTCAAAGAAAGGGAAAGAAAGTGGTGAGCAACGGGCCTAGAGGCTCCAAAGGGCCAGTGAACACCAATTGCACCCTGGGTAGATTACCCGCAAAGCTGCGGCTCAATGACGTGTCACAACCAGAGCCGTCCCATGCCATGTCGCACGAGCACTCCCACAAAAGTGTAGGGCGGGGCGATTCCCATCACCGTCGAAATGACAACCTTGGTCATCTGGAGGGAAGTCATCACACTCTGCGGGTCGGTCAGCACCACCGCAAAAGTCGTGAAAATTCCCGAATAATGCAATGCCATCACACGACTCTAGCTAGCATGTGTCGAGATTGGTCGGGACTACCAGCAGAGGCAAGGAGGAATTCGACCTATGGTCATTCCTTAACCATAATCGTGAGGGTCGAAGTAGTGCTGTTACCCCAAACCGAAGAGTTGCAACGAGCTCTTGATCAACTAAAGGCACAACAAAACGAGCAGGTGCGGGTCGCAAAGGCGTCCCTCTTTTCTTCGGCGGTATTAGCCGCCCCTCTCCCTCCAAGGTTTAGAATGCCCGACATGCGGGCGTTCGATGGAAATTCCGATCCACAGGATCACTTGTACAAATTCAACGACTTGATGGAACTTCACCAAGTTTCAGACTTGGCGAAGTGCTGTTGTTTGGCAGTAACTCTCACTGCTCATGCCAAGCAATGGTTCAGATCGCTACCAGCGGGGTTGATCAGCTCGTGGAACTAGATGAGCTCGAAATTCCTGAGGCATTTCTAAGCGAACAGAAAATTTTCCATGCCTTTGAGCTACCTCAGCAACATAAGACTAGAAAAGGATGAATCCCTCTAATATTAATCGACAGATTCCAAAGGGAGCTCCATAAAGTAGCTCATACTCCCGAAGAGTCTGTTGAGACTCTCATCATCACGGGAGTTCGCCCACAAACCGATCTATGGAAAGAGCTACAAGCTAAGGATGATGTTTCCCTCACCCACTTCTACAGCCTCACGGAGAAATATCTCCATATTGAGAACTCTATGGCGGCACTCCACCGCCACAACCCCGACACTTCAGGTAGTACACCTGGTTAGGGGGAAAACAGAAGAACTGATCGTCACTGGGCTAATGATGATCAACGAAAAGGAAAGAGATCAAGGTTTGAGCCCAAGTCTTATACTCCGGTTCCTCGTCGCGATAGCGACATGAATCAATATACACCTTTGAATGCATCTGTATCGGCTATTCTTGACAGGTCAAAAGAAGTCGGCCTGCTCGGAGAGCTTGAGCTTATGAAAAATCCTCCATCAGCTAGAAATAGCAAGAAATACTGCCGCTTTTATTGGGATAATGGGCATCACACCGCTGAGTGTCGAGCTCTCAAATAGGAGATCGAAAACCTCATCAAGCAGGGGCATTTCAAGGAGTTTATTGATGACTCTGCTCCCGCGCGGGAGAAAGATCAGGGAGAATAGATCAAGAAGCATCGGAGTCATATTTGGAGGGCCGCACCTCTCGGGGAATTCGCGAGGTGCCCAGGAAAGATATGTTCGCAAAGAGGAGGAAATTTCCTTTTCTGAGAAAGATGCGGCGCTACTGCATCACCCTTGGCGTGCTGTCGTAGGCACCTTGAATTAAAACCTTCCGAACCTAACTACTGAACTGTAAATAGGGTAAGCAAGGGTCGATCCCACGAAGAGTGTCTAGCCGAATTTTCTTTGATGTGAAAAAGGTTGGGGTGTTTTGTGTAAAAACAGAAAACAATCTCAGCAAAAACAAAAACAATTTAATTCGAATTCAATCAAAATGAACGAACTTGGTCTCTGTCAACATCCACCATCGGAATCTTACAACTGATCATTGATGCAAAGATAATCAATTCACACATTGAATATTCACCATCGCAACTAATTTCCTATCTCTCTTTAATTGTAATTAATCAGGAAACAAGCGATCCTAATTAATCTTACCCCTAAACAACCCTAGACAAGCACTCAAGATTTAATCTAGCGGCAGCCTTAAGAATTAGAGAGATCGATGAAGCTAAACAACACAAACACAAGCGGTTGTATTTAATTTAGTTGAATGTTTTTCATAAGGTTACTAATTCCTGACGAAGCAAATTACTAACCCTAATTGCTTCACAAGTTGGAGGGATCAAACAATTACGGATTTGATATCAAACTTAGCAGTAGATTTCAACAAATAATACACTAGTAGGCCTCCTAGTAATTAAATGCATCAATCATGAAAATATGCATAGAATAACATTCAATACTCAAACATGAATTTAACACTAAAAACAGAAAGATCTCACAGTTTATTTGATTTCGAGGTTTCGGTTTCCTTCGACCAAGTTACAAAAGTTCTAGCCGCTCATGGCCATCACCAAAAACTCAAGTGAAAGAAAATTTCAGAGAAGAAAAGAGAGAGAGAGGTGTGGTCCCAAAAAACCTAATCTGATCTCCCTTTTTAAAATTCAATTTTAGAATTCGAATCCCACTCAATCTCCTAAAAGAAATATTCTTCTATCCTAAAATAACATTAATCCTAATTTAATTCTAATTGGAAATAAAATAAAATAGAGTCCTAATAAAATAGGAAAGTGGTGTTTCCAGCTGTAATTTTCGTGCAGCATGTATGTCTTCAAAACGTGCAATAATAGGCTGACTTGCATAACAAGTCAGAACACTCAAGGACGTTGGCAATGCAGGTGCGTCAACTTCAAGCTCGATTATAACCTTTATTAAGTCAGTATATCTCAAAACTCAAAACATGAAAGTTGTAGATCTCGTTCTTAGCGTTCCACAGCATTTCAAATCATCTCAATCAGAGCTTGGATGAGAGAATTATGCCTAGATTACGAAGCAGTGGTGAAACTGTCCGAATTCCCCTAATTAATTCCGTTTTTTAATTAACACCTCCATTTGCTTCCTAAACCAAAATAAAGTAATAATGAGTACAATTAGGAAACAAATACGTATAAAAGACTAAACATTAAGGGGGTTAAATATGACATTTTGCATTCCCATTGATGCTCTCATCATCATGCCCCTGATCGGGCGCTGCAACCGCCACAGAGTATTAGTGGATAATGGAAGCGCTGTGAATATTCTGTTCTAGCGAGCTTTTGACAGAATGAATCTGAACAAGGCCAACCTAAAGCCAACCTCCATTCCCTTGTACAGCTTTACTGGGGATCACCTCATACCCAAGGGAACAATCTCACTTCCAATCACACTGGGTGACTCTGACGAGGTGACCAGGGTCACTGAATTCATGGTAGTAGATTGCCCCTCCACATTCAATGGCATCCTAGGGCGACCTCTACTAAGAAGTTTCAAAGCAGTCACCTTGATCTACCATCTTAAGATGAAGTTCCCCACCCCGACAGGGATAGGGGAAGTGAGCGGATCTCAGCACTCATCTTGCGACTGCTATGTAAGGGCAGTACCGATGGCGTGCAAAGGGAAAGGCATTTCGCGGGGTATTCCCGAGTAGACAATGGCGATCAGCCAAATCAAACCACAACCTGGCCTGGTTGAGGAAAACTTAGATCCCCGCATTCAAGAATGCCCTTCCAGTGGGCCTGTTGAGGACTTAACTGAAATGTCAGTCGACCAAGGCGAGCTGAGCCGAGTGTTAAAGATTGGAAGCAATCTTAATCCCCAACTTGCCTGTGAACTGACCAGCTTCCTCAAGAGCCCGAATGTAATTTGCCACGCCTTAAACATCGACAGTGAAGTCAAGCCAGTTCGCCAAAAGAGAAGAGTGATGGATCCGAAGCGATATGCTACCCTAAAAGCTGAGGTGGGTCGAAACAAATCCATCCAGGCCCGAGCTCGGTTGCTAACCCAGTTCTGGTAAAGAAACCCAATGGCAAGTGGCGGACCTGCGTCGACTTCACCGACCTCAACAAAGCATGCTCAGAGGACAGTTTTGAAAGAACAACATGCATGAAGAGTGGTGGAAAGGGAGAATGAAAGCAAGAATGGATGGATTTCAAAAACGGTTTTTAAACAAAGCTTGGAAAAGAGATTATACCTACTCTTTTGCTTTGGATTGATGAAGATTAGCCTCAAAATGATGAGACCTCCACACTTTAACACCACCTTGAGAGATTAGAGAGTGGCCGTGGCTTTGAGAGAGAGAGAGTTTTAGTTTGTTTTTGAGTGAACAAGTGAAGAATGAACTAAAATGCAACCTTTTGCATTTATATATACTTGGGCAATTTTTTAATTATTTGTTTTTTCACTTCCAAGCCCCAATAAAATCTTATTTTAAAAGGAACCCCACGAATTTATCATGTTACCCTTTGAATAATCAATATTATTCAAGGGCCTATGTAAACTAAACTAGTTTACATTAACAACCCATAAATTTACCCTTTTACCCTTTAACTAATAAAAGGTAATTTTCGTTCATCTCATTAATCTTAACACTTTAAGATATAATAATTAAATATAATTAATTATTGGTTGACCATTTTAACCTTTAAAATGTCACAAACAATTTTCTATGTAACTATTACCATAGAAATCCCGTCATTACCCTCAAAAGGTGCTAGCCCTCTTCGAATAATCATCTCTCTCTCTCATCCTTCTCTAACTTCTCAAGGCTATTGGTGTGACCAAGTAGGTCCACCGTGGATTAGCCGTAAGCCGGTTCTAGATGAATCCGGAAACCTATTTGGAGGCCTAATGAGATTTTTTGGTGTGCCCTTGGTTCGTTTGCCTGTGCAATAGCTCCAGTATTGTCACGGAACATGCTTATCGAGTAAGCCATGTTCGGAACCGCACCAAGTTCAATTACGAAATTTCGCATCCAAACAACCTCCTTCGTTGCTTCGGAAGCAGCAATATATTCTGCTTCTATAGGAGTCAGCTGTGGTTGTCTGTTTGGAACTTTTCCAACTAACAGCACCTCCATTACATATAAAAATGTACCCTGACATAGACTTTCTATCATCAACATCTGATTGGAAATCAAAATCCGATTATCCTTGAATGTTTAACTCTGAACATCCATAACTCAAAACTAGATCCTTAGTTCTTCTCAAGTACTTAAGGATCGATTTTACAACTGACCAATGTTTCTCCCCTGGGTTTGACAAATATTTCCTCGTAACACTTACAGCATAAGCTATATCAGGTCTTGTACATAGCATCGCGTACATTAAGCTGCCTACGACAGACGCATAAGGCACATTACGCATCTGCTGCCACTCTTCATCGGTCTTTGGACCTATCTCCTTTGAAAGATGAAGACCATGAGTGAAGGGCAAGAGACCTCTCTTAGAGTTCTCCATGCTAAATCTTTTTAGCATTTTCTCTATGCTCAATTTCTGGGATAATCCAATTACCTTTTTCGTTCTATCTCTATAGACGCAAATGCCAAGGACATAGGTCGCTTCTCCTAAGTCTTTCATTGAGAAGGTTTTGGACAACCAAACTTTAACCTCTGTCATCATGCCTATATCATTTCCCATCAAAAGTATGCCATCTACATATAATATGAGAAATCTGATGGCATGATCTTTAACCCATTTGTATACACAAGGCTCATCCGGATTCTTGACAAAACCAAACGATTTGATTATGTCGTCAAATCGGATGTTCCAGCTTCTTGAAGCTTGCTTCAATCCATAAATGGAACGATGCAATTTGCATACCTTATGTCTTTTAGCAGAGGATACAAAACCTATCGGTTGTTCCATATAGATGTTTTCCTTAATAAACCTATTGAGGAAAGCTGTTTTGACATCCATCTTCCAAATCTCATAATCATGGTATGCTGCGATGGCTAGCATTATAAGGATGGATCTAATCATAGCTACAGGCGAGAAGGTTTCCTTATAATCCAACCCTTGTTTTTAAGTATAACCTTTCGCCACCAGTCGAGCTTTGAAGGTGTCTACCTCCCCATCCTTGCCAACTTTTCTCTTATAGACCCATTTGCAACCTATGGGAACTATTCCCTCCGGTGGATCCACAAGCAACCATACTTGATTTGCACACATTGATTCTATCTTAGACTCCATCGCTTCTAGCCATTTTCTTGAATCTCTATCTAGTATTGCTTCTTCGTAGCTTCTAGGATCATCACCATGATCATCTACTCCCTCTAGGTAAGATTCAAAATATTGCTCATGTAGGAACCCATATCTCTTTGGAGGTTTTGATATTCTAGAAGACTTTCGTATGGGAACCTTAGTATCTGATACTAAGGTTCGTTGAGTGGACGTTCCATCTTTAGCAATCTCGGTTCTTGGCTCTTCGAACTCTTCCTTGAGTTCAATATTTCTTCCAACACCGCCTTTCTCCAAGAACTTGTTCCCGAGGAAGCGCGCATTTCTACTGATCCAAACTCTTTGATCCCTTGGGAAGTAAAAGTAATATCCTAAACTATATTTAGGATATCCAATGAACCGACCCTTCTTGGATTTAACATCCAGCTTATCAGATTTAACCAATTTAACATAAGTTGGGTAGCCCCAAATCTTCATATAATTTAAACTTGGACGTTTTCCATACCATATCTCATACTGTGTTTTCTGGACAGTATTAGATGGGACCCTATTAAGGATGTGCACAGTGGTGGAGGAGGCGTACCCCTGCGAGACATCAGTAAGTCTGTAAAACTCACCATTGATCGTACCATATCCAATAAGGTACGATTTCTCTTTTTAGACACTCCATTAAGCTGAGGTGTATAAGGAGGAGTCAATTGTGAGATGATCCCATTTTCTTTTAAGAACTCTTGGAACTTTGTACTCAAGTATTCACCCCCACGATCTGATCGTAGTATTTTAATACTCTTTCCAGTTTGATTTTGTACTTCATTATTGAATTTTCTGAATTTTTCAAAGGATTTAGATTTGTATTTCATTAAATACAAATACCTATATCGTGACATATCACCTGTAAAGGTAATGAAGTATTCAAATCCTCCCCTAGCTAAAGTACTAAATGGTCCACACACATCTGTATGTATGAGTTCTAATAGTTCTTTAGCTTGCATTCCTTTACTCTTAAAGGGAGACTTGGTCATCTTTCCTTGGAGACATGATTCACATGTTGGATAGGGTTCAAAACCCAATGAATTTAGGATCTCACTTTCTCCAAGTTGTACTAATCTTCTCTCTCCTATATGACCCAATCTATAATGCCATAAAATTTTAGGATTTGATTCAGATCGAGTTCTTTTATTAGAAATGGATTGATTGAAGCATAGTCATTCAATTCTAAGACATACAAACCATTTGTATTTATAGCTTTACCAACTAAAACATTTCCAAAATGTATTGAACATTCATTTCCATTAAATAGTACATAATAACCTACTTTACACAAAGTAGAAATAGAAATGATGTTTTTAGTGGCTTTTTCAAAGTTCAATACTTTAAACAAATTCAAAACATGTCCTGAAGGTAGTCTTAGTGGGCAAGTCCCCATGGCCTCAGCTGCAACTCGTGCCCCATTTGCCATCCTCAAAATGATCTCGCCCTTTGTCACCTCAGAACTATTCTGAAGTACTTGCAAAGACATACAAACATGAGATGTTGCTGCTGAATCTAGTATCCAGGAATGACTATCTGAATTAACACTTAATTCATAATCAATCATAAGACATTGGTTCGTACTTGCTTTTCCTTTCCCTTTCTTTAGACTGTTCAGGTATTGAGGACAGTTCCTCTTCCAGTGTCCATCTTCTTCACAGTGGAAACACTTTCCCTTTGCATTGGCCTTCTCTGCCTTTGCCGTTGGCTTCTTAAAGCTCTTATTCTTGGGTCCAACTTTTGGACCTCTCTTTGGTAGCTTTGTGGGCCTTTTATTGGCCTTGCTGGTGGAGGCGGCAAAGACATCCTCATGCCCTTTCCTTTTCACATTCTGCCTGTGAAATTCTTTAAGTTCATTTAGTAATTCAAAGAGGTTTCTCTCAATCCTATTGAGATTGTAGTTAGTTATAAACGGTTTATAACTTGGAGGAAGGGATTGTAGAATCAAATTCATTTGAGGCGGTCTGGCATAACCACCCCATATCTAACCAATCGACCTAATCCATTGATAATCTTAAGAGTATGATCGTCTGGAGGTACCCTTTCCCTTAACTTCATGCTAAAGAGGGATGCACATAACTCATACTCAACCACTCTTGGATTTTTGCTGGACAACTCTTGTAAAGCTGTGAGCATATCATAAGCATTTGAAACCTCTTCATGCTTAGTTTGAAGTTCTCTATTCATGGAGGCTAGCATGTAATTTTTAGCCCTCCTATTATCCTTTTCAAGAGCATCAAGCCTAGCTTGTGGAGCATCCGGTCCAATATCAAGTGGAAGAGGTGCTTCCAGGACATAAGCAATTCTTTCAAAATCTAGAACAATTCTAAGATTTCTTAGCCAATCTTTTAGGTTGGGTCCGGTTTGAAAGATTCAGCATGCATGAAGAGTGGTGGAGATGGAGAATGAAAGCATGAAAGCATGGATTAAAAAAAAACGGTTTACATGCAAAGCTTGGATATGAGATTATACCTACTCCTTTGCTTTGGATTGATGAAGATTAGCTTCAAAAGGATGAAACCTCCACACTTTAACACCACCTTGAGAGGATTAGAGAGTGGCCTTGGCTAGGGAGAGAGAGCTTTTAGTTTGTGTTTGAGTGAACAAGTGAATAATGAACAAAAATGCAACCTTTTGCACTTATATATACTTGGGCTATTTTGCAATTATTTATTTTTCACTTCCAAGCCCAATAAAATCTTATTTTATAAAGGGACCCCACGAATTTAATATGCTACCCTTTGAATAATCAATATTATTCAAGGGCCCATGTAAACTAAACTAGTTTACATTAACAACCCATAAATTTACCCTTTTTTTACCCTTTAACTATTAAAAGGTTATTTTTGTTCATCTCATTAATCTTAACACTTTAAGATATAATAATTAAATATAATTAATTATTGCTTGACCATTTTAACCCTTAAAATGTCACAAATTGTTTTCTATGTAACTATTACTATAGAAATCCCGTTATTACCCTCGGAAGGTGCTAGCCCTCTTCGGATAATCATTTCTCTCTCTCATCATTCTCTAACTTCTCAAGGCTATTGGTGTGACCATGTAGGTCCACCGTGGATTAGCCAGTGAGGCCGATTCTGGATGAATCCGGAAACCCGTCCGGAGGAGGCCCAACGACTATGGTAAACATCTAGCAATGTGCCATAGTCCTAAACCACGATGAAGAAATACTTCATCGAACCCATTTCAGATCATACGTACCATGCGGGTAAAGTCCCTCCATTGAGATATCCTAATCAGTATGGATTCATGGAACGTCAAAATCCTCAACTCGATCTTCTACCGAATTGTCGATCAATATGTCCGGAACTTGTCATCACAAACTTACTTTTGTATGACTAATAATAGACTCTGGCCAGAGATTCAGTTTTCCGACATTTATCGATGTTCGTCTAGGAACTCGAATCCGGATGGAGTCAGCGGTACTCCCGATCCTATATTTCCGAGTCAATGGATCCCCTCTTGACCATCGTTCGTTTCCGCATATGAACAACGCATGACCAAATAGGCTTTATTGTACAAAACATGATTAGTCTCGTACTTATACACCGTATGAACCATACGCATCCATATCGGATCCGACTACAATGTCTCAGGTCAAAGGACTACATCGTGCACTGATATAACCAAACGATAAATCATTGACTACATGCTTTTCCAAGTGATTTGTCGTTATTCGGTCCACGTTCAAAAACAGTTCACAACCGTTAATCCATACCAATGCCCTAGTGACATGACTATCATCGTCATCCGTACTTATATCAACTCATGATATCTTTGGGAAGCATCTGGTATGCCTACTGTACAATATAGTTGCCCAAATTTATATTGCTTCCGTAGGGAACCTTTTTCGATAATTCATTTACCTATTAAATGAATCATCTGGACAATTCATATACATACTTTATTTTAAATGCATGACTGAATAAAGGAAGCAATTTACATATATGAATTGAAGAACTCTTTCTTCTATTATTTATGATATATATATAGATACAAGACAAAATACTCTGAAACCGACAACACGAATGGTTTCTAGGGCATACACTAATATACACTAACACGGTTAACATGTTATTGTCCATTATCCTTAGGAGAACATTGTTAGCCAATCTGCAAAGAAAAGTAATTTTATTAGTGTCTTGTAATCTTTTAAACCTTTTAATGCATAATCAAATTAGCTCCCACTATTTTATTCGAGTCCTAAATTCCCTTAAATAGAATCTGAAAATTTTCGTTGGATTAAATTTCTGAGTGGGCAATCAATTTCTTATCAAATTAAATTAACCTTGCATAATAGAATTCTTGGTTAATTAAGTCTAATAAGTAGGAAACTCTTTTCCGTTTATATCACTATATAAGGTTTGATTCATATTCCTTGTCCTAGCTTCAGATACCTCACATAATAGAATTCTTGGTGCCCTAGGCTAGTTAAATCCGAACCATTGTGCTTTCTTAGGATGGCATTTTCATCATGTCCTCACATAATGGAAATCTTGGTCAAGGTGAAAATATCCATCCAAGAACAAGATCAATTTAATTCTATGATATAAAGATTATATCCCTCACATAATAGAAATCTTGGGATATTAAAATTTATATCAAAGAATTTAGTTATCCCACAATGGGAGACTTGGATTTAATAGTTTTAAATTGGGGGGATTTAGGTTTAACCTTAGTTAATTCATTTTTAGCATGCCATGTTTAATTAGCCATTCCTACATATCACATATATGCATAAATTAAAGCATGTGGGTTGACCATGGGGCTCTTCGAAAATACATCCTAAAGGCAAACTATTCACCCTATTACTAAACTATTCACCCTATTACTATATCTTCGATTGGATCGTCATCCAGATGCTCTTCGGTTCCCGTCTAGCCGATTCCATTACAAATTGGATCTTAGGCACGCAGGCCCGATTAAAATAAATAAATAAAATTTAATTATTACATGCCATTTAATAAAAGAATATTACAAACACTTTTGAATATTTTTGAAAAATAAATGGCGCCCATGATCAACCATCTAATCTAATATTCATTCATCACATAAATAAATACTAAACATTCATATCAAATATAATAAACAATTATTTAAAGGCATGAATATAAACAATTATTTAAAGTATATATATATATATATATATATATATTCACTAATATATATAAATATAAATATATTTCATATATTAATAGATATTATATATATTCATGTGGTAATTTAATAATAACTTTGGAGCATGCAATAATTACACATTTTATAGGAATCATTACACAAACACTTTTGTCATATTCCACCCAAAGATATATTATTTAATTACTAACATCATTTCAATACTTTTCACAAAAGTCATGCATGACGTAGATAAATGAGTTTTATTACTCCAAGAGTAATCATTATATGACACAAGTTACTTTTAACAAAAGTAATATTTTTTTATGACACATTTATCTTCTCAAAGACAATCATGTCAACTTGCATCATCAATTTTTTGAAACCATTCAAATAACCAAATTATTACATTTCACAAATATAATAATTTATGCCATGCAATGATGCATTATAAGATAATTTAATCAAATTAAATATCCTACATTAAAATTACCACCATTATATATAATATCACAATTCATCATATGAATTAATAATCCATAACTTTATGCTAACATCAAATTCCACCACTAAACACTTGCAACATTTGCATACTCTTCATGCAAAAACATACTTTAATCAAATTAAAGGATAACACATTTAGCATGTCAAGGCATAAATCATTTAATCAAAGTCATGGAAATGAACATGCATGAACATTTTTCTAAATAAATCATCATGCAACATTTCCTAAAACATCATTCATCAATACATGAATGAAATGACATATCCTTATGGCAAAACTAGTCATGGCCGAGAAAGACATATATGCATGCATGTAGCTCTCAACTCATCTCATGCAATAACCATCATCCAAACATGCTATAACCATCATCCAAACATGCTTTAAATTAAATTCTAAGATATCCAAACATATTAGAGCAAGAAGAAAAACATGTTTTCCTAAAACAAAGAGATGGCCGAGACACACACATGCATCAAACATGCTTATTACATCAAACAACTCATTCAATACAAAGGCATGCTCATTATAACCATTACCATCATTCCATCATTCAAAACATATGAGAATGAGAAGAAAAATGAACATCTACCTCTGATCTAAGTATGGCCGAGACATGCATGTAGAGATCTAAGATGAAAAAATCATTTTTGAACCATATCACTAACATGCAAACTCAACCAAGTTTGATGAACATATGAACACATGGAAAATGTCATTTTTGCTTATAAATTCAACAACATGCAACGAACTTTTAGCTCTGATACCAATTGAAAGAACAACATGCATGAAAAGTGGTGGAAATGGAGAATGAAAGAAAGAAAGGGTGGATTTCAAAAACGGTTTTTAAACAAAGCTTGGAAAAGAGATTATACCTACTCTTTTGCTTTGGATTGATGAAGATTAGCCTCAAAATGATGAGACCTCCACACTTTAACACCACCTTGAGAGATTAGAGAGTGGCCGTGGCTTTGAGAGAGAGAGTTTTAGTTTGTTTTTGAGTGAACAAGTGAAGAATGAACTAAAATGCAACCTTTTGCATTTATATATATTTGGGCAATTTTGCAATTATTTGTTTTTTCACTTCTAAGCCCCAATAAAATCTTATTTTAAAAGGAACCCCACGAATTTATCATGTTACCCTTTGAATAATCAATATTATTCAAGGGCCCATGTAAACTAAACTAGTTTACATTAACAACCCATAAATTTACCCTTTTACTCTTTAACTAATAAAAGGTAATTTTCGTTCATCTCATTAATCTTAACACTTTAAGATATAATAGTTAAATATAATTAATTATTGCTTGACCATTTTAACCCTTAAAATGTCAAAACAATTTTCTATGTAACTATTGCCATAGAAATCCCGTCATTACCCTCGGAAGGTGTTAGCCCTCTTCAGATAATCATTTCTCTCTCTCATCATTCTCTAACTTCTCAAGGCTATTGGTGTGACCATGTAGGTCTATCATGGATTAGCCGTGAGCCGGTTTTGGATGAATCTGGAAACCTATCCGGAGGCCCAACGACTATGGTAAACATCTAGTAATGTGCTATAGTCCTTAAACCACGATGAAGAAATACTTCATCGAACCCATTTCAGATCATACATACCATGCAGGTAAAGTCCCTCCATTGAAATATCCTGATCAAGCACGGATTCATGAAATGTCAAAATCCTAAACTCGATCTTCTACTGAACCGTCGATCAATATGTCCGGAACTCGTCATCACAAACTTGATTTTGTATGACTAATAATAGACTCTGGCCAGAGATTTTGATTTCCAACATTTATCGACGTTCGTCTAGGAACTCAAATTTGGATGGAGTCAGCGGTACTTCCGATCCAATATTTTCAAGTCAATGGATCCCCTCTTGACCATCGTTCGTTTCCGCATATGAACAACGCATGACCAAATAGGTTTTGTCATACGAAACATGATTAGTCTCGCACTTATACACCATATGAACCATATGCATCCGCATCAGATCCGACTACAATGTCTCAGGTCAAAGGACTACATCGTGAACTGATACAACCAAACGATAAATCATTGACTACATGCTTTTCCAAGTAATTTGTCGTTATTCGGTCATGTTTGAAAACAGTTCACCAATTGCTAATCCATACCAATGCCCAAGTGACATGACTATCATCATCATTCGTACTTATATCAACTCATGATATCTTTCGGAAGCATCCGATATGCCTACTGTGCAATGTAGTTGCCCAAATTATATTGCTTCTGTAGGGAACCCTTTTCGATAATTCATTTACTGATTAAATGAATCATTTGGACAATTCATATACATACTTTATTTTAAATGCATGGCTGAACAAAGGAAGCAATTTATATATATAAATTGAAGAACTATTTCTTCTATTATTTATGATATATAGATACAAGACAAAATGCTCTTAAACCGACTACACGAATGGTTTCTAGGGCATACACTAATATACATAACAAATTTTCCCTTATCAAGAATTGCCCAGCTCATGGATGCCACCTTTTGGCACGAGCTGCTGAGTTTTATGGACGCATACTTGGGATATAATCAAATTCTGATGTATGCACCGGACGAAGAGCATACCTCTTTTGTTATAGATCAGGGGCTATATTGCTGCAAAGTTATGCCCTTCAGCCTAAAGAATGCTGGTGCAACCTACCAGCAGCTGGTTAACTGTATGTTTTCCTAGCAGATTGGGAAATCGATGGAGGTCTATGTAGATGACATGTTGGTCAAGTCGCATATCGCTTCAAATCACATAGCGCATCTCGCGGAGATGTTGGATATCCTTCGGAAATACAAAATGTAGCTCAACCCCCTTAAATGTTCTTTCAAGGTTTCATCAGGAAAATTGTTGGGGTATATGGTTACCCAGAAGGGAATAGAGATTAACCTCGAGAAAATCCAAGCTCTCCTCGATGTGAAGAGCCCGACCACCAAGAAACAGGTTCAGAGTCTCAATGGGCTAATCAAGGCACTAAGTCACTTCATATCAAGAGCTACAGATTGCTGCTTGTCATTCTTCAATGTGCTAAGGGCCAATAAAAGGTTTGAATGGACTCCAAAGTGCGAATAGGCATTCCAGAGCATCAAATAACACCTCGGGAAGCCACCTCTTCTATCCAAACTTCTCCCGCAAGAGATCCTCCTCTTGTACCTGTTTGTCTCTCAGTTTGTAGTCAGTGCAGCTTTAGTTTGGGAAGAGAACAGGATCCAATGGCCAGTGTATTATGCAAGCAAGCGTTTATTGGATGTCGAGATGCGGTATCCGATAATGGAATGATTAGCTTATGCCCTACTGATCGCTTCCAGAAAGTTGTGACCTTACTTCCACGCCCATACAATCCATGTAATGATTAATTACCCGCTTAGGCAAGTCCTCTAGAAATCGGAGGCATCAGGTAAATTGCTTAAATGGGCCATGGAACTAACTTAGTTCGATCTGATGTACAGACAGAAAGCGACCATCAAAGGGCAAGCTGTTGTCGACTTCATATCAGAATTCTCATACCATCCGACTAAGTCAGAGCAATAGCCCAGTGAAGTCATTTGGGAAACTGCCCAAAACCTATCGACCTGAAGCCTCTACGTCGATGGATCATTGAATAGAAAGAGGGTCGGGGCAGGTCTTCTCCTTCTGAGTCTCGAAAGGGCTCGCATTCATGGCATCCTCCGGTTTGGTTTCAAGGCAACCAATAATGAGGCCGAGAATGAAGCTTTGCTTGTTGGATTGCAATTGCCTCGGGAAATGGGTTTCACCACAATCAGCGTCCACAACGACTCCATGCTGGTTGTTAACTAGATTTTAGGGGAATACTAAGCTAGGGAAGAAAATATGATCAGCTATCTGAAGAAAGCTAAGGCCGCACTCGAGCCGTTCAAGCATTTCACGATCATACAGATACCCAGAGATAGCAATTATGTGGCAGATGCCTTGGCAAGGATAGCCTCATCAATGGATTCGGATGCACTAGAAAGCATTCCTATTCGGTTCATCAAGACCCCCAGTATTAGCTCGACCAAACAAGCCGTTGATGTATCAGAATCAGTTTCCTAAATGACCCCGATCATTTAGTATCTCCGAGATGGGATCTTGCCTAACGACAAGGTCGAAGCAAGGATCCTGTGGACAAGAGTTGCTCGTTACACACTCATCGGGGACCAACTATATAGGCGAGGATTCAGCACCCCTCTTCTCCGATGTGTAACCGACAAAGAAGCAGACTACATCATGAGAGAGATACATAAAGGGATCTGGGGTAATCACACCGCCACATGATCCCTCGCCAACAAAGTTGTTCGTCAAAGATACTATTGGCCCCTAATCCAAGAAGACACCTACAACTTTGTCAAAAGGTGCGACAAGTGCCAGCGGTTTGTGAACATGCTACGAGCTCCTTCCCACCAGTTGATAACTATGACCAGCCCCTGGCCATTCTCCATGTGCGGAATCGATCTCATTGGTCCCATGCCAGTTGGTAAAAGGGGAGTCAAGTATGCCGTAGTCGCCGTAGATTACTTCACCAAATGGATAGAAGCCAAGCCATTAGCCGCGATCACAACCAAAAAGCTCAAGGACTTCATTTTCAAGAACATTGTGTGTCGCTATGGGGATTCCTCATACCCTCATCTTAGATAATGGTAAACAGATCGACAACGAGGAGTTCAAGCAGTTTTGTGATGAGCAGGGTATTCATAAAAAATTTGCCTCAGTCGCGAGACCACAAGCAAATAGTCAAGTTGAAGCTGTCAACAAAACCATCACGCATACTCTGAAGGCCAAACTTGGCGTAGCCAAGGGGAATTTGGCGAACGACCTTTCCGAAGTCCAATGGGGATATAGGACAACTCTGAGAACATCTACCTCAAAGAAAGGGAAAAACCCCGGGGGCTATAGCATGGTATACGAAGCAATGAGTCCTGCCAGGTAGGAACCGGTTCACTTCATAGGGACCTGTACAACGAAGCCGACAATGAAACGCTCATGCGTGCAAGTCTGGATCTAGTTGAAGAACATCGTAGCAAGGCCGAGCTAAGAATAGCAGACTATCAGCAAAGCGCGAAAAGGTTTTTCGACTCTAAGGTCTGAAGAAGAGACTTCCAGGTCAGCAAACTCGTATTGAAGGAAGGTTTTCTCAGTGCTAGAGAACCGAGTGCGGGAGTTTTGGGACCGAACTCGGAGGGCCCATTCCACATCGCGAAAGTGATAAGACCGAGGACTTACCACCTGAGAAGGCTGAATGGTTCAGTAATACCGCGAGCTTGGAATGCTGAACATCTCCGACCTTACTATCAATAATTCCAAACTCAATATTTCCTTGCAAAGCTTTTATTTTTCATTATTTTCGTAAATAAAAAATGCAATTCAGTTCCTTTATAATCACTTTGCATGTATAATTATGTTCGCATAGACTTGTTCTAGTGTAATTGTAAGCAATTAGCATGTGACCTCATATGTAATGAAGGGTACAAAAGTTATAAGTACTCATGAAAAATTATCAAAAGCGATACTTTATTTATTTGTAATAAAGAGTACATAATCGAGCAGGACAAGGGCTATAAAGGCGAAGCACTGGTCCTCGTCCTCAGGCCCCAGAGGGGCGACCTCAACATCTCCAGGCTGGTCGTTGACCTCCTGTCCAGGTGCGATCTCCTCTGGGGCATACTCTAGATGTTCTTCTAGATCAGGTCCCTAAGCCATCTCCTCGGCCTCGGCCTCGACCCGTGCCAAGGTAACAAGTTCGCCTTGGTACTCACCAAGGAGACCGGACAGATGCATCTCAGGGTTCTTCACCTGAAGGGCAAAGATAGACCTTATTAGCCATTCTGCAGCCCTGTTCTCGATCTTCGCTTCCTGTTGTTACATTTTCACAGTTAGCGAAGTGACGCAACCCCGAGTGAAGTAGAGCACGGCCTCGAGCTCTGATCGTTGCCTCTCAATTGTTAGTTTATATTAGTGTATGCCCTAGAAACCATTCGTATTATCAGTTTCAGAGCATTTTGTCTTGTATCTATATATATCATAAATAATGGAAGAAAGAGTTCTTCATTTCATATATATAAATTGCTTCCTTCATTCAGTCATGCATTTAAAATAAAGTATGTATATGAATTATCCAGATGATTCATTTAATCGGTAAATGAATTATCGAAAAGGGTTCCCTATGAAAGCAATATAATTTGGGCAACTATATTGCACAGTAGGCATATCGGATGCTTCCGAAAGATATCATGAGTTGATATAAGTGTGGATGACGATGATAGTCATGTCACTAGGGCATTGGTATGGATTAATGGTTGGTGAACTGTTTTTCGAACGTGACCGAATAACGACAAATCACTTGGAAAAACATGTAGTCAATGATTTATCGTTTGGTTATATCAGTGCACGATGTAGTCCTTTGACCCGAGACATTGTAGTCGGATCCGATATAGATGTGTATGGTTCATACGGTGTATAAGTACGAGACTAATCATGTTTCGTATAATAAAGCCTATTTGGTTATGCGTTATTCATCTGTGGAAACGAACGATGGTCAAGAAGGGATCCATTGACTCGGAAATATAGGATCAGGAGTACCGTTGACTCCATCTGGATTCAGTTCCTAGATGAACATCGATAAATGTCAGAAAACAGAATCTCTGGCCAAAGTCTATTATTAGTCATACAAAAGCAAGTTTGTGATGACGAGTTCCGGACATATTGATCGACGATTCGGTAGAAGATTGAGTTTAGGATTTGACGTTCCATGAATCCATGCTCAATCAAGATATCTCAATGGAGGGACTTTACCGCATGGTACGTATGATCTGAAATGGGTTCGATGAAGTATTTCTTCATCGTGGTTTAGGGACTATGGCACATTGCTAGATGTTTACCATAGTCGTTGGGCCTCTGGACAGGTTTTTGGATTCATCCAGAACCAGCTCACGCTAATCCACGGTGGACCTACATGGTCACACCAATAGTCTTGAGAAGTTAGAGAAGGATGAGAGAGAGAAATGATTATCCGAAGAGGGCTAGCACATTTTGAGGGTAATAATGGGATTTCTATAGTAATAGTTACATAGAAAATTATTTGTGACATTTTAAGGGTTAAAATGGTCAAGCAATAATTAATTATATTTAATTATTATATCTTAAAGTGTTAAGATTAATGAGATGAACAAAAATAACCTTTTAATAGTTAAAGGGTAAAAAGGGTAAATTTATGGGTTGTTAATGTAAACTAGTTTAGTTTACATGGGCCCTTGAATAATATTGATTATTCAAAGGGTAGCATATTAAATTCATGGGGTCCCTTTATAAAATAAGATTTCATTAGGCTTGGAAGTGAAAAATAAATAATTACAAAATTGCCCAAGTATATATAAGTGTAAAAGGTTGCATTTTTGTTCATTCTTCACTTGTTCACTAAAACACAAACTAAAAGCTCTCTCTCCCTAGCCACGACCACTCTCTAATCCTCTCAAGGTGGTGTTAAAGTGTGGAGGTCTCATCTTTTTGGGGCTAATCTTCATCAATCCAAAGCAAAGGAGAAGGTATAATCTCATTTCCATGCTTTGTTTAAAAACCGGTTTTTGAATCCATCATTTCATGCTTTCTTCTCCATTTCCACCACTCTTCATGCATGCATGCTGTTCTTACAAATGGTATCAGAGCTGAAAGCTCCTTGCATGTCGAATTTATAAGCTAAAATGACATTTTCCATGTGTTCATATGTTCATCAAACTTGGTTGAGTTTGCATGTTAGTGATATGGTTCAAAAATGATTTTTTCATAGTAGATCTTTACATGCATGTCTCGGCCATACATAGATCAGAGGTAGATGTTCATTTTTCTTCTCATTCTCATATGTTTTGAATGATGATAATGGTTATAATGAGCATGCCTTTTTAATGGATGAGTTGTTTGATGTAATAAGCATGTTTGATGCATGTGTGATTCTCGGCCATCTCTTTGTTTTGGGAAAACATATTTTTCTTCTTGCTCTAATATGTTTGGGTATGTTAGAATATGATTTAAAGCATGTTTGGATGATGGTTATTGCATGAGATGTGTTGAGAACTACATGCATGCATATATGTCATTTTCGACCATGACTAGTTTTGCCATAAGATATGTTATTTCATTCATGTATTGATGAATGATGTTTTAGGAAATGTTGCATGATGATTCATTTAGAAAAATGTTCATGCATGTTCATTTCCATTACTTTGATTAAATGGTTTATGCTTTGACATGCTAAATGTGTTATCTTTAATTTGATTAAAGTATATTTTTGCATGAAGTTTATGCAAATGTTGCAAGTGTTTAGTAGTGGAATTTGATGCTAGCATAAAGTTATGGATTACTAATTCATATGATGAATTGTGATATTATGTATGTATGATGGTGGTAATTTTAATGTAGGATGTTTAATTTGATTAAATTATCTTATAATGCATCATTGCATGGCATAAATTATTATATTTTTGAAAAATAATAATTTGGTTGTTTGAATGGCTTCAAAAATTGATGATGCAAGATGACATGATTGTCTTTGAGAAGATAAATGTGTCGTAAAAAGTATTACTTTAGTTAAAAGTAACTTGTGTCATAGAATGATTACTCTTGGAGTAATATATCCCATTTATCTATGCCATGCATGACTTTTGTGAAAAGTATTGAAATGATGATAATAGTTAAATAATATATATCTTTGGGTGGAATATGACAAAAGTGTTTGTGTAATGATTCCTATGAAATGTGTAATTGTTGCATGGCCCAAAGTTATAATTAAATTACCACATGAATATATATATAATATCTATTAATATATGAGATATATTTATATATTTATATTCATGCCTTTAAATAATTGTTTATTATATTTGGTATGAATGTTTAATATTTATTTATGTGATGAATGAATATTAGATTAGAGGGTTGATCATGGGCGCCATTTGGTTTTCAAAATATTCAAAAGTGTTTGTAATATTCTTTTATTAAATGGCTTGTAATAATTAAATTTTATTTATTTATTTTAATTGGGCCTGCTTGCCTAAGATCCAATATGTAATGGAATCGGCTAGACGGGAACCGAAGAGCATCCGGATGACGACCCAATCGAAGATATAGTATTTGGGTAAACAGTTTGCCTTTAGGATGTATTTTCGAAAAGCCCCATGGTCAACCCACATGCTTTAATTTATGCATATATCTTATATGTATGAATTGTTAATTAAACATGACATGCTAAAATAAATTAACTAAAGGTTAAACCTAAATCTCCACAATTTAAAATTATTAAATCCAAGTCTCCCATTATGGGATAACTAAATTCCTTGATATAAATTTTAATATCCCAAGCTTTCTATTATGTGAGGGATACAATCTTTATATCATAGAATTAAGTTGATCTTGTTCTTGGATGGATATTTTCACCTTGACCAAGAATTCTATTATGTGAGGACATGATGAAAATGCCATCCTAAGAAAGCAAAATGGTTCGGATTTAACTAGCCTAGGGTACCAAGAATTCTATTATGTGAGGTATCTAAAGCTAGGACAAGGAAAATGAATCAAACCTTATATAGTGATATAAAAGGAAAAGAGTTTCCTACTTATTAGACTTAATTAACCAAGAATTCTATTATGTGAGGTTAATTGAATTTGATAAGAAATTGATTCCCCACTAAGAAATTTAATCCAACGAAAATTTCCAAATCCTATTTAAGGGAGTGTAGGACTCAAATAAAATAGTGGGAGCTAATTTGATTATGTGTTAAAAGGTTTAAAAGATTACAAGACACTAATAAAATTACTTTTCTTTGCAGTTTCATCTTTGTGATAAATAATCGAAAAATGGCCAACAACTTTCTCCTAAGGATAGTGGATAGTGGATAGTAACATGTTAACCGGACCCAACCTAAAAGATTGGCTAAGAAATCTTAGAATTGTTCTAGATTTTGAAAGAATTGCCTATGTCCTTGGAAGCACCTCTTCCACTTGATATTGGACCGGATGCTCCACAAGCTGAGCTTGATGCTCTTGAAAAGTGGAGAGAAGATAGCAGGAGGGCTAAAAATTACATGCTAGCCTCCATGAATAGAGAACTTCAAACTAAGCATGAAGAGGTTTCAAACGCTTATGATATCCTCAGAGCTCTACAAGAGTTGTATAGCGAAAATCCAAGAGTGGTTAAGTATAAATTGTGTACATCCCTCTTTAGCATGAAGTTGAGAGAAGGGGTACCTCCAGATGATCATACTCTTAAAATTATCAATGGATTAAATAGACTAGATGGATATGGGGTGGTCATGCCGGACTGTCTCAAAGTGAATTTGATTCTACAATCCCTTCCTCCAAGTTATAAACCGTTTATAACTAACTACAATCTCAATAGGATTGAGAGAAACCTCTCTGAATTGCTAAATGAGCTTAAAGAATTTCACAGACAGAATGTGAAAGGGAAAGGACATGAGGATGTCTTTGTTGCCTCCACTAGTAGGGCCAATAAAAGGCCCAAAATGCTACCAAAGAGAGGTCCAAAAGTTGGGCCCAAGAATAAAAGCTTCAAGAAGCCAACGGCGAAGGCAAAGAAGGCCAATGCAAAGGGAAAATGTTTCCACTATGGAGAAGATGGACAGGAAGAGGAACTGTCCTCAATACCTGAACAGTTTGAAGAAAGGCAAAAGAAAAACAGGTACGAACCAATGTCTTATGATTGAATATGAATTAAGTGTTAATTCAGATAGTCATTACTAGATATTAGATTCAATAGCAACATCTCATGTTTGTATGTCTTTGCAGGTATTTCAGAATAGTTCTGAGGTGACAAAGGGCGAGATCATTTTGAGGATGGCAAATGGGGCACGAGTTGTAGCCGAGGCCATGGGGACTTGCCCACTAAGACTACCTTCAGGACATGTTTTGAATTTGTTTAAAGTATTGTACTTTGAAAAAGCCACTAGAAACATCATTTCTATTTCTGCATTGTGTAAAGCAGGTTATTATGTACTGTTTAACGGAAATGAATGTTCAATATATTTTGAAAATGTTTTAGTTGGTAAAGCTGTGAATACAAATGGTTTGTATGTCTTAGAATTGAATGACTATGCTTCAATCAATACCATTTCAAATAAAAGAACTCGATCTGAATCAAATCCTAAAATTCTATGGCATCATAAATTGGGTCATATATGAGAGAGAAAATTAGTATAGGTTGGAGAAAGTGGGATCCTGAACTCATTGGGTTCTGAACCCTATCCAACCTGTGAATCATGTCTCCAAGGAAAGATGACCAAGTTTCCCTCTAAGAGTAAAGGAAAGCGAGCTAAAGAACTATTAGAACTCATACATACAGATGTATGTGGACCATTCAGTACTTTAGCCAAGGGAGGATTTGAATACTTCATTACTTTTACAGATGATATGTCACGATATGGGTATTTGTATTTAATGAAATACAAATCTGAATCCTTTGAAAAATTCAGAGAATTCAAGAATGAAGTAGAAAATCAAACTGGAAAAAGTATTAAAATACTACGATCAGATCGTGGCGGTAAATACTTGAGTACAGAGTTTCAAGAGTTCTTAAAAGAAAATGGGATCATCTCACAATTGACTCCTCCTTATACACCCCAGCTTAATGGAGTGTCTGAAAGGAGAAATCATACCTTATTGGATATGGTACGATCGATGGTGAGTTTTACGTACTTACTAATGTCTCTGTAGGGGTACGCTCTCCAGCCCGCTGTGCACGTCCTTAATAGGGTCCCATCTAAAACTGTCTAGAAAACTCCATATGAGATATGGTATGGAAAATGTCCAAGTCTAAATTATATGAAGATTTGGGGTTGCCCAGCTTATGTTAAATTGGTTAAATCGATAAATTTGGATGTTAAATCCGAGAAGGGTCAGTTCATTGGATATCCTAAAGATAGTTTAGGATATTACTTTTACTTCCTAAGTGATCAAAGAGTTTGGATCAGTAGAAATACGTGCTTCCTCGAGAATGAGTTCTTGGAGGAAGGCGGTGTTGGAAGAAGTATTGAACTCAAGGAAGAGTTCGAAGAGCCAAGAACCGAGATTGTTGAAGATGGAACGTCCCACTCGGCCGAACCTCGGTATCGAGATACTATGGTTCCGATGCAGAAAGTCTTCTAGAATATCAAAACCTTTAGAGAGATATAGGTTCCTACATGAGCAAGATTTTGAATCTTACTTAGTAGGAGTAGATGATCATGGTGATGATCCTAGAAGCTACGAATAAGCAATACTAGATAGAGATTCAGGAAAATGGCTGGAAGCGATGGATTCTGAGATAGAATCAATGCATGCTAATCAAGTATGGTCGCTTGTGGATCCACCGGAGGGAATAGTTCCTATAGGTTGTAAATGGGTCTACAAGAGAAAAGTTGGCAAGGATGGGGAGGTAGAGACCTTCAAACTTGACTGGTGGTGAAAGGTTAAGCTCAGAAACAAGGATTGGATTATGAGGAAACCTTCTCGCTCGTAGCTATGATTAAATCCATCCATATAATGCTAGCCATCGCAACATACCATAATTATGAAATTTGGCAGATGGATGTCAAAACCGCTTTCCTCAATGGGTTTATTGAGGAAAACATCTACATGGAACAACCGATAGGTTTTGTATCCTCTGTTGAAAGGCATAAGGTGTGCAAATTGCATCGATCCATTTATGGATTGAAGCAAGCTTCAAGAAGCTGGAACATTCAATTTGACGACATAATCAAATCGTTTGGTTTTGTCAAGAATCCGGATGAGCCCTGTGTATACAAATGGGTTAAAGATCATGCCATCACATTTCTCATATTATATGTAGATGACATACTTTTGATGGGAAATGATATAGGCACGATGACAGAGGTTAAAGTTTGGTTGTCCAAAACCTTCTCGATGAAAGAGTTAGGAGAAGTAATATATGTCCTTGGCATTCGTGTCTATAAAGATAGAACGAAAATGGTAATTAGATTATCCCAGAAATTGTACATAGAGAAAATGCTAAAAAGATTTAGCATGGAGAACTCTAAGAGAGGTCTCTTGCCCTTCACTCACGGTCTTCATCTTTCTAAGGAGATGGGTCCAAAGACCGATGAAGAGCGGTAGCGGATGCGTAATGTGTCTTATGTGTCTACCGTAGGCAGCTTAATGTACGCAATGCTATGTACAAGACCTGATATAGCTTATGCTGTAAGTGTTATGAGCAGATATCAGTCAAACCTAGGGGAGAAACATTGGTCGGTTGTAAAATCGATCCTTAAGTACTTGAGAAGAACTAAGGATCTAGTTCTGAGTTATGGATGTTTCGAGTTAAACATTCAAGGATACTCAAATTCTGATTTCCAATCAGATATTGATGATAGAAAGTCTATGTCAGGGTACATTTGTATATGTAATGGAGGTGTTGTTAGTTGGAAAAGTTCCAAACCGACAACCACAGTTGACTCCACTATAGAAGCTGAATACATTGCTATTTCGGAAGCAGCGAAGGAGGCTGTTTGGATGCGAAAGTTCGTAATTGAACTTGGTGTGGTTCCGAACATGGCTTACCTGATAAGCATATTCTGTGACAATACTGAACGAACAGCATGCATGCATGAAGAGTGGTGGAAATGGAGAAGAAAGCATAAAAAATGGATTCAAGAAAACGGTTTTAAAACAAAGCTTGAGAAGAAATTATACCTACCCCTTTGCTTTGGATTGATGAAGATTAGCTTCAAAAGGATGAAACCTCCACACTTTAACACCACCTTGAGAGATTAGAGACTGGCCGTGGGTTTGAGAGAGAGTTTTGGTTTGTGTTTTTGTGACTAGTCAAGAATGAACAAAAATGCAACCTTTTGCACTTATATATACTTGGGCAATATTGTAATTATTTATTTTTCACTTCCAAGCCCAATAAAATCTTATTTTATAAAGGGACCCCACGAATTTAATATGCTACCCTTTGAATAATCAATATTATTCAGGGCCCATGTAAACTAAATTAGTTTACATTAACAACCCAAAAATTTACCCCTTTTTACCCTTTAACTATTAAAAGGTTATTTTTATTCATCTCATTAATCTTAACACTTTAAGATATAATAATTAAATATAATTAATTATTGCTTGACCATTTTAATCCTTAAAATGTCACAAATGATTTCTATGTAACTATTACTATAGAAATCCTGTTATTACCCTCGGAAAGTGCTAGCCCTCTTCGGATAATCATTTCTCTCTCTTATCCTTCTCTAACTTCTCAAGGCTATTGGTGTGACCATGCAGGTGCACCGTGGATTAGCGTGGAGCGGTTCTAGATGAATCGGAAACTTGTCAGGAGGCCCAACGACTATGGTAAACATCTAGCAATGTGCCATAGTCCACAAACCACGATGAAGAAATACTTTATCGAACCCATTTCAGATCATACGTACCATGCGGGTAAAGTCCCTCCATTGAGATATCCTAATCAGTATGGATTCATGGAACGTCAAAATCCTAAACTCGATCTTCTACCGAATTGTCGATCAATATGTCCGGAACTTGTCATCACAAACTTACTTTTGTATGACTAATAATGAACTACGGCGAGGTTCGGTTTTCCGACATTTATCGATGTTTGTCTAGGAACTCAAATCCGGATGGAGTCAGTGGTACTCCGATTCTATATTTCCGAGTCAATGGATCCCCTCTTGACCATCTTTCGTTTCCGCATATGAACAACGCATGACCAAATAGGCTTTATTGTACGAAACATGATTAGTCTCGTACTTATACACCATATGAACCATACACATCCATATCGGATCCGACTACAATGTCTCAAGTCAAAGGACTAAATCGTACGATATAACCAAGCGATAAATCATTGACTACATGCTTTTCCAAGTGATTTGTCGTTATTGATCCACGTTGAAAAATAGTTCACCAACCGTTAATCCATACCAATGCCCCAGTGACATGACTATCATCGTCATCCGTACTTATATCAACTCATGATATCTTTCGGAAGCATGCGGTATGCCTATTGTGCAATATAGTTGCCCAAATTTATATTGCTTCTATAGGGAACCGTTTTCGATAATTCATTTACCTATTAAATGAATCATCTGGACAATTCATATACATACTTTATTTTAAATGCATGACTGAATAAAGGAAGCAATTTACATATATGAATTGAAGAACTCTTTCTTCTATTATTTATGATATATATATAAGACAAAATGCTCTAAAACCGACAACACGAATGGTTTCTAGGGCATACACTAACATACACTAGCAAATACTGGAGCTATTGCACAGGCAAAGGAACCAAGGGCACACCAAAAATCTAAACACATTCAGCGTAAGTATCACATTTTGAAAGAGTTCATTGGAGTTGGAGAGATTATAATTATGAAGACTCCTTCAATAGAAAATTTAGCTGATCCACTGACTAAGGTGATGACACTGAAGCAATTGGACCATCATCTTGAGAAGATGGGTATGAGATACAACATCGAATGGCTTTAGTGCAAGATTTGTTTGATTTATTTATATTATGTATCCCTAGAAACCATTCGTTTGTCGGTTTAGAGCATTTTGTCTTGTATCTATATATATAAATAACAAAAGAGTTCTTGTTATATATATAAATTACCTTTATTGATCATGCATTTAAAATAAAGTATGTATATGAATTGTCCAGATGATTCATTTAATCGGTAAATGAATTATCGAAAGGGTTCCTACGAAGCAATATAATTTGGGCAACTATATTGCACAGTAGGCATATCGGATGCTTCTGAAAGATATCATGAGTTGATATAAGTACGGATGATGATGATAATCATGTCACTAGGGCATTGGTATGGATTAACGGTTGGTGAACTATTTTTCGAACGTGACCGAATAACGACAAATCACTTGGAAAAGGCATGTAGTCAATGATTTATTGTTTGGTTATATCAGTGCACGATGTAGTCCTTTGACCTGAGACATTGTAGTCGGATCCAATATGGATGCGTATGGTTCATACGGTGTATAAGTACGAGACTAATCATGTTTCGTACAATAAAGCCTATTTGGTTATGCGTTGTTCATATGCGAAAACGAACGATGGTCAAGAGGGGATCCATTGACTCGGAAATATAGAATCGGGAGTACTGCTGACTCCATCCGGATTCGAGTTCCTAGACAAACATCGATAAATGTTGGAAAACCGAATCTCTGGCCAAAGTCTATTATTAGTCATACAAAAGTAAGTTTGTGATGACAAGTTTCAGACATATTGATCGACAATTCGGTAGAAGATCGAGTTTAGGATTTTGACGTTCCATGAATCCATACTGATTAGGATATCTCAATGGAGGGACTTTACCAGTAGGTACGTATGATACGAAATGGGTTCGATGAAGTATTTCTTCACCGTGGTTTAGGGACTATGGCACATTGCTAGATGTTTACCATAGTCGTTGGGCCTCCGGACAAGTTTCCAGATTCATCTAGAACCGGGTCACGACTAATCCACGGTGCACCTGCATGGTCACACCAATAGCCTTGAGAAGTTAGAGAAGGATGAGAGAGAGAAATGATTATCCGAAGAGGGCTAGCACCTTCTGAGGGTAATAATGGGATTTCCATTGTAATAGTTACATAGCAAATTATTTGTGACATTTTAAGGGTTAAAATGGTCAAGCAATAATTAATTATATTTAATTATTATATCTTAAAGTGCTAAGATTAATGAGATGAACAAAAATAACCTTTTAATAGTTAAAGGGTAAAAAGGGTAAATTTATGGGTTGTTAATGTAAACTAGTTTAGTTTACATGGGCCCTTGAATAATATTGATTATTCAAAGGGTAGCATATTAAATTCGTGGGGTACCTTTATAAAATAAGATTTTATTGGGCTTGGAAGTGAAAAATAAATAATTACAAAATTGCCCAAGTATATATAAGTGCAAAAGGTTGTATTTTTGTTCATTCTTCACTTGTTCACTAAAACACAAACTAAAAGCTCTCTCTCCCTAGCCACGACCACTCCCTAATCCTCTCAAGGTGGTGTTAAAGTGTGGAGGTCTCATCTTTTTGGGGCTAATCTTCATCAATCCAAAGTAAAGGAGAAGGTATAATCTCATTTCCATGCTTTGTTTAAAAAAATCCATCATTTCATGCTTTCTTCTCCATTTCCACCACTCTTCATGCATGCATGCTATTCTTACATTAGTAGCCTCCCACAGATTGACCCTTTCCCGCTCAGCTTGCGAGGCTCACTCGAAGGTATTTTGCAGCGCTTGGTCTTTCTCACCAGCCTCCTTGGAGAGTCTGGCCATTTTCCGCTAAAGCTCCTTCACCTCCTCGCTGTGTTTGTGCGGCTCGATCCTCTGAAAGTCCACTATGCGGTGAGTAGCGTCCCTCTCAGATAAGTGTTGGTCTGCCTGAGCAAGAGACGAGTCTCTGTCTACTCGTGCAGCTTCTAACTCCTGCTTAAGCCTCGCATTCTCCTCCTGTAGCTCGACCAATTCCTCGGCAGTCCCCAACTGAGCATTTTACTGGGACATATGAAGGGAAAGCAAGGCCTGCATGATAAAGAGTTAGTCTACTTCCCTCTAAAAAGTGAACAAAGGTCCTTGTCGGGGATAGCTCATTTACCTGGCTTAGGAGTTGGAATGATGTGGACAATAGATCGATGAAATTGGATGCCAGAAATTGCTCAAATGACTCCACGAGCCCACATTCCAACAATGTTAGAACTACCGGCTGCAAATAGTCTGGAAGCTGGGCCATCAAGTCTAGCACGGGTATGCTGGCACCCTCGGTAGGTAGAGCCTGCCCTGCGGGCTCTTTGCCCTACCTCCTTCTGGGGACTATGGTCGCTGGTCGCGTTGGCGGACCGATTGAAATACCGGTCATGCCTCTAGGTGGCTGTCCCGAGCGGGACGCTTGGTAAGGTTGTGACCTCTCAGGCAGAATGCCCAAGCCTTCCTCTTCGGACTCTAATTCCTTGGTCAGAATTTGTCGCCTCCTTGGTCAGAATTTGTCGCCTCTTCTTAGGCCTCTAGGCCGTGGTTTTCTGCTTTGGGCGAGCAACCGAAGATGGAGGAACGTTTGTAGGTCAGACTGGAGCGCCCGTCAGTGTCTTTCCAACGGGGGGAACGCTAGGAACAGCTCCAACTGGTCCAGTGGTATGCCTTCGGGGAAAAGAGAATTGTCTTGATCATGGTGACTTGGACACCCTGGGAGGCATGGTCACTGCATGCGAACACTGTTAATAAAACAGTTCACTACAAGAAAAATTAGAAAGGACAAGTCAGGAAACTTACTCAGTGGGGGCTCTAAGGCTGTGTCTGCGTTCAAGAAGCCGTATCTCTGCAAGTTTTTAGTTGTCACGAGAAACCTCACGTCTCGGCTTTTCTCAGGCAGAAAATCGAATATTGTGATTCTGTCCGGGTCCGCAAGCAGATTCAGACTAGTCGTTCTATTAACTTTCAGAAAAACAAACAGCTTAGTGAAGAACAGCAAATTGAGTTTAACGAATTCAAAAGGAAAGATAGCTTACTTAGATCCCGGAAGCAGCAGATGTCGTCATAACGAAAGAAGAAAAATTTCGTCTCATATGGCCCCACATTACTCAGATAACTATGTATCCCCGCTTGTATTATGGTTCGCCTAGACAAGTAGTAGGAATCTTTATCCTTGCTCTTTTTCAGGATGTACGAGCAACCGAGCTCAGCCGCGATTAGCTCGCCTAGTCCATTCTCCTAACACGCGATGTAAATGGCAATGGCAATCATGTATGCGTTTGGGGTGAGCTGCATTGGTGTGATCCCAAAGTGATCAAAGACCTACCTGATGAATGGGTGGAAAGGGATCAGCCCCTCACCTTTGAAGATGTTTTCAGAGATCGCGGCCAACCCACGTGGCGGATCCCAAGCAGTATGCGTCCTATCGTGGAAAACTTCTACACTGACAGCGAACTGGTTAACCACTCTTTGCAGCTCATCATCGATAAGCATCGAGTAAATTTCTCGAAGAGGACCAACGGGGCATCCTCTATGGGCGAGTTGGTCCCTTTCTTGGCTCTGGTCGTTGGGGGGTTCGTGCGATGCAAAGCGATAGCGGTACCATTCATTCTTCATACATTGTTTCATACAATGATGTGGAGGAGAGATATTTCCTCCCTAAATCCTAAAGAAACCCTAACAGTATACTCAATGAGTCACCGTTAATGGCTTTGACCCAACGGAGAATATTTCATCTCTAACGAGCAGCCAACAGACAATCATCGCATGTTGACTGTCGAAAGCAAAAACATTGAAGATAAGTGGAGGGAATCATCTTTACCTCTTGGGATGAGAAAGATTTTGACTTTTCTACTCCGAATGTCAAACAAACACCACTCTGGAAGGCTAAGAATCAAGACTTGCGAAAGTTTCTCGCTTTGTGAAAATGAAAATACTGTGACTTTGCCTAAAGAGAGCTTGGGGTTTATATAGTTGAGGAAGTGAAGCTCTAGTTTCTCGAAGTCAAACGACGTTTGGGTGGAAAACGCATCTGACCGTTGGTCGTGACCACATATCATTAATCGATGAGGAAGAGTAACCATCACACCTCGAGAAACCAGATCGTCATCCCCTTCCATTGAAACACTCAAGCGATGACATGTTTTCCCTCCTCCACATTTAATGCGCCCACACCCGCCTTTAATGCTCTGATAAGGAATGTCGTTTCAGCATGGCAGCATTTAATGTGCATGGCTGGTACTTATTGCGCATAAGACACGTCTGTCAAAGCAAAGGGCATTTCATTTAATGCACCCGCTGCAAAAAGTGTAATGGATAACATCTGAAGAGGTCGTTACCTAAAAACCTCATCTCACATCAGCTGCGAAGCAACGCGACATCAACTACGAAGCAGCGTGACCATCTGTCCTCTTGAAAGTTGCTAAGTGTAAACAGGTAAAGGATTCCACTTAGGTCGGAATCATCACTCCAGCACTAGGTACCTGTGATCAGGTCGTTGACCCTAAGGTCGCTGACCCTAAGGTCGCAGACTATCCCAAGTCGCTTGCAAGAAAGAGCCCTCTTGTTCTCCTTTGCAATCAGGTTGGATCGACCAGCATCTCTTCAAACACATCAGATCAAGACATTTATAGTTTCCAAGGTTCGATTCTCAAACCTTAAAAACTAAGGGACTTCTGTTATGCCTAGGAGAGTAAGGCTGACGCGGCCCCCAGTCAACGCAAATAGTCAGACCTTAGGAAGGTCCCACTGATGTCCTGGCGTAGCCACGTCGCATGGTGACATGAGCAGCGCACTCCTGTCAATGCAATGGGTGCGCACCAGACTAAAGAAAGGTTGGAGGATGTCCATGTGTCCAAATCTCTGCACACTTCACGTAAAACCCTCGAAGTAGGTAAGCGACGAGACGCAAGGAAGGATCTGCACGGTATCCGTCCCCCTTTCTACGGATTCAGCAATGATTACACCAATGTATCCCACTATAAATAGAGAGCCTCTCTCCTGTTTGTGGGATTCGCTCATTCTACTCTTTATTAGCTCAACTTACTCTGTAATAGCTACTCTCTCTCTCTCATTTGTAATCTCAACACTGTAAAGTCAGCTCGCTAGCCGCGGCCTGATCTCCTAAAACATAAATACTATATCAGTGGACGTAGGATTCGCTTTTGAGCATCTGAACCGCTTTAAACGTTGTGTTTGCTCTTACACTCCCAATCCCTCATTCACGTGTATCTCCTGAGTCAACTCAGCATTTCCCACGTGCGAGTTATTGGTGTCAAAATCAAGCATCAACATGAACAAATAATACGAACAAAGATAGACAATAAATAAGAATGATGCTAAGCAATAGGGATGAACCATGTTAAGCAATAAATGAGAAAGAGTTATGAATGAAGCAATGGATGAGTGTAAATAATAATGATGCTTCAAGTAGATATGCAAGGAATAATAAATGAGTTGAGAGAGAATAAATGCTTAAAGATTTATAGTGGTTCGGAGCTCTATCCACGAGCCTCATACATCCACTTCTTCAAGGCAACCTTTTTAAAGTTCCATTAGAATTAGATTGAGCCAAATACACTAGTTTGACAGGATTTCGCCTTTAGATTTATTGGATTTTGCCAACAAAGTGTTTGATTAAAGTGTGAGAAAGATTGTCTTTTAACATAGGCTTGATCACACAATAGGAACAATACTCTCAAAGGTTTACAAATAACTACAAGAGAGTGATGCTTTGATTTGGATTTTTAGATCAAGGGATTATGTGAGAATGTTTTGATATGACTTTGAATCTCTAATATTCTCTCTATCTTTCTTAGCAGTGAAGTGCCCTATTTATTGCTCATCTCTTCCCTTAGATGGAAACAGTCGTTTTACATTTAATGCATGTTTGAAAAGCCTATAGACACAGAGAAATGGGCATTCCACCATCGTGAACGGTCGTTCCTAATACCAATGGTCAATTCGTATAGCTTTAGGCTTTCTGGTATGATGTTCTAATATGAGGAATGGTTATACCACCAATGAAGAATGGTTATACCACCATCGCGAATGGTCATTCCACCATGAGGAACGGTCGGTCTATTGGCTCCTTAAAATCCATAAAAATTCCAAAAGCATGATCGGCTTCTTGGAACATTGACATTAAGCCGAGAACGATATTTAAGTATGAATGGTCGTTCCACCATGAAGAACGGTCGTTCCACGTTTGATACAAGAACTTCAATTTGATCTTCAAGACTTGTCTTCCAAGATTCGTCAAAGGCGCAAAGTGTTTGAATTCTGAGCACTTTGACTTTTGACTTGGATGGAATGGGCATGTTGCTTGGTCATGCTGTTGTGAGTGACTAAACTCCATTTTGGGCAGAAGCATGCACGATCACATGGAACATTGTTGTGCTTAGAGGAAGATGCACCTGAGCAACTTTGTGATACAAGGAACGGTCATTCCTTTATCCTGCACGGTCATACCAACTGGAAAAATGCATTTTCTTTTTTGTTATGACTTTTTGCCATATCTTAGCATGTTTGTTAGATAATCAATCAACTCTTTGGTTAGTTTTAACACATCAAAATATATGAGGACTCAACAGTATATTTACCCTAAGATTATTTACTTTATTAAATTGCTACTAAAGGAAACCTACCAAGACAAAACTAGCTACTATAAAAGGATTCATGCTCATTACACATGATATGTTATTCTAAGTTTAAATACTCACTAGTGACCAACTTGAACCTAATGGTTCGCTACCCTCCGAATGGCCATTTTCTTCCAACCGAGCAATTTCCTCCAAATGAACATTATTGTCGTCCTATGTGATATCAACAATAATTGGAATTAGTATATAAAAACATCTAAGTCAAATTCAAATTTGCAAAACTAAGGAAGCGCTCACACATATCTTTGTGGGAGAATTAATTTTCAATATCTGGTATTAGTCTTAGATTATTTTGAAAAAATCAAAAGTCAATTTATATATAAAAGTTATTATCAACCAGAGGACACTTTTATAACTTTATGTTTTAGGACACAAACATTAAAAAAGACAAGAAAAAATACTTAATGGTTTAAACTGCAACTTTAACTGAGATTTTTTAGCTGACTAAAATATTGAACTGTGAGTGATATTATTATTTTTTAAATTAAAAATAAAACTCTATATATATATATATCACTAAAATGTTCAAGCAACTTAGAATATATATAATTATGCAAATTAAAAAGTAAAGCAACATATATTTAAAAAATTTACCATCGTTTCATCTAGACTTGGCAAAACGGGTCTAGACCCGCTGGTCAACCCTAAACCTGGATAAAAAATATAGGGTGTGGGTCTTTAATATTAGACCCGTTTTTCTTCTACCCGTACCCGGCCTAACCCGTTTTGCCAATGGGTCAAGCGGGTACCCCCGCGGGCACCCGTTTGTTTTTCCCCTTTTCATTTTGCAGGGATACCCTAAATTCTAAATTGGGATTTGGCCATGTTTTTGCCCCAAATCGCAAAATCCCTAACTCTCTCAAACTCATCGTTGCCGCTTCTCTTGTCTTTGTTTCTCATCAGCACAAAAGGACTCTGCAAATAAACCCAACAACAAAACAAAAACATAAATCACACAAATTCAAAAATCCAAAGGAAAAATTCAATCAAACAAAAACAAAAATCCAAAAACCCAAAGGAAAAATTCAATCAAACCTGTCCAGGTAAAGTGCCATCAAGATCCTTCAAAGTTGGACGATACTTGTGCATAACCAATTGGTTCTCTTCCCCTTTGGAGTTCATCCAATATGAAACACAAGGATCTTCTATGCGTCGTTCGTCACTGTTGTCATCTCCGCTGTAACATTGTTATTTTCTGCGTTACTGATTTCCTACTCCAACGCCCTTCTGTTCGTTAAATTACGTCCTTTACCAACGCCTGAAGACTGAAGACCGAAGAGTGGAGAATTTGCGACAAAAGTTTCAAAAAGTAAACAGTAAAAGAGGATACTCAGATCTGTTCAATCTTTGCTTGTTTGCAGAGTCAATTCATTCTTAAATTGTTGCTTTTCTTCTATAAATTTTTTCTTTTTTCAGATTTTTTTATGTGGGTTTATTTGGTTGATGAGGAATGAAAGGACAATCAATAAAGTTTTTTAATCTTCTTCTTCGTTAGGTTCTGGGTTTCTGTTTGGCTGGTGAGAAAACTTGGGAGAAAACGTGGGTTTCTTTTTTCTGTTTGGTTGGTGACAAATTTTGCTCAAAAATGAAGATTTTAGGAAGATTTGGGGGTGTAACTGCAAAAATATAAAACTAGAGTAAACAGTACGGGCACCCACGGGTCCACCCATACCCGTATAGGGTAGGGTGCGAATCCAAAATATTGGACCCGTTTAAATCGACCCGTTTTGGGCCTGTACCCGTGAGACCCGACCTGTACTCGGCTCACCCGCTTGTTTTGCCAGGTCTAGTTTCATCACATATTAACCACCAAAATACATAACATTTTTATATCTTTAAAATTAAATAGGATAATGAACTAAAATAAGAGATTTTAAAAATAAAGAAATTATTAAAAAACAAATGTAACGTGATTTTTTTATTAAATTTATAAATGAGATCAAACTTAATAATTATTGTTAGACTGATATGTTAGAGAAGAAGAGAAATGAGGGGGTTTGAAACTTTGAGTCGAAATGGGCTGATGTGCTAGCAGACCCGTTGAAACGGGCTGGTCTGATTGGGTTACAGCAACACGGTGACTCGGGCCCAAGATGCTGTCATGATGGCGAAGGCTGCTAATCACTGGAATTCTTTTTCCCAAAGAGATAGAACTCGTGGCTTTCCAGTATCGCATATTGAGATTAAAAGTGTAAAACTTAATTGGTCTTGTGTAAGCAAAATATGTTGGATAAAAATCTGAAATTGGCTACATGAAAAGGTTTATGTTGCATATTAAATTTAAGATACAATTCAATAAACAGAAACAAGAAAACCACAACACCTATTTCAATAAAGAAACTAGAAAGAAAAATCATAATATTATTTTATTTGATCATGTTTCTGCACATCTCACACTAGTCAAAAGTGTGTATTTTCACACCCAAAACCAAAAGTACTCAGATTTTTTACCTCGAATTCTAGCAAGAGCTCGATGAGGCCCATTTGACTGATTTTCTTCTTGTTTAAGAAAAATAGACTTATTTGTTTGAATCTCATAGGTTTTTCATTTTTTGATCCTTTGGCCCATTTGAATGATTGACACACCTTTGGGTAAGTGATAGAACGAGCACTGGAATATGTGGTTAAGACACATAGTCTTAGATTTGAATCTTCCTGACTCTAAAGATTTAAATGGGTGATCATGGCAGTGGGATATTATGTTAGCCACCTACAAGAATTTGTTAAGGTGCACACAAACTGACTCGAACACCTTACTTAAAAAAAAAAGTAGAGTCAAATTAAATAATCAATTCGCAATACCCTAGTCGTTAATAAACTGTTAGTGGACTGTTAAAATTTAAACTGTTATGGGTTAAAAAATATTACAAAATTATCATTGTACCGTTCATTTTAACACTTAAAACTTTATAATATTGGGGTTTATGTTATTTCTTAAACCTTAAGGCGAATTTTGGATTTAATCATATCTTAGGGAATTTAAGGCATTAATCCCTAAATAAATACATTATTGATCTCAACGATAATGTGTGTTTGTTTTATTATTTTAGGTTGGATTTTTGAAATCCTACTCAAAATACATATTTGTTTCCTTATTTTGAAAATCTAATTCTATTCTATTTAACTACCCTAACCAAAAAAAAAAAAAGTTTAGAAATTGATAAAAACATCCCCACCCACCCACATTTGCTAAATTCTTGCAACCATCGCCAAAAGGTGGCTGGAATCGGACGTAATGATGCACTACTGGCTGGATCTAGTTGATAGTGCGCCGATCTAGTCTTTTGCACCATTATGCCAGATTCTGGCCACCATCTGGCGGTGGTGGCCAGAATTTGATAAATGTGGATGGGTAGAGATGTTTTTGTTAATTTCTAAACTTTTTATTATAGAGGGTGTTTAGCTAAATTAACAAATCTAAAAATTATTTTGTTAATTTTTAAATAATACCTCGTAATAACAACTTAACTTTTTCAAAAATCCTACTCTAAAATGATAAAACAAACAAATTTTCTTGGAAATCTACAGGTGACATCACTTCATGGCTAAAGGTCAAAGTGGTGTGGTTCTAGATCACATTGATCACTGGTTTGTCACAAAAGGATGAAGTTTCGCTATCAGTTTGTCAAACTATTTTGGATGCTATGAAGGTGATAAAGATTGTTCGTTCATGTGCCAACTGGGTTTAAATTATGGATGAAATGTGATAATCTTAGCTTATCTTGATCTTTAACGTCACACTCGCTTATAAATCAATAAAGATCGGTTGACAAACGAATCTCACAAACTTTCTTTTACAAATCCGACGTGACAACTAATAGTTGGTTTTTGATGAATTTTTTTTGCCGATTGACGTCTCCAATGATGTGGTGGGAGTGTCACGTCAGGGTTATCAGCGTAGTATAACCACTCGTAAATATATAAAGCAATATATACAATAAATACTATTAAACTTGCCAAATTGAAATCCTAATTGTCGATAACATATTATTAATTATAAAACATGTGATAATTTATATAATTTTTCCGTAATTAATATGATGTTATTTAATAGACAAATTAGTTGAGATCTAAAATTAATCAACAAGATAATCCATATAACTGGTTGTAGACGTAAAAATCTACCTATACGGAAGGGGGGTCTGATCCCGTGAGGTTGAGGCTACTAGTGATCTGCTGCACCTGCACACGTAGAGAAACACACGTGTGAAACGAACGGGAAACACTAGGGTGGTGTTTGCCGTAGGCACTCTGGCGCTCAAGTCAGCAAGGCTGAAAAGAGGCTAGTATAGTGAGGGCTAGGAAATAAAAAGGTTATCGGAAGTCTGGTCGAAGACTATGACTACGACGGTGATGTAAAGCTCTCAAGTAGGAGCTTCGGGTGTGAAGGTGTAATGTAGTGTGTCCTTTGTGAGAAGGCTGACCTCTGTTTATATAATGACTGTCTGGTCTCCCAATCATGGTGGGTGTAGGAGTCCTAATGTGACTCTGATGCAAACCCTAGTAGAATTAGGGTCGTGGTAAACTGTCTTACCAGTGTCTGGATAGGAAAGTGATTCTGATCAGGAAAGTAACTTCGAGTAGGAAAGTGTTCTGAACAGGAAAATGACTTCAAGTAGGAGATTGATCAGGAACAGGAATATAATCAGTGGGCTGTGGGCTCGGAACTCGCCTATAGGCCTAAGAAGTGAACTGGAACTGGGAGGCCCGTGCTCAGATGGTTTGGGTCGGCCGTATCTCGTATCAAATGGGACTGATCTGGCTTGGGCCTCTTTAGGATTGGGCCCGGTCTTTTCTTCACTAGTGGTCCTGTTTCTTTATTTGGGCCAAAGACGATTTTTGGCCCTAACACCGGTGGCATATTAAGTTTAAAATGCATAAGAATCCAATGGAAGAAGGCAAGCCACTGCATACACCATTTGGAGTTTATTTCACAACCAATACACAGGAGAAAATGAGATGCCACACCACAAACACCATCAAAATCCACAGCTACACAAGAACAATAAGGAGTGAGTCGAGTCCAAACTTGCAATTGATACTATTATTGATCCAATCTTCACGTAACCCTGATAGATAGTACAATCAATTATTCGAGGAATATGTGTAAATAAAAGAGAAGAAAGAATAATATTAATTTCCAAATAAGAGTTACCAAGTAATGACAGAGCATTCAGATAACTCCAAAGCTTTTGAATCAAAATTTACCCGTACAAAAAATTTACACTTGAAAATATATACTTATCAATTGATAGATGGCCTGAACCATAGTGAAAGCTTATTAATTTAAGAAACGAATTTTGTGTTAGCCTGGAGAAAAATCAACAGTCACTAACGGTGGCGGAGCTATAAATTTTTTTCTGGGGGAGCCAAGAAAATTTCAATGAATAATAGGGTCACATAGGCAGCTACTAGGATCTAAAGTGTTAAGTTCAAAACTTAGGGTGGCCATAGTGTAAAAACTGAACATAAGTGACTAAATTGATAAAATTCTATATGCATGTAGCTCCGCCCCTGGTCACTAACCAAGCTTTAACCAGATTATATAGATTTCAGTCACAGCATGCATGGTGCGACAAGAGCCAAAGGTAAAACTATTTAGGGACTTTGATGAAAATATTTTTGGTCCATCAAAGATTAAATTGAAGATTTGATCAAATGATATTATTATGATTTTTGTAAATTAAAGGCATATCTACTTGGGAGAATTTTAGACTCAGTGTACCTCAACTTATAGAGAATGATGAACTTTGTTGCTTCATATGTATAACTTGGCTGAGCTAAAAACCTGAAAACATTGATGGATAACAGTTAAAGTTGTTGTAGTGTCTAGATAACACTGACAGTAAGATGCTGACATTAAACCTGTTTGTATCAGAGATTAAGAAAAAAGAAATAGATTCCGGATGTGTAAAAGGAGTAAAAAGTGATTGAAAATTTGAACTTAAATGCTTCTTAATGTCTACATATCCTCCTACTCCAGCTCATTCCACCAGGCTTGATGTCCAAATATTGACAGAAAATATATTAAAGATTCAGAACATAAATTACAGTCAATATTTCGAGTAAAAAGGGAGCATATTATTAGCTTGAATTAAGAAAGATTAGATCGAATGATATTATCATGATTTACGTAAAATAAAGGTCAGGGAAGAGTAGATGATTATAGTATAAATCAGAATACGCCCCAACCATTGTGATAACAACTTCCACAATATCTGATATGACTAAGAAATATACTACTTTTGTGATTATAATAACAAACATATCAAGCCATTTTATCCCAATCGGTAGAGAAACAGAGAAATCGAATTCAATTTTGCGACAGTAAGTATCGGCTAAAGATCCCCAATATATATTTTTATATTGCTTAATAGTTTTGGATTTACAGGTCTTCAAGATTACGTGTATTCCTATTTCCTATTTCCCACTCTTTAAGAAATGATGAAAAACTTCAGATTTCACTTACGTGTTACACCTTGTCTTTCTGATTAGTAAATTCGAAACTTTTTTCAGGAATATGAACTTAAGTAATACGGCAGAATAAAATGAATATATCTAATTAAATGGGATTGGAAATTACTCTTCAACATTAATGAGTTGATAAAACGTGGTCATGGACTTTTCTGCCTCATATGTATCAAGTGGCTCATCTGAGTCATCTGCTACCTCGTCTTTTTTGGCCTCGCACTTTTCTGCGTCATACATATATATATATATATGGCTCATCTGAATAATCTACTATTCTGAAACAACGAAATTTGTATAAAGAAGGTTCTGATGTTAAACCTGAATTACGTGCTGTCAGAGGCATAGGAGAATCAAGGAAATGAAATTTTGAAGCCAAATGCTGCTTAATGTCTAGATGCTCCCACTCCATCTCATCCCACCATGCTTGACGTCCAAATATTGAGAGTCTATTGTTTGTCGTGGTGACAAGATCAAGCGGGAGTTTTCTTAGACTTGGGCAATTGTTTGAATACATATATCCTCTCCAAGGAAGGGAAGTCCATTGCTCCGCATATGCTCTTTAGAAGTGGTAGATTACGAAGATTTAATTGCTTTAGACTTTTAAACATCTTGGGGTATTCTGACGAAGAACTAAACTCATAGGCTATTATTTCTTCCAATACAGGACAGTCATCAGCAAAAACAAATCGAAGCAGAGCAACATATCGGAGGCATGTCAAATCTTTTACCAAGGAATTCTTGATATAAAGATCATGAAGGTTGTTGAAATAGACAGAACTTAGAGCTGAAGACGATTTGTTGGGCGAATGCAACTTCTCGTACTGCTCACACTTGATTACTAACCTTTTAACACAACTTCGTAACTTGAGGGATGATATCAATTGAAAAACAGAATTGAAGGTGAGATTAAATTCTTTAATGCAGGACGTCTTAAGAACATTTGTGACCCTAGGCAAAAGTTACTTTAGAGGCATTTTAATAATATAAGCATATATTAAAAAAAAATTATTTCAAATTTATTTTTCTTGCTTTTTGAGATGCAAAATCACTAGGAGAGGTAGACGACAACCGATGGGCTAACGGGGTTAGGTTGGTGGGGGCTTTTGGAGAGCAGATGCTGGAGAAGCGATGGGTGGTGAAATGGGTGATTTCCAATGCTAGTATTGATCGAAAAAGACTTGAGAAGTCATGGCTCAAAAGGTATCGGTGGCCGGCAATTGGAAGAGTAAATAGATAGGCATGATAGGGGTTTTGGAGTTTTGGTGAGAAGGCAGAGGGGAGGAAGATGGTGGTGTTGGGGAAGGCCAACGATGCCAAGTACATGCCGAAAAGGCCGGAAATGGCTATCGCACGCGGTGGAACTAGGTTACGAGATTTGTAAAAAATGGTCAAATCGAGTGCTATCAAGGTTGGAAAAACACTTGGAAAATGATAAAGTGATGGTTATGATCGATTTTGGTGACAAAATTCGACCTAAATAAGCTCCAAACAGCCAACGGCGGAAGAGAGGCAGAGATGATTTATGTGAATGTTAAATTTGGGATTGAATTGGGGATGAGTAATTTGAGACATATAAATGACCATTTTAGCATTTCATTGTTAAAAGAAATTTAATGTGTTAATTTAGGGGTGTAAATTAAAATATATGAAACTAGAGGTATAAACTTGCTATTTTGTCAAACTTTAGGTGGTAATATATGCAAAAAGTTAATAATAAATTTGGGCCTTTTTGGTTTTTTTTTTTTTTTTTTTGGCCCTTTGGATTGGCCTAGATAACAAATTATATATATATTTTTTTATTTTTGTAATATATTAAAAAAAATTTATAAAAAATTTGGCCCTTTTCGGCCTTATTTTTTGGGGGCCCTAGGCAGGTGCTCACCTGCCTATGATAAGAGCTTGAAAGTTGATATTTTGTTAGTGATTTAATTGGATTGTGTGTGGAAAAATGTGTTTAAAGTGTGGAATTCGAATTAATTCTTTCATAAATACCATTTATGAGATCACATGTGCATTTTTAGTGTTTTCAGGCTCAAACAGATATTTGAAGGGAAAAGAATGATGTCGATGGAATTCATGACGAGTAGGAACAAACGGTGCAAGAATCGGAATTGAAACGACAAAGTTGTGACACGTTGAAAATACAACGTAAAATTTGAAAATTCTTCAAGATGAGCATGCTTCGCTGTTTAGATCATAACTTGAGCTGTAGTAATCGGAATTAGACGATTCTTGTGGCGTTGAAAAGATTATTCAGAGAGCTACAAAGTTTGTGTTTATGACTTGACCAAATTCTGAAGATCACAGATACCTTGGACAGAAAGAACGATCGCCGCGGCAACGGTTCTCACCGCCGCGGCAATGGAGCATGGGCTTACATTGTTAATGTGTTATCCTAATCTGAATCTGAAGGCGCTAAGACATCTACTCTTTTACTAACTAAGATCAAAAGAAAGATTTTTGAGAAGTTTTAGGAGCTTTTAGAGAGAGGGAAAAAGACGGCTACTAGTTTGGAGATCGGGATTCTTGAAGCTCTCGTTCACCGATTAGAGAAGTTTTAATATTTTTCTTTCTAGAACTCATGTCATTGAATAGAATAATGGATTTTGTTATTGTCATTATGAACTAATTCTCTTTTCTAGGGCTACAGATGTAGCCCAATTTATGAATATGTGTTGACATTTTTTATGTTAAGTACTACTAAGTTTTATTATTGTGCGTAATGCGTTCAATTCTTAAGGGCCTGAGAGTTGGATGATTTCATGGGTTGGGTTGAGATCGAGAGATGAAACCTAATTTGTCTAAGGTAATAAAACCATAGATTGAGCAAACGCTAGAGATAGGTTACCGTGATCTGTGAGGCTCTGGTAAAATTCCATAGAACTTAATGATCTCTTAGCTTCTAAATCTATTTTAGAGATATCGTGGGTTATTGCTTAAGGGTTATTGCTTAAGGGTTAATTTGCTAATTGTTCGAGAGAAAGTTAGTGGAATTTTAGGGAATTTGGCTTTTAGAATATGCTTAGTTAGGTCAACAATAATTGTCAATGCATAGGATTAAATTGGTGTGAAATATATGCCCTAGGTTTAGTCATATTGATATTTACTCCAAAGTGTTTACAAATTCTGCATTTACTTAATTTTCTTTAGCTGTTACTTTTCCATTAAAGTCATTCTCACAATTCTGGTTTATCAAATAACAATAGAATATACTAGTTTGGTACTTCGTAGGTAGTTCTCTTGGGATTCGACACTCATTTACTCGAGCTTTATTACTTGCACGAGTTCGTATACTTGCGAATAGCCTGTCAGCCTACCCCTTGAGCCGGCCCTGCTTCAATGTCTTCCGAGCAATCCAACTCCTGTAAGAAGGGTGTATTCCAAAAGGGCAGAAAATACAGCTCCCTATCTCTAGGTGGTACTCTGCTGAATACTTGTAGTGAAGAAAGACTTGATATCACTCCGACTGGAATAACTACAAGATTTATTGTACCATCTAAGAGCAGGAACCTCAATTTTGTCAAACTGTTTACCACAATTGGCAACTCTTCTATATCCGTATCCGACAAATTAAGATACTGCAAATTTATCAGTTCACTCATCTCAGGCAACGTGGTTAAGTCCCTCTTCTTTGACAGGTCTAAAACTTTTGTGGCATGCATAGATTGAAAGAATGAACTTGGAAATGTCTCAATTGCAGCCTGCCTAGCGAGAAAAGTTAGAAGACGTGGACAACATCCCACAGTGATATTCTTACTACCTCCTCCCATGTAGCAATGCCATGTTTTTTAATGGATTCGTGACTTTCATATACTAAATCTTGTTCTTCTCTTCTTCAGCTAACCACAGAGCCATATCACGAAGCACATCGTGCATCTTTACATAATATCAGAATCTGCAACCGTCTCCAATAGACATGCATTTTCGAACATCCAATAATATACTCTCCTGTGTATCTTGCATCCTCTAAACCATCATCAGGTAAAATTCCCTCCTAATCCAGAGTTCAATAAGTTCATCTTTCCTAATCATATGATCCTCTGGAAACATGGAACAATATAAAAAACAATTTTTGAGTTTATCATCCCTCAAGCCATCATAACTAAACCTCAAACATTGGTGGACATGAGTTTCCATATCTGCAAATTCAGATGGCTGACTCCACAGTGTGTTGATTGGATATCGCCATTCTTCAGGTTTTCTCCTATTAGACATGGCCCTTCCAACAGTGATCAAAGCAAGTGGCAAACCTTTGCACTCTTTGGTAACAGTTTTAGCAAGCTCTGGAATTTCGTGATGAGAATCCAGAACATCCTCCTTTACACATTGCCGAAACAATTCAAAGGATTCCTCAAATGACAAATACTTCACTTGCAACCTAGTATATAAAGATTTTATTCTCTTGCATGAGTGATATAGAAAATCATAAGAAATACATTCATTCTAACAAGAGATGTGAGATAATATTGAAATAATATTGGTTCTGTTGGACGTAACTCGAATTTGGGTGAAGCAGAATAAATCGCGTGTGTTCTTTCTCTTTACTAGTCTAATATTTATGTGTGGTTATTTGAATTGTTTGATTCAAAATCGTTCTTTAATTCTTTAAAATATGTATAACTTGGTTCATCTGAAAACCTGAAAACATTGATGGATAACAGTTAAAGGTGCTGTGGTGTCTGGATAACACTGATATTAAAGATGCTCATGTTTGTTTGTATTAGAGATCAAGAAAAAGTGAAAGAAATTTTTTAACTCAAAGGCTTCTTAATGTTGGCATGCTCCCACTCCGGCTCATCCCATCAAGCTTGATGTCCAAATATTCAGTGTCTAAAGGACATATTTTCAACGTACACAGAAAGTTAAAAACATATGTACTATGCCTTAATCCATGGACTGCGCACTACTAATTAATGTCACTATAAGCTGCCTAGTTATTGTCATTTTCTATAAAACTAAGTGAACACCATCATCTAGCTTTACACCAGTCCCAGATTTGTAAGTTGTATATCCAAGAAATATTTTTGCCTAATAAAATACATGTTAATAATGTCATGCATTTTTCAAATAAGTGTAAATATGATTGACCCTATATTAATTTGATAAAGAATCGAAACTGGCTAGATGAAAAGACACATGTAAAGCAAGCCACAAGATGATCCATATAACCACAGGGATATCAAGTTTAAAATACATGAAAATCCATTGGAACAAGATGGGCCAAAACTGGCAACATTTGGAGTTTCAGTTTCTGTAAACTGAAGAGTAGTCCGTGAACGTTTTCCACAACCAATAAACAACATAAGTGCACAGAAGAAAATGACATGCCACACCACAAACACCATCTAAATTCACAGTTACACAGGAACAATACAGAGTCCAAACACTTGCAATTAATAATATTGTTGATCCAATCTTCACGCAACCCTGGTAGATACCACAACAAACTACTAAATGACAATCAATTATTTAAATAAGAATATTGCCGATTTACATATCAGAGTTGCAGAGCAATGACAGAGCATTCAGGTTCAGGTAACTCCAAAGCTTTTCAATTAGAATTCACTCAATACAGAATATATAAAATTGAAAATTTTCTAATAAATTTTTAGATGGACTGAAACATGTTGCAAGCTAATTAATTAAGAGTCTTTCAAACGAATTTTATGTTAATTCTATAGAATAATCAATAGTCAATAACCAAGCTTTAACCAGATTATATAGACTTCAGTCACAGCAGCATGGCTCGACAAGAGCCAAAGGTAAAAACTATTTAGGAATTTTGATCAAAATATTTTTGGTCCATTAAAGATTAAATTGAAGATTTGATAAAATGATATTATTATGACTTAGTTAAAACAAAAGCATAAGTAGTTGGAGACTTTTAGAAAAGGGAAAAGAAGACTCAACGCACCTCTACTAATTGAGAATGATGAGTATCATAGAGTGTCGAGTAGTTCTCGAGCTCAAGTGCATCTGATTCAGAAACTCCTCCACAGCTACAATCTTTAATATTATGAATCACATGATTCTGCATGCGTTGGGGTTCTCATCTGTTAATCTGAGACACAAAATATGAAATCAGCAGCAAAATACGAAAACTAAAGTTCAGAATAAAGGAATTAGCCGACAATTTTATCAAATATTTTCATTCTGTTATTATAATGACAAACATATTAAGCTTGGCTATCATAATACCAAAAAATCAGCATGAGCACACAGAAATCGAATTCAAGCTTGCAAAACTAAGGAACTGCTTACAAGGAACCCAGATAGTAAGATGGAGAAGGAGAAGGAAAAAAGGCTCTCTCGAACTTTGTTGCTTCATATGTATAACTTGGCTCATGTTGATCATAAAGAAACCTGAAAACATTGATAGGTAACAGTTACAGTAAAGGTGCTGTTGTGTCCGGATAACACTGATAGTAAGATGCTGATGTTAATCCTGTTTGTTTCAGAGATCAAGAAAAAGAAATATTGACAGAAAGTTAAAGATTCTTAATGTCTACATATGCTCCCACTCCAGCTCATTCCACCAGGCTTGATGTCCAAAATCCAAATATTGACAGAAAATTAAAGATTCAGAACATAAATTACAATTAATATTTGGAGTAAAAAGGGAACATATTATTAGCTGGAATTAAGAATTCAGAACATACAAATTAAAGATTTCATCAAATGATATTATCATGATTTAGGTAAAATAAAGGTAAGGGAAGAGCAGATGATAAGAGTATAAATCAATATACGAACCAACTATTGTAATAACAACGTCAACAGTATCTGATATGACTAAGAAATATACTACTTTTGTGATTATAATGACAAACATATCAAGCTTGGATATCATATATTCCAATTAGTATAGAAACGGAGAAATCGAATTCAATTTTGCGAAAGTAAGGAACGGCTAAAGATCCTGGGCAGCCACAACATCCCCAATATACATTTTTATTTTGCTTAATAGTTTTGGATTTACTGGTCTTCAAGATTACGAAATTACTAATGTCAAAGGTAAAAGTGTCTAGGTTCCTTCATCTAACGTATTCCTACTCTTTAAGAGATGATGAAAGACTTCCGATTTTACTTACGTCCACGCATCATATGTATCAAGTGGCTCATCTGAGTCATCTGCTACCTCGTCTTTCTTGGCCTCGCACTTTTCTGCATCATATATATACGTATATATCAAGTGGCTCATCTGAATAATCTACTATTCTGAAACAGCGAAATTTGAATAAAGAAGATTCTGATGTTAAACCTGAATTAGGTGCTGTCTGGGGCATATGAGAATAAAGTAAATGAAAATTTGAAGCCAAATGCTGCTTAATGTCTGGATGCTCCCACTCCAGCTTATCCCACCAGGCTTGATGTCCAAATATTGATAGTCTATTGTTTTTCGTGGTGACAAGTGGGAGTTTTCTTAGACTTGGGCAATTGGCTACATATATCGTCTCTAAGGAAGGAAACCCCATTGCCCCGCATATGCTCTTTAGAAGTGGTAGATCACGAAAATTCAATTGCTTCAGATTTTTAAACATGTTGGCCGGGGCTTTTGATGAAGAGCTGAATTCATTGGCAATTATTTCTACCAATAAGGGACAATTTTCAGCTAAAACAAATCTAAGCCGTGTAGCATATCTGAGGCATGTCAAATCTTTTATCAAACAATTCCTAATATAGAGATCATGAAGGTTGTCGAAACGGTCAGAACTTAGAACTGAAGAGGATATGCTGGGCGAACGCAACTCCTCCTCCTCCTTCTTGCCGCACAGGATTACTAACCTTTTAACACAACTTTGTAACTTGGGTGATGATTTAAATTGAAATACAGCATCAATGGTAAACAAGGTGACACTAATTTCTTCTATTTCTTCCAAGCACTCCAACTCTTGGAACAAGGTTGTATTCCAAAAGGAATGAAAAGGCACCGCCCTATGTCTAGTTGGCACTCTGCTGAATACTTGTAGTGATGAAAGACTTGATATGACTCCTTCTGAAATGGCTTCAAGCTTTGTCGTTCCATCTAAGAGCAGGAACCTCAATTTTGTCAAACTGCCAGCCACAATTGGCAACTCATCTATATCCGTATCCGACAAATTAAGATACTGCATATCTGTCAGTTCACTCATCCTAGGCGGCAATGTTTTTAAGAACAGATTCTTTGACAAGTTCAAAACTTTCACAGCATGCATAGATTGAAAGAATGAACTTGAAAATGTTCGTACCTTGGTCTCTCTAACAAGAAAAGTTTGCAAACGGGGACAAGATGGTGCTTCAGGGAAAAGTTTAATACCCCTACCCCATATTGACATTCTTACGGCCTCCTTCCACGCAGCAATACCATGTTTTATAAATGATTCTCGATTTTCAAAAACAAAAATCTTGTTCTCCTTTAACGAAGCTAACCACAGAGCGAGATCACGAAGGACGTCGTGCATCTTTACATAATCATTAGAATCTCCAACCTCTTCCAATAGACATGCATTTTTCAAACTACCAATAATATACTCTCCTGCCTTTCTTGCATCCTCTAAACCATGATCATGTAAAATTCCCTCCGCAATCCAGAGTTCAATAAGTTCATCTTTTCTAATCATATGATCCTCTGGAAACATGGAACAATATAAAAAACAATTTTTTTGTTTATCATCGCTCAAGCCATCATAACTAAACCTCAAAACTCGGAGGACACGATTTTCCACATCCATAAATTCAGATGGACGACTCTGCAATGTGCTGATAGCATACTGCCATTCCTCTGGTGTTCTCCTCTCAGACATGGCACTTCCAATGGTGATCAAGGCAAGCGGCAAACCTTTGCACTCTTTAGCAACAGTTTTAGCAAGCTCTGGAATTTGATGATGCGAGTTCAAAACATCCTCCGTCACACATTGTCGAAACAATTCAAAGGATTCTTCAAATGACAAGCACTTCACTTCAAATTTGACATCAGTGTGCATTTTAACGCACACAGCCTTCGAACGAGTTGTAAATACTATTTTTGACTCATTTTGATGGTAGGTAGGAGGAACTCCCACCCTCCGCAGATCTAATTTCTGCCACAGGTCGTCTAGCAATAGCACAAACTTTTTTTCACTTAAGCATCTGCAGATTTCTGTAGTTCTACTATGCTCTTCTGTCTTAGTTTCCCATGTTCCATCTGGAATCTGTAATTTATGCCGTATAACTTCTTGAATTCCATTCAAGTTCACATCTTGAGACACCGTAACCCAAATCACCACATCAAAATCTCGTGTATTATCGACGAATTTATTGTTAAGTTTCTGTAAGAGGGTGGTCTTGCCAACACCTCCTGTCCCATACATGCCAATGATTCTGACTTTGCGGTCGTCAAGACATCTCCAAACTTCATCCAGTATTGAGTCCATGCCTACAGTCTTGTCCACAGGTATCTCATCCACTGGAAGCGGTGGTACGTTTACAGAAACATCATCCGAAGATTCGAATTTCTTCCCTTTGCGTAATAAACGCTTCACAGCTTTAGTCTCCTCAAGTACTTCTTTACCAAGCCTGTAGCTAGAGTAACAATTCCTGGGACAGCAAGTTCCAAAACATTTCTTTTCGATCTCTTGCTCTCCTCTCTGCAATATATTATCCACCTTATCTAATTGGGATGGTACACGTTTCAGCCAGCCTTGAACTTGGTTGGTACGCTTACGATGTTGCTGCTCTGCCCTCTCGACCTCGCTCTTGACATCTTTGCTGATTTCCTCGAGTTTATCCCTTTTCCTTCTTAATGAATTCAACTTCTCTTGGAGATCACAGATGATAGCAATGCGATTGGAAGTGCAATTCCACAGTGGTCGGAGAATCTCCATGATTGGACCCAAGAAATCCATGATCACCAAAGCAGAGAGTTTAGAACAATTAGTGAAACCCAATAGATGTTAAGCAACCACAAAGAACACCAAGTTGGCCACAATGACCAAACTTTGGGAGTTGTGAGGTAGAAGACGCGTGGGATGGGAGAAAGAAGAGACTTGTGTGTGGAGATTATACAAGGATTTCAGTAAAAATAGTTTTTTCTGGTTCAACACTCTTCTTCTAGATTGCCAATCGGCACCCAGTAGAGCAGAGAGGTTTAGGCTTTAGACTTTGAACAATGTAATTTGTCTTCACTCTGCATTTCTACCCAAACCAAACTACGACTTTAACTAATTTTTTTTTTTTTCTTCTTCTGAAAAGTCAGTAAAAAATTGGCAGCATAATTAAAATTTATAACAATAATTTTTTTGTAACAGGGAAAAATTTAAGGTAGGCCTCCCTCTTCAAAATATATAACATCAATAATCATTAACTCTCAATATGTAATTAGAGTTTTTCTTCCCTTCAATTTCTTGTAACCACAAAAGTAAAATTCTTTTTGTATTGCTGCAATCCTCTCTTCACACCTGGTGATCTTCCTTTATATGAATTTTTACGGATGAATCTTTTGTAAACGTTTTAGGCCACTGTATCATCTAGTAAATAACCCTTATTAAATAAACAAATTAACTAATCCTTGTAACTCTAATTATTCTTTTAACCTCCAAAACTCTACAACCAAATATAGTATGTAAAATCTCAAAAAATAAAAAATCGTTTCTTTTCTTTTCTTTTTCATATGAGGATTATTATTTAGTTTCCATTCTTTGTATTTATTTGTTTTCTTTTCAGTTTAGAGAATATTTCTTTAATATAGTATCATGTCATATTTGACATATAATTATCATATTAAAGCATACGATATTACGTTTATTTTATTTCCTTATATCCTAGTTAGCAAATACGGGTACGGCAAAAAATCGGTACGGAAATTTTACGGGTATAATACGGCAAATAGTAAAAAATACATTTATAAAAATTCGGTCATAAAATTCAGAAACGGGAAAAATATGGTACGAATATATACGGGTTTAATACGATACATTGTCAATAATACGTTTTAAAAAATACGACAATATCAATTCTAATTTTCACACTTTTATGGACTAATTATTAATATATCTACGCATTATTGGCTTCAATTAAATCTTTTGCTTTTGCTTTTGCTTTTGCATATGGTAACGTTAATCTTTTCTTTGCCTTATCAGATTCCCAAGCCCATGTCTTGTTCTAACCCACCAGTGGAAAAGATATTTATTTATTTTTTTGTTTATGCAATAGAATTATAGAAACGTAATCCACTAATCTACAGTGTTGAGTGTTGAAATCCACCACAAACACAAAACACCCGTGACCCATCTTGAAAACCCCCCTGCCTCTCTCTTCTTCAATCAAATCATCTCTCAGTGTCTCACTCTCACCCACAAGGCCAACTGCTTCTTTTAGAGTTCCACCAATGACATCTGCTTTACAGGCTATTTTTTCTGCCAATACTTTCCCTTCCTCAAACTTTTTCTTCTCCCCCAAACACAAACACAAACCCGTTAAAAATCTGAACCAGTTCGCCTTCCTCAAATTTATTCTTTTCCCCCAAACACAAACACAAACCCATTAAAAATCTTAACCAGTTCGCCGTCCGAGCTGAGGAAGGGAAAGTATTGGCAGAAAAGCTGAAAACGTCAAAGAACTGCGGAAGAAAAGCTGAAAATGTCATCCGTCGAAGAACTGAGGAAGAAGAAGAACTGGAGAAGAGAAGAGATACTGTGTAATTTTGAATTAAACCCACTAAAACGACGTCGTTTTGGGTGAGCAATGAGTTTTTTTTTTTTTTCAATAATACGCGAATAATTTGCGAATTATACGGATATTCATATTATACGCGTATAATTCGGCAGTTTTTATAATATACGTTAAAACGCGTTTTATACGTGAATTATACAGTTAGGCGTATAATTCGCATATAAAACGCGTATTTACTAACTAGGTCTTATATTACATGATTCTATGTATATTTTGTTACCTAGTAGATAGGATTGCTGTTATTATTGCGAATATTAAATTATCTTGTACAGCTAGAATTAAACCTATATATTTTAACACTTTTTCATTATTCAATACACAACACAATCATACAATTCTGCATTTCCTCTTTTACTTTTCCCTGTAATTTAATATGATATTAGAGTTTAGGTTTAAAATAGAGAGTAACTATTTATGAATAACTATTTATATGGTTATATATATGTTTAAGAAAATTTTATCAACAAGACGATACATGTTTGAGGCTAGGTTTTAAGTGGGATCGTTTGTGACTCCTCCAGTTTCTTGAGAATTTTTCTGGTACACATTGAATCATTTTTAGTACTTACTACTATCCTGGGTTATTGATTTTTAACAAGAGGTTATCAATCTCCAACTCATCTCCATCAACATCTCCAACAACGACTTCTCCAACATCTCTGGTAGCAACAAAATCCTAACTTTCCTCTCAATCGCTTTCCAAACATCCTAGCACCAGCATGAACGATTTAGGTATGGATTCTTCAAATCCATATTTTGTTCATCATTCAGATCATTCGGAACACTCTTTTCCTTCAACCAATGCAACAAAGTCCTCACAAAACACACACAGAGACAACTCTCAAGCAACAACTCTATCAACTCTGTGTTAGAGTTGTCGACTACTTCAGCATTAATGGACCACGCAAATGCATTCAGGGATCCCTCTCACTTGTAAATACTAGGTTCTAGGTTTAGTCTCTTAAACCTAGTATTTAAACACACTTTTCTCTTGTAAAGAGTGATAGCAATTATAGGGCAAATTCATTCATTGTAAACGAGAGAGGTAAGACGGTATTACAATAATATTGTCTCAGTTAGACGTATCATATTAATTGAGTGAACTAGGGCAAATCTCATGTATCTCTTCTTTTGTTTTACTTTTTTAATTTATGTGTTTGTCTATTCCTTTGTTTCGTATTTTTCTCTATTTCATTCACTCTTCTCATGGGCTCTCTGTTGATCAACTACAACAAATTGCTTGTGCCTTATCCATGATGACACCAAACAATACTAATGGTATTAGCAATGCTTTTGCAAATGCTGCAGGTTCATCTCTATTTTCTAATGTTCAAATTAATTCAGGTTTCACTAAGCCTTGAATTTTGGATGGCGGAGCAACATATCAAATTACTTCATATTCCACAGTTTGAATAGTAGTGACAAACTGGCTTTAAAAATAGGTGTGATTAATATGAGAACTAAAAACAATTATGCATATTTAATTGGATGTTTTTCATCTCTCTCTCCTCTTTAAATCCATGGCTCTCAGAATACAACATAAAGAAAATTCAGATTAACCGAGTTTTGCCCAAGAACAATAAACCCCTTCACGGACCGATAATTTCACTCAATCCACTATCTTTAGTGTTCTTTCCTTGGTTTTAACTAGGTAAAGGGTAAAAGAATAAATGCCTTAATTTGTTTAATTATTAATAATTATTTAAATTATAAAAAGTTAAAAACATATATTATTTTACAAGTCTCAGTAAAGAGTGTGCAATAAATTATTGATGCGAGTATTCAAGTACTTGTATCAAGGTTTGGATCCACCTGTTGTGTCAATAAATTATTGACGTCAGTATCCCACTACTTATATCACGGTTTGGATCCACTTGTTATATCAATAAATTATGGGAGAACGACTTATACATACCCAAGATTTATCGTAACGACAAGTTGGTACCTAAAAGGTTTTGAAATGACAAATAGGTACTTTCCGTCATGTTACATTAGTGATTTACGTTTATTCTTGTTTATTAATAGTGAAAAGACTAAAATACCCTTCAAAGTTTAAATTTTAGTTTTTTATAAATTTAAAAATTTAAAAAAACCCCCTAAGTTTACAAATTTCACTAAATACCCCAATATATAAAAGTTTTATAAAATAACAAAAACACCCCCACCTAGGCAAGTGCGATTCCGGCCACCACCATACTGCGGAAGTATGGCGTTCGACACGGACCCGTCGGATCGACGTAGCCGTGCAGCTCGATTGGCCTTTTCCGGCCGGATCAGTGGCGTCTCAGTAGGAAAAGGCCGGATCACGGCTAGATCGCGGCCGTCGACACGGCAAAACTCCATCTGCGGCGTCGGCGGCCCGGATCTGAGTAGATCGGCCTTTTCCGGCGGTCGTGGCGATCGGCTCAGGCCACATCGCACTACGACAGATCCGATGGGGATACGTGTCGTATGCGGTTTTCTGCCCGGATTCCGGCGATGGTGGCGGAATCGGCATTGGGGTAGGTGGGGGTGTTTTTGTCATTTAACAAACTTTTTTATATATGGGGTGTTTAATTAAATTAGCAAACCTAGGGGGTTTTTAGAAATTTTTAAATTGATAAAAAACAAAAATTGAAACTTTGAAGGGCATTTTAGTCTTTTCACTATTAATAAACAAAAATCACTAACAGAATATGACGGAAGGTACCTATTTGTCGTTTCAAAACCTTTTGGATACTAACTTGTCATTACAGTAAACTTTGGGTATGTACAAGTCGTTCGCCCATAAATTATTGATGTGAGAATCCAACTATTTGGATCAATTATCAAGGTTTGGATCCACTTGTTGTATCAAGAGTGGATGTATCCACAACTTGATGTAAATAGTTGGATACTCACATCGGATCGATAATTTATTGTACACTTTTTACTATTAGATAATCATTATAAGATAACGTTATTATTATTATTATACAGTTTACAAATAAATATAAATTATAGTATTGAAAGAATTTTAAAAGGTGGAGTTGATATGTTCAGTTATAAAGTTTAAAAATTATTCCACATAGTTCATTTATAAAACTTACTTATTTTGATATTAATGACACTCACATGGTTCATTTATAAAACTTACTTATTTTGATATTAATGACACTCACATGGTTCATTTATAAAACTTTCTTATTTTGATATTAATGACACTAGGTGAGTTAATCTTTTTATTAAGTTTTTACTAATTTATATTACAAAGTAGAGAAAAATTTAATTAGCCCTAATTGGCTAATTTAAACATCAAATTAAAAAAAATAATCAAATTTTGAATGATTTTTCTAATGTGAACGACCTATGGCCTTCTGCAATGAAATGATGTAACTGATCATTGTCGGTGGTTTTGAAAATTGCAAATAGATCACATGCAACTGGGGCCCTGGAAAAGAAAAGGCCAGACGGAGCAGCATAAAAATTACATAGTGATGTAAGTCGAACTCATTGGTTTCATTAACAGAAACATATCTACTACCAGTAAACGGAAACTAGGATGCTGTAACAACTAGTTTTTCTTTTTGCATTTCTGAGGGCACGAGTCCACACAACCCTCAACTTCTTCATCTGCACAATTATTATTGATTAGTTGAGGCAATACAAAAGTTGAATACGTTTAATATGCATCTTCTCAAATTGTTTATTTACATCAACAACTAATGTTGTAAATTCCCCTCTCTGATTCTAAGCAAACACCAAGACAATCAATCAATCAAAGCAGAATAAAATCAGATCCAACACAGTATTTATCGTGGTTCACTTGTTCAAGATTGAACAAGCTACGTCAACGTTGAGCTCCAGAATATGGATGCTCGCTGCACTTACTATTATTATCAAGAACGATTACAACACTCAATCACTCTTCCCTTACAAGATCTAACCAGGCTTCGGACTAAAACTGGTAAACCTACAACCCAAACAGAGAACACAACACCAGCTTCCCAACTCCACAAAGAAACGCAACTCATATGGATAGATTATCAGCAGATTTACACACATACACAAAGCCCTAATCTTGAACTCTAACCAAGTAATTTTGGGACATTTCAATCTAGACACAGAGAGACTATCGCGAATGGGGAAGACTTTAGCTTTTATAGGTTTGACCAATCTTCTATTTTTAGTCGTCAGATCTCTCAGAAATCAATGGTCGGGATGCAGTACAAACTTAAGCCAATACGACAGCGCATAAGGCTTCACATATAACAATCTCCACCTTGAAGCCTTATCCCTTCCTCAGACAGCAACATGTAGGTGCAGCAAGCAATTCTCATACTCCTTCTTAGCTCTTTGAGTTCAGTTTATGTGCAGAATGTTCAAGCAGTGATTGAACTTTGCAACAGTTACACTTTTGTTCCCATATTAGATGGGTTTTCTTTAGTTGGAATTTTCAGTAGACTCAGACTTCCCTTTGAGATTTGATCTCAGAAAAAATGGTACTTGACATCCACATGTTTCGTCCTCTCATGATATACATGATTTTTACTTAGATGAATGGCACTTTGGCTGTCAGAATACACAGTCACAAGGCCATTCATCAAGTTTGCCTCTTTCAAAATCCCTTGTAGCCATATTGCCTCCTTGAATGCATCAATCACTGCCACATACTCAGCTTTTGTTGTGGATAGTGTTGAGTATGTGGCAGCTGATGCAGTTTCCTCCTAAGGTAAAATAGTAAGCTGTGGTGGACTTCCTCGAATCTCGATCTCCTACAAAATCAGAGTCCACATACCCAACAAGATCAAGTATAGGGGTTCTTTTGCAATAATCTAATCCAACATGCATTGTATGTTAATGTATCTAAGCAACCATTTTAAAGCAAACCAGTGTTTTATTCCTGGATTTGACATAAACCTACTTAATAGAGATATTGCAAAGGAAAGATCAGGCCTGGTGCTTATCATGGAATACATAACAGATCCTATGGCACTAAAGTAGGGTATATTTTCCATTTTAATCCTATCTGCATCAGTTTTGGGGACTGCATTTTGCTTAATGTAAAATGTCCTGCTAGAGGTAAATTTACAATTTTAGCATCAATCATTCCAAACCTAGATATTAGTTTCTGCAGATATGGAAATTGATGAAGCTTCAATCTATTTGATTTTCTATTCCTATCAATCATCATCCCTAATATCCTTTTTGCAGACCCTAGATCTTTCATATCAAACTCAACACTTAATTTTGCTTTTAATTCATCTATGTGAGGTTTGGACTTGCTTATTAACAACATGTCATCTATGTATAACAGTAAATACATTGGCATGTTATTTGTACAGGCAAAATAAAAGCAGTTATCATATGCACTCAATGAACCCAATTCCCACTATAAATGAGTCGAACCTCTTATACCATTGCCTAGGGGATTGTTTGAGTCCATACAAGGACTTGTGCAATAGACAAGCATGATCAGGTAGGTTTCTATCCCTAAACCCCATTGGTTGATTCATATATATTTTCTCTTCCAATTCACCATGCAAAGACGCAGTTTTAACATCCAATTGTTCCAATTCTAAGTCATAATGAGTCATTGACAGGCTATTCGCAAGTGTGCGAAATCGTGCAAGTAGTAAAACTCGAGTAAACGAGTGTTGAATCCCAAGGGAACTACCTACCAAGTACCAAACTATTATATTCTATTGCTATTTGATTAAACTGAAGTTTAAGAATGAATTTAATGAAAAAGTAAATAAACTAAAAACTAAGTACTAAATAAAGGCAGAATTTGTAAACACTTTGAAGTGAAAATCAATATGACTAAACCTAGGCCATAGATTTCACACTAATTTAATCCTATGCATTGACATTTGTTGTTAACCTAATCAAGTGTATTCTAAAAGCCAAATCCCCTATTATTCCACTAACTCTCTCTCGAGCGATTAGTAAATTAACCCTTAAACAACAACCCAAGATATCTCTAAATTGGATTTAGGAGCCAAGAGATCATTAAGCTCTATGGAATTTACCGGAGCCTCACAGATCGCAGTAACCTATCTCTAGCGTTCGCTCAATCTATGGTTTTATTACCTAAGACAAATCAGGTTTCATCTCTCGATCTCAACCTAACCCTTGAAATCATTCAACCCTCGGGCCCTTGAGAATTGAAAGCATTATGCATAGTAATAAAACTTAGAATTATAAACACAATAAGAATTAACAACAAGTCAAGTCAACACATATTCATAAATTGGGCTACATCTTAGCCCTAGACAAGAAAGTTAGTTCATAATGAAAATAACAAAACCCCTCATTCTCATTAATGACATCAATTTAAGAAAAAGATAAACTTCTCTAATCGGTGAACGAGAGCTTTCAGGATCCCGATCTCCAAATTGGTAGCTGTCTTCTTCTTCTCCCAAAAGTTCCCTTTTAACTTCTTAAAGACTCTCTTTTATATCCGTAGGGCTCTGGTCGTGCTTAGGAAAAATATTAGAAAACTTAGCCCCTTCAGATTCGGATTAGGGTAATGAATTAACACAAACCTGTGACCCATCGCCGCAGCGGTAAGAATGATCACCGTGGCGATCGTTCCTTCTATCCAAAGCATCTGTAAACTTCAGAATTAGATGAAGTAATAAACACAAACATTGTAGCTCTTTGAATAAGCTTTCCAACGCCACCAGAATCGTCAAATTCAGACTTCTACAGCTCAAGTTATGATAGAAACATCGAGGCATACTCATGATGAAGAATTTCCAGATTTTCCGTAACATCTTCTACGTACCACAACTCCCTCATTTTGACCCTGATTCTTGTGCCGTTTGTTCCTACGCGTCGTGAATCCTATCAATATCATTCTTTTCCCTTCAACAACCTGTTTGAGCCTGAAAACACTTAAAGTGCATCCGTGATCCCATAAATGGTATTTATGAAAGAAATAATCCAAATTCCACACTTTAAGCACATTTTTCCATAAATAAACCAATTAAATCACTAACAAAATATCAACATTCAAGCTCTTATCACAACCCCCAATCAGCTTTTTGCTAGTCCCTAGCAAAATAAGCGAAAAAATAAGTCTCTAAGCTTGACAAGAAAACAACTAATTAAAAATCTAAATCTAAACTATCCTAAATCACTTTCGTAGAATGACACAATTGCATTTAGCGTATGCAACAAGCCTTTAAACCCCTAGGTGGCCCTAGTTGGACGAGTTGTAGTCTCGTGAGGGTTTCCAGCGATGATACCCACAAACATCCACACTAAACGTATCCTAAACTCCAAAAGTAATAAAAACATAAACATAAAAAGAACACACTAACAAAAAGTCTTGGATCAATTCATAAAGATGTCTCAAAAATTGCATATACACAAAATAAATAGATTAATTAAAAGTCACCTAAAACTCACAGACAATGCAAACATCAATTTCATTTTCGTTATCGACCCTAGAACATCCATACAACCACAAACCATTAGTCTACAAACTCGGATGGTGTTATGCATAACATTCATGAACAAAATTTTGATCTCAGTATTCGGGTTATGACTTATATGTGAATCATGGAATCAAACTCCATAGGCTCACTTTTCACATCACTCTCCACTAATGTAGAATTTCACATTACCTTGGATCAATAGGTCTTTATAAAGGTTATAACTTTAGGCCAGGGTATAGGTTCCAAGAAAATGATAGGAATAACAAAGTAAGAGAACTCGATTTTTCTCATGCAAACTCTAAAATCAAATCGAACTCCACTTCTTCTCAACCACCAACCAATATGTCCACTAATTTACAACCTTCAAACTTGTATCTTTTTTTTTTTTTTTTTATACTATGAATGCGGCAGGGGAGATGCGTCTAAGGTGTACGTGGCGTTGTTATACCAGAGGTCGCCAAGTACTGCTAGACAGTTTTTAAGGCGGGTTTTGGTTTCAAGCCGAAATACCCTTAAACTAAACAACATGCCAAATTTTTTTTTTTCTTTAAACTTAATAAAATTAAGAAGGCTGAAACATGCACACATGCACATCCCCACTGATTTTACAAACACTCCACAACCCCCAACCAATTTCTTCGCACACATGGGTTGTGACAACCACACTTTCTTTCCAAAACTCATAATAAGCTTGAAGAACAATAAAGTCTCTTAATGATAAAGCGGGTAGGATTGTGTTTTAGGCTCAAAATCAGGATAGGGTAAATATTAAGTTCAAAGAACAAAAAACAAGGCTAAATTGTGTTTAAAAATAAAGGCTCAAAGGGTTAACTAGTGATAATGATAAAAAGGGTTGGCTTGAAAGGCTCAATCGGTCCAAAAACAGCTTAAATAATTTCCTAAGTGATGTGAATTCTAGGATTTTGCCTTGAGTGATTTTCAAATGAGTTCTAGAGTTTGTTGAGATCACAATAAAGTTCATGGAAACTTCATACATAACACGTCTCTAAGTAAGTGACTGAACCACTTTCAATCCACAGTTCACTAGGGTCTCAACTCAATGTCATTAATATTCACACTCATCTGAAAGCAAAGGTAAAAATTAATGTCCTCTATTAGTTCTATGTTATTGCAATCACATTCCTATCATAGACAATTGATTTCATCCAAGGGACAAAAATAAAAGCTCACAACCTAAACTAAAAGAATAAAAAAAAACTGCTCTCTAAATCCATACAAAAATTCTGCTCAATTTAAGTTTCTTGAATTCCTACCCCCAACCAATAAAATCAACATTGTCCCCAATGTTAAGCGTAAGAATAAGAGAAAGAGAAAAGTTACCCCCTTTTGCAATCGTGAAGTGCGAATACGCATGACAATTCGATCACCAACTCGTTTCATTCCATTGTTGTCTTTTAATTCTGTCAAAACAAAGAAACTTGCAGTGCACCTCATTGGAAACACACATCACGTGTTAAATTTATGAATTTAGAGAACAAACACAACATCAAAATTATTTACACTAAACAGAAAAAAAATAAAATAAAATAAACATACTTGAAAATTAACACCCGCAAAAATAACACACTAATAAAAAAAATAAAAAAAACTTGGGTTGCCTCCCAAAAGCGCTTGGTTAAAGTCGTAAGCTTGACTTTTCGTTTTCTTCAATCCGGATCATCTAGGAGAATCCAAGCCCTCGTATCCTTAATTCCACCATTCACATAGGGCTTTGATCGTTGTTCATCTACCATCTCCAAGTCAACCTCCATAGTCCTAGAGTTGACTAAACATTGCTCTAGGGGTGAACTAGGGTAGTTTTCTTCTAATTTTTTATTTACTATGTTATCAAGGACACTATCTCAAAGCATGTGTCTAAGTCGGATGGACGCTTCTTAACATCAAAAACATTAAACTCTACTTGCTCATCTTCTACCCTTAAGATTAGTTTCCCTTGATGCAAATCTATCAATGCTCTACCCGTTGCTAGAAAAGGTCATCCTAAGATTAAAGGCATTTCCTGATCTTCCTCCATGTCTAGCACTATGAAATCTACTGGGAAAATCAGTTTGTCTACCTTAATCAGGACGTCTTCAACTACCCCCCTAGGATATGTGATCGATCGATCAGCTAATTGGAGAGACACGGTGGTCGGCTTCACTTCTCCCAATCCAAGCTTCCTGTAGATGGAAAAAGGCATTAAGTTAATACTAGCCCCTAAATCACATAACACTTTATCAAAATAAAAACTACCAATAATGCAAGGGATAGTAAAACTCCCTAGATCTTGTAGTTTAGGTGGTAGTTTCTTTTGAATCAGTGCGCTGCATTCCTCTGTCAGCATGACTTTCTCATGTTCCTCGAATTTCCTCTTGTGCGTGAGGATCTCCTTCAAAAATTTTGCATACTTCGGCATCTGTTCAAGCATATCAACAAAAGGAATATTAATATGTAAACTTCGAAACATGTCAATGAACTTACCGAATTGCTTGTCGAGCTTCTGATTCTTCAACCGTTGTGGGAGTGCAGGGGTTGGATCGGGTTGAAGGATTATTTTGCTCATTTGTACGGTCGCCGCGGCGACCAGATTCATCGCCGCGGTGATCGTTGGATGATCTTGACGAAATATGAATAGCATCACGGTAGCCGCGACGACGAGTTTCATCGCCGCGGCGATCGTCCTTCTTTCTGACAGATAGTTCTTCCTGCTCACGCTCGCCGCGGCCACCATCTTCATCGCCGCAGCGATCATTCTTCTGCTCATCCTTCAAGTTTTGTTCTTTCCTTGGTTTTTCACCCTCTAAATTTTTCAAACTTCTTCCACTCCTCAAGGTGATTGCATGTACTTGTTCCTTCGAATTCTTCTCTGTATCACTCGGCAAAACCCCTTGAACTCTTCCCGCTAATAAGATATGAATCTGCCCAATTTGAGTCTCAAGGTTCCTAATAGAGGCTGATTGATTTTGGACAAGGATGTCAGTCTTCTCAAACCTCTTGTTTGTCTCTTCAATGAACTTGGTGAGCACATTCTCTAAGTTAGATGTTGGCTCTTGATTCTGAAAAATAGGAGGTTGTTTATGCTCGTTGTTGTTGCTCCACGAGAAGTTCGGGTGTTTCTTCCACGTTGGATTGTATGTGTTGGAATATGGATTCCCTTGCCCCCTTTGGAAATTATCGACGTAATTGGCTTGTTCAGGCTGAGCAAACGGGTTCCTTTCTTGACAATCCTTGGATGGATGATTTCCTGCACAAAGGTCACATGTTAGAGAAGAAGATTCAATTGCATTAATTTTCAATACATTACCTAATTGCTTCTGGATGTTCGTAAGTTGAGCAGCCAATGCAGTGTAACTGTCGACTTCGTGCACTCCGCGATCTCCTTGCTAAATTTCTTTACGGAGTCCTCATATAGTTGTTGTTTGCCATCACCTCGATCAGATTGTATGCTTCTTCTGGTGTTTTGGTGTTCAATGCTCCCCCACTTGCAGCATCAATCATGGCTTGAATGTTTGGTAGCAAACCTTGGTAGAACGTTTGCACTTGTGACCAGATTGGTATACCATGATGTGGGCACCTCGTGAAGATCCTTAAACCTTTCCCATGCTTCATACAATGACTCTGAATCTTGTTGGTAAAAGTTGGTAATCTCACTCCTCGGTTGGCCGACTTGGCGGTGGAAAATACTTAGTGAGGAACGCTTGAGCCAACTCATTCCATGTTGTGATGCTCCCAGATGGCAATGAAATCAACCAAGCCTTAGCTTTATCCCGTAGAGAGAATGGGAAAAGCCTTAGTCTGATTGCATCCTCGGATACCCCATTATGCTTGAATGTGTCGCACAACTCGAGGAAATTTGTGATATGCAGGTTGGGATCATCATTTGGTAACCCAAGTGGAATTGGATTGTTGAATCATTCCAATAATTGCTGGCTTAATCTCGAAATTGTTCGCTTGAACGGGTGCTCTCCTGATACTTGAATAACAACCATCAATAGTAGGACTAGAATAGTCCTTCAATGCTCTCAACCAACCCTTGCTACTCCACCCATTGCATTTCCTCCCAAATTATCCTCATTCTCATTCTCTTGATTTTGCATATTAGGATTGACAACTCCTGTGTTAGCCATTGCTTGTTCAGATTCAGCTTGCCTCTTTTCTCTTCTCAACTGTTTTGCGGTTCTCTCGATCTCAAAATCAAGTGGATTAAGATGACCACGACCTCTAACGGGCGTAAACTCTCCAGATTCTAGCTGAAAACCACAAATAAGACAAACAAAAATAACAATTAATCAGTAAATAGAAATAAAAAAATCAAATTAGCAACTAAATATTTCGTATTGATATTGGTAAAATAAAATAGTTCCCCGGCAACGGCGCCAAAAACTTGACAGGTTATTCGCAAGTGTACGAAATCGTGCAAGTAGTAAAACTCGAATAAACGAGTGTCGAATCCCAAGGGAACTACCTACCAAGTACCAAACTATTATATTCTATTGCTATTTGATTAAACTGAAGTTTAAGAATGAATTTAATGAAAAAGTAAATAAACTAAAAAGTAAGTACTAAATAAAGGCAGAATTTGTAAACACTTTGAAGTGAAAATCAATATGACTAAACCTAGGGCATAGATTTCACACCAATTTAATCCTATGCATTGACATTTGTTGTTAACCTAATCAAGTGTATTCTAAAAGCCAAATCCCCTATTATTCCAATAACTCTCTCTCGAGCAATTAGCAAATTAACCCTTAAACAACAACCCAAGATATCTCTAAATTGGATTTAGGAGCGAAGAGATCGTTAAGCTCTATGGAATTTACCGGAGCCTCACAGATCGCAGTAACCTATCTCTAGCGTTCGCTCAATCTATGGTTTTATTACCTAAGACAAATCAGGTTTCATCTCTCGATCTCAACCTAACCCTTGAAATCATTCAACCCTCGGGCCCTGAGAATTGAAAGCATTATGCCTGATAATAAAACTTAGAATTATAAACACAATAAGAATTAACAACAATTCAAGTCAACACATATTCATAAATCGGGCTACATCTTAGCCCTAGACAAGAAAGTTAGTTCATAATGAAAATAACAAAACCCCTCATTCTCATTAATGACATCAATTTAAGAAAAAAAATAAGCTTCTCTAATCGGTGAACGAGAGCTTTCAGGATCCCGATCTCCACATTGGTAGCTGTCTTCTTCTTCTCCCAAAAGTCCCCTTTTAACTTCTTAAAGACTCTCTTTTATATCCGTAGGGTTCTGGTTATGCTTAGGAAAAATATTAGAAAACTTAGCCCCTTCAGATTCGGATTAGGGTAATGAATTAACACAAACCCGTGACCCATCGCCGCAGCGGTAAGAATGATCGCCGCGACGATCGTTCCTTCTATCCAAAGCATCTGTAAACTTCAGAATTAGATGAAGTAATCAACACGAAAATTGTAGCTCTTTGAATAGGCTTTCCAACGCCACCAGATTCATCAAATTCTGACTTCTACAGCTCAAGTTATGATAGAAACATCGAGGCATACTCATGATGAAGAATTTCCAGATTTTCCGTAACATCTTCTACGTACCACAACTCCCTCATTTTGACCCTAATTCTTGTGTCGTTTGTTCCTACGCGTCGTGAATCCTATCGATATCATTCTTTTCCCTTCAACAACCTGTTTGAGCCTGAAAACACTTAAAGTGCACTGTGATCCCATAAATGGTATTTATGAAAGAAATAATCCAAATTCCACACTTTAAGCACATTTTTCCATAAATAAACCAATTAAATCACTAACAAAATATCAACATTCAAGCTCTTATCAGTCATTATAGCTAGAATTAGCCTAATTGTTTTAAACTTAACCACAGGAGAGAACATTTCTGTAAAATCGATACCTGCCCTTTGTGTGAAGCCCTTTGCCACCAGTCTAGCTTTGTTTCTTGGAGGATCTGAGCTTGTTAAGCCTTCTTTTAGTTTGTAGAGCCATTTGCAATCTATTAGTTTCTGGTCAGCATGTTTTGGGACTAGAGTCCAAGTTCTATCCTGTCTTAGGGATATCATCTCCTCCTTCATGGCTTCCAGCCATTTTTTACTGTCTTTTGAACTCATAGCTTCTTGGTATGTCTCTGGTTTAGACCTTAGTGTCTCTACTCCAGCAATATGGGTTGTGTAAATCAAATCAGCATAACTGTATCTATTTGGGGGCCTTATCTCCCTTTTGACTCTGTCTCTTCCCAACTAGTAATCTGCCAGGTTTTCATTCTGGTCTTCATCATTGTTTTCAGGCTGATCATCTTCTTCATATTAGTTCCCAATGTTTGGCAGTGTGGGACTTTATGGTTTAGTGGCTTCAGGTTGTTCAGTCTGTTCTATCAGGTTTGGTGGCTCCACCTCAAACTGAGATCTCTCTAGATCAGGCAGTTCAGGATCTGTTCTTGGGTTACCTGTATTGTCGGTAGAAGCTTTGCAAGGAAACATGGCCTTGTTAAAGACTACATCATGACTAATTATGATCTTAACTCCTGGTACATCTCTCTCCCACAACCTATAACCTTTAGTCCCTTCCTGGTACCCTAAGAAGACACATTTAAGGGACCTGGGTTCAAGCTTACCCTCTCTAGTATGTGCATATGCTGAACACCCAAAGACCCTTAGGTGATTGAGGTTTGGTCTCCTTCCTGACCATTTCTCTTGAGGGCATTTGAAGCCTATTGAACTAGATGGGCTTCTATTGATCAAATAGGCTGCTGTGGTTAGGGCTTCTCCCCAGAAAGTTTTGGGTAGCCCAACAATGAACAGAAGACACCTGACCCTTTCTAGGAGAGTCCTGTTCATCCTCTTTGCAACCCCATTCTGTTATGGGGTTGTCCTGACAGTTATATGCCTTTGCACCCCCCGATTTAGGTAGTAGGTATCAAACTCTAAGTTACAGAACTCCAACCCATTATTAGTCCTAAGAGTTTTGACTTTTCTATCTAACTGTGTTTCTACTAGGGTTTTCCAACCTTTGAACTTGGTTAGGGCTTCGTCCTTAGACTTGAGAAGGTATACCCATACCTTCCTACGGTAATCGTCCATAATGGAGAGGAAGTATATGTTCCTTCCATGTGACTTTACCTTTTCAGGACCCCAAAGATCTGCATGTACATAATCTAGACAGTTTACAGTAAGGTGGGTTCCTTTGTGGAAACTCATCCTGTGCTGTTCCCCAAGAATACAGGTTTCACAGAAAGTTAAAGCAGTTACAATATCATTACCAAAATAACCATGTTGTTTTAATGCATTCATACCATTCTTGCCTATATGGCCTAATCTCAAGTGCCATTTTACCCATAGTGGAATCAAAGATTCCAAGCCATCCATCTTTCCAAGCACAATGTCTGGCAGGTTCATAACGATCAAGTTATATGCTTCTTCCTCCACCTCTGCCTTCTTCTTTTTCTTTTCTTCCGGCCATTTGGATTCATCTTTCTCCAGTGCGATTCCAACCTTGTTGTGGAATAACAAGGCCTTCATTTTCTTTTTCCAGGTGTTGAAATCTATTTTCCCATTGTATTGGGAAATCTCCATGCGCATGACACTCATAATTTTGAGTTCGAAAACCAAACCCTAAGAAGTCAAGATTGTGTTTAGTTGACTCGATTTGCTGAGGATTTTAGAGGGATTTAACTGTGTTTGGAACTCTAGGACTTTCACGGAACTAATTAACCAAAAAGCCCTTAAAGATTTCGAAACCCTAAAATAGGATTCCCAAATCAAGAAACCCTAGAATTTCAATTCGTTTCTGGGAAACCCTAAACATGGCTCTGATACCACTGTTGCAAATTCCCATCTCTGATTCTAAGCAAACACCAACACAATCAATCAATCAAAGCAGAATAAAATCAGATCCAACACACAGTATTTACTGTGGTTCACTTATTCAAGATTGAACAAGCTACATCGACGTTGAGCTCCAGAATATGGATGCTCGCTGCACTTACTATTATTATCAAGAACGATTACAACACTCAATCACTCTTCCCTTACAAGATTCCTTATCAAGATCTAACTAGGCTTCGGACTAAAACTAGTTAACCTACAACCCAAACAGAGAACGCAACACCAGCTTCCCAACTCCACAAAGAAACGCAACTCTAATGGACAGATTATCATCAGATTTATAGACACACACAAAGCCCTAATCTTGAACTCTAACCAAGTAATTTTGGGAGATTTCAATCGAGACAGAGAGACACTGTCGCGAATGGGAAAGACTTCAACTTTTATAGGTTTGACCAATCTTCTGTTTTTAGTTGTCAAATCTCTCACAAATCAACGGTCAGGATGCAGTGCAAACTTAAACCAATACGACAGTGCATAAGGCTTCACATATAACAACGAATAATGCTCTTTTCGTGCTTTCATGTAGTTCTCTGATTTATGTTCTTTGAGAGATGTTCATGGGCTTATCTTGCCTCATCGGTCTGCAAAATGCACCCAGAGCATAAAGTGTGACGGCTGCTCCCATATGCAAAAAATTCAGAGTGAAAACTTGTTAATAAAATTTAGAAGTGACTTGTTCTCACCTTGGTAGATATTAACACTCTTAGGTGGTAAGCGATCATACCACACGCTCGAGTTGCTCCCTCAAAGGTCAAAGAGAATGTCTTACACTTTGCATTAGAAGAAAACCGAAGATGAGTTCAATTTTTTTTTTTTTTTTAATGATAGCATCTAGCTAAGAGGAAGTTGTCGATGAGAATTATAAATTCGAGATTCTTAGTGTTCTTTTACGAATTTTATGTATTCATTTTATGTGTTTTAGAAAATTTAGAAAATAATAAAAAATGTATTCAATGTGTTTGTCTAAAAACACAAAGAAGGAAATAAAAAACGAAATTTAATTCTCAAATTTAATTACTTATTCTATTTTCTCGCCAACATGAATCACATATGTGCTCACTAATCGCTCTTCTCCAATTTCAAAGTTCAGTGGTGTTACATTTAAGAGGCAGTGTTAGGGATACAGCAGTTGGCTTATTTAGTATAGATAAATAATTCATAACTACCATATTATTGGATACAACAATTGGCTCATTTATTATAGATAAATAATTCATGAATAATACTACAAATATATCATTCCTATACAACATTATGTGACAAGATATGATTAGGTGAAAGTTTAATTTTAACTTTAAATTAGCCAATCATATCTTGCCACATAATATTGTATGGGAAATGTTGTATGAAAATGATGTATGTTTAGTATTACTCATAATTCATAACTACTGTATGGGTCAAAAACAAAATGGCAATGTCACGGCCCAAAGGCCTTAGCCCAATTCCAATTAGGCCCATGCTCAGATTACCTTGTGAAATGCTTGCTCAATGAGTTGAGCTACTCTACGAGTTAAACTGAACTGGGCTTGGCCCATTCGCCCATAGCAGTCCATAATAAGGATCAGAATCCTAGTCAATTTCCTCTTCTGACAAGATCCTAGATCTCACCCAAAGAGGAAACCCTGAATCGATAAAGGCAAGAAACCTAATCTCCTTCCTAAAGGAGAACTCTCCTACTAAGTAGAACTCAGAGTCCTACTAGGATTCGGACCCCTTGGGTTTACCATATAAACAGAGGCAAACCCTTTCATTATTTATTCAGAAACCACCCCAAAGTTCGAGTATTCTCACCCTTCAGCTCTTGGCATATTCCAACGACATCCAGAAGTTACTAAAGCCCCCTCAATCGCCAGAGCACCCTCTGCAATTCCATCAAGATTGTCAGTGGCTCACCTCACAAGATCTGGTCCCTACAAATTTAATTGTAGATTTTATTGTTCACAATTTGGCACCCACCGTGGGCAATTCTCCGATCCAAAAATACTTGCCCAAGCTACTCCTCTTCCCCGATTCGGCTACCATGACTAACTATAAGGAGACTTCAGCGCTCGATTTTGTGGCACAGATTGCAGCTCTCACCGCATTGGTGGAAGAAAACAATAACAAATATCATGTTTGGAGGTTCAGAACGCCACCATTCGCGCAGAGAACCAACCACTCTAAGATAAGGTGACCCAGTTTTACTCTTTAGATTGGTCTCTTAACCAACGTCATGCATCTTCCTCTTGGCACCCCATTCAACCTAAACAGCTCTTCCTGACCCCAGATAATGGTGTTTCCGTCGATCACCCTGATGCCACAACTTTAACTACAACTAGACCAACAGCCAAGTCGACCCGTGACATCACCATTCCACCCACCAACCACTCAGCCATTGAAACACTCACACAAGCCACCTTACCCCCCTATTGAATGCCAATTTCGCCCACTAAACACATCTAATGCACCCAAAGACTAACATATCCTAGAAAGGCTTCCCACATGGCTCAGCAATACATGTCAATCCCCGAGTGTTTCCCCAATTCCTAAACAACCTATATGCCCCTTTGACCACACTCCTTGAACAAACACTAACCAAGCGGCTAACCGAGATGGAAGCCATGATCCAGCGCATGCCAAGCATACCAACACCCCTAAAAAAGAGCCAACCCCAAAGCTATGATGAGTCTCCATTTGTAGACAACATTGCCCTCGTAGATATGCCTCACAAATTCACTTTCCCTAACATGAAGCTGTATGACATAACCACCGACCCGGACGACCATATAGCCTCTTACAAACAAAGAATGTTCATTGTCGCCATACCTAGAGACCTTCATAAGGCATGCATTTGTAAGAGCTTCAGCTCCAGCCTAGTAGGATCAACACTCCAATGATACACAAACCTCTACAATCACTCAATCGCATTATTCGCTCAACTAACGGACACCTTCATGGTGCAATTTTCTAGCAGCAAAAAGCTGGAACAACAATCCGAAAATCTTAATCGGATCCGGTAACATCGCAATGACCCACTTTGAGACTATGTGGGACGTTTCAACTGCGAGAAGGTCTTGGTCCCCTACTACAACCAAGAGACCGCTGTTGATGCCTTTAGGAAAGGCTTCCACCTAGGTGGTAAGTTGTACAAGGAACGCACCAAGTTCAACTGCAACACCATGGAAGATGTGTTGGCTTGTGCTTGGATTGAAATAAAGTGGGAGGAAGCCGAAGTTCATAGAACCAAGTAGAAGGCCTACAATGACCGTCGCTTCCGTCGCCCTGAATGACGCCATGACACAAGACCGGCCGAGCCGTATCCAGTATGAAGAGTTTTGGTATGCAACAACAGGCGGCAAGTAGAGCGCCATCCGGCTCGGCATAGCGAGGGTAACTCCAACATACCGTTTAGATACAAGATGCCCAATTACAACCTAAACATTGAGCCAGCGAAAGTAGTAGCCGTGATGAAAGAGATGGGGAATGTAGTTAGATGGTTGGCCAAATTGAAACACTGTCGAACCAGGCAAACATCAGTGTGACTCTTTGGAGTCACCCTAGATGAGATCCTTGTGATCTACGATCTGTTCGGTTTGGTCATTGAGATTGAGCCGAGTTGACTGTGTCCTAAGGGCACCCATAACAGTCGAGTCCTCAACCTAGGAGTGGTGACCTATCTATATCCCGAATATGAGTAAATGAATCTACTCTCTAAGCTAAATACCTTTTAACATAGAGAGTGGGGGACAAACTGTATGGGCCAAAAATCGTATTGGACTTGACAGAGTCCAATAACAAAATGACAATGTCATGGCCTAAGGGCCTTAGCCCAATTCCAATTGGGCCCATGCTTGAACTACCTTGTGAACTTTCTATTCAATGAGTTGGGCTACTTTACAAGTTAAGTTGAACTGGGCCCAACCCATTCGCCCACATCAGTCTATAATAGGGATCAGAATCCTAGTCAATTTCCTTTTCTGACAAGATCCCAAATCTCACCCAAAAAGGAAAGCATGAACCGATAAAGGCAAGAAACCTAATCTCCTTTCTAAAGGAGAACTCTCCTACTAAGTATGACTCAAAGTCCTACTAGGATTCAGACCCCCTGGGTTCACTATATAAACAAAGGCAAACCCTTTCACCCCCTAACTCTTGGCATATTCCGACGACATCTAGAAGTCACTAAAGCCCCCTAAACCGCAAGAGCATCCTTCACAGTTCCACTAAGATTGTCAATGGCTCACCTCACAAGATCCTGCCCCTGCAAATTTAATTGTAGATTTTATTGTTTACAACTACCATACTAGTTGGAATGGTAAGTAGGTATATAATTTAATAAAGTCGTTCAGCATGAATGAAAATATTCTTAAGAGCAAACCACCTATTTGTACTCGAGGTTTATCAAAATCCTAAGTTGATACTCCTAGTTGCATTTACTTCAAATTTTCGCCATTAAAGTAATTCCGTTTTCTTTATTTTAATAGATTCCCAACTTTTTATAGTAGTGTGCTAGTGTGTACCAGCACTCCCTTTGCTAGATCGAAGATGGGCTCATGTTAGCAAAAAAAAAGGGGCTCGCGTTAGCAGCGTCCACGCCGACAGTTTTTGGCTTTTTCCAACCAATTCCAAAGTCTAAAATCACTTCCGAGACCACCGTTGGACTCCCACCACCTTCATTACAAAACTCATACCTTTACTTGCCGACTTCACTCACCGTTTTTTACCACCTCCAACAATCACTAACGATGTTAGTTTAAGGGTGAGAATCTAAAATAAATGCAACCAGGTGTATCAACTTTGGATTTCGCTAAACCTCGGGTGGGAATATGTCGTTTACTCTATTCTTAACTATAACTGGTTTGAACTGTAAATAATAACTTATTTAGGGTTAAATGTCAATGTTAGTGAAATGTGATACCCCCACATTAGCACAATATATATCCAAGAAATACTTTTGCCCTACTTAAAAATAAAAGGCCAAATGGACCTCATTGGCTCCATTAACAGAAACATACCTACTTCCAAGAAATGTAAAACTAGGATGTTTCAGAATGACTAGTTTTTCTTTTTGCATTTCTGAGGGTAGGAGTCCACACAATCATCAACTTCTTCATCTGCACAATTATTATTATTATTATTATTATTATTATTATTATTATTATTATTATTATTATTATTATTAGTTGAGGCAAAACAAAAGTTGAATATGTTTACTATGTGTTGATGCGTGATTTTGACACCAACCAAACACACATGTGAAATGCTGAGTTGGCCCAGAAGACACACGTGGATAAGAGAATGAGAGTAAAGGAGATAGAGAACAATTTTTAAAGTTGTTTAGATGCTTTAAGGAAGCAAGTCCTACGTCCACTGATATTGTATTAATGATGGCGATCAGGTCGCGTTCAGCGAGCTGATCTTACAAATGATTACAAGAGAGGGAGCGTGTATGCTATTTTTTAGAGAGATTAGCTAATCCCTAAAATAAGAGGGGAACTCTCAATTTATAGTGGGATGTGTTAAGGTTATGATTACTAAATCTGTGAGTTGGTGGGATTATCCATACAAATCTTCCTTTATGTCCCATTGCCCACCTTCTAGAGCGATTTACGTGATTTGGTGCAGGAATTGGACACGTGGAAGCTCTCTAGCTCTTGGCTAGTCTAGCATGCACCCACTGCATTGACAGAAGCATGCTGCTCTTGCCATCACGTGACATGGTTACGGGTCTACTTAAGCTCTGACTTTTTATGCTGACTGGACCCTGCATCAGCCCTACTTTTTCAAGCATAACAGAAGTCCCCTAGTTTTTAAGGTTTGAGGATTGAACCTTGGAAACTACATATTATACCGTGACTTGACATTTTCGAAGAGATTTTGGCAAACACGACCTGATTGGAAAGAAGTCGATGTGGCGCTTTCATGCATACGACCTGGCGTGGTCGTCGCTTTAAGGGTGAGCGACCTTATCTTAGACCATACCAGTGCCTTAATTCCGTCCTCCCGAATTTCCCGACCTGACTACACGAAATTCTTTACAGGACAAGAGGTCGTGTTTTTTCAGAATTGAATGCTCATCGAGAGTTATGTTGCTTTGCGACCAATGGGGTGGAGTCGAGGGGTCACGTCGCTTTGTGACTGGCCCGACGAGAGGTGTTCTATGTAACAACCTCTTCAGACGTTACGTACTTCCATAATGGATGCATTTAATGAAACAACTTCTACTCTGAGAGATGTGTCCTATGCGCAATAAGTGCCAGCCAGGTGCATTAAATGCGTGACATGCTGAAACGACATTCCCTATCAGAGCATTGAATGCAGATTGAGGCGCATTTAATGCGGAGGGAGAGCGTACCATCGCTTGAGTTTTTCAACGGAAAAGGATGATGGTTTGGTTTTCTCGAAGCGTGAAGGTCACCCTTCCTCATTGATCTGCGACACGTGGTCACGATCAATGTGGGATACATTTTCCACCCAAATGTCGTTTGATTTTGGGAAAACCAAGCGCCATTTCCTTTGCTATAAAACCCAGGTTCATTTCAGGCAATGTCACCACACTCATCTTTTCAAAGAGAGCATGAGACTTTCGTAAACTTCAGTTCTTTGCCTTCCAAACCAGCGCATTCCTGATATTCGAAGTAGAATGAGTCATTTTCATATTCCAAGAGGTGAGAATCGTTCTTTCTGTTTTATTTCTTATTTTTGGTGGTTGATAAACAACGTCACTCTGCCAGTAGTTGATCAGAGAAGAAATGTTATTGCTGGGTTCAGGCCGTGAATAGTGGCCCGAGACATTCTATTAGGGTTTTTCTAGGATTTAGGAAGTATTTACTCTCCACGTCATCGTACGGAATGGTGTACGAGGACTAAACGGTTCCTTGCTTGTTGCTTTTGCAGACTGTAGTAGAATGGACCCCCCGACAACCAGAATCGAGGAAGGGACTAGCTCGTCTGCGAAGGGTGCTCCTGCGAGTCCCCCTCAGTAAATCTTGTCAGTGTTGACCGTTGAGGATTTGGACAAAATAGTAGAGCAATATGCTCTTCGCGTGGACGTCTTCCAAGATAGGACATGCACAGCTCAGAATCTGCCACAGGAATTGGCCGTGATCTCCGAGAGCATTTTTAAGAGTGGAGGGTTGATCCCTTTCCACCCTTTTATCAGGTCGGTTCTCGACCACTTCGAGATTGCGTCGCTCCAGCTCACGCCAAACGCGTATATGATAGGGGTGGTGATGTACACCACGTGCCGCAAGAGTGGGTTGGGCGAGCTAACCGCTGTGGAACTCAGCTACTCGTACGTCCTGAAGAAAAGTAAGGAAAAAGATTCTTACTATCTCTCTAGGCAAACCACCATCGAAGCAGGTATACATAGTTACCCGAGCAATGTGGGAGCCTACGAGATGAAGTTCTTTTTCCTCCGCTATGATGGTTTTTTCTATTTCCAGGATCTGAGTAGGGTTTTTTCTTCTCTTTTTTTTTTTTTTTTAAATTTACGAACTGTTTTGGGTCTTTACTAACGAGCTCTTTTTCCTTTTGCAATTAACAAAATGACTAGTTTGGAACTCCTCGCAGACCCAGATAGAATTGCCACCTTCCACTTCCTGCCCGAGGCAAGTCGCGATGCCAGACTACTCGTGACGATAGTGAATTTGCGAAAGTATGGTTTCTTCAACCCGGGAGCGAGCTTAGAGCCCCCATCGGGTAAGCTACGCTAACCGGGTCTTTCTCAATTGAGTAATGAACTATTTTTATTAACAATGTTTACATGCATCACCCATGCCTCCTAAGGTACCTAGGTCGCCACGATGAAGGCAGTTCACTTTCCCTCGAGTGAGCGTCGTTAGGATGACTGAAGCTGCTCCTAGTGGTCACCCAACTAGAGGGGCAACATTGGGAACTTCGACGCGACCTACAGGAACTTCCTAACCTTCAACTAACGTTCCGACCTGACCTACAGGTGCCTCCCAGCCTTCGGCTACTCCCCCGAGGCAAAAGACAATGGCCCAACGGCCCAAGAAGAGGGGACAAATTCGAACCGAAGAGTCAGAGTCTGAACCAGAGGATATGGGTGTTCAACCCGGGAGGTTACAATCAGGCATTTCCACTACTCCGAGAGCACCTCGAGCAAGGCAAAGCGAGGTCGTAGGTACTGGGAAGAGGTCAGGTAAGGAACCGACGGGCGACATGACCTCTGCCGGGGGCACTAATAAGGACACTTCGGTGTTGGACTTGATAGGACAACTACCGGATCATTTACAACTGGTGGTCTTCACCCTGCTGGAGTGTGGACTCGCGGATGCCTTTAAAGAGTTTATGGGTTCAAACCACGTGGACCTGATGTCCACATCGATCCAGCATTTAAGCAAGGTAAATCGAGCTGTCCTCAGCGAGGACTTCTCATTTGTTCTTTTCGATAGGAAACTAACTTGTTATTCTTTTTTGTTCGCGAGACTCGCTTCTCCATACCGTCCCATCCCACAAAAGGTCCGGTTGGGAGCTGCCCAGGGAGAGGTCACACTGAGAGAAGAGAATACACAGCTCAAGCATGACCTGGAAGCCGCTAAAGCAGAGAAGGAGTTATCCACTGAATCAGCGAACCAGTACCTGAATGAAAGGAACGCTGCTCTTCACACGGTGGATTTTCAAAATGCCAAGCTCAAGAAGCACGAGGAGGAGATGAAGGAGCTCCAGAGAACTATAGCTAGACTCTCTAGAGAGGTCGGCGAGAAAGACCAGTAGCTCAAATCGACCTCTCAGAGGGCCTCGCGAGCAGAGCGGGAGAGAGGCGAGCTTTGGGGGGCCTCGGAGAAGTAAAGGCAGACTCTTGAAGCCGCACTCAGGGCAAGTCAAGGAAGAGTTACTTTGCTAACCGAAGAGATGCAGAACCAAGCAGCGGAGATCGAGGCAAAGGTTGCTGAATGGGCGGTCGAGTCCATCTATACCTTGCGACCAAGAAATCCGCAAATTGATATGTCCAACCTCCCAGAGGATTGGCGAGAAACTCTCTTATCCTTGGCGCGGCTTGACGACGAGGATGCAACAGAGGCCGCCTGAGGACTTGATCAGGCAGAGCCTTTGGGATACACCCCCGAGGAGCCTGCAGACGACCAGGCGGATGGCGATCAGCCTAGGGATGATGAGGTCGATCCTCTAGGAGTCGGGGATAAGGGCCAGTAATTGCAATTTATTTTTGAGATCTTGCTTGCTGTACTTCCTTTATTAATGAAATACATTTTTTAATCTCGTGCCCTAACAATTTCTGTACCCTTTGTTATACATGAGATCACATTCTAACTGTTTATAACATCAAAACAAGTATATGCGAGCATAATTATAACACATATACATGAACATAATTACACATGCAAAAATGATTACAAAAGAACAGAATTGCACTTGCTATTTACAAAGATTACGAAAAAAAAAATAAAAATCTTTACAAGGAAAAGACTAAGTTCAGAATTACTGATAATATGGTCGGAGATGTTCAGCATTCTAAGCTCGTGGTACTTCAGAACCATTCAGCCTTTTGAGGTGATAAGTCCCCGATCTTATTACCTTAGCGATGCGGTTGGGGCCTTCCCAGTTTGGACCCAAAACTCCTGCACTTGGCTCTCGAGTACCGAGAAGAACTTCCTTTAGAATGAGATCACCGACCTGGAAGTCTCTTCGCATGACCTTAGCATCGAAAAACTTCTTCGTGCGTTGTTGATAGGCTGCTATTCTGAGCCAAGCCTTGCCACGATGTTCTTCAACCAAATCTAGACTTGGGCGCATAAGCGCCTCATTGTCGGCTTCGTTGAACAGGTCCCTCCGAAGTGAACCGGTCCCTACCTCTATAGGGATCATTGCTTTGCAGCCATAGGCTAGCAAAAAGGGAGTTTCTAAGGTAGAGGTTCTTGGAGTTGTCTTGTATGCCCACAAGACTTCAAGGAGGTCGTCGGCCCAATTTCCCCTGGCTATGCCAAGTTTGGCCTTCAAAGTGTGCTTGATGGTTTTATTGTCGGCTTCAACTTGACCATTTTCTTACGGTCTTGCGATGGAGGCAAATTTTTTATGAATACACAGCTGGTCACAGCACTGCTTGAATTCCTCGCTATCAAACTGCTTTCAGTTGTCAAATATGAGGGTATGAGGAATCCTGTAACGACACATGATGTTCTTGAAGATGAAGTCCTTGAGCTTCTTGCTGGTGATCGCGGCCAATGGCTCTACTTCGACCTATTTGGTGAAGTAGTCCACTGCGACTACCACATACTTAACTCCCCCTTTACCAACTGGCATTGGGCCGATGAGATCAATTCCCCACATGGAGAATAGCCAGGGGCTGGACTGAAAGATTCAGTATGCATGAAGAGTGGTGGAGATGGAGAATGAAAGCATGAAAGCATGGATTAAAAAAAACGGTTTACATGCAAAGCTTGGATATGAGATTATACCTACTCCTTTGCTTTGGATTGATGAAGATTAGCTTCAAAAGGATGAAACCTCCACACTTTAACACCACCTTGAGAGGATTAGAGAGTGGCTGTGGCTAGAGAGAGAGAGCTTTTAGTTTGTGTTTGAGTGAACAAGTGAATAATGAACAAAAATGCAACCTTTTGCACTTATATATACTTGGGCTATTTTGCAATTATTTATTTTTCACTTCCAAGCCCAATAAAATCTTATTTTATAAAGGGACCCCACAAATTTAATATGCTACCCTTTGAATAATCAATATTATTCAAGGCCCCATGTAAACTAAACTAGTTTACATTAACAACCCATAAATTTACCCTTTTTACCCTTTAACTATTAAAAGGTTATTTTTGTTCATCTCATTAATCTTAACACTTTAAGATATAATAATTAAATATAATTAATTATTGCTTGACCATTTTAACCCTTAAAATGTCACAAATTGTTTTCTATATAACTATTACTATAGAAATCCCGTTATTACCCTCGGAAGGTGCTAGCCCTCTTCGGATAATCATTTCTCTCTCTCATCATTCTCTAACTTCTCAAGGCTATTGGTGTGACCATGTAAGTCCACCGTGGGATTAGCCGTGAGCCGGTTCTGGATGAATCCAGAAACCCTTCCGAAGGCCCAACGACTATGGTAAACATCTAGCAATGTGCCATAGTCCCTAAACCATGATGAAGAAATACTTCATCGAACCCATTTCAGATCATACGTACCATGCAGGTAAAGTCCCTCCATTGAGATATCCTAATCGAGTATGGATTCATGGAACGTCAAAATCCTAAACTCGATCTTCTGAATCGTCGATCAATATGTTGAACTCGTCATCACAAACTTGCTTTTGTATGACTAATAATAGACTCTGGCCAGAGATTCAATTTTTTGACATTTATCGATGTTCGTCTAGGAACTCGAATCCAGATGGAGTCAGCGGTACTCCCGATCCTATATTTCCGAGTCAATGGATCCCCTCTTGACCATCGTTCGTTTCCGCATATGAACAACGCATGACCAAATAGGCTTTATTGTTCGAAACATGATTAGTCTCGTACTTATACACCGTATGAACCATACGCATCCATATCGGAATTGACTACAATGTCTCAGGTCAAAGGACTACATCGTGCACTGATATAACCAAACGATAAATCATTGACTACATGCTTTTCCAAGTGATTTGTCGTTATTCGGTCACATTCGAAAAACAGTTCACCAACCGTTAATCCATACCAATGCCCCAGTGACATGACTATCATCGTCATCCGTACTTATATCAACTCATGATATCTTTCGGAAGCATCCGGTATGCCTATGTACAATATAGTTGCCCAAATTTATATTGCTTCCATAGGGAACCCTTTTCGATAATTCATTTACCTATTAAATGAATCATCTGGACAATTCATATACATACTTTATTTTAAATGCATGACTGAATAAAGGAAGCAATTTACATATATGAATTGAAGAACTCTTTCTTCTATTATTTATGATATATATAGATACAAGACAAAATGCTCTGAAACCGACAACACGAATGGTTTCTAGGGCATACACTAATATACACTAACATGGACATGGTTATCAGTTGATGGGAAGGAGCTCGCGGTATGTTTGCGAACCGCTGGCACTTGTCGCTTCTTAACAAAGTTGTAAGGGTCCTCTTGAATTAGGGGCCAGTAATACCCTTGATGAACAACCTTGTTGGTGAAAGATCACGCGGCTGTGTGATTGCCGCAGATCCCTTCATGTATCTCTCTCATGATGTAGTCTGTTTCCTCGCCAGTTACACATCGAAGAAGAGGGGCGTCGAACCCTCGCTTATACAGTTGGTCTTCGATAAGTGTGTAACGAGCAACCCTTGCTCGCAAGACCCTTGCTTCAACCTTATCGTTGGGAAAGGTCCCATCTCTGAGATATTAAATGATTGGAGTCATCCAGGAAACTAATTTTGTCACATTCATGGCCTGTTCGGTCGAGCTAACACTAGGGGTTCCAATGAACCGAACAGGAATACTCTCCGGTGCATCTGAATCTAGCGATGAGGCTATCTTTGCCAAGGCATCTACCACAGAGTTGTTGTCTCTAGGAATCAGTGTGATCATGAAATGCTTGAATAGCTCAAGTGCAGACTTAGCTTTCTTCAGATAGTTGATCATATTTTCTTCCTTGGCTTGATACTCCCCAAAAATCTAGTTAACAACCAGCATGGAGTCACTATGGATGTTGGTCGCGGTTGTGCCCATTTCTCTGGCCAATCGCAACCTAGCGACCAAAGCTTCATACTCAGCCTCATTGTTGGTCGCTTTGAACCCAAACTGGAGGATTCCGTAAATATGAGTCCCCTCGGGACTTAAGAGGAGTAGATCTGCTTTGACTTTCTTTCTATTCGATAATCCGTCGACGTAAAGGCTTCAGATCGACAGACTCTGAATAGTTTCCTAATTGACTTCACTGGCTTGTTGCTCGAGTTCTTTTTTCAGATGATACAAGAATTCTGAGATGAAATCGACGATAGCCTACCCTTTGATAGTTGCTCTCAGTCAGTAATGCAGATCAAACTGACTCACTTTCATAGCCCATTTAAGCAATTTGCCCGATGCCTTCGGCTTTTAGAGGACCTGTCTGAGTGGATAATTGGTCATTACATGAACTGTATGGGCATGGAAGTAAGGTCGCAACTTTCGGGAAGTGATCAACAGGGCATAAGCCAATCGCTCTATTTCCAGGTATCGCGTTTTGGCATGTAATAAACGCTTGCTCGCGTAATACATTGGCCATTGAGCCTTGCTCTCTTTCCTGATTAATGCTGCACTAACCACATATTGGGAGACGAACAAGTACAGGAGGAGAATTTCTTGTGGGAGAGGCTTGGACAGAAGTGGTGGCTTCCCAAGGTGCTCTTTAATACTCTAGAATGCCTGTTCACACTCGGGAGTCCATTCGAACTTCTTATTGGCCCTGAGCACATTGAAGAACGGCAAGCAGCGATATATTGCCCTTGATATGAAGCGACTCAACGCCGCTATTCACCCGTTGAGGCTTTGGACCTACTTTTTGCTGGTCGGGCTCTTCATATCGGGAGAGCTTGGATTTGCTCGGGTTGATCTCTATTCCCCGCTGGTTAACCATGTATCCTAGGAATTTTCCCGAGGACACTTTGAACGAGCACTTGAGAGGTTTCAGCTTCATTCTATACTTTCGGAAGATGTCAAACATCTCAGCAAGATGCGCTATGTTATCCGACGTGACATGCGACTTGACTAGCATGTCATCTACATAGAACTCTATCGATTTCCTGATCTGCTCGGAAAACATCCGGTTAACCAGCTGCTGGTAGGTCGCACCATCATTCTTTAGGCCGAAGGGCATAACTCTATAGTAGTACAACCCCCGATCTATAACAAAAGAGGTATGCTCTTCGTTCGGTGCATACATCAAAATCTGATTGTATCCCGAGTATGCATCTATAAAACTCAGTAGCTCGTGCCCGGAGATGGCATCCACGAGCTGATCAATCCTTGGAAGGGGAAAACTATCTTTCTGGCATGCTTTGTTGAGGTTGGTGAAGTCAACACAGGTCTGCCACTTGTCGTTAGGCTTCTTTACTAGGATAGGGTTAGCAACCCAGCTCGGATGGACCTATTCTAGAGGAGATTGTCTACCTCAGTCTTTAGGGCGGCATACCGCTCTAGGTCCACCGCTTTTCTCTTCTGGCGGATTGGGTTGGCCTCACTATTGATGTTTAAGACATGGCAAATGACATCTGGGCTGATTCCAACCATGTCGGCATGTGTCCATGCAAACACATCGATATTTTCTCTTAAGAAGTAGGTCAGGTCATTGGCGACCTGGGGGTTAAGATTGCTTCCAATTTTCAATACTTGGCTTGACTCACTCTTATCGACTGACACTTCAGATAAGTCCTCAACTGGATGACTGGATTGGTGTTCTTGAATTCGAGGGTCCATGTTATCTCGACCAGGCCAGGCCGTGGTCTGATCCGGCTGATCACCATTGCCTGTTTGGGAATGCCGCGGGGGATGCCTTTCCCTTTGCACGCCATCTGCACCACATTCACATAGCAGTCGCAAGCTGCGTGCTGCGATCTGCTCATTTCCCGTATCCCCGTCGGGGTGAGGAACTTCATCTTGAAATGGTAGATTGAGGTGACTGCTCGAAAGTTCCTCAGTAGAGGTTGCTCGAGGATACTATTGAAAATAGACTGGCAATCCGCTACTGGGAATTCGGTTGTCTTGGTCACTTCGTCACAGTCACCCAATGTGACTGGAAGTAAGAGCGTTCCCTTAGGGATCAAGTGATCCCCGTAAAACCATAGAGGGGGATTGAGGCTGGCTTTAGGTCGGAATTATCCAAATCATTCTCTCAAGAGCCGCCTGGAACAAGATGTTCACAATGCTTCCGTTGTCCACTAACATTCTGTGGATGTTGTAGTTGTTAGGAAACGACCCGGTTGCGTAGCGGAAAACAAAAAAAATTACAACCATGGATCGTTCCTTAGAACCCAAAATCAGGGCATAGAAAATTACAGTTTATATTTTATATCAAGAATCTGCAAAAAAATATAATAAATCTAAAGTTTAGATTCATACCCACGTTGGAGGCTCCACCAATATTGCCTCTGAACGTGTTTGCTACCGATCCAAGTGTAGGATCGAACCAAGAAGTCCACACGAAGACAACCACCAAGAACCAATGAGGGATTTGCTAGATCCTCCTTGGTCTTAAGAAATCAAGAAGAAAAGAAATATTTGATTTTCAATAAAATAGTGAAAGGGGCGTGGGAGAGTGTATGGGGTGTTGTGTTTTTCTTTTCTTTTATCAAAAAGGCAAAATGAATTGATTGATAAAATAACAAACACTATTCCTTTTATAGGCAAACCAAGTTGCCCTATTCCCACATGAAATGGGCTTGGGCTCCAACCCAAACACCCCATGTTGCCAAATACTCCCAAATTAGATATTTTATTTATTTCATCATTATTTCAATTAAAAATCAATTAATATATATTTAATATATTAACATTTAACAATAATGATAATTTATTTAAATATATGCGAACATATATTTAAACGGAATTTCACTTACTTAATTTTTTTCTAACAAATTAAATAAAGGCTACGACCTCAGAAATTTAATTGCAATTTGTGAAATTACCAAAATACCCTTTTGCCCAAAAAAGACGAAAACGCCCTTCTTTCTTCCCCGAGTCTTAAATTATCCTCTATGTGTGTGACCCATAGGCTCCTCATCATACCGGTAGTGTATAGTATCGCGATTAACACCAATTAATCGTCTCACTTATACACAAACCAAGATTGGCCCTCAGCAAGGCATCATGGCCACCCGATAGATTCGATTCAAGAAAGTAGCTACACAACGATATGGTTACCGTACAATACGATCCTTTCATCATACGTTATCTCTACGAGACGAAGGCATAAAAATAGTGTCAACCTTAGGTTACTCTCGATATTATATATTCAGTTTCTGGACCAATAACCCGTATTATAATCTGGATAGAGCAACAACTCAATCCCACTGTGGCCATAGTTTTAGTGTCATTGCCATATACTGAATTGCACCGTGAGATAACTTCTCCTGTACCGGGAGTGATGAATCCTCTGTCAATCCACCATAGTCTTGATACACTCGATGCACCCAATCACCACCGTATTGACTATGAAAAGAAGCTGCGTTAGGCTAGTGTCAAACCGCACCAATCCGGTGGCACAAGGCGCTCCGGTGATCTCAAGTCTAAGGATCACATGCACCACCATTCGTTAGAGGATTTGTTCCATAGACACTGGGGTTACCATCCATATGGAATCCTCGGTGGAGGGTCGATCCGTGAACTTGCTGCGGTATAATCGCCACAAAGAAACACCCATGTGTTGCACCGAGTTGTCACCAAACAACCTTGACAAGTGAGATCGGGCCACTACCTTTCGACAGGGTCGTTCAACACTATGATAGCCTTACCGTATTATCTGTGCCCTTACTTCAGAATAATACTGGGGCTACGAACGTTTCTAGAATGGCCACCATACGTGCTCATAGGGTTCTCACTATCAAGATTTGAAACACTTGATACCCTCGTCACGGTTCTACCATTCCAAGGACATATATCAATACATATTGCAATAATAATGATTTACGCGATATAGAATAAAATGCAATTTATTATTGATTAATGAACATTATTACAAAGAGTCAATTCTACAATAATTGATTGGCTCTAGGGCATCTACTCTAACAATCTCCCACTTGCACTATGGCCAATCATTCATGCATTTAATACCAAATAATTTCAAGTGCCTTTCATGCTTCTGCTGCGACAGAGGCTTTGTCAGTGGATCTGCTAGATTGTCGTCAGTATACACTTTACTAATATGCACGTCCTTCCTCTCAACTATCTCTCTGATGAGACGGAATCGTCTGAGTATGTGTCTGGACTTCTGATGAGACCGTGGTTCCCTAGCTTGAGCAATTGCTCCATTGTTGTTACAATAGATATCTATAGGATCAACAATCGTAGGAACCACACTAAGTTCTATGACGAATTTCTTAATCCAGACTGCCTCCTTGGCCGCATCTGATAATGCAATATACTCAGCCTCCATTGTAGAGTCTACTACAGTGCTTTGCTTGGAGCTCTTCCAACTCACTGCACTGCCATTGAGACAAAATACAAACCCTGATTGCGATCGATAATCGTCTTTGTCTGTTTGGAAACTAGCATCACCGTATCCTCTTACAAAGGTGAGCTCATCTTCCCTCCATAAACCAAGAACATATCCTTAGTCCTCTTCAAGTACTTAAGAATATTCTTGACAGCCATCCAGTGACGCTCACCTGGATCCAATTGATATCTACTACAAGTGCTCAAAGCACATGAGACATCAATCCGAGTACATAGCATGGCATACATGATGGATCCAATTGCTGATGCATATGGAATCCTCTTCATCCTATCTCTCTCATCTTGTGTTTTAGGACACAATTCCTTAGAGAGATAAACACCATGTGACATCAGAAGAAATCCTTTCTTGGATTCTTCCGTACTGAATCTTTTCGGTACCTTGTTAATATACGCACTCTGACTTAGGCCAAGCAACCTACGTGATCTATCACGATAGATCTTTATACCAAGGATGTAGGCTGCTTCCCCTAAGTCTTTCATGGAGAAGCACTTGGATAACCAAGTTTTTACCGACTGCAAGTTCAGTATATCATTCCCAATCAAAAGTATGTCATCGACATACAACACTAGGAATGCTACTGCGCTCCCACTCACTTTCTTGTAAACACAAGGCTCGTCTTCGTTTTTGATAAAACCGAATTCTTTTACGGCCTCATCAAAATGAATGTTCTAGCTCCTTGAAGCTTGCTTGAGTCCATAAATGGATCTCTGCAACTTGCATACCTTATTAGCTTGACTATCAAGAACGAAACCATCGGGCTGTGTCATATACACATCCTCCTCAAGGTTTCCGTCAGAAAGCGGTTTGACATCCATTTGTCAAATCTCATAGTCATGATATGCAGCAATTGCAAGCATAATTCGGATGGATTTAATCATGGCAACCGACGAAAAGGTTTCTTCATAGTCAATGCCATGAATTTGTTTGAAACCTTTGGCAACCAGCCGTGCTTTAAAAGTATGCACGTTGCCATCCATGTTAGTCTTCTTCTTGAAGACCCATTTACACCCTATGGGTTTTATCCCTTCAGGTGGTTCCACCAGAGACCACGTTAATCACGATACTATACACTACCGGTATGATGAGGAGCCTATGGGTCACACACATAGAGGATAATTTAAGACTCATGAAGAAAGAAGGGCGTTTTTGTCTTTTTGGGAAAAAGGGTATTTTGGTTATTTCATAGTGCAATTAAATTTGCTGAGGTCGTAGCCTTTATTTAATTTGTTAGAAAAAATTAAGTAAGTAAAATTCCGTTTAAATATATGTTCGCATATATTTAAATAAATTATCATTATTGTTAAATGTTAATATATTAAATATAATTAATTGATTTTTAATTGAAATAATGATGAAATAAATAAAATATCTAATTTGGGGGTGTTTGGCAATATGGGGTGTTTGGGTTGGAGCCCAAGCCCATTCCATGTGGAAATAGGGCAACTTGGTTTGCCTATAAAAGGAATAGTGTTTGTTGTTTTATCAATCAATTCATTTTGCCTTTTTGATAAAAGAAAAGAAAAACACAACACCCCATACACTCTCCCACGCCCATTTCACTATTTTATTGAAAATCAAATATTTCTTTTCTTCTTGATTTCTTAAGACCAAGGAGGATCTAGCAAATCCCTCCTTGGTTCTTAGTGGTTGTCTTCGTGTGGACTCTTTGGTTCGATCCTACACTTGGATCAGTAGCAAACACGTTCAGAGGCAATATTGGTGGAGCCTCCAACGTGGGTATGAATCTAAACTTTAGATTTATTATATTTTTTCTCAGATTCTTGATATAAAAATATGAACGTAATTTTCTATGCCCCGATTTTGGGTTCTAAGGAACGATCCATGGTTGTAATTTTTTTTGTTTTCCGCTGCAACGGCCTGGGTCGCTTCCTAAGTGGGTATCGAGCCTAGGGTACTAGATTTACAGTTACTGAAGGGTTGATTACATGTGTTTGTTGATAACATGCTGCCTTGATGAATCTGCCATGAAAAACCCAGTTTTTGAAAAATCTGCAAAATCTGAAAAATCAGTTTATAGATGAATGATTAAAATGATAAACTGGTTTAATAATATGTTGATGAATGATATATTGGTTGGTTAATATCCTGGTTGAACGTATGTGCGTTTGATTTGATTTGGATTCGTGTTTATACACAAAAACTGCAAAAACGCGAATTGTACGAATTGGGATTTCCAGGTCTCGCCGCGGCGAGGAGCCTCTGGACAGTTTCGCCGCGGTGAAGATAAAACCTTCACCGCGGCGAAGTTTGTGGCGGCTAGACCTAATGTTAATCCTCGCCGCGGCGAAGGCTGTAGTTTTCCCAATTCTGTATTTTTTTGTAAAGGGTCTAATCTGCAGTTTTAATAACCTATAAAGCCAATGTACATTCTGCACATTTAAGAGGGTAATTAATTAACCCACCCAATTCAAAATTGATTGTTTTGAAATATATGCTTTGTACTTGTTTGTATATTGCATGGTGCCCGGTACATGAGCCTTAGACCTAAGGGTGAATGTTTTAAATTTTTTGGGTATGTATGGCTGTAATGTTTTAAATAGGGCCTGCATGTCCTGCCTTCTCCCCTCTTCTTGATGTACATTCTTTTCTCATCTCATTCCCTTCGAATGTAAATCGACGTTTCTAAATTTGTTGATGTAAAATTAGTTTAATATTAATTTTATTGTAAATTTAGAATGATGTTTTTGAAATGTACTTGGAGTTGGAGCAAAGGACGTGGCAACCATACTTGAGGACTCAAGATGTTTATTACAGGACCCCTAGGTGACCCACCGATTCCTCTAGGCTCGAGGAGATCGGTTTTAGTTAGGCCATGTACCGGCACATTTAATATTTTGCTTAGAATGCATGCTAAGGTTTAATGTTGAATAACATGCCAAACAATGTCATTCTAACAAAGATAATAATCTGATGAGACATTAAATAACAAACCCCTCAACTAAGAATATTAAGTCACGAATGCCTTCCATCACCATGGTTTTAATCAAACCACTGTTCGTCGAAACCTTGTTCGCCAAAGCGAAGGGTACACTTCTACCAGTGGGAACAAATGGGTGAAGCATGTAATCTATTTAAGGGTGAAAATCAAGTCGAGCCACTTAAACTATACTTGATGTTGGCTTAAACTCAACTCCGCATTAGTCAAGTCGAGTTCGAGTAGTTAATCAAGTAAAACTCGATTCAATATATTTGCGAGTATTTCCAAGCTCGATGGTGAAGTTGACAATTTTTAAAGTAATAAGGGTCATATGTAATTTAAAAGTTATAAAATTTGCAAATCCACCTCTGTTAGCTGAGCTTGAAATCGAGTTCGAACTTGAACTCGACTAAAACTCGAATAAAACTCGACTAAAACTTGAAAAAAGCTCGATATTATAGGAACTTGAATTCGAATTCGATTTCCAATTTCAAGTACCAAGTTCGAGTTTGAACTTGATTTCTCATGTTCGATCAGGCTTGAACTCGAACTTGAACTCGGTACTATAGAGATCGAGTTGAGTTCGATTTACCAAATACTCAACTTGATTTGATTTCACCCCTAAATCTAGTAGATGTAATCTATTCCTTTGATTTTGCATTTAGCTTGCATATGATGAAAAGTATATTGGCAATTACTAATGAGTTGCCACAAGCATTGCAGAGAAAAGATCAAGATATTGTAAATGTTATGGCCCTAGTCAAAGTCTCTAAAACAGCAGTTACAATTGTTGAGAGATGAATGATGGAAATCTTTATTGTGAAATTTCTTTATTTTGCCAAAAACATGATATTGTCCTTTTGAATATGGATGATATGTTTGCAATTCGAAGGCAGCCACGACGAAGAGTTGAGCACATGAAAAATTTGCATCACTATCGAGTTGAATTGTTTTATACAGTGATAGATATGCAACTTCAAGAACTTAACACTCGTTTCACTAAGGTTAGTACTAAACTGCTTCTTTGTATGACATGTTTAGATCCAAGTATTTCATTCTCTGCTTTTGACAAGCATAAGTTGATCCGTTTTGCCCAGTTTTATCCAACTGATTTTTCTACACTTGAGTTTGCGGTATTTGAGAACCATGCTAGGACTTATGTTATTGACAGACGTTCTTGTGATGAATTTTGTTGAGTTAGAAGGAATTGCTGAGTTGGCTAAGATTTTAGTTCAGTTTAAAAAAGACATTTTGTATCCGTTGGTGTATAAGCTTGTGAAACTTGCATTGGTTCTACTAGTTGTGACTGTGATTGTTGAAAGGACTTTTTCTGCAATGAATCTTGTGAAAAGTTGGTTACGCAATCAAATAGGAAATCAATGGATGAATGATTGTTTGGTCACCTATATTGAGAAAGATATATTTGATACAGTTGATGATGAGATAATTATTCAATGTTTTCAGAATATGAAAACTCTTTGAGGACAATTGTAGAAAAATTGTTTTATTTTTACAAAAATTGTGTTTTTGGAAGATATTTATTTGTATTTTATAACTTTTTGTTGAAGCTCATCATAATGAAAAAAAAAAAGTATGAGTATGATTGGTTTTAATTTTTTTTTTTTTTTTTGTTTATTTTTTGCCCCCATAGAGTGAAATTTCTGGATCCGTCACTGCATGAGAAATATATAAAATATCATGAGTTAATTTCTTGATATCATAAAACATGATTAGCTTTTATTTTTCAAGAAATTTCAGTAGAAAGTGAAGAAGATAACATTTAAATATAGTTAATTGATTAGGTGATAAGAATAGTATAAAAACCTTTATATAAAGTTATTAGTTAGGGACAACAAGTTAAAAAGAGAGAGCGAGGTCAGAGGAGATTTCATTACAAAGCAAATTATGATCTTCATTGTTGACCACATTTTGTAATAAAGAAAAACTTGAGAAAAAAAAAAAAAAGGGCCAAGGGCGAAGATATTTATGCACACCATTCTATAATAGAATTAATTTGGGTCCCATAGATGGAGAAAATTCTTTACAGTTTTGATCATCTTCATCGTAATTTAAAAAATGAAAGATCATATAAATATATAAGCATGTAAGGTTTGCAATTTTTTTTGCAATCAATTAATTAATTAGACAAAAATTAATGAAAATAGAGGATATGTTGCATAACATAACAACACAATTTATCTCTATAAATCAGTCAAACACATATAATTGTTGTAATCTGCTCATAAATAAACTGGTTCTTTATAAGGAAAAAATGTTCTATGCATACGTTTGTAGAACAAAATTTTTCTAGATATCCCAAATCAATACAATCATAATTGAGGGACAAAATTGTTTTGAAAGAAGGGAAGGTAGACCCAAAAGCCATGCGAAATATAATAGACCCCTTAAAATTTTTATAAAATTTTATAATAGTCCTTGGCTAAAAATTGATATAAAAATAGGTGTAAAATTAAGGGACTGTTATTGATACCATATGGGGAAGGGTCAATAACCCCTTAAAATCATACTATTTTCTACATCGAACATTAATTTTTAGATAATATATAATAATCAATTGTATATATAGCTTTAAAAGTAGGTGTAATTAATATGGGAACTAAAAATACTTATACATATTTAATGGATTTTTTTATACATTTCTCTCTCCTCTCTCTTTCAAGTTTCAACTTAATTATCTCACATCTTTTTAAATTTACACTTCATTTTTAAACAAAAATTAGGATTTTTTTTTTTTCACTTAACAACGTTACAAAAAAAATTAGTAATACATTTTTCTAAGCCTTATATAATTAGAAATTTTGTGGAAACAACAATAGCAATATAGTATTATAGTACAAGTTACCAAATTAAAAACTCTCGAATTTGATATCACAATAGAGAATTAAAAACAAAGATAAATTACCTTATTGAAAGAACTTTAAAGTTTATATATATAGTGGCGGACCCAGGATTTTTGCCGAGAGGAGGCCTCCGTGGTTCCGCCATTGTTTGTTAAACAACTAGTGAAAAATTTAAAAAAATCATCAAACCTTAAGCAAATAAAATAATATAATATCAATAATCTGAAAGAAAATAATACAACAACACAATACTTCACCACTTGATAAATCTATGAGAAGCAAAACCTTGAGCAAATTATGTTGAAAATAACATTCAATTCACAAGGAAACACAAGAAAATTTTTACGTGAAAAAACTTCTTCAATTAAAGAGAGTAAAAGACCACAGAAATCTAACAATCCACTTAAATTCAATATAATTAAAAGAGTTTACAACAATCACTATCCACCAAAAATGTTTTAAACAATTTTTTTTTTTTTTTCTTTCAAAGATTATAATATAAATTTTCATGACTTTGATCAGACATAACTTAAGCTAAAGTCAACCAAAACTTAAATTAAGTCAAAATATGTCTTCACTTTTTATATGAATTAATAAAAAAATGAGAAATTTTCTTAATATAAACATAGATAATAACTCAAACTTCTTTAATAATTTTGAATAGCTAAACTGTGACGTTTCAAATGTAGGAAAGTGATGGGTGAAGGGTGAACAATAACGTTTAGTAAAATATAGTTAAGGTTTAATTTGGGAAAGCGGGAACATTCTTAAACACAAAACAAAAAATAAACTCACAAGATTCATGTCTTTTTCCATAAAATTAGAATAAAAAACCTCCAAAAAATAAGCATGATTCAACCCTAAAATAAACTAAAATGAAATGAGCAATATACATACCTAAAACTGAGAAAACAGAAAATGAAGCTAATTGTGACACCTTGATGAGTGAAAGCTTCAACAATTTCAATTTTTAAAAGATTTAAGAACAAATAATATAGAGAAAGTGAAAGAGGGAATAAAAAATTTTAGGGATAAAATCATAAAAAACAGATACATGTAAAAAAAAATGGAGAGAGTTTTAAACTTATAATATGATGTAGGCGTGAAATATATATATTAATAACAAGTTTTTTATAAGTCTAGATATATGTATAATATTTCTTATTTTTTTAAATTTGAAGATAAGTTTATATATATAATTTTTTTGTAAAGCTATATAAACAAATTTAAAAAAAAAAAAAATATGAGGCTTACCCTCAATGGGGTGAGTGAGTCCGCCCACATATATATATATATATATATATATATATATATATATATTTGAAACTTTTTACCCTCACAAAGTCAAAGCGTGCAGAATAAATTATTGATGAATCCATCATGGTCTTGACAATTAAAGAGGCTTTAATAAAAGTATGGTCAGTTACTTAAAAAAAAAAAAAAAAAAGGTGGATGAATCCAAAATCGAAAAGATAAGAGATAACATATAGCCATATTAGGCAAATGTACAAACAAAGATAAATTGCTTTATTGAAAGAATTTTAATGGAAAAAGTTTACCGACATAAATTAAAAAGTCATGTATTATTAAGTTTTTCTTGTGTCCAAAAGTCTAAAGCTATTATAATTATGTCCAGTTTGTCTTGTTGCGTTTAATTGTCAAAAGTTTGTATTATTAGGCCAAAAAAATCAAAGTTTTGTATTTTGTCAAAAAGCTGGCGCCAGTGGGCCACTTATGTCTCTTCACTCTTGTACTATTTGAGTGCTTCTAAGCAAGAAGCTTCCCTTCTAAATAAGAATTCTTGTTTGCAAATATTTACTTACGTAGAGCGGCTTCCAAAATTATTTTAAACCAGCCACGGCTGGTTAGACGGTAAAAGGGTAAACAGGGTTAATATAGGTTTCAGAATTTGAGTAACTGTAGACTTTAATAGGTAGTTATTGAGAAAATTATTAGATCATCAATTTCAGAACCTTAAAAAATTAGTTAATATGTGCATAATTAATCCAAATATCTTCTATAAAAAAAAAAAAATCCATATATTTTCTCTAATTTCTTAACTTTCTTCTTTAACCTTAAAAGATGTAACAATTTCTAAAAAAAATAAAAATGGTAAAAAAGTCTATTATTATGAAAAAATTGCAAACTAGTATACTCTTTTATTATCATGCATTCTTGGAATAAAAATTTTTGTTGTGCTTTAGTTGCCGTACCCACACTTGACCTTTTTAGATGATTGAAAAAATTTATGTATATAGAGCAAACGATATGTTTTCACGCAAGGATTAGTCAAATCTCATGTCCATACCTTCCATTTATTCCATATCCCACCCTTGAACTAGCATGGTAAGTTAATTTTAAATTTTAATTTGTGCAATTACCATCCTATCCTTCACTTTTTATTTCACCCTAGTCAATCACCATCACCTTCACCATCCTAGCCACCACCACCACCCACCAAACCCACTCAATCGTTGTTCAAGCCAATCTAGCCTATTCCAACGCTAATTGCCTAATCCAACACCACTATCAGATCCTCTCATCTCCCTCTCAAAAACCCCTGTTCATCTCCGACCGTTTACCGTTGCCTTTCTTTGACCACTGAGTTTTTATGTTTGTGTGCTTCAAGCAAAATTCTAGTTGCTTTTGATGCCGAAAATCAACCCCATTACCACCAATAACTTCATTGGCATCGCACCTCGAAAACCCCAATAGTCTTGATCTTGGTTGCCCGTCGCCATCCGTCACTCCCCTTAGGGTGGAAACATGTCGTTTGCTCGTGTGTATAATTTGAAACTTTCTACCGACATAATGACCATATAGAGTCTTCGGGAAGTGTGTAGAATAAATTATTGATGTGATTTATCCAAACATTTATATCAAAGTTTTGATTTACTAATATTAAGAGTGGATGAATCAAAAACAAAAAAGATAGGTAAATAAACAAACAAAGATAAATTGCTTTATTGAAAGAATTTTAATGGAAAAAGTTAATATATTTATGTATAAAATAAAACTTTTTACCGACATAAGTGACTTTTGAAGTCTCAAGGAAGTGTGTAGAATAAGGTTCCGTTTGGTATGCTATTATTAGTATTCCCAATAAAGTTAAATAGTAAAATGTCATTATTCTTCAAATATTATTCTGCATATTTCAATTCTTTTAAACCCTCCTAAATTTGTTAATTTAACTAAACACCCCAAGTATTTTTTTTAGAAATTACAAAAACACCCCAGCAACCCACATTTATCGATTCGACCACCATCCGCCGAAGGCCGGCCGAATGCAGTATAATGACACATTACAAGCTGAATCTGGCCGGTAGTGCGCCAATCTAGCCTTTTCCGACCAAATCTATAGCCAAAGATCTGGGCGTCAACGGCCAAATCTTTTGCCATAGACAATTATCAATGACGGCCAAGATATGGTCGTCGTTGACCATCAACGATGGCGGTATCTTTGGCCGTCATTGATGACCAAATGTGACCACATTTGGCTGTCAATGGCCAGATCCACTGTGGATCTGGTTGGAAAAGGCCATATCGGCGTACAACAGGCAAGATCTACTCGATCATGCGTCGATACGATGACTCTGGCCACCCTCCAACGGTGGTGGCTGGCTGTCTATATTTAATGGTGGGTTGGGGGTGTTTTTGTTAACTTTTAATATTTTATTATAGGGGTGTTTAGTAAATAAACAAATATAAAGGGTATTTTTGTTAATTTTCAAATCCTACATCGTAATACCCGCCTAATTTAACTTTTTTCAAAAGATTATTCTAAAAACTATCCAATAATGAACCAAACGGAGCATACATTACTGATAAGATTTATCTAACCATTTGTATCAAGGTTTGGATCCACCAGTACCAAAAGTGGTTGAATCTCTTACACAAGGAAAATAATATAGCCACCGAAAGTAGTGCACCGAATTTGTACACTGAATGATATGACTCAATCCTGACCGTTGATTAATTATAACTTAATACTAATCAATCATCAGGATTATACCACGTTATTCAATATATAAATTCGATGTACTACTTGTTAGAGTAGATGCCCTAAAGCCAATCAATTATTATAGAATTGGCTCTTTGTAATAATGTTCATTAATCAATAATAAAAGGCATTTTATTCTATATCATGTAAATCATTATTATTGCAATATCTATTGATATATGTCCTTAGAATGGTAGAACCATGACGAGGGTATCAAGTGTTTCAAATCTTGATAGTGAGAACCCTATGAGCACATATGGTGGCCATTCTAGAAACGTCCGTAGTTCCCCAAGATATTCTCAAGTAAGGGCACGATAATACGGTAAGGCTATCATAGTGTTGAACGACCCTGTCGAAAGGCAGTGACTGATCTCACTTGTCAAGGTTGTTTGTTGACAACCTGGTGCAACACATGGGTGCTTGCTTTAAGCGAATACACCGCAGCAAGTTCATTGGACTGACCCACCAGAGGATTCCATATGGATGGTAACCCCAGTGTCTATGGAACAAATCCTCTAACAAATGGTGGTGCATGTGATCCTTAGACTTGAGATCACCGGGAGCGCCTTGCGCACCGATTGCGCTTTGACACTAGCCTAACGCAGCTTCTTTTCAGTCACAATACGGTATTGATTGGCTGTATCAAGGAGTGTATCAAGACTATGGTGGATTGATAGAGGATTCATCACTCCCGGGTATGGGAGAAGTTATCTCACGGCGCAATTCAGTATATGACAATGACACTAAAACTGTGGCCACAGTGGGATTGAGTTGTTGCTCTATCCAGTTTATGATACGGGTCATTGGTCCAGAAATTGAATACATAATATCGAGAGTAATCGAGGGTTGACACTATTTCTATGCCTTCGTCTTGTCAAGATAACGGATGATGAAAGAATCGAATTGTACGGTAACCATATCGTTGAGAGGTAGCTACTTTGCTGAATCCGAATCTATCAGGTGGTCATGATGCCTTGCTAGGGGTCAATCTTGGTCTGTGTATAAGTGAGACGATTAATTGGTGTTAATCACGATACTATACACTACCGGTATGATGAGGAGCCTATGGGTCACACACATAGAAGATAATTTAAGACTCAGGAAGAAAGAATGGCGTTTTCTTCTTTTTGGGCAAAAGGGTATTTTGGTAATTTCACAGTGCAATTAAATTTGCTGAGGTCGTAGCCTTTATTTAATTTGTTAGAAAAATTAAATAAGTGAAATTCCATTTAAATATGTGTTCACATATATTTAAATAAATTATCATTATTGTTAAATGTTAATATATATATATTAAATATATATTAATTGATTTTAATTGAGATAATGATGAATTAAATTAAAATATCTAATTAGGAGTATTTGGCTAATTTGGGGGTGTTTGGGTTGGAGCCCAAGCCCATTCCATATGGGAATAGGGCAACTAAAATAACACTATAAAAGAAAAGGTTTTAGTTGAAAATGAGAAGTGCTATTTTACTTCATCTTCATTGAAAAGAGAAAACCTCCAGCCCCAACACACTCTCCCACGCCACTTTCACTGTTTGATTGAAAAATCAAATTTTTCCTTTTGTTCATCTTGATTTCTTAAGGCCAAGGAGGATCTAGCAAATCTCTCATTGGTTCTTGGTGATTGTCTTCGTGTGGACCTCTACGGTTCGATCCGACACTTGGATCGATAGCAAACACGTTCAGAGACAATATTGGTGGAGCCTCCAAACGTGGGTATGGTTTCTTAAACCTAGAACTGATTTTTCTGCAGATTTGATTATTTTATATAAACTGTGATTTTTGTACCCGGATCTTGATTCTAAGGAACGATCCATAGAGTTTATGTTTTTGTTTTCTGTTGCGTAACTGGGTCATTTACTAACAGTGGTATCAAAGCCTCGGGTATCAAATTTTTATAGTTTATTGTATGATTTATAACATGTATTTGGTTGATAACATGTTGTTTTTGAAAAATCTGCAAAATCTGCAAAATGTGAAAAATCTGTTTATGGATGAATGATTCAAATGATAAACTGGTTTAATAATGTGTTGCTGAATGTTATATTGGTTGGTTAATATCCTAGTTGAACGTATGTGGGTTTGACTTGATTTGGATTCGTGTTTATACACAAAAACTGCAAAAAAATGCGAACTGTACGAATTGGGGATTTCCAGGTCTCGCCGCGGCGAAGATAAAACCTTCACCGCGGCGAAGATGGCGAAGTACATGATGTAATACCTCGCCGCGGCGAAGATAAAACCTTCACCGCAGCGAAGTCTGTAGCTTACTTGCCGCGACGAAGATAAAACCTTTGCCGCGGCGAAGTCTGTAGCCTTTTCAATTCTGCAGATTTACCCTTGTGAAGGGTGGGACTAATCTGCGCTTTTAATAACTGTAAACAAAGCCAATGTACATTCTGCACATTTAAGAGGGTAATTAATATATAGCCCACCCAATTCAAAAAATTGATTATTTTTTGAAATGTATGCTTCGTACTTGTTTGTATATTGCATGGTGCCCGGTACATGAACCTTAGACCTAAGGGTTGTAAACATTATTTTTGGGTATGTATGGTTGTAATATTTTAAATAGGGCCTGCGTGTCCTGCCTTCTCTCCTCTTTTTGATGTATATTCTTTTCTAATCTTATTCCCCTCGAATGTAAATCGAGGTTTCTAAATTTGTTGATGTAAAATTAGTTTAATTTTAATTTTATTGTAAATTTAGAATGATGTTTTTGTAATGTACTTGGAGTCGGAGCAAAGGATGTGGCAACCATACTTGAAGACTCAAGATATTTATTACAGGACCCCTAGGTGACCCACCGATTCCTCTAGGCTTGAGGAGATCGGTTTTAGTTAGGCCATGTACCGGCACGTTTAATATTTTGTTTAGAATGCATGCTAAAGTTGAATGTTGAATAACATGCCAAAAAATGTCATTCTAACAAAGATAATAATCTGATGAGACATTAAATAACAAACCCTCAATTAAAGTATATTAAGTCACGAATGCCTTCCATCACAATGGTTTTAATCAAACCACTGTTCGTCGAAACCTTGTTCGCCAAAGTGAAGGGTACACTTCTTTGTTAGACCGGTCGTCACGGTCACAAAATTAAACCTAAATACCGTACTTAGCGATAAGTAGGGTCGAATCCACAGAGAGCAAGACTAATGACCTAATGTATATTCGAGTTAACGAAAGAGAAATTGTCAGAATGATTGATTAAAACTAAAGAAACTAATTATTTGCAGGAAATTAAAAGCATTAAATAAATTACTAACTAAAACACAATATTAAAAGCGTTGTCGCTACGGGTTCGGTTTGACTCAAGACCAACTCTCACAATTCCTCTCCTCGCTCTTCAATTTCCTAATCCTACAAGGCTAGGCAAATCCATAGAAATATCTCCCGACAATCTAGGCATAATCTATCCTGTCTCCCCGTCGTCTTAGTTACAGATCGATTGGTTAAAGACTATCATTGACTAACCGAAAAATGCTAAACCCTTAAACACCACTAGTTGGTACAACGTTAACAAGTACAACCTATCAACCTGTATCATCCAATCAACTAATTACACAATAAATGCATTCCTAGTAGAGATGACATTAAACGCTACTACAACTTGATTGCAATCAGTACCGAAGCAATTTAAAGTCATAATCAACATTCAATAATCTCAAACCGACATTCAATTATGCGAAAAGTTATATATCAATAAACGTTCTCAATGGACATTATCAATTCAACACATCGAGCATCAGAATAATATTAAAGTATCGCAAACAAACTGAAACGAAAACAAATATAATCTGAATACAAGAAACTTAACCAAATATCCAACATTCGGGCTCATCCAACTAGTCGAGAGTCATGAGGAGATCGTGGAGTCAATCTCGATCTGCCTTACACCGTATCAGCATAACCGGGAGCTTAGCCGCTCATGGTGGTGATGACGGAGGCTGAAACAGTGGAAACGGAGCTGATCATGGCGAAGAGGAGGTAACCGACAGCGATATGATGTGAACAAGGGCCGAAAATGACTAACGGACAGCCCGGAATACGAACAGCCGCGGTTCGCCGGAAAACGTTAATTTTCCGGCGGGTCTCTGGAAAACGGTGGCAGAAATGGGATCCGAAGGTACCGAAGGAAAGCTCTGGTGATGGGGAGTTCAGATCAGGTCCTAGGGAGGTGAGAAGTCGCCGGAAATGAGCAAGATCTGGCCTGGAAGATGAAGAGGCGCGACGGCAAAACCGCGGATTCCGACGGTTTTCGCGGCGCCTGAAGCTTGGAAATGCTAGATCCGGCTGTGGGGAAGGTGGATCGACCATTGGGGAGCCGAAACGTCGCCGGAAAACGGCGAAATCTCTCCGGGAAGACGAAACGTCGCGATGGGAAGATGAAGCGTCGCGGTGGGTGTGTGTTTCACGGTGGCGGCTTGCGGTGGCTGATGATGGATCAGTGCAAGGGGAGATGAATCGTCGCCGGAAAACTAGGTGAACAGCCCCCCTGGACGCGATCTGCATTTTTTCTTTTATAGCACATATTGTAAAATATCAGTTTAGTCCCTGCATAATTGAAAAGTGACAAAATCAACCATTTAAAACATGACATTTTACCCCCTAAACAGCATAAATGAGACAAAATCACCCTTAATCCATAAACCACAACCTAATATCAACTCATATACTTTCCAAAATCATTCCAAACACGTTAAATTCATAAGAAAAATATTAGGAAACGATTTTCGTGAATAAATTCATAAATTCTTTAATTGTCTCAATATACTTCAATTTAATCACAAATTAGGTATTTTTATCACCAAAATAGAGTCACTTTCATGACTCTAACAGTACACTTCTACCAGTGGGAGGTTAAAATACATTGGAGTTTTCCTTAATGGTGATAGGTCGACTTAAAATGACGGTTTTGCTTGTTCGCCAAAGCGAAGGTTGATAAATGCGTCATAGGCATAGTAGAGCAGTACACATATTACATGTACGTGGTGACATGTGGTGTCCACTCTCCTGATACTAAGAATCACACTTGAGGACAATGGTTGGAGCCATTGAATTGTGTGATTGACTTGTTGGCTTTTTCACATTTGCGGTTGATAGTAGGAGCTATCAACTGGTGTGGATTAAGTTTGTTGGCCTACCTAATCAACTCATTTTGGCTTGTTCGCCAAAGCGAAGGTTCGAAATGGGCAGGATGGGATCTCGATCCACTAGGAAAGTCAACGGGCTTTCCCGAGCTAATAGTGAAGGCTATTGACTTGAGTAAAATAGTGAGAGCATCGTTTAATAAAAGAGCATATTAAATAATAATGAACATTATAATAACTTTATCTTTTCTGCAATTGTAGATTCACCAAAAATGAGCATTATGAACTGCGCGATAATAGAGAAAGCAGGTTGGATGGATCCAATTTCTCAGACTGGTATCGTAATCTTTGGATTATACTCAAGTCAGAAAAGAAATTTTATATCCTTGAAAAGCCATACATGGCTAAGCCTGATCCTGATCCTGATCCTGATGCCACTCAAGAAGAAAATGATACTTATCAAAAGTTCCTTGATGATGCTGATGGCGTTCAATGCTTGATCTTAGCATCGATGACACCTATGCTGCAAAAACAGCATGATATGGATGCTTCTTCCATTATTCTACATCTCAAGGAGCTTTACGAAACAAATGCTCGACATGAGAGGTACAAGGTGTCGAAAGCACTATTTGGGAGTCATCTGACTAAGGGTGCCCAAGTTGGTCCTCATGTGCTCAAGATGATCGAGCACATAGAGAGGCTTGAGACTTTGGGATGTGGCTTGGATGCAGAATTACAAATGGATTTAGTTATGCAATCCTTGCCTGACTCTTATGCTCCGTTCATAATAATTTCAATATGAACACGATGGAGAAAACCCTGTCAGAACTTTTGAACATGCTAAGGACTGCAGAGCAGGACTTGAAAAAGTCCAAACCTGTTTTACTGGTTGATGCCAGTAAAAGTAAGGGTAAGGGTAAGGGTAAGGGTAAGGCCAAGGCCAAACCCAAACCCAAGCCCAAAGGACAGGTTGCTCTTGGTCCTAAGAGTGGCATAGGAAAGGGTAAGGTAGTCAGCTTCTTTTGTGGCAACCTTGGCCATTGGAGGAAACACTGCAAGGCTTTCCTCGCAAGCAAGAAGAAGTCAGAGGCTACGACTTCAGGTATTTTCATGATTGAGATTAACTTCTTTCCCTCAACATCTTGGGTCATTGACACATGATGTGGTACTCATATTTGTACTGATATGCAAGGACTAAGGCAGAGTAGAGTGCTCGCCAAGGGAGAGGTGGACCTACAAGTTGGAAATAGAGCACATGTGGCTGCATTAGCTGTAGGGAGTTATTGTTTATCTTTGCCTACGAGCTTATTGTTGGAACTGCATAACTGTTATTACGTACCTTCTATTTCTAGAAATATTATTTCAATATCCGTTTTTGATAATATGGGGTATCATTTTGAGATATCTAATGGATTGTTGTCCTTTAGTTTGAATGGTGTTCTATTTGGAATTGCAAGGTTATATAATGGATTGTATGTTCTTGACTTAAACAATAAAGATATTCTCAACATTGAAACCAAGAAAGCTAAACATAGTGATCAGAACCAGACATATCTCTGGCACTGTAGATTGTGTCATGTTAATAAGACTTGCATTGCAAAACTTCAAAGGGATGGAGTTTTGGCCCCTTTTGACTTTCAGTCATTTGAGGTATGTGAGTCATGCTTGTTAGGCAAGATGACCAAGTCTCCTTTCACAGGACAAGGTGAAAGGGCTACTGAATTGTTAGGCATCGTCCATAGTGATGTATGTGGTCCACTAACAGTTGAAGCCAGAGGTGGATATTCATACTTCATCACATTTACTGATGATTTCAGTAGATATGGTTATGTTTACCTTATGAGACATAAATCTGAAGCCTATGATAAATTCAAGGAATTCAGGAATGAAGTACAGAATATTTTGGGCAAAATATTAAAGCTCTTTGGTCGGATCGAGGAGGTGAATAATTAAGCTTGGGGTTTTCAGAGTACCTGAAGGAATGTGGGATAGTATCACAACTCACCCCAACACAATGGAGTGTCGGAAAGGAGGAACAGGACCTTACTTGATATGGTTAGGTCTATGTTGAGTTTTAGTGATTTACTTGCATCGTTCTGGGGTTATGCCCTAGAGACTACAACTCATGTTTTGAACCGTGTGCCATCAAAGTCTGTAGATAAGACTCTATATGAACTATGGAGTAGGCGAAAACCCAACTTGTCTTATCTAAGGATTTGGGGTTGCGAAGCTTCTGTTAAGAAATTGACTTCAAACAAGTTGGGCCCAAAATCCTGTAAATGTATATTTGTGGGGTATCCAAAGGATACTACTTCTACCACCCAGAAGAGTGCAAAATTTTTGTTGCTCGATCTGGTGTCTTCTTAGAAAAGGAATATTTTCTAAGAAGTGCTATGAGAGAAAAGTAGAACTCGATGAAGTTCTAGAACCACAAGATATACTAGACGAAGGACGAGATGATGTGCCACAAAAAGTGGTTAAGCATCATGAGGAGGTTACTCCACAACTTGTGGATAAAAGTGAACCACCTCAAGTAGCACAGGAGCTACGTAGATCTGGGAGAGTATGCCATGAGCCCGAGAGATACGGTTATCTCGTGACTCAACATGGTGACGTACTCGTCTACCAAGACGATGAACCCAGATCTTACGAGGACGTTATATCGGATCCAGATTCCGTTAAATGGCTTGAAGCCATGAAATCTGAAATGGACTCCATGTACCAGAACCAAGTGTGGTCTCTGGTGGAACCACTTGAAGGGGTAAAAGCCATAGGGTGTAAATGGGTCTTCAAAAGGAAGAATGACATGGATGGCAACGTGCATACTTATAAAGCACAGCTGGTTGCCAAAGGTTTCAAACAAATTCATGGCATTGACTATGAAGAAACCTTTTCGCCAATTGCCATGATTAAATCCATCCGGATTATGCTTGCAATTGCTGCACATCATGACTATGAGATTTGGCAAATGGATGTCAAAATTGCTTTCCTGAACGGAAACCTTGATGAGGATGTGTATATGACACAACCTGATGGTTTCGTTCTTGATAGTCAAGCTAATAAGTTATGCAAGTTGCAGAGATCTATTTATGGACTCAAGCAAGCTTCAAGGAGCTGGAACCATATCATTGAAAGGTAGCTACACAATGGGTATGGTTTCTTAAACCTAGAACTAATTTTTCTGCAGATTTGATTATTTTATATAAACTGTGATTTTTGTACCCGAATCTTGGTTCTAAGGAACTATCCATAGAGTTTATGTCTTTGTTTTCTGTTACGTAACTGGGTCGTTTACTAACACTACTTTCAATGATGGTAGCATCACTCCTCACACAAATTTTAACACAAGTTTGTATCCCCTGTAAAACAAATTTTAACTGACTGTCGGTGGTGTGTCATAGACTCATACGTGTGTAAAATTGCAATAGATTACATTCAACGGGACCCCGGATAAGAAATGGCCAACCTTCTGCAAAGACTGTCAGTAGAGCAGAAATTAAAAAGAGGGGGAAGGTTGATGAATTCCAAAATGATATAATTTAACATTTTTAACTTAATAATAGATATTGAAATTTTAATAATTTTATTGCCATATTATACACTGCCAAAATATTTTTTTACCCATCATTTAGCCAAACTAATTTTCCACCCACTATATTCGAAACTATTAAAGTTCCACCCTAAATTCAAATTCATGTAAACTCTTTAGATTATAATTTATGGTGATTGTGTTATAAGGGTGTAATCATGAAATTTAATGATTGTATAGATGTATGCAGATGGTTGGCCGGAGTAATCCTGTGAAAAAAAAAAAAAAAAAAAAGGCCGAAAAATCCGAATAGGACGAGAAAAGTTATTCATAAGACTTAATCAAGGAAGATGGGATAGTTTGGATTATAGCGAGACACCTCAAGGCTTTGGGTCTGCTTTCTGCTCTTTTCAGCAACCTACTTTTGCCTGCTTCAATATACCTTTTTCATGAATCCAGCTATGCCTCGCTCTAAATTTTGCAGTGCTGCAATCCTCTTACGCACCTAGTGCTATTTAATTATCTTTTAAATAAGAGTAAACAACATATTCCCACCCAAGGTTTGACGAAATCCTAAATGAGTACCACAGGTTTCATTTATTCTAGATTCTCACCCTTAAAATAACAGTATTATAAACTTTTAGGGTTTAAAGATGCAATTACCATAATGCCCCTAACCCTAAACTAATAAATTATGTTTTAACCCCTAATTTATTAGAATTATAACTTACCATTTTATTTTCAAATTATATCAAAAACACCCTCGGTCACTACACACCCTCATCGGAAACAGCTCGATCTGGACTGTTTCCGACGACGTCAAACGCCCTGGTCACTCCATCACCTTCCCCGTAGTCCGTCGTCCAAAACCCCTCTGGTTCTTAACTCATTTGCCCCTCCAATCGCCTGCATCGTTAGGCTTAGGGTTTCGGTGTTCTTCACCGAATTCCGATCGATTTTGGCGGTGAAAATCCAATTGGACACCACCAATGAAACCACCATATCCAGATCTATAAAATCCCCATGTCCCCAAGCCGTTTCGTCGTCATTCGTCGGTCGAGAGTTCGTATTCTTCGGTCGTTTTTCGATGAAATGGTGGACGGAAAACGGTGAGCTGCCATGGCTGGAAAGGTTAGGGGTTTTGTAGGGGAGGATTCGAGGAGTCAAATGGTGGTGACAAGGGTGATTTTGATCGTAAAAAGAGCGAAAAACATTTATCGGCAGTGGTCTACTAATGTGCGCCGGAGGACTGTTACAGGCGGTGGTCTACTAACATGCGCCGCCCATATAAAATGACCAATTTACCCCTTTATCGTTACATCAAACGTTTTTCCATCACTTTAAGGGTGGGAATCTGGAATAAATGGAACCTGTGATACTCACTGGGGATTTCGTCAAACCTTGGGTGGCAATATGTCGTTTACTCTTTAAATAAATGTTTTGTTAACTTTATATCCCACTTTATCACCTTTTATCATTCCTAGTTGCTACAGTATATTTCATAAGGAACTGAAACCATAGAAATATGAAAATCCATTGTAAAGCACAAGATAATCCATAATTTTAGGCATATCAAGGGAAAATACGTGTCAATACCTAGGCCACAATACATTGGTAGCATTTTTTATTTTATCACGCAAAGTATTAATCCATATTCATTAGGGAGCGTTTGGTTGGCGGCAGGGGCGGACCCAGCCCCTTGGAGGGTAGGCCCACATTTAAAAAAAAAAAAAAAATTTATTTATTTAGGCACATAAAAAAATTCTATTAATGTATATATCTAAGTCTATCATCAGATTTTTTTTAAATAAAAAATATTATACATATATTCAAGCTCATAAAAAACTTACTATTAATATATATATTCTAGACATACATCATATTAAAAATTTAAAACTCTCTCTACTTTTCTCTGTGTCCACCTGTGTTTTATGATTTTATCTTTAAAATTCTTTACTCTCTCGTTCTCTCTTTCACTTTTATCATATTATTCGTTCTTAAAACTTTTGAAGACTAAAATTGTTGAAGCTTTCACTAATCAAGGTGCCATAATTAGCTTTGTTTTCTGTTTTATCAGTTTTAGGTATGTGTATTATTCATTTCATTTTAGTTTATTTTAGGGTTAAATCATGCTTAATTTTTTGAGATTTTTTATTCTAATTTGATGGGAAAACGCATGGATCTTGAGAGTTTGTTTTGTATTTTGTGTCTAAGAATGTTCCTACTTTCTCAAAGTAAACCTTAACTATATTTTACTGAACGTTGTTCTTCACCATTCACTCACCACTTTCCTATATTTTCAACGTCACCGTTTAACTCTTCAAAATTATTTAAGTAGTTTGAGTTAATGTCTATGTTTATAATAAGAAAATTTTCCCCTTTTTTTATTAATTCATATTAAAAGTCAAGGCAACAATGACTTAATTTAAGTTTTGGTTAACTTTAGCTTAGATTAAGCTTGATCAAAGTTATGAAAACTTATATTATAATCTTTAAAAGCCAAAAAAAAATAAATAAATAAAAAAAAATAAAGGAGAAATAAGAAATTTGTGTAGAATATTTTTGGTGGATTGTGATTGTTGTAAACTCTTATAATTATACTGGATTTAAGTGGATCGCTAGATTCTTACGGTCCTTTGCTCTCTTTAATTGGAAAGGTTTTCCCACATAAAAATTTTCTTGTATTTCTTAGTGAATTGGATATTATTTTTAACATAATTTGTTTTAGGTTTTGCTTCTCAAATGTTTATTTAAGTAGTAAAGTATTGTATTATTACATTATTTTCTTTCGGATTATTGATATTGTATTATTTTCTTCTCAAGGTTTAGTGATTTTTTTTAAATTTTCACTAGTTGTTTGACAAACTATAACGGAACCTCGGAGGCCCCTCCTGGGCAAAAATCCTGGGTCCGCCACTGCTTGCAAGAGATCTGCCAAATAGTACAACTACAAAGATAAATTGTGAAACAGAAAAGAGTAATTATATGGAAATTTACAGAGAAATGACAGCATCTAGGAAATTCAAAAACTTTTCACTTAAAATTTTATTGCATAAAGCAGAAATAAAATTTGGAACTGGAGTTTCTGTAGTGCAACTAGAAGCTTGATGAAGCTTATCATGAGACTCATAATTGAAGTTATACATACATGTAACTCTCAATTGATTCAATCGACAGGTTTATTAAATCCTTCCCATTATGATGTGATTGTTTCGTAGTAAGATTTCCTTAATCCTTAAATTAATTAACTACTTTAACTGAAGATCTTAGTACTTTATTATATGAAATAATCTCTAATTAACTACAATTAATTGAATTTATAAAGAAACTGATCTCTTGCTAATTGTTAGTAACCAGTGACAATTTCAAGCAAAAAAAGTCATAAAGGTAATAGAATAAAAAGGGATTTGAAAGTTTACCCATGCATGCTTTAAGTGCGCCTTTTGCTTTCTTTTTCCACAACTTGGCTTGACCAATTCGGATTTCCTGAAATTTTGTCTGCTTTCTACTCTTTTCAGCAGCCTACTTTTGTCTGCTTCAGTATGCTTTTGTATTTCTCATGTTAACAAACTATGAACATCTTATAATTTTGCAGTATGTATAAAGTTCTCTGCACTCGTGCAAACAAAAACGCAAGAAAAGAATTCATGAACAATCATCAATCAGAAAGAATATGAAGTAAATTGCAAAGCGTACATCTGGCAGTAGTAAGTTAGTAAAACAAAATTGAAAAAAGAGAGAAGAAATATAGATTAAGGAGTTGAAAATACTCACAACTTCAATTACTCGAAGGTACATCACTCTTTTGTATCATTAAAATAATGATAATGAACTAAAAAATAAGAGGTTTTAAAAACAAAGAATTAGAAGCAATATTACCGACTTTAGTCCTTAAATGTATTGATGAGATCAAGCATAATAAATATTTTTCAATTTGTTATTGAATTATCACATGTTAAGCTTCTTATATGTAAATAGTAGAAGAGAAATAAGGGAGTGTTGAGTTGCTAGAGTTGAAGTTGGCTGTTGGGCTAGAAGAACCGGCCACTAGAAGGCAGTCTTTGTGAACGAGTTGAAACGGGCTGTTTCCAAGCCAACAGTATGGGCCACTAGCGTGACACCGGCCTGAGCTGCTTTCGCGCTTGCACAGGAATTTGTTGTCATATTTTTTTTCCCAAAAAAATAAAACTAACAAGCCAAAATCCCAAATGCATCATCTTAATTATGTGAAATACATAATATCCCAAATTAAAACAGATATATCTTTAAAATTCATTCCAAAACAAATAAGTAAAAATAAGAAGTGCTCAGAAATATTACTTTTTTTTGCCTACCGTTGCTACGACATCATGGCTTTCAAGTTTTCCATATTCAAATTAACAAGTGTTAATTTTATTGGCCTTGTAAAAGCAATATATGTTGGATCAAAATTTGAACTACTTGGATAAGAAAGTATATGTAAAGCATAAGAGGATCCGCAGCCTATTAAATTTAAGATACATTTCAATAAACATAAACATCACACCGATTTCAATGAAGAAATAATAAAGAAAAACCATAACACCATTTCAGTTTAATTATCATGGTTTTGAACATCACATGCCCAAGGACACAACAAACAAAGCATAAATATCTAGAAGTACTGCACACGCTTGTTTTTGGAATCCACAGCTACATAAGAAACAATACATATATTGTTGACTCTGTCTTCAAATTCAGGATTTCTTCACGCAAGCATCCATCCGATTGACATTACAGCAAAGCAATCTAAAAATCAGTTATCTAGATCGATCATAACAATTGTGGCAACAATGAAGCAGAGTGGTTTCCAAAAGAGAATTACGGATAAAGTACAGTGATAGAGAGCTTAATATTACTGCTAGGTCTTTTTCTATTTGAAAGAGTGTATTGCAATTATAAGCCACTTCTTTTCGGAAAGTACATAAATTTTCATAGTTATTAATACTTCAGCTTTAATTTCTGAAATAACTGCAGGCAATAATGATGAATGACTAAGGTGGGTCTAATTGTAACTTCCTATATACTAATAGGCTATAAATTAATCTAGGCACGATAAAAGAAATTGAATTATTTGTTTTACCACATCAGCGATGTTCTTGAGTACAACCTCTTTGTAGAAAGTGTTTAATTAATATGATAAAACTAAAACTGACAGAAAGAAGACTTTACACACCTACCTCCACTACAGAGTGTAGAAGAGCTAATATGAAATCAGCTGTAGAAATTAGTAAATGGACACACAATTTTATTATAGTAATTATTTATGATAAATTCTATTAATTTTGATCTCTACATTTCAGTAAATAGAAACATTACACCAATTTCAATGAAGGAACAACAAAGAAAAATCATAATACCATTTTCGTTTAATTTCAATTAACTTTAATTGAGAACTTTTAAATGATTAAAATATCTATGTGTGAGTGATATTGTTTATTAAAAAATTTATAATAAAATAAAATAATATATATCACTAAAATTTTCAAGCAAATTAGTGTATATATATATTAAAAAGTAAAGCAATATATAATTAACAAAAATGACCATGGTTTCATCACATATTAACCACCAAGTTGGCCACAATGACCAAACTTTGGGAGGTGAGGTGGGAGTGAAGATTACAGAAGTATTTGACAAAAACAACTCTAAAGAAAAGAAAAGAAAAAACAAAAAATCTCCTCAGCCATGGATTTCAAGCAATATTTTAAGTTTATAGGGATTTTGTGATAGGGATGTAATGATACATCCAATAACTAATTGCCCAGATGTATGCAAAATAATTTCAATTACTCAAAATACATAACATTTTTATATCTTTAAAATTAAATATGATGCTAAATAAGATAAGAGATTTTAAAATCAAAGAAAATAGTAAAAAAAAAAAAATTGTTAGGTCAACTTTTTATTAAATTTATAAATGAGATCAAAGTTAAGAAATATTGTTAGATTTAATTTTGTTTAAATTTGAATTAAAGTATCAAATCTCAAAGTTTCTTATATGTTAGAGGAGAAGAGAAATGAGGGAGTTGGAGACTTTTGAGTCGAAATGGGCTGAAGTGCTACAAACCCGGCCATAGAGTTGAAACGGGCTGATCTACTAGCGTTATAGCGGTTCGGTGAAACCTGCCCGAGCAACTGTCATGATGTGAAAGGCTGCTGTCACCAGAATTCTTTTCCCAAATTTTTTATTTTTTTTTTTTTTTTTTTGAAGTAATGTTAACCTTACTCACTCTCCCTACTCACTTCTCTTACTCACTTTTATAAATATTAAGTATAATACGAGTACTTTAAGCATAATACGAGTATCATATGTCATTTTAACAAAGGTGAGTAACAAGAGTGAGTAAGGTTAACATTTTTTTTTTTTCTCCCAAAGAAATAGAATAACAAACCAAAATCCGAGATTGTTAATCTAAATCCGAAGTAATTTACATATATCTTTAAAATTCATGATTTAAAAAAAAAAGTGGAGGTTACAAACAAAGAAGTGTGTGGAATACTAATTTTTTTTTTTTTTTTTTTTTGTCTACTATTGCTAGTAGCTATAACTCATGTCATGGCTTTCTGGTATTGCATATTGAGATTAAAAAGTGTAAATCTTATTGGTCTTGTGTGAGCAAAATATGTTGGATAAAAATCTGAAATTGGACATGAAAAGGTTTATGCAGCATATTAAATCTCACACTAGTCAAAAATGAAAATTCATAACATCTTTGTAATGTGACAATCTTACCACCTCATCTAGATAATATGGTGAGACCATCCAATGAAATAATGACATATGTTGTCACATATATACCAAATTTTCTTTTTCATCTAACATGATTGTTCAATTACTATCCTGTATAATTGGTCAATAATCACTACCATAATGAATGATTAAGAAAACTAACTTTATAGATAATCATATTATTGGACGGTCTTACCATATCAACTAGGTGAACTCAGCTAGTATTTCTCCTATTTTAAAATCCAAGGTGAACTTTTTTCAAACCCAAGACAGAGCATAATCATCTAGAAGGACCTCAAGCAATATTTGAGTTCAAAGTGAACATGTCTCAAACCTAAAACAAAATAACAAAGCATAAATATCTAGATGAACCGCATTCACTGTTTTGGAGTCCACAACTACACAAGAACAACAAATATAGTGTCAAATCAGTCCTCAAAGTAAGAATTTCTTCTCCTACGTACCCATCTGATAGACATTTCAGCAAAGCAAATCTGAGAATCAGTTATACAAATCAAAAAATTTGTTGAAACAATGAAATAGAGAGGTTTCCACATGAGAATCACAGATTAAGTACAAGTGTTAGAGAACGTATTATTACTACTAATCCTTTATCATTTCAAAGAGCTTATTGCAATTTTAAGCTATCATGTGAATAACACTTCTTTTTAGAAACAAAGTACAGTAATTATCAAATAGTTACTAAACTTTTGCTTCAATTTCTAGAGTAATTGCAGGCAATAATGATGCAGGACTAAGATAGGTTTAATTGTAAACAAGACAATGATTAGCATCTTTATCCAATGGAATCTTCAATCTTCTTCTGCTTCACTTGCATAAGTTGCATCTTAGCCTTCATTTCTGCCACTTCGGTCTACATATTTTTTGCCTCGTTTGAGCTATATGTAGCAACATAATCAACCATACTGAACTCCTCCTTAGATAAAATGTGTTGAAGTCTTACATTGACTAGACACGCTTAAACCTATTAGATTATAAGAAGGGGTAATCCTCTCATTCAACAAGGCCTTATTAGGTGAGAAGTCAGACATATCTCAAAATTTATCATGGTATCAGAGCTAGATTCAGTTGAGCTGAGTATTTGACTAGTATGGTGAGGAGTTAGAGCCAGCAACTACCTCCATCAATAAGTATGACCCAACATATGGGCTTGACTGTGAGGCAGAGTGTTGAAGTCCCATATCGATTAGGCATGCCCAAACATATTAGGTTATTAGATGACGTAATCGCTCCATTCATCAATGTAATTTCTATAATCATCAAAACTGAATGTCAGGTAGTTCGATGTATAACAAATCTTCAAGCGTAATTACGACTTCTCATTAATCGAAACAGGTCAGCCATCCATTTAGACGGAAAAAAAAGTAACTGTATGTCGAATTTATGATATGAGTGACAAAGTGTCAATTTAGAAAGTTTTAAGGGATGTAATTGTCTTAAGCTATCTACTTTTAAAAATAATAATAAAATATGTAATGGTTTGACAACATGAAAAGGTAACACTGCAGGCTGCAGCATCATTGATTCATTGGTGGGGGGAGATTATTTGATGGCTCATTTCGAGTCCCTTCCTCGTGTATATGTTCAAAAAAATTGTTTCCGGCTAAATGAACTGCTAAATATCATGTCAACCCTTCGTATTTTCTACTTCTACTATAAGCCTTCTAAAATATCTTCCCACTCCCTCTTAGTTTTAATATCTTTCAATTTTACGCTCATAAAATTGACTTTTTTCATTAAATTACCAATTAACCACTCAATTTATAGTTTAAATTTATAAAAAATTAAGTCTTATAATACCTATATTTTTAAATACATAACTTTTTTATTAGTACATAATTTCATAATTGTCAAGAGCCTAAGTGTCAATGAAGCTAGTTTTTCTAGTAGAGTGTTCAGAAATTCATCAATAATGTTTAATTCTGTAATTTGATAGCATTTTACTCTTTGGGATTTGGGTAAGAGAGGAAATCAGAGAAGAAAAGTAGAAAGCTATAAATGTCTCTCCCCTCACCCCCTCTCCATATCTACTCTAAATCATGATCAACAAAAGTCAATGGTGACAAAAGAGATTTTAAAAAGTAGTTACATTTAATGTCAACTCAACATATCTTATCACCTATGAACGGTTCATAATGTGTGTCAAAAATTTAAGTGATAGTATTAGTCCTTTCCAAGTATTAGTTGATTCCCCATTATTGAAAACTTGGGAACAAGTTTTAGCGGACCAAAAGTTGTTAAAAATAAATGTTTTTCTGCCAGCAAATTTTCTAGATATATAGTTTTGGATTAAAGATTTTAACAATCTAGGTAAGGAACTACTAATATCAAATATTGAAGTATCAGACTCCTTTATCTGACACTACAAATATATGATGTAAATTTGACTAGCGTATTCCACTTTGGTCTTTCTAATGAGTAAATTTGAAATTGTTTGCATGAAAATGAACTTAAGTACTACAACAAAATAAAATTAACAGATCTAGATTGGATTCGAAAGTACTGAGGATACGTACCTTTCCTCAAACTTTGTTGCTTCATATGTATAACTTGGATCATCTGACAACCTCCAATTAGCTTCTTTGAAATGTGGAAGATTGTCGGAACAAGATTGTGCTGCTAATCCTGAGACGGGTGCTGTCCGATGCATAGAGGGATAAGAAACTTTTGAACTCGAATTCTCCCATTCCAGCTTATCCCACCACTCTTTATCTCCCACTATCGAAATGTTATTCTCGTTGAAAACGTCAAGTGGGAGTTTTTTTAGACTTGGGCAATTGTCTACATGTATCGTCTCTAGGGAAGGGAAGTGCATGACACGGCATATGCTCTTTAGAAGTGGTAGATCACGAAAATTCAATTGCTTCAGATGTCTAAACATGTTGGGGGCTTCTGATGAAGAGCTGAATTCATTGGCAATTATTTCTACCAATAAGGGACATTTTTCAGCAAAAACAAATCTAAGCCGTGTAGCATATCTGAGGCATGCCAAATCTTTTATCAAACAATTATTGATATAGAGGTCATGAAGGATGTTGAAACAGCCCGTACTTAGAACCGAAGAGGATGTGTTGGGCGAATGCAATTCCTCGCCCTGCTTGCACTTGATTACTAACCGTTTAACACAACCTCGTAACTTGGGGGATGATTTAAATTGAAATACAGCATTGACTGTAAACAAGGTGACACTAATTTCTTGTAAATCTTCCAAGCACTCCAACTCTCGTAACAAGGTTGTATTCCAAAAGGAATAAAAATACAGGTCCCTATTTTTAGTTGGTACTCTGCTGAACACATGTAGCGATGAAAGACTTGATATCACTCCTTCTGGAATAGCTTTGAGTTTCCTTGTACCATCTAACAGCAGAAACCTCAATTTTGTCAAACTGCTAGCCACAATTGGCAACTCCTCTATATCCGTATCCGACAAATTAAGATACTGCAAATTTGTCATTTCAAGCAGGGAGGCAACCGAGTTAAGAAAATATTCTTTGACAAGTCCAAAACTTTCATGGCATGCATAGATTGAAAGAATGGACTAGGAAATGTGTCAACTGAAGTCTGTCTAACCACAAAAGTTAGCAGACGCGGACAAAATGGTGTTTTACTGAAAAGTTTAACACTTCTACCCCACAGTGATATTCTTTCTGCCTCCTTCCATGTAGCAATGCCATGTTTTTTAATGGATTCTTGATTTTCAAAAACAAAAATCTTGTTCTCCTTTACCGAAGCTAACCACAGAGCCATATCACGAAGCACATCGTGCATCTTAACATAATCATCAGAATCTCCAACCATCTCCAACAGACATGCATGTTTCAAACTTCTAATAATAAACTCTCCTGCATCTCTTGTATCATCTAAACCATAATTATGTAAAATTCCCTCCGCAATCCAGAGGTCAATAAGTTCATCTTTTCTAATCATATGATCCTCTGGAAACAAGGAACAATAAAGAAAACAATTTTTGTGTTTATCATCCCTCAAGCTATCATAACTAAACCTCAAAACTTGAAAGAGACTACTTTTCATATCTGCAAACTCAGACGGATGACTCTGCAATGTGTTGATAGCATACCGCCATTCCTCTGGTGTTCTCCTATTGGACATGGCCCTCCCAATAGTGATCAAAGCAAGCGGCAAACCTTTGCACTCTTTAGCAACAGTTACAGAAAACTCTCTAATTTGATGATGCGAGTTCAAAACATCCTCCGTCACACATTGTCGAAACAATTCAAAGGATTTTTCAAATGACAAACACTTCACTTCGAATTTCTTGACAGCAGCGTCCATGCTATGGCACACATCCTCTGAATGGGTTGTGAATACTATTTTTGATCCATTTTGATGGGAGGAAAGATCAGGAACTCCCATGTTTCGCAGGTCTATTCTCTCCCACAGATCGTCTAGCAATAGCACAAACCTTTTTCCACTTAAGCTTCTGCAGATTTCGGCAGCTCTACTATGCTTGTCTGTCTTTTTTTCCCATGTTTTATCTGGAATCTGTACTTTATGCCGTATAACTTCTTGAATTCCAACCAAGTTCACTTCTTTAGACACCGTAACCAAAATCACCACATCAAAACCACGTCTTTTGTCGATGAATTTATTGTTGAGTTTCTTTAAAAGGGTGGTCTTGCCAACACCGCCTAGCCCATACATGCCAATGATTCTCACTTTATGGTCGTCAAGACATCTCCAAACTTCATTCAGTATTGAGTCCATGCCCACAGTCTTGTCCACAGGTATCTCATCCACTGGAGGCGAAGGTAGTTTTTCAGAAATATCATCCGAAGATCTGAATTCCTTCCCTTTGTTTATTAAATCATTCACAGCATCAGTCCCCTTAATTACTTCTTTACCAAGCTTGTAGCTAGAGTAACAATTCCTGGGACAGCAACTTCCCAAACATTTCTTTTGGATCTCTTGCTCTCCCTTCTGCAAAATATTCTGCACTTCCTGTAATTTGAGTTGTACCCTTTCTAGCCAGCCTTCAACTTGGTTGGTACGCTTACGATATTGCTGATCTGCATGCTCGACCCTGCTCCTGACATCTTTGCTGATGTCCTCGAGTTCATCCCTTGTCTGTCTTAATGAAGTCAAGTTCTCTTGGAGATGACGGATGATATCAATGCGACTGGAAGTGCAATTACACAGTGTTGGGAGAATGTCCATGATTGGACCCAAGAAATCCATGATCACCAAAACAAAGAGTTTAGAACAATTAGTGAAACCCAATAGATGTTAAGCAACCGCAAACAACATCAAGTGGGCCAAAATGACCAAACTTTGGGAGTTTTGAGGTAGAAGAGGCGAGGGAAAAAGAAGAGACTTATGTTTGGAGATTATACAAGGATTTGAGCTATAAAAATAGTTTGTTCTGGTTCATACACTCTTCTCCTAGAGCGCCAATCGGCACCCAGACCCAGTCGGGCAGAGAGCTTTAGAGTTTTAGAATTTGAACAATGTAATTTGTCTTCATTCTTTATTTCTACCCAAACTACGACTTAACTATTTTTGTTTTTCAACAGAAAAATCTGTAAAAATTTCGCAGCATAATTAAAATTTACAACAATAATTTTTTGCAACAGGGAAAAATTTAAGGTAGGCCTCCCTCTTTAAAATATATAACATCAGTAATCAACTCTCATTCTCTCAATATGTAACAAGAGTTATTTCTTAGAAACCGCCACAAAAGTGGAGTTCTCTTCACGCACCGAAAGAGAGACAGGAAGCTGCTTTTGGGCCTACATATTCACTAAAGTTGTACTCAAAGCTATTGGCAGCCTGGCATGCTGCCTTTTATTTTATTTTTTGATTAATATATAAAAAAAAGGAGAATAACGTTTTGAATTTGTATATAAAGTTAAATAACTAGCTTACCATTGATATGTAAAAGTTAACAGATTGAAACTAATGGTGGGATAGCGGCGTTAGTTTCCAAAATTCGGTGGAGAAAAATAATCAAATCTGAGGGATGAAACAGAGCTTTGAAAAAAGAAGACAGCTCAATTCTAAAAGCAGGGGCGGATCCAGCCTTAATTTGGTCCACCCTTAAATATTTCTTTTTTTTTTAAATATTAATATGTATAATTTTTAGATTTTGACCCCCTATCAAAAATATTAATAGATAAAAATATTAATATATAATTAATTTTTATTTTAGTCCACCCTAACAAAAATTTCTGGATCCATCACTGTCTAAAAGGAAGGGAAACAAAAATGATAGCATCAAATTTCAGTGATGGCTGCTAATTGTGCATATATGACTCACCATTAGAAATTTTATAATAGAAATCTTTTTCATGATAGTAATCTTTCAAGATGACGCATCTATGTTATTGGATATTAAATATAAACTTATTATTATTATTATTGAAAGACCTTTAAAGGATGAAATTGATACGTTTAGATAGAAAATTTAAAAATTGTTCCACATAATTCATTTATAAAACCTACTTACTTATTCTGATATTAATGACACTAGGTGAGTTTATATTTTTTATTAAGTTGTTACTAATTCAAATTTTGAACGATTTTTCTAATGTAAACGATTGACGACCTATGGGCTATGGCCTTCTGCAACGTCGGTAGTGTTTAAATGGTGTTGAAAATTGCATTATTGCAACTGGATCTTGGTATTTAGTGCCTCTATAGAGATTACTGATTAGAGAACTCCATTAATTTCATTTCTAATACATATGCTCATATAAGTCACACAAACAAGTGATGAAGAAAATCATTTTCACAAACTCAATCAATTAGGTATCCAAAGTAGAATAATAGAATTAATTAATCTGACTTTAAGTCAATGCATATATAACAAAAGTTAATGGACAATAGGGCCCATGTTACATAATTACACAATTTATTTATCGCAATTAGTTGTTAGTGGTATTCCATTCACATCAACTTTGTTACATACTTTTTGAATTATGGGGTGTGTGGGTACTCCTTTGCCCTATTAATTAATTAATTAAATAATCCCACCATATGTGCCAGTGGCACACATCGTTTTGCTTTTATATGCTTAATTTCAAAGAAACCAAAGGTGGGCATGTATAAGGTTAGGTGAAAAATAGTATTCATTGGCTTAATCAATTGGGGGGACAAAGATATTAAGAAAAAAATAAAAAAGAAAGACAAGGGATCCACAACATGGTATTAATTTGGATAATTACTGAAAATTTTAGTATTATCTTTGTTGACATTAATCAATACATTATAATTTATAAATTGATTTGATTTATGCATACCATAAGTTTTTTTGTCAGCTTTAAAACTAGAATAATACAAGATTTATGTGTAAAATAAATCAACACAAATTGAGTTTATGTACAAAATTTATATTTGTAGAATTATACTTAAAACTAAAATTAATACTATTTATTGAACATGAATGAACTTTACCCAAATTCATTAATTATATGCCTCTAGATATAACTAAATTAAGCAATTAGACTATCTTCTTGGCCATTAATATTAAGTAATTGACAAGTTGTGATGATTTTTTTATTATCATTATTTTTCTTGTACACCTTTCGTTAAAGTATTTTTAGATTTTTGTGAAACGAGATGAAAACGATTTAGAACATTAGTATCAGGACACAGTTGAAGTATCAAAGGACTAATTTCTTGATATGACAAAACATGATTAGCTATTTAGCTTCCATTTTCTAGGAAATAATTATGTGATAAGAATAACGTAAAAATATTTATATAAAGTTATCAATTAGGGGACAAGAAGTAAAAGACAGAGAGAGATTTAATTACAAAGCAAAATGTTATCTTTATTGTTGACCCCATTTTGTAATAAAGAAAAAGGTGGGCATGGGCCTAGAGGTGGAACAAATGGGTCGGGTTAGGCGGATCAACCCTAACCCGGCCCGCAATGAAGAGTTGGCGGGCCGAGTTGAACCCAACCCGCCAGTAACCCCTGAGCGGGTCGGGTTGCTATATGGCAACCCGCCAACCCGGCGGGTTGTTTTTTTTTTTGCAATAGCTAACCTAGCGGGTTGGCCCAAAATAAATTAAAAAAATTAAAAAATTAATTATTTTTTTCAAATTTCTCCCATTTTTTTTAGTTCTTTTAATTAAACTATTATGATTAAACTCTTACAAATAATTTTACATAATAATATTAAACTATACTTCTAAATCATAAATATTAAAATGTATAAAACTTCGTAATATTTGACACATTGTTATTATTATTTTTTATGGTACGTAAAATATAAAAAAATTAAATACTGAAGTCTTATTCTCAAATTTTCATGTCTTGTATAAAATATAATTCATTCTTATGCTAAAGTTTCATTAGTTGAATGAATAATTGTCAATGAGGGAGGTCCTAGTGAACCACCCCGAAATTAGTTGTTTTGTAAAATTTAATTTGTAAATTAATTGTCAATTATTGTACTTTTTTTTCTTTATCAAGTTTTTCTCCCATTGGATTTTTCTTAGTGAGGTTTTTAACGAGGCAATAATTGTTGTAATTTCTTATTTTATTTTTTGATAAATGAATAAGTCTAATTTTTCTTATATTACAATTTTATTGTATTAAAATTGAATTAATATTTGAAATGTTAACAAAAAAAAATTAATTTAATTGAATTATTGATATTTGAAAAGTGAATTAAAAACAATTACATTTATAATTGATTCATTTATAAATTGTTAATTATTTATTTGAAAAGTTAAATAAAAAACAAAAAAAATAAAAAAAATCGGGCTAACCCGGCCCAGACCGTGCTAACCCGGCCCAGACCGTCACCTAACTCGGCGGGTTAGGGTTGGCGGGTTAGGGTTGGCGGGCTGGGCTGGGCTAGGCCAACCATTTCCCCCAAAATGGCAGGCCGGGTTGGCAGGCGGGTTAGGCCCGGCCCGCCAAAGTTCGTAACTCGCCGCGGGTCGGGCCGGGCGGGTTACTTTTCCACCTTTAGGCGCGGCCAAGAAAAAAGATATTTATACACACCATTTTAGAATAGAATTAATTTAGGTCTCATGGATGGAGAAAATTCTTTACAGTTTTGACCATCCTCATCATAATTTCAGAAATAAAAGATCATATAAATATACAAGTACGTAAGGTTTACAATTTTTTTGCAATCAATTAATTAATTAGACAAAAATTAATAAAAACAGAGAATATATTGCATAACATAACAACACAATTTATCTCTATAAATTAGTTTAACACATATAATTGTTGTAATCTACTCATAAATAAACTGGTTCTCTAGAATGGAAAAATGTTTTATGCACACGTTTATAGAACAAATTTTTTCTAAATATCCAAAATCAATACACATCAGAGGGACAAAATTGTTTTGAACGAAGGGAAGGTTGACCCAAAAGCTATGCGAAATATAATAATCCTTGGCTTTAAATGATCCCTTAAATTTTTTATAAAATTTTATAATAGTCCTTGGCTAAAAATTGATATAAAAATAGGTGTAAAATTAAGGGGCTGTTATTGATACCATATGGGGAAGGATCAATGACCCCTTAAAATCATACTATTTTCTACATCGAATATTAGTTTTTAGATAATATATAATAATCAATTGTATAGATAGCTTTAAAAGTGGGTGTAATTAATATGGGAACTAAAAATAATTATGCATATTTAATTGATTTTTTTTTTTTTAATTTCTGTCTCCTCTCTCTTTCAAGTTTCAACTTAATTATCTCACATCTTTTTAAATTTACACTTCACTTTTAAACAAAAATTAGTTTTTTTTTTTTTCACTTAACAACGTTACAAAAAATTAGTAATATATTTTTCTAAGCCTTATATAATTAGAAATTTTGTGGGAACAAGAATAGCAACATACTAATATAGTACAAGTTACCAAATTAAAAACTCTTGACTTTGATATCACAATAGAGAATTAAAGACAAAGATAAATTACATTTATTGAAAGAATTTTAAAGTGTATATATATATATAATTTGAAACTTTTTACCCACATAAGTGACCGTACAAAGTCTCAGTAAAGCGTGTAGAATAAATTATTGATGAATCCATCATGGTCTTGTGGATTAAAGAGGCTTTAATAAAGGTGTGGTCAGTTAATTAAAAAAAAAAAGGTGGATGAATCCAAAATAGAAAAGATAGGTGATGACATATAGGCAAATTTACAGACAAAGATAAATTGCTTTATTGAAAGAATTTTAATGGAAAAAGTTAATATATTTATGTATAAAATAAAACTTTTTACCAAATAAGTGACTTTATGAAGTCTTGAGAAAGTGTGTACAATAAATTATTGATAAGATTTATCCAACCATTTGTATCAAGATTTGGATCCACCAATTATCAAGAGTGGTTGAATCTTTTACACAAATTTTAACACAAGTTTGTATTCCCTGTGGAACAAATTTTAACTGACCGTCAGTGGTCATACATGTGCTCAGGCTTATGGGAAAGGGGGAGATGAATCAAATATTTCTTCTTCATGCCATTTGATAATTGACTCCACCCTGGACTTGACTTGAGAAATTGCATGGAAATTTCCATCCAGAAAAACTGGCATCTACAGATTAACAATTGTTAGGGCCAAAAATCGTCCTTGGCCCAAATAGGGAAAAAGGACCAAGTCCAGTCCTGCAAAGGCCCAAGCCATAGTTCTCTTCTAACATGAGGAACAAAACGGCCCAAACTGAGCGGGCACAAGCCTCTCAAACCTGGCCCATGTCCTAGGTCCATGGACAAATCCAAAGCCCACAACCCCCTCAGAATACTTTCCTATTCCTGATCAATCTTCCATTCAAGGTCACCTTCCTGTTCCCGATCACTTTCCTACTCGGAGTTACTCCTAATTAGAATCACCTTCCTATACGGACACTGGTAAGACAGCTTACCACAATCCTAATTCTTCTAGGGTTTGTATCAGAGTCGTACTAGGACTCCTACTTCTACCAAGATTGGGAGACTAGACGACCACTATATAAACAGAGGCCAGCCCTCTCACAAAGGAGATCGACATTACACCCTCACACCCGAGACTCTTCACTCGAGAGTTTCATTGATTCGCGTAGTCACAGTCCCCGACTAGACTTCCGGTAATCTCTTATTTCTTAGCCCTCACTAAATTAGCCCCTTTCAGTCTTGCTGACTTGAGCGTCGGAGTGCCTACGGCAAACACCACCCCGGTGTTTCCCGTTCGCTTCACGCGTGTGTTTCTCTACGTGTGCAGGTGCAGCAGATCGCTAGTGGCCTTGACCTCACGGGATCAGACCCCCCTTCCGTACAGGTAGATTTTTACGTCTACAGTTTGGCGCCCACCGTGGGGCCTCTAGCAATCATTCGGCGTGACGAACCCTGCTACGTGGAGGAATATTCCATGGCTAACAATCCGGAGGACGTTAACTCAGGCATCGAGGCCAGACTGGAGGCTTTGACCGCTCTCATGCAACAGAACTTAGACAAGGTGGCCGCACTGGAAGCCGAAAACGCATCCATCCGGGTCGAGAACCAGTCGCTGAAAGAGAAAGTAAGTCAATTCTATGAACTCGAGTTTCTCCCCGGCCAAGCACCCTCCAACCGATTCCGCACCATTATCCCCTCCATGCAACCCCTCTCCACACCAGAGCACCAACCCTCGGATTCTGGCAAAGGGCCGCATCCGCTGGACGCATTGGCGGCCGACTACTCCGTTCTGACTAACGGAGATAAAGACACAACGGCGCGCGGTCCAGTCGACCCATCCCAGCCTCATGATCAAAACGATCTAACAATAGAGAATCCTAAGGATCATCCCATCTCCACCATGCCACTCCCCCTCTAGTCAACTCAAACACAAACCCCCTCCTGCCTAGCTCATCCTCGCGGGATGAACGGCCAAACCAAACCAACTCCAGCTCTTGAACTCACCCATCCCGAAAGACCGAACGACTACCAGACAACTCCCCTGACCATCCATGTAGGGAAGAACAGAACAGTGACAATGGGAGTCATCCAGCCAGAAGGGATGAACGAACACATATGCTACCAAGGAATGCACGACGGACCGATCGGTCAGTCTACCCCCCAGGGGATGACGCCACGAGGCGTACTGCACCTTGAGAGATGATGACCCGATAGCATTTCCTTCCCCCGTAGAACAGTTATTGGCTAAAAGACTGGCCGACGTCGAGGCAGTAATGAGGCGTATCCTAGGAATGCCAATCCCAACCAAAAAAAGCAGACCGAATTGTTACGCGGACTCACCTTTTGCGGACGAGATCGCTCTGGCTGACATGCCCCAAAAATTCAGTATCCCCAACATGAAACCATACGACGGTACCAGAGGCCGGACGACCACCACATAGCCTCGTACAAACAGCGGATGTTTACTGTTTCAATACCCCGACCGCTTAGAGAAGCATGTATGTGCAAAAGCTTCGGTTCTAGTTTGTCTGGTCCGGCGCTCCAATGGTACACGAATCTCCCGAACGGATCCATCGATTCGTTCGCTCAGCTTACTGACACTTTTGTGGAACAGTTCGCCAGCAGCAAGAAGCTAGAGAAGCTGTCGGCCGACTTGTACCGAATATACCAACGGAGAGGGGAACCATTGAGAGAGTACGTTAGTAGATTCAACAAGGAGAAAATCTCTATTCATTCCTGTAACCCCGAGGATGCTGTGGACGCTTTCAGGAAAGGCCTCCTTCCAGACGGGGAACTATACAAGGAGCTCACAAAGCTAGGCTGTACTACCATGGAAGATGCTCTGGCCCGAGCCATGATCCAAATAAGGTGGGAGGAAGATGAGATAAACCGAGCCGCCCATTCCGTATACGAACCTGGCAGGCTTTGAACGACAGAAACCTGGAACCCTGACCTGACAGAGCACCTGACCAACCCCCTCAAGGAACATGAGCAGAGCCAGGAGACCATACGACCGCCAACCCTCGAGAAGCAATAACAGACAATCCGGATCGAATCAATTCAAAATACCAGAATATAGTCTCAGCATCGAACCAACCCAGGTCGTAGCGATAATGAAAGGTATGGGATCCGCAGTCAAGTGGCCTGGTAAGCTTAATCCTGAGGCAAGGAGAGACACAACCAAGTGGTGCGAGTTTCACAACGACCATGGGCATAACACCACGGATTGCATCGCCTTGCGGCTCGAGGTTGCCGCGCTCCTAAAGAAAGGACACCTCCGTGACCTACTTACCGACAAAGGGAAGAACACCATCAGCCAGAAAAGCTCCAAACAACAGTCGCCCCCTCCGCGAGAACCGACACCTAAGGGTTTCTGCTCGCTCATCTCCGGAGGATCAGAAATCAGTGGGGTAAGTTACTCGTCAGCCAAGCGGTATGCTAGAACCAACCACCATGAAATCCATTCTGTTCATCCGGTCTCTAGGTCATACTCCCATCAAGTGATTCAGTTCGAGGATGACGAGCCGATCACCCTGGTTGCCCCTCACCACGATGCCTTAGTCCTCTCCCTGCAAATAGCCAACATCTTAGTGAAAAGGGTGTTCGTGGATGGGGGTTCGTCAGCGAATATCCTGTTCCTCGGGCGCGTAGCGATGGGACTGGAAGAAGCAAATATCAACAGCACGACCGACATCTCTTGGTTGGATTCGGGCTGGAAGCAAGTACACAATCGGGGAAATCACCCTTCCTATCTATGCCGGCGGGGTGAACAAACAAACAGTCTTCCTGGTGATCGACTGCCCATCCCCCTACAACGTCATTTTGGGCCGTCCCTGGATTCATGAAATGCGGGCAGTGCCATCGACCTTCCACCAGACGATCAGGTTCCCAACCAAGTGGGGAGTGCAGGAGATCAAGGGCGGCCACCCTAAAGTTCTGTGGGATTGCTACAAGAACGCCTTCAAAGGCAAGGGACATTCCTCATAGCAATTACAATCCTCATCCGACCCTACGAACCGAGCCCGATCAACCGACAATGGAAGAGCTGGATGAGGTACAGATACATCCGGATGACCCAGAGAGAAAAACAAACATAGGCTCCCGCCTCGACCCCGAGACAAGAGAGAAGCTGATAGACTTTCTAAAAAAGAATGAAGATGCTTGCTGGTCCCATGAACATGACCGGGATCAACTGGGACGCGATGGTCCACCAGCTCCAAGGTAGATCCGGATCACCCGCCACTCGCGTAAAAGGAAAAGAAAATTGCGCACGGAACCGGAGATCATCAATGAAGAGATCGAAAAACTCCTAAACAACGGCATGATCAGAGAAGTCCACTACCCCGAATGGCTGGCAAACGTCGTAGTCGTAAAGAAGAAAAACGGGAAGTGGAGAGTCTGCATCGACTTCACAGACTTAAACAAAGCCTGCCCCAAAGATTCTTTCCCGCTCCCACATATTGACATGATGGTAGACGCGACCGCAGGGCACGAACTCCTGAGTTTCATGGATGCCTTCTCGGGGTACAATCAGATTCTAATGCACGCGGACGACCAGGAGAAGACAGCTTTCATCACAGAGAGGGGAACCTATTGTTACAAAGTAATGCCGCTTTGAGCTGAAAAACGCCGAGCCACCTACCAACGCTGGTCAATAAAATGTTCTCACCACTTAGGGAAGACCATGGAAGTTTACATCGCGACATGCTCGTCAAATCCCCACGATTCTTGAACAACACCTTGACCACCTTAGCCAGGCATTCGCCATTCTCCGGAAGTACAACATGAAACTAAACCCAGAAAAGTGCTCATATGGTGTCTCGTCAGGTAAATTCTTAGGTTATATGGTTACTCAGCGAGGAATAGAAGCAAACCCCGACCAGATCAGAGCGGTTCTCAAGATACCATCCCCTAACTTGCGCGTAGACGTCCAGCGTCTTGCAGGGGACAGTGGCCGCCCTCGAGCCTTCCCATCTCCGTGTCCGCCGACAAGTGCCACCTCTTCTTCCACGCCCTCAAAAAATCCAACAGGTTCGACTGGACCCTCATGCGAAGAAGCCCTACAACAGCTGAAGAGGTATCTGACTACACCCCCGCTGCTGTCCAAACCCATGAACGGAGAGAAGCTCTACGCTTACCTAGCGGTCTCAGAGACAGCCATATCAGCTGTACTAGTCCGAGAAGAAGAAACGGAGGCATCGGTCTACTACATTAGTCACTCCTCGACGCAGAAACTCGTTACTGTCAACTGGAAAAGCTTGCCCTTTCCCTCATCCATGCATCCAGGAAGCTCAGACCGTACTTCCAATGTCATCCTATAGTTGTGATCACCTCATTCCCGCTCAAGAAAATATTGCACAAACCAGAGCTCAGGCCGACTCATGCAATGGACAGTAGAACTCAGCGAGTACGACGTATCATACCAATCCCGCACCGCCGTCAAGTCCCAAGCACTAGCTGATTTCATTGCCGACTTCACACCAAGGGAAACCGCCCAGGCCGAAAAAGAATTACTATGCATGAACGGCGCACCACCTTCAAAGTGGACCCTCCTAGTAGACGGATCAAGTAATGTCAACGGAAGCGGACTCGGAATAGTACTGATCACACCAGAGGGAGACATCATTCAGCGAGCAGTCCGTTGTGGGTTCAAGTGCACGAATAATGAGGCCGAATACGAAGCCCTCTTAGCTGGACTCACCTTGGCCAGAGAGATCGGCGCCAAGAGACTAGAAGTGAAGTCAGACTCTCAACTCGTGGTCAATCAACTACAAGGTACGTACCAAGCACGTGACTCTAAAATGACATCCTATCTAAGCATGGTCAAAGAGTTGCAGGCAGGCCGAACAAGAGTTCTCGATAGTACGATCCCCAGATGAGAACAACCATGCCGACGCCGCCAACCTTGGTTCAAGACTCCCATGTTCCTCGAGTCATCCATCCCCCTCCTATTCATGCAAAGGCGGCATAATCTGGAAAGAACCACCACCCGAAAAATCTGCTAGAGAAGCCATGGGCATTGAGCAAACCGACCGGATTGGATGAATCAGATAGTGCCCGGAAGACGATGAGCTCAGGATGAGAAGAACGCCGCGCCGATTGAAAGCAAAAGCCGCTAGATTCACCCTACATGACGGTCAACTCCTCAGAAAGTCGTTCTCGGGTCCCTACCTCAAATGCATAAGCCCAGAAGAGGCCCAAAATGTCCTATCCGAACTCCATGAAGGCGAATGCGGTAACCACGCAGGGGGACGCAGTCTTGCTCACCGGGTGATCACCGCGGGTTACTACTGGCCGACTATCCGTGCCGACTCGATCGCTTACGCGAAGAGATGCGACAACTGTCAAAGGTTTGCCCACGTCTCACACCTCCCACCAGAACGACTCCACTCCATTCTGACACCATGGCCATTCATGAAGTGGGGAATGGACATCGTGGGAAAGTTACCCTCTTGCACCCGTGGCAACGGGTCTTCATGTTGGCAGTATCAGATTACTTCACCAAATGGATCGACGCCGAGGCATTGGCCCAAGTCAGAGACCGAGAAGTCAAAGCTTTCATCTGGAAAAACGTGATCTGCCGGTTCGGAATACCGAAAGAGATTGTCACCGACAATGGGTCCCAGTTCATTAGTTCGGGCTTCAGGGACTTCTGTGACACATGGGGAATAAAGTTAAGCTTCTCGACACCCCGCAACCCCCAATCTAACGGCCAGGCCGAGTCGTCAAACAAAACAATCATGCAGACACTGAAGAAGCGATTACAGAAAGCTAAGGGCGCATGGGCGGACGAGCTACCCGGAGTCCTCTGGTCATACCGAACCACGGCTCGATCATCAACTGGCGAAACACCGTTCTCCCTGACATATGGTTCAGAAGCAGTCATCCCAGCCGAAATATCAGTTCCATCCACTAGGCTCCAGTGGGTGGACGAGGAATCAAATAACCAAAACCTTTGCCGAGAACCTTGACACGTGGGACGAACTACGAACAAGCAAGTATCCACGCAGCACTTACCAAGAACAAGCCGCCCGTCATTACAACCGCAGCGTGAGGATCCGCACTTTCGAGGATAGGCATTGGGTCCTTCGTAAAGTCTTCCAAAACACCAAAGAGATTAACTCGGCAAACTCGGACCCACCCAGGAAGGCCCTACAAGATAATCAAAGAAGGGAAAGCGGGGCCCGCTCCTACAAACTCCAGACCCCAGGGCAAAGACATCCACAACGTAAGGAATGCCCGTTCACCTCAAAGCTACTACCTCTAGGTGAACTCTTTTTAATTTTGTTGTTGTTTTGTTTTCTTTTAAGGATGAATGGGCCTATCCATCTCCTCTTAGACAATCGGCTTCACGGCCAAACATTTAATGAAGTATTATTCAGAAATTTTCATCTCCAATCGACCCCGGTCGACGAATTGCTTACACCTTCAAATCGGCCTCTCCCGATGAACGTTCGTACACCTTCAAATCGGCCTCGCCCGATGAACGTTCGTACACCTTCAAATCGGCCTCGCCCGATGAACGTTTCACACCTTCAAATCGGCCTCGCCCGATGGGCGTTCAACACCTTCAAATCGGCCTCGCCCGATGAGCGTTATACACCTTCAAATCGGCCTCGCCCGATGAACGCTCACACCTTCAAATCGGCCTCGCCCGATGGACGTTCTCACACCTTCAAATCGGCCTCGCCCGATGAACGTTCGTACACCTTCAAATCGGCCTCGCCCGATGAACGCTCGTACACCTTCAAATCGGCCTCGCCCGATGAACGCTCACACCTTCAAATCGGCCTTGCCCGATGGACGTTCGAACACCTTCAAATCGGCCTCGCCCGATGAACGTTCGAACACCCTCCAATCGGCCTCGCCGATTGACGTTTGGACACCTACAAATCGGTCTTGCCCGATAAACGTTCGGACACCCTCAAGACTTGACACCGCTGAACCGGCCTCATTCAACCTAAGAACTAAACTGAAGATGAAACGTCACCCATCCAGGGGACTACACACTCGACCGGCCAAACTGGATGAACCAGTCCTACACCAGTGACAGACCAACCCACCTGAACATCCCCTGAAAACCTGCTGCCTCTACCATCGTGCCACGACGAAGCAACATGCACAAATACAAGAGAAATAAAAAGAAGCGGTGATTCATCCAAAGAAACATGAGACACCAACACCAAAAGTCATATATATATATGTCAAACGCCTAAGTTAGAAATACAGAGAACGGCACAGACGCGAGATGAAAGGGCATCGCAGGCCCTAAAACACAAAAAAAGGGGAAGGCACTAAGCATCCTCGGCACGAGTCTCATCCTCCGTCAAGTCGGTTGCCAGGCATACACCACTAGTGCTCGGCCCCGGAGCCGGACCGCTCTCGTCCCCAACGCCCGGCTGACTAAGCTCAGGCGCCTGCTCCTCGCCCTGCCCCACCGGATGACCAATCTCCTCTTCCAATAACTCCTGCATGAGCAAAATGTCTTCATCCGGATCCCAATGAGACGTCCGCCCCTCTTTAAACTCCAACATGAGTTCGCCTCGTGCCTTAATAATGGCGTCATCAGCAATAGAGATGCTCTGCTCCCTGAGGGATTCGACCTCTGCGGTCCTCTCGGCTAACTCACGACGCAGTCTCTCGACCTCACCTCACTATCCCGGAGGCGCCGCCGACTCTCTCGGCCTTTCGGGATGACTTGCCTCCTTTTGACGCAAACCGCTGGCCTTGGATATATCTTGTATCCGCTTTTGCTTGCCACGACTGCCTCCAGGGATGGAGCTCTGTAGTGAGTACCTGCAAAACAAAACCGGGCAATGAGAACGAAGTCAAACAAGAAAAGTAAACAAACACGTTCATACCTGAACAGCGCGGGATACGCCCCAATACAGGCAAGAATCGCGCACCCGATCTGTTCGAGCGCCTCCGTCTGCTAAGGGAAGCAAGGAGTCGGCCATCTTACTCATTGATGTCGCGTCCCGAGTAAGTCGACGCAGTGCGGGAATCGTGATAGTGATAGTCCCGGCCTCCTCATCCACAACGGCAGCCTGGGACGACCCGACTCCCCGACGAGGGTCAGCCGACTGGCAGCGCCATACAGGCGCGCAGATTTCCGACCCTTACCCCATCCGCTCTCACCAACGACTCCCTTTTCCTCTTCTCTCGCCCTTTGGCGATGGATTCGCTCGCTCGGGGAGCTCAATTTCTTCATGAGCGACTCGCAAGTGCAAACTCTCCAACGGTTAGTGGGTTCACCGACTCACCAAAAATGAGATGGTTGGAGTACCGACTCAAGAGCACATCCCAAGTCTCGCCTTCAGCCGAGGGGAAGGGAGTACCTCTCAATAGCCTCTACCCCGGCCCAAAGAATCATCGCCTCCTGATTGGACTCGTAGCACCACTCGCCAATCCTCGCCTCCAATGGGATGGCTAACACCCTCTGGGTAGCTACGTCCAAGCCGTCTCCGCTCTGCCCGGCGCGATTGAAATCGAGCTCTGCAAACAAGAAACATAATCAAGATTTAGTAATCAAAAGCACGAAAGAAACAACTAAGTTCTCACCAGTGGCTCGCCACCCGATCGGGATCTCGCCCATGCCCCTATCTCCAAAGACGGCTCGACCTTCTTAAGAAAAAAGTAACTGGTCTTTCCGATTTTGTCATCGGACCGCAGGTCGGTCACAGATGACGCCTATCGTGCCTCAAGTTCAGATATCGACCCTTCTCCTTATCGTTCTCCTTCAGGAAGTACGAGTACAGCAGCTCGTGCAACCCGAACACAATCTGATGTCGAACACACAGATCCTCCAAAGCCATCAACAGCCTCCAGGCGTTCGGCATAAGCTGGGAAGGGGCGATAATGAAATGATTCAGCACCTCCCAGACTAGGCGAGGCACAGGCAACCTCAACCCTCGATGAAACCACTTCGTATCACTGACCCAACCCTTCCTTGACCTCCCAATCAACACGTTCGTACGACCGTGGGGTCCGAACCTTAACAGAAACAGGAATATGATACAGGGTACGGAGGCGCCACACGTCACTATCCCTCAGCACGGGCGGATAGTCCCTAGTTAGAATCCCACTACCCTGCTGGCTCGGCCCCTCTTCAGAGCTACTACCGGACGTAGATGGTGCATCGCTCCGAGTCTTCCCCACTCCTACCATACCGAACCCTGAGCCACTACCTGCCCACTCACTCGAGCAGCCACACTAACGGCCGGCACACCGACCGAACATCCCCTTTAGGCATTACCACCATAGTGGGGGCACGCTCATACTGGGGGCCCAAGTCCACTTCGTGACTCGAACTTTCGGACGTATCACCCGACATCGGATCACTAGCCCGCTCCAACCGACCGACTCCTCCAGGAAAATCAGTGTAAACTACAGATCGCCCCTCAACACTGAACGGTGCCCTCCAAACCGAACTTAGCCTCGGTCGACCCGTTCTACCGAATGGAACACCAGTCGCCCCACCTAGCCGACCATCGAGAAAGGGTGAAGCTGCTCAGCAAACGAGTCTCTACTCTGGTTCGACCTATCCAACCGAACAAACCTCAGCCTGACTCAAAGACACCGACTCGTTCGCCGCGGACGACCGATCCACCTGAAACTTCAATCCCAACAGTCTGCTGTCCTTGATCACTACTCGCTCAGCGATCGTTCCCCTAGTCACACTTTTCGCCACTCGGTCAGACGTACCCGACCTAAACCACGCCAAAATTGACTTCGTCTTCCAGATCTAAACCCAAAACCCAGAAATTTCACCTACAACCAAATTCTTCCCAGAAATTCACCGGAAAACTCAAACCTAGAAAATTTCTCTTGTATCCTAACACCAAAAACGCCTAGAAACCCAGTCTAAACCCACCAAACTCAAAACTTCCTTGCTTTACTTTCCAGAAATCCTATCAAAAAAGAAAAATCTACCTAAAGAACAACAAAACGACGCCAAAAAGAAGAAATTACCTTGTAAGACTGGAATAGAATCACTTTCGCTCAAGAACCTGGGACAAAAACGCAGAAAAAAGGGTGAAGGATTTTTGGGAGAAAAACGCGAAACCAAACTGAAATGGAAGATGAACAGTCTGCTCCCCAATTTTGTAAAGAAAAAGGGGGACACGTGGCAGGCTATGATTGATCAGTTGTCAGAAGTCTCTTCGTTTTCCCGCTCTCGAAACGACGAATCATTTCTCACCATACACGTGGCAGCGATCCTAACCACCTGGGAAATCGTGAGACTGTACAGATTCCGCATCTCAGTCAACCGACCCTCCCTCCCGACCGACTATTCGGCCGGAACATATCGTACAGACGCCCCGACACGCCCAATATTCGCCCCAGTAGCGCACATGGCCGTTCGACCCATCCCACCGATCGAGCTTCTCAAGCCAGGAGCCTTCTCGGACGTCTCGCGTTCGACCGACCCGGAAGGCCCGAACGATGGACGCACGAGCTCGGCGTAGCCCGAGTTAAAACCTTCAGGAAGCCATCAAGCCTCGTCCATTCGCCCATCCGAGGCGAACGAGGGGTCAACATGTTTAGTCTCCCCATCTATCCGTCAGTGCCCTCCCTACTCCACCAAATGGATCTCGGTAAACATTCTGGGTTTCGCCCGACCGGGAAGGACGAACAACCGTTCTCGCGGTGTTTCTGCGATAATCGTGCTAACATACCGAGCGACCCGACCTAGCTTTCGGCTCTTCGGCTCACCGAACCGATCAGGCACAACGCGTGGCGGCATGCTCTTGTTCGGGAATGGATACCGACCAAGACCCAATCAAATCACTTGCGTCACTCAACTTTCTCCAATGATTGCTCGTCCATGGGGAAAGAACGAGCTCGCCTTGAGTACGACCTCTCTCTGAGATACTCAACTCGAGAGTGGGGGACAAACTGTTAGGGGCAAAAATCGTCCTTGGCCCAAATAGGGAAAGAGGACCAAGTCCAGTCCTGCAAAGGCCCAAGCCATAGTTCTCTTCTAACATGAGGAACAAACGCCCAACCCAAAGCGCGGGCACAAGCCTTCAAACTGGCCCATGTCCTAGGTCCATGGACAAATCCAAAGCCCACAACCCCCTCGAATACTTTCCTATTCCCCGATCAATCTCCCATTCAAGGTCACCTTCCTATTCCCCGATCACTTTCCTACTGGAGTTACTCCTAATTAGAATCACCTTCCTATACTGGACAACCGGTAAGACGCCTTACCACAATCCCTAATTCTTCTAGGGTTTGTATCAGAGTCGTACTAGGACTCCTACTTCTACCAAGATTGGGAGACTAGACGACCACTATATAAACAGAGGCCAGCCCTCTCACAAAGAAGATCGAGATTACACCCGAGACTCTTCACTCGAGAGTTTCATTGATTCGCGGTAGTCACAGTCCCCGACTAGACTTCCGGTAATCTCTTATTTCTTAGCCCTCACTAAATTAGCCCCTTTCAGTCTTACTGACTTGAGCGTCGGAGTGCCTACGGCAAACACCACCCCGGTGTTTCCCGTTCGCTTCATGCGTGTGTTTCTCGTGTGCAGGTGCAGCAGATCGCTAGTGGCCTTGACCTCACGGGATCAGACCCCCCTTCCGTACAGGTAGATTTTTACGTCTACAACAATCTTCTTAAATACTATTTGTCAAAACGATCGGATTAGTTTAAACTTTATAAAGGTCAGACCCACACCCACTTTCAATGTTGGAGAAGGAAAGACAAAAAGATGAGATGATTATTGTATTATAATAATACAACAAATCAATCATGTCTAATCTATTCTTTAATATGATCCATAAAATAAATACGAAACACATTGCTTCATATAGTCGTATGGAGTTGTTGAATCTAGGTCCATTTTGGAGGCTAATGTTTTTAATTATATTCTCTCATTAAGAAACTTCCACCTGGCTTCATCCAGGACAATCATTCAGTTCCTGATAAGTTTAATGAGCAGATATGCCTTGTACACAGATGACAGAACGTTTTGAGGATTATGTTTGAAAAGATTTTTCTTTTCAAAGACTCATACGTGTGTAAAATTGCAAATAGATTGCATTCAACTGGGACCCTGGAAAGGAAATGGCCAAACCTGCTGCAAAGACTGTCAGCAGAGCAGAAATTAAACAGGGAGAAGGTTGATGAATTCCAAAATGATATAATTTAACATTTTTAACTTAATAATAGATATTGAAATTTTAATAATTTTATTGTCATATTATACACGGCCAAAAATATTTTTTTACCTAACATTTAGCCAAACTAAATTGCCACCCACTATATTAGAAACTATTAAAGTTCCACCCTAAATTCAAATTCATGTAAACTCTTTAGATTATTATTTATGGTGATTGTGTTATAAGGATGTAATCATGAAATTTACTGATTGTGCAGATGTATGCAGATGGTTGGCAGGAGTACTCCTGTGAAAAAAAAAAAAAGACAGAAAAATCCGGATAGGACGAGAAAAGTTATTTATTAAACTTAATCAAGGAAGATGGGATAGTTTGGATTATAGCGAGACACCTCAAGGCTTTGGGTCTGCTTTCTGCTCTTTTCAGCAACCTACTTTTGCCTGCTTCAGTACACCTTTTTCATGAATCCAGCTATACCTCACTCTGAATTTTGCAGTGCTGCAATACTCTTACGCACCTGGTGCTATTTAATTATCTTTTAAATAAATGTTTTGTTAACTTTATATCCCACTTTATCATCTTTTTGTATTACTACAGTATATTTCATAAGGAACTGAAACCATAGAAATATGAAAATCCATTGTAAAGCACAAGATAATCCATAATTTTAGGCATATCAACTTGAAAATATGTGTCAATACATAGGCTACAGTACATTGGTAGCATTTTCTATTTTATCACGCAAAGTATTAAACCATAATCATTAGGGGGCGTTTGGTTCAGGAATGTTAGATTACTGGGAATATTGAATTACTAGAAAAATAGATTACCTAGAAAGATTACTGGGAATCTTTAGAAAAATATGTTTGGTTAGTTGGTGGGTATGTTATATTAATATGTTTGGTTATGGAGAATAAATTGATGGGTATGCTATTTAAATTACTAAATTGTCCCCCTTTTAAATATTAATATAAAATTATTTTTATTATTAATTTTTGAATAATTCTTTTAACCCCCAATATTTCAGATTTAGCTAAAACACCCCCGCTTATATAAAACTTTAATTTATGATGAAATCACCCACACCTCAGCGCCACCTGAACCACCAGCGGATGTGCCCGTGAGTACGCATCAGACCAAGAGGCAGCTGCATATCCGGTTTTTGGCCATATTGATGGCCAAAAACGGCCATCCGGGCTTAGATTTGGCGAAATGGCCAAATTTATTCGCCATTTCCTGCCGATCTATTCCGCCTCCTGGCCGTTGTCGACAGTGTCTGGTCCAAACCTGGCCGATAACGGCCGTAATAGATCTGGCCATTTCCTACTCGACGCCCGATTTGGCTGCTGGCCATCAATATGGCCAAAACGGCCATAGCGAAACCTCCCGGAGCCTCCCACAGAATTTCCAGTGTTTTTAGGGACTCCGGCAATTTTCCGGCGGTGGTCCGTGGTGGTTGACCGCCGCTGCTACGGTGGCGGGTGGTCTGTGGTGGTGGCTGCTAGGTGGCAGTGGTGGTCTGAAATTATTTTAAATATAAGGGTATTATTGTCCAAAATTTTAATTAAACAAGGGTAAAATTGAAATAGGATATTAATGTAAATTTGTTTTAAAGTAGGGGTATTATTGTCCAAAATTTTTATTAATAAGGGATAAAATTGTAACAAAAAAAGATAACCCTGATAATCTCAGAAAACCTAAGAAAATGGAGGTAATCAGATTACCTCTTATATTACCAATAGTAACCACTATTGGTATTTGAAGATTACTGGTATCTTATATTACTTGACAACCAAATGTGGTAATCAAGTAATATAAGATGACATTGCCCCAGTAATGCCAGTTAACCCCGAACCAAACTGACCCTTAGAGTTAAATCTTGAAACCGCCCCAGATTAGTACAATGTATACCCAAGTAATACTTTTGCCCTACTTAAAAAGAACTCTTTTTACATGTTTATATTTCCAACTAAGTGTAAATATGATAGACCTTATATAATATTACAGTATATTTGATAAGAAATTGAGACTATAGAAAGATGAAAATCGATTGTGAAGCATGAGATAATCCGTAATTATATGCATATTAAGTTGAAAATACATGTAGACACAGAGACTAAAACATGCACCATTTAGTTTACATTGAAGGAAGATAGACGAAAAACTCTATCTGGAGTCAACAACTACTCAGGAATGATACAGAGTTCGAACACTTGCAAGAGATCCGCCAGATAGCACAACTACAAAGATAAATAGTGAAACAGAAAAGTGTAATTACATGGAAATTTACAGAGAAATGACAGCATCTAGGTCATTCAAAAACTTTTCACTTAAGTTTTTATTTCATAAAGTAGAAATAAAATTTGGAACTAGAGTTTCTGTAGTGCAACTAGAAGCTTGATGAAGCTTATCATGAGACTCATAATTGAAGTTATACATACACGTAACTCTCAATTGATTTAATAGACAGGTTTATAATATCCTTCCCATTATGATGTGATTGTTCTGTAGTAAGATTTCCTTAGTACTTAAATTAATTAACTACTTTAACTGAAGATCTTAGTACTTTATTTTATGAAATAATCTCTAATTAACAACAATTAATTGAATTTATAAAGAAACAGATCTCTTGCTAATTGTTAGTAACCAGTGAACAATTTCAAGCAAAAAAGTCATATACATAATAGAATAAGAAAGGATTTGAAAGTTTACTCATGTTTTAAGTGCGTTTTTTGCTTTTCATTTTCCACAACTTGGCTTGACTAGTTCAGATTTCCTGAAATTTTGTCTGCTTTCTACTTTTTTCAGCAACCTACTTTTGTCTGCTGCAGTTTGCTTTTGTATTTCTCATGTTAACAGACTATGAACATCTTATAATTTTGCAAAAGTATATGTAAAGTTTTCTGTACTCGTACAAACAAAAACGCAAGAAGAAAATTCATGAACAATCATCAATCAGAAAGAATATGAAGTTATGAAGTAAATTGCAAAGCGTACATTTGGTATTAGTAAGTTCAGTGAAACAAAATTGAAAAAAGAGGGAGAAGAAATATAGATTAAGGAGTTGAAAATACTAACAACTTCAATTACTCGAAAGTACATAACTCCTTTGTATCATTAAAATTCAATATGATAATGAACTAAAAAATAAGATGTTTTAAAAACAAAGAATTAGAACAATATTACCAGACTTTAGTCCTGAAGTGTTTTGATGAGATCAAGTATAATAAATAATGTTCAATTGAGAAATTGAGTTGTGTTTGTAATTGAATTATGAAATGTTAAGCTTCCTGTATGTTAAAATAAGGGAGTGTTGAGTTGTAGGAGTTGCAATGGGCTGTTGGGCTACCAGAACCGGCCACTAGAAGGAAGTGTTATTGAAATAGCTGAAACGGGCTGCATGCAAGCTAAAAGTATGGGCCAATAGCGTGACACCGGCCTGAGCTGCTGTCGCGCTTGCACAAGAATCTGTTGTCATATTTTTTCCAAAGAAAATAAAACTAAAATGCCAAAATCCGAAATGCATCATCTTAGTTATGTGAAACACGAATATCCCGAATTAAAACACATATATCTTTAAATTCCAAAACTAATAAGTAAAAATAAGAGATGTTACAAACAAAGAAATGCTTAGAAATAATGAAATATTACTTTTTTTTTTTTTTTGCTACTGTTGCTACAACTCATGGTTTGCGTATTCAAATTAAGAAGTGTTAATCATATTGGCCATGTATAAGCAAAATATGTTGGATCAAAATTCGAAACTACCTAGGTCAGAAGGTATATGTAAAGCACAAAGAGGATATGTAGCATGGTAAATTTAAGATACATCTCAAATCTCAATAAACAGAAACATCACACCAATTTCAATGAAAATGAAGAAACAAGAAAGAAAAACCATAACTCCAATTCAGTTTAATTATCATAGTTTTGAGCATCACATGCCCAAGGACACAACAAACAAAGCATAAATATCTAGAAGTACTGCTCGCACTTGTTTTGGGAATCCACAGCTGCACAAGAACAATACAGATATTGTTGACTCTCTGCTCAAATTTAGGATTTCTTCATGCAAGCAGCCAGCTGATAGACATTATAGCAAAGCAATCTGAAAATCAGTGATCCAGATCGATCAAGACAATAATTTGTGGCAACAATGAAGCAGAGTGGTTTCCAGGAGATAATTACGGATAACCATTACATAGACAATCTAATCGACAGACTTCATTATGAATGAAAGAATTACAATCTCACAGCTTTCAAGAGAAATCCTCCAGTACAGAGCGTAGAAGAGCTAATAATCCACCAGTAAATCTGAGAATCTTGCGTGCGCTGGGTTTCTGAGTCACAAAAAACATGATAATCCCTCCCAAAATGCACCGATGCACTTATTTGGGTCGTCGCTAAAAAATGAGCAAGAAGAATCAAAAAGAGAAAGAAAAGGCTTCAGAATGATTTTGTTTGCTGAAACGCATGTCAAGTAGCTAAGAATGTGTGGACATTGGCTGCCTTTTATACTGATAAATCTATTATGACCAAGTACTACTTTACACAACCAACAATGAATCCCATATTACATGGATACGACTTTTGTTTAATGGCTTATTTCGAGTCCCTTCCTCGTGTATGTTTTCAAAAAATTTCTTCCCAGCTAATTGAACTGCTAAATGTCATTTCAACCCTTCTTATTTTCTACTTCTAATACAGGCCTTATAAAATACATGCCACTCCCTCTTAGTTTTAATATCTTTCAATTTTACCGTTATAAAATTGACCTTTTTAATTAAATAACCAACAAACCACTCAATTTATCATTTAAGTTAATATAAAAATTAAGTCTTATAATACTTATATTTTTAAATACATTATTTCATAATCAAATTTTTAATTAAGTTATCAATATACCTTTCAATCTATCATTTAAATTAATAAAGAAATCGAGCCTTACTCTATTTATATTTTCTATAAGTACATAATTCTGAGACAATTAACTATAGTGTCAAGAGTAAGTCAAAAACGATAAAAATATTGTCTAAATTTCTTCACATTCTAAAAAAAGTCAAGGAAAACCACAATTGTCAAGAGCTAAGTGTCAATGAAGCTAGTTTTTCATCAGTAATGCTTAATTTTGTAATTTGATAGCATTTTACTCTTTGAGATTTTTGTAAGAGAGGAAATCAAAGAAGAAAGCTAAAAATTGTCTCTCCCCTCACCGCTCTCCGTATTTAATTAAAAACAATGTTATAGCTCTACTCTAAATCATGATCAACAATGTATAAGAAACTACTAATCTCCTTGATCTAACACTAAATATAGGATGCAATCCTACTTTCTGAGCAATGATGTAAATTTTAAATTGTTTGCAGGAAATAAACTTAAATACTACAATAAAATAAAATTAATAGATCTAGATCAGATACGTACCTTTCCTCAAACTTTGTTCCTTCATATGTATAACTTGGCCCATCTGACCACCAATCATCTACTATGAACCGTGGAAAATTGTCGGAACAAGATTGTGCTGCTAATCCTGAGATGGGTGCTGTCTGTGTCTGATGCATAGAGGAATAAGAAACTTTTGAACTCAAATTCTCCCATTCCAGCTTATCCCACCACTCTTGACGTCCCAATACTGTCAATGTACTGTTATTCTCGTTGACAACGTCAAGTGGGAGTTTTGTTAAGCTTTGGCAATTGATTACCCATATCCTCTCCAGGGAAGGGAAGTGCATGACACGGCATATGCTCTTTAGACGTGGTAGATTACAAAAATTCAATTGCTTCAGATTTTTAAACATGTTGGAGTCTTCTGATGAAGAGCCGAATTCGTACGGAATTATTTCTTCCAACAAGGGGCAGTCAACAGCAAAAACAAATCTAAGCATTGCAGCATATCTAAGGCATGCCAAATCTTTTACCAAACACTTCTTGATATAGAGATCATGAAGGTTGTCGAAACGGCCAGAACTTAGAACTGAAGAGGATATGTTGGGCGAATGCAACTCCTCCTTCTCACACTTCTTGATATAGAGATCATGAAGGTTGTCAAAACGGCTGTAACTTAGAACTGAAGAGGGTGTGTTGGGCGAATGCAACTCCTCCTCCTCCTCCTCCTCCTCCTCCTCCGCCCCCCCACACTTCTTGATATAGAGATCATGAAGGTTGTCGAGACGGCTGTAACTTAGAACTGAAGAGGGTGTTTTGGGCGAATGCAACTCCTCCTCCTCCTCCTCCTCCTCCTCCTCGCACAGGATTACCAACCTTTTAACACGACTTTGTAACTTGGGGGATGATTTAAGTTTAAATACAGCATTGACTGTAAAAAAGGTGACACTGATTTCTTCTATATCTTCCAAGCCCTCCAACTCTTGTAACAATGTTGTATTCCAAAAGGAATGAAAAAACAGCAGGCTATTTTTAGTTGGTACCCTGCTGAATACTTGTAGTGATGAAAGACTTGATATCACTCCTCCTGAAATGGCTTTAAGATATGTCGTTCCATCTAAGAGCAGGAACCTCAATTTTGTCAAACTTCCAGCCACAATTGGCAACTCTTGTATGCTTGTATCCGACAAATTAAGATACTGCAAATTTATCATTTCAAGCATAGCAGGCAACCTAGTTAACAAAAGATTCTTTGACAAGTCCAAAACTTTCATGCCTTGCATAGATTGAAACCATGAACTAGGAAATGTCGTAACTGAAGTCTGCCTAACAAAAAAAGTCAGCAGACGCGGACAAAATGGTGTTTCACTGAAAAGTTCAATATTTCCACCCCACAGCGATACTCTTACTGCCTCCTTCCATGTAGCAATGCCATGTTTTTTAATGGATTCTTGATTTTCATAGACTACTATCTTGTTGTCCTTTACCGAAGCTAACCACAAAGCCATATCACGAAGGACGTCGTGCATCTTAACATAATCATCATAATCTCCAACCTGTTCCAATAGACATGCATTTTTCAAACTTCCAATAATATACTCTCCTGCACATCTTGCATCCTTTAAACCAAGATCATGTAAAATTCCCTCCGCAATCCAGAGTTCAATAAGTTCATCCTTTCTAATCATATGATCTTCTGGAAACATGGAACAATATAAAAAACAATTTTTGTGTTTATCATCCCTCAAGCTATCATAACTAAACCTCAAAACTCGGAAGACATGACTTTCCATATCCGTAAATTCAGATGGTTGACTCCGCAGTGTGTTGATTGCATAGCGCCATTCTTCAGGTTTTCTCCTATTAGACATGGCCCTTCCAATAGTGATCAAAGCAAGCGGCAAACCTTTGCACTCTTTGGCAATGTACTTTTAGCAAGCTCTGGAATTTCTGGATGAGAATTCAGAACATCCTCCTTCACACATTGCTGAAACAAGTCAAAGGATTCTTCAAATGACAACCACTTCACTTCAAATTTTTGGACAGCGGGGTCCATGCTATCGCACACATCCTCTGATCGGGTTGTAAATACTATTTTTGACCAATTTTGATGGTACGAAAGATCAGGAATTCCCATCTCTCTTAGGTCTATTCTCTCCCACAGATCGTCTAGCAATAGCACAAACTTTTTTCCACCTAAGCTTCGCAGATTTCTGTAGCTCTACTATGCTCGTCTGTCTTAGTTTTCCATGTTTCATCTGGAATCTGTAATTTATGCCGTATAACTTCTTGAATTCCATCCAAGTTCACTTCTTTAGACACCGTAACCCAAATCACCACATCAAAATCAAGTCTATTGTCGATGAATTTATTGTTAAGTTTCTTTAAAAGGGTGGTCTTACCAACACCGCCTATCCCATACATGCCAATGATTCTCACTCTGCGGTCGTCAAGACATCTCCACACGTCATCCAGTATTGAGTCCATGCCCATAGTCTTGTCCACAGGTATCTCATCCACTGGAGCCGGCGGTAGTTTTTCAGAAATATCATCCAAAGATTTGAATTCCTTCCCTTTCTTTATTAAATCCTTCACACCTCATTAACTAACTTCTTTACCAAGCTTGTAGCTAGAGTAACAATTCCTGGGACAGCAACTTCCCAAACATTTCTTTTGGATCTCTCGCTCTCCTTTCAACAAAACTTTCTGCACTCCCTCTAATTTGAGTTGTACGCTTTCCAGCCAGCCTTCAACTTGGTTGGTACGCTTACGATATTGCTGCTCTTCGAGCTCGACCTGCTCCTGACATCTTTGCTTGATGTTCTCGAGTTCAAGCCTTTTCTGTCTTAATGAAGTCAAGTTCTCTTGGAGATGACAGATGACAGCAGTGCGACTGGAAGTGCAATTCCACAGTGTTGGGAGAATTTCCATGATTGGACCCAAGAAATCCATGATCACCAAAACAAAGAGTTTAGAACAATTAGTTAAACCCAATAGATGTTAAGGAACCACAAACGACAAGAAGTTGGTCACCATGACCAAACTTTGGGAGTTTTGAGGTCGAAGAGGCGGGGGAGAAAGAAGAGACTTGTGTGTGGTGTGGAGATTATACAAGGATCCGAGCTATAACAATAGTTTGTTCTGGTTCATACACTCTTCTCCTAGATCGCCAATGAGCAGCCATTCGAGCAGAGAGCTTTAGGGATTAGACTTTTGAACAATGTAATTTGTCTTCATTCTTTATTTCTAACTTTCAACCCAAACTACGAGTCTACGACCTAACTATTTTGGTATTCAACTGCAAAGTCAGTAAAAAATTGGTAGCATAATTTGAATTTACAACAATAAATAACATCAATGATCAATTAACTCTCAATATGTAATAGGAATTTTTCTTCTCTTCAGTTTCTTCTAATTTAACACTACCTAGAAACTACCAAAAAAGTAGAATTCTCTTCACGCACCGAAAGAGACAGGAAGCTCCTTTTGGGCCTACCAATACCATATTGACTAAAGTTGTAATAGAAATCTTGTTTCATGAATCCAGCTATATCTCACTCTGAATTTTGTTCTGCTGCAATCCTCTTATGCGCCTGGTAATATTTAATTATCTTTTAAATAAATGTATTGTTAACTTTATATCCCACCTGATCATCTTTTTGTAGTGCTGGAATGCAATCCTCTCTTCACACCTTGGAGGGTGGTGGTGTTGTTGCGATGTTGCTACCATCTTTGCTCACGGCCACACCATGCCTTGCCATCCGAAAGGCTAAAAATTGATATAAATATAGGTGTAAAATTAGGGGGCTGTTATTGATACTATCTGGGGAAGGATCAATGACCACTTAAAACTATACCATTTTTTACATCGAATATTAGCTTTTAGATGATACAATTATCAATGATGTAGATTTGAGTAGTAGAGACAAATTAGCTTGTAGATGATACAATTATCAATGATGTGGATTTGAGTGGTAGACACAAGTTAGCTTTAACAGTAGATGTAATTAATATGAGAATTAAAAACAAGTGGATGTTTAATTTGATGTTTTTCTTTTTTCTCTCCTCTCCAAATCCATGGCTCTTAGAATAAACCGAGTTTTGCCGAAAAACAATAAACCCCTTCACGGACCGGTAATTACACTCAATCCACTATCTTTAGTGTTCTTTCCTTAGTTTTAACTTTTAACTAGGAAAAGGGTAAAAGAGTAAATGCCTTAATTTGTTAAAAATAAATATATAATTATATCAAGAAGAGGATCCAAACCTTGATATAAATAGTTGGATACTCGCATCAATAATTTATTGTACACTCTTTGCTGTTGATATAAATTATCAATAGTTTTTACTAATTTATATTATAAAGTATCGAAAAATTTAATTAGCCTTAATTTAAACACCAAATTAAAAAAAAAAAAATCAAATTTTGCATGATTTTTCTAATGTGAACAACATATGGCCTTCTGCAATGAAATGATGTAACTGATTGTTGTGGGTGGTGTTGAAAATTGCAAATAGATCACATGCAACGGACCACACAATCGTCAACTACGACCAGAAACATAATTACGACCAGTCAATGGAAACTAGGATGCTGTAACAACTAGTTTTCCTTTTTGCATTTTTGAGGGCAGGAGTCCACACAATCGTCAACTTCTTCATCTGCACAATTATTAGTATTATTATTACTGATTAGTTGAGGCAATACAAAAGTCGAATACGTTTACTATGAACCTTCCCAAATTTTTTATATGCATCAACAATTATTAAACTATTTTCCAGCTTTCACGTAGTTCTCTGATTTATTTTCTCTGAGAGGTGTTCAGGGCCTATCTTGCCTCATCGGTCTGCAAAGTGCATCTGGAGCATAAGTGTGATGGCTGCTTTTTAGGAGAAAACATACTTTCAAGATAGATAACATAAGAATCAAATAATATCTCACAAAGAGACATATTTATGTGGTTCGGCATAACATTATTAGTAATACATTTTTCTAAGCCTTTATAATTAGAAATTTTATGTATTATTGATACGAATACTTAGAAACACTTTACTATGTGATACAGTGGGATACTTAGAAACACTTATTATATGATAATATAATTCGAAATATTATATTACACAATAATTTCATATTTTATTAAAGGGTTGCAATCAATATTTCAATGAAGAGTAATTAGATATAAAGAATAAAGAAAGAATATCTCTTGGAGATAATATAGACTATGGAGGTAGACAATATTGAATGGCATTTTTTAATATTGAAATTGATTTAATGTGGACAAATTTGATGTTAATTATCTTGACATCAAGAAACCCCCTATAGGTAATCAATATTTTATTTGATCTAGCTAGGCAAAATTGACCCAATTATTTTAAATGAGTGACATTAAATTTAAAAATTAAAATATAAATCTTATAGGTTACATTTGACAGACAATATTATTCAAACATCCATCCGTAATGTTTGGTGTAAAAACAAAAATCTCTTAAAGTATGAAAAATAACAAAACTTACCATGTCGTTAATTAACCGTTAGTGGATCACCAGAATACACACTATTATGAATTTATAAATATTTATTGAATTACCCTAATGTCATGTATTTTAACATTTATGGTACATTTGATTCGGGGTCATATAAGATAACCGAGTGATCTTATACAATCAATAACCAAATGCACCTGAATTTCGTAGTGCTGCTGTTGAAGTGAAGACTGAAAACGGTGCCGCTTTACAGTTAAATGAAACGCAGAGTTTTGGCTTGAACAATTTCTGCATCCTGTCCATCCAATCTGCAGAGATCCAACGGCTGAGGCATTTCATAGAGTCAACAGTATAAAAGAGGGAATTGTTCACTGTACATCAGATCTGATTTTTGCGTCTTTTTCTGCAGTTTGTTTTTCAGTTCTTGATTGAATTTTCTGCACTTTTTAGAATCATTGTAACTAGGTAGATTGATTAGTGATTGTTAGTTAATCTGAGGGTGGTTTTACTCTTGTGGCTTGAGGATTCCAGGAGAGAGTTCTTGGGTGAGTTACGGGTTGATTCTTGGGTAGAAAAAGAGAGGAGTTGATCTGGTTTTTTGTTGGATCTTGTACTGTGTTGATATTATTCTAATTGGTAGTGTCGTGAGCTCTCCATTTCCGGAGCTCAACGTGGATGTAGATTATCCAAATAGGATAATCGAACCACGGTAAAATCTTGAGTTCTTGTGTGGATGATTTGTGCAAATCTATGTGGTGTTGAATTTGGAATTGTGTTTGTGTTTGTTGGCTGATTATAACAGTGGTATCAGAGCCATTAGACAATAGGCTTGATCGATTTGGAGACTACTTGTTGATTTAGGGTTTCTGAAAAATTAGGGTTTGTCTAAAATTTGGGGGTTTTTCAAATTAAGGCTTCCCTTAGCAATCTTAAGTCCTAGATTACAGATTCGAGTGGTAAATCCATTGATTGAGGAAATCTTGTTGAAGATTCAGGTTTGAGTCTTAGAAATTCATTCAAGTTTCACATTGTCAATTCGGTTTAGGGTTTCTTGTATCAGTATCAATTTTTTAAACACAAAATGTCAACTACACAATTAGAAATCACTCAGTATGATGGCAAGATAGATTTTGGGAGTTGGAAAAAGAAGATGAAGGCACTGATGTCCCACAACAAGGTGGGAATTGCCCTAGAGAAAGACGAAACCAAATGGCCAAAAGAGAAGTTGAAGAAGAAGGATGAAATCAATGAGGAAGCGTAGCTGAAGAAGAAGGATGAAATCAATGAGGAAGCATACAACCTCATAGTGATGAATCTGTGAGACAACGTCCTACGGAAGGTAGATGGGCTAGAAACACCTCTAGCCCCCTATGGAGTAAACTCGAAACTTTGTATTCTTTACAGTCAGCACCTAACCTTGCATTTTTAAAGGGTGCTTTATTTTCGTACAAAATGGATGGTTCTAAATCTGTTGAGGATAATTTAGACAAATTCCTTAAGATGACTTTAATTCTTAAAGGTACTGATCAGGAACTAGGTGACACTAGTTTAGCAATGATCCTATTAAATTCCTTAACTGAAGACTACATAGTTGTAAAGAATGCCCTTCAATATTCAGGGACCGTGCCTAGTTTGGATTTAATAGTTGCTGGTCTTAAAGCTAGGGAATTAGAGCTTAAGGTTTAGAAAAGATCTGGGAGTAACCTATTTGTGAAGGGTAGGGCAGAACTTAGTCAAATAGGAAAGTTTGTACAGAACCAACATGGGTCTAAAAACAAGAAAACTTGGAAGAGAAACAACAATAAAAAATCAGATACTAGGAAGTGGTTCTTTTGCAATAAACCTAGTCATATCAAGAAAAACTGTTTTGAATGGTTGAAGAAACATAAACAGAGTAATACTAAGAGTAATCTTGCTTCTAGTGATAACCAATGGGGGGAGCCTGAGGTCTTGACAGTATCAACATCTGATACTGCTAAGGAATGGGTCCTGGACTCAGGCTGTTCCTTCCATATGAGTCCACACGAAAACTGGTTCCAGAACCTAGAATCTCAGGAAACTGAAATTGTTTATATGGGGAATAACCAAGCATGTAGGGTGAAGGGTATAGGCAGTATAACCCTTAAGCTTACTAATGGAAAAATTGTAAGGTTGCCTAATGTTAGGTACATCCATGAGTTAAAAAGGAATCTTATTTCTTTAGGAACTCTTGATGAGGCTGGGTGTTCCTATGAGGCTAACAATGGTTGTTTATATATGTACAAAAACCAGAACTTGGTTCTCAAAGGGGAAAAGAGGAATGGTCTTTACATTTTATGTTGTGATTCTGACCCTGAATGCTTTAGCACAATTCTGTCACCCTACAAACTTACTATAACTGAAAAATGGCACCTTAGGCTAGGACACATGAGTTTGAAGGGCATGCACATCCTTAGTAGTCAAGGAAGTTTTGGAAAGGACACCATCAGTAACCTGGAATTCTGTGAAACTTGTGTGTTAGGAAAACAACATAGACTTAGTTTTTCAAAAGGGACTCACCTAGCCAAGAATTGCTTAGAGTACTTACACTCTGACCTCTAGGGACCTGAAAAAATTAAATCCTATAGTGGAAACAGCTATTTCTTATCCATTGTAGATGACCATAGTAGAAAGGTCTGGACTTTCCTCCTAAAGACCAAAGACCAGGCTCTGACCAAGTTTAGGGATTGGAAAACACTGGTAGAGAATCAGTCAGGAAAGAAAGTTAAGGCACTTCGCATAGACAATGGTTTGGAATTCTGCAATTCTGAGTTTGATAACTTCTGTAAAGAACATGGTATTTTGAGACATAGAACTGTAGCTAGGACCCCCCAACAGAATGGAGTGGCAGAAAGGATGAACTGTACCTTACTAGAAAAGCTTAGGTGTCTCCTGTTCACTTCAGGGTTACCAAACACTTTCTGGGGGGAAGCCTTAGTCACCACTGCCTACGAATAGAAGTCCTTCCACTGCTATTAATGGAAAATGTCCTAAAGAAATCTGGTCTGGTAGAAGACCAGACTTACAACATTTGAGGATTTTTGGGTGTGCCGCCTATGCACACATTGTAGGAGGAAAACTTGAACCTAGGTCTACCAAGTGCATATTTCTAGGTTATCAAGAAGGCACAAAAGGGTATAAGTTGTAGGATAGGGAGACTCCAGGGGTAAAGATTATTGTAAGCCGAGATGTTGTATTCAATGAGTTTGAATTTCCTTGCAAAGGATTTGCCACTGATCAAGGAAACACCAAAAACACTGAACTAGATCCTAACCCAACTGAGAGTACATCAATTGAGGTGGAGTAACCTTCACATCAGCCTCATTCCACCCAAACTGAAACCCAAACAGAATCTGACACTGAACCTAAACAACCAGTAGAAGAAAACATTGATGATATCTTAGAACCCCAACCAGCTGACCTACAACAATACCAACTGGCCAGAGACAGAATCAGGGAGAGAGGTAAGGCCCACGGCCCGTTATTCTTATGCTGAACTGATATTTTCTGCTTTGCTTGCAGGTACAGAAGTTCAGAGGACAAAACCTGAAACATATGAGGAGGCTTTGAAATCCAAGGATAAAGAAAAGTGGGAAGCAGCAATGAGGGCTGAGATGCACTCATTAGAGGTAAACAGAACTTGGACTTTGGTACCCAAACCCAAAGATCAGAAGCTGATCCAATGTAAGTGGCTCTATAAACTTAAGGATGGTATTTCAATTTCTGACCCACCTAGGTATAAAGCCAGACTAGTTGCCAAAGGCTACACTCAAAGAGAGGGAATAGACTTCAATGAAGTCTTTTCCCCGGTAATGAAATATAAAACCATCAGATTAATGTTAGCTATTACTGCTCACCATAATCTAGAATTAGAACAACTAGATGTGACTATTACTTTTCTGCATGGAAATTTGGATGAGAAAATTTATATGAGCCAGCCTCTAGGATTCATTGATATTAGGGCCCCTGACCATGTATGCCTACTCCATAAGTCCCTATATGGCCTTAAACAGACCCCAAGCAGTGGTATAAAAGGTTTGACACCTTTATAACAAGCCTGGGATTTAGGAGAAGCAAGTATGACAGTTGCTTCTACTTTGACCTTGATAAAAATCTACCCATTTATCTTTTGCTGTATGTTGATGATATGCTGTTAATTAGTAGATCCAAGCCTAGGATACAAGATCTGAAAAAGAAATTAAATCTAGAATTTGACATGAAAAATTTGGGAAATGCCAAGAAAATATTAGGGATGGTGATCTCTAGAGATAGGAGGAACAACTGCTTAAAACTAGGACATAGTATTTATTTGCAGAAAGTAATAAACAAATTTGGTATGAATGACTCAAAACTTGTCACAATGCCCTTGGCAAATCATTTCATACTTAGTAAAGAACAGTGTCCTAAATCTAAAGCTGAGTTGGTAAAGATGAATGATATCCCATACTCAAATGTGATTGGCTCCCTAATGTATGCTATGATAAGCACTAGGCCTGATCTTTCGTTTGCTATATCACTTCTTAGTAGATTCATGTCGAACCCTGGCAGTGAACATTGGACTGCCCTTAAATGGGTTCTAAGATACATTACTGATTCTTTGAATGTTGGTTTAAAGTATTGTAAGAACAATATTGTGCTTGATCTTGTTGGGTTTGTAGATTCAGATTTTGCAGGTGATAAAGACACCAGAAAATCCACTACTGCTTACTGTTTTACATTTGGAGGAAACTGCATATGCTGGAAATCTCAATTGCAGCCTATCGTTGCACTTTCATCAACTGAGGCAGAGTGCATAGCCATTGCTGATGTGATTAAGGAGGCTGTGTGGTTACAGGGGTTACTGTCAGAAGCAAATCTAACTTAAGGGAAGGTCACAATTTACTTAGATAGCCAGAGTGCTATACATTTGAGTAAGAACCCAATTTATCACAAGAGAACCAAACATGTTGATGTAAGATTTCACTTTGTGAGAGATGTGGTAGCCCAAGGATTAATTGAGCTGAAGAAAGTCCCCACTGAAGAAAATCCAGCCGATATGGGGACCAAGATCATCACACCTGCAAAATTCAAGCACTGCTGTCCATGGATTAATTCAATACCAACTGGAGCTATGAGGGATATGATTAGAGTCTACTGCACTACTGATTAGTTTTCAAGTCTTCAAGGTGGAGATTGTTGAAGTGAAGACTGAAAACGGTGCCGCTTTACAGTTAAATGAAACGCAAAGTTTTGGCCTGAACAATTTGTGCATCCTGTCCATCCAATCTGCAGAGATCCAATGGCTGAGGCATTTCATAGAGTCAACAGTATAAAAGAGAGAATTGTTCACTGTACATCAGATATGATTTTTGTGTCTTTTTCTGCAGTTCGTTTTTCAGTTCTTGATTGAATTTTCTACGCTTTTTAGAATCATTGTAACTAGGTAGATTGATTAGTGATTGTTAGTTAATCTAAGGGTGGTTTTACTCTTGTGGCTCGAGGATTTCAAGAGAGAGTTCTTGGGTGAGTTACGAGTTGATTCTTGGGTAGAAAAAGAGAGGAGTTGATCTGGTTTTTTGTTGGATCTTGTACTGTGTTGATATTATTCTAATTGGTATTGCCGTGAGCTCTCCATTTCCGGAGCTCAACGTGGATGTAGATTATCCAAATAGGATAATCGAACCACGGTAAAATCTTGCGTTCTTGTGTGGATGATTAGTGCAAATCTGTGTGATGTTGAATCTGGAATTGTGTTTGTGTTTGTTGGCTGATTATAACAGCTGCAATCCTCTCTTCATACCTGGTGATCTTCCTTTATACGAATTTTTAAGGACGAATCGTTTGTAAACGTTGTTGGCCACTGTATCATCGAATAATTATTATATAAACAAATTAACTAATCCTAGTAACTCTAGTTATTCTTTTAACCTCCAAAACTCTATAACCCACTATAATCAATTATAATATCTCAAATCTGAAAAAAAAAGTTTTCTTTTCTTTTTTTCACATAATGCACTTAACCATCTTCTCTGGTTCTTACAAAAAGAAATTTTTTCATATTTCTTTCCTATTACACAGAAGACATATCAACATCTTGTTCGGTTCTTCCCAAAAACAACTCTCATGTTTCTCAAACTTTAATCAACCACCATCAAAACCAAAAAGTCACAGAACATGGACTTTGACAGCTTGAGAAATCGGTGGCTGGAGGGTGGTGATGTTGTTGCGGTGTTGCTGCCATCCTTCCTCACGGCCACACCATGCCTTGCATCGTTTACCATCCTAGAGGCTAAAAATTGATATAAATATAGGTGTAAAATGGGAAGGATCAGTGACCCCTTAAAATTATACCATTTTTTATATCGAATATTAATTTTTAGATGATACAATGTTTAATGGTGTAGATTTGAGTAGTAGAGGTAAATTGGCTTTAAAAATTGTTGTAATTAATAAGAAAATTAAAACAATTACACATCTCTTTAAATTTACACTTCACTTTTAAACAAAAATTAGGTTTTTTTATTTCACTTACAACGTTACAAAAAAATGAGTAATACATTTTTCTAAGCCTTATATAATTAGAAATTTTGTGTATTATTGATGCGAATATTTAGAAACATTTATTATATGATACAGTGGGATACTTAGAAACACTTATTATATGATAATATAATTCGAAATATTATATTACACAATAATTTCATATTTTATTAAAGGGTTGCAATCAAGATTTCAATGAAGAGTAATTAGATATAAAGAATAAAGAAAGAATGTCTCTTGGAGATTGTGGATGCAAAAAATATACTATCATGAAAATAGGGTCTGATCCCGTGAGGTTGAGGCCACTGACAATCCGCTAGACCTGCACACATGAAAGGGCAAACGTGAAGCTTCCGGAAAACACCGGGGTGGTGTTTGCCGTAGGCACTCCGATGCTCAAGTTAGCGAGGCTGAAAGAGATTATTTGATAAGAATTAAGAAGTTGAAGAATTACCAGGAGTCTTGTCGGAGGTTAGGACTACGGTGGAGGCGTCAGGTTTTTGGGAGCAAGAACTTTAGGAGCAAATAGATGGTTTTGAATAGTGTAAATTGACTGTGGGAGATTGCCCCCTAATGAGGGGGCAAGCCTCTGTTTTTATAGTGAACCCAAGGGGTTGGAATTCTAGTAGGACATTGAGTCCTCTTTTTTGGGAGATAATCCTTATCGAGAAAGAAATATGATTTCTTGACCTTATTAGATTAAGTTTAATAGTTTAAATAAGATTTGGAATCTTAGTAGGACACTAAATCCTATTTTGGGAGATAATCCCTATCATAAAAGAGATATGATTTCTTGACCTTATCAGATCAAGTTTAATAGGTTGAGTAAGATTTGGAATCTTAGTAGAAGAGGAAATAGAATGGGATTCTGATTTCCTATTTGTAGACTGTTACAGGCTAATGGGCTGAAACCCAATTTAGCTTGACTTATAGGATAGCCCAACTCATAGAGTGGGTAGGTCGCAAGGTGATTTTAAGCGTAGGCCCAATCGGGATTGGGTTGAGGCCTTGGGCCGTGACATGTTTATTTTGTTATTGGGCCTCGTCAAGCCCAAGACGATTTTTGGCCCTAACAATTAGCCCCCCACTCTCTAAGTTAAAGAGTATTTAGCTTAGAGAGTAGATTTAATCGAATGAGTGCAGACTGAGCGGATTAATGATAGTAGCTCGTTAGGTCGGATGAATCGTTGTGTGGATTGGGTCGATGACTTGTCGATTTGAGGTGTAAGAACCCTTCAATCGGTCTGGCTGATTGAATGTGTAGCTTTATGGACCGGGCAGGGCCGATCGAAGGTGTAAATCCGTGGATCGAGCAAGGTCGATTTGAAAGTGTAAATCCGTGGATCAAGCAAGGTCGATTTGAAAGTGTAAATCCGTGGATCGAGCAGGGTCAATCCGAAGGTGTAAATCCATGGATCAGCAAGGTTGATCCGATGGTGTAAATCCATGGATCGAGCAGGGTCGATCTGAAGGTGTAAATTCATGGATCAGGCAGGGCCGATCCGAAGGTGTAGATTCGTGGATTGAGCAGGGTCAATCCGAAGGTATAAATCCGTGGATCGAGCAGGGTCAATCCGAAGGCGTAAATCTGTTGATCAGGCAGGGCCGATTCAAAGGTGTAGATCAGTGGATTGAGCAGGGTCAATTTGAAGGTGTAAATCTGTGGATCGAGTAGGGTCGATCCGAAGGTACAAATCCGTAGACTAAGCAGGGTCAATCCGAAAGTGTAAATTCGTGGATCGAGAAGGGTCGATCCGAAGGTGTAAATCTGTGGATCGGGCAGGGCCGATCCAAAGGTGTAAATCCGTGGATTAAGCAGGGTCGATCCGAAGGTGTAAATCCGTGGATCGGGCAGGGCTGATCCAAAGGTGTAGATCCGTGGATTGAGCAAGGTCCATCCGAAGGTGTAAATCTGTGGATCGAGCAGGGTCCATCCGAAGATGTAAATCTGTGGCTCGGGCAAGGCTGATCAGAAGGTGTAAATCCATGGATCTGGCAGGGCCGATCCGAAGGTGTAGATCCGTGGATTGAGCAAGGTCAATCCGAAGGTGTAAATAGAAGGTGTAAATCCGTGGATCAGGCAGGGTCGATCCGAAGGTGTAAATCCGTTGATCGGGCAGGACTGATCCAAAGGTGTAAATCCGTGGATCGGGCGACGTCGATCCGAAGGTGTAAATCTGTGGATCAGGCAAGGCCGATCCAAAGGTGTAAATCCGTGGATCGGGCAAGGTCGATCCGAATGTGTAAATCCATGGATCGAGCAGAGCCGATCCGATAGTGTAAACCTGTGAATCGGGCAGGACTGATTCGATGGTGTATGCTAAGTGGAGCTTGTATGGAGCTTGTATGGAGCTTGCAGTTGAGTCAGCGTGATCAACTTGTAGTTGAAACCTTTGAGGGCTATGTGGCCCAATCGGCGTGACCGACTTTGTAGTTGAAAACATTCAATTGAAGCTGGAGCAATGACATGCATGGCATGTGTGTTTTAAGCAAATAGTCGAATTGAGAGTTAATATGCATGATGTGCATGTGTTATGGACTGAATAAAGAGTGAGCTAAATGGAAAAATGGGTTGCATGTATTTAAGTAATGGGTCAAATAGAGAAAGATTTAACCAAATAAAGTGGTAGTTAAAAGGAGACAATGAGACATACCTTTCCCCTTCAAGTGTTGCCACCCATGCTTGCTGGACCGAGTGGAGAGAGGGGTGTTACTTTCTATGTCGAAGCTGAACCAGTTGAAGTTGAGTGGGCACATGATTCACTTTTGGGCTGATCCGAATAGGCACGTTGATATTGTATGTGCAAACCCAAATATCATTGAGTGGACTACTCGTGTTGTTTAGTGGTGTTGAGTTGTAGTGGGGAGTGGAAAGTTTGCAAATAGCGGGGAGCGTGAGGGTTTTTGTGACAGGTGTGCTGGAGATTGTGATGTGAAGGTGGTTTGAGTTTATATGTATTGGTTGGGAAGGGGCGATGGTTCGAGTTTGGAGTTTGGGAATACAGTGGGGTAAGGAGATCAGGCGAGAGTGAGGTGGCGTCACTTAAGTAGGTTTTGTTTGGGGAGTTTCTCTTCATGTTTAGTAGATGATTTTAGGTGTTTTGAGAGGATTACTGTTGTGTTTTTGGGATTTTACTGTGTGATTGGAGAAGCAGTTAGGGCGATTTTAGGAGAATAGATGGACGGGTTTTGGGTTTCAAAGTGGTGGCAAATCTCTGTGAAGTTGAATTGGGATTGGATCAAGGCTGGTCGAGTTTGAGTTACCTTCTAATGGAGCGGAGGTCCTAGAGATGCTGGCATATTGCGGCATCTTCTTGAATGAACAAATTGACTGGTTTTGTGGCGGGTCATGCATTGCAAAGCTCTGATGATGCTGGCGGACCACCTGGTGGTTTGATGATTGAAGTGAAAAGGCGCGTGCAAAGAGTTTAGAGACATAAGTTATTGCTTTATTTGAACAGAGGATTAGAGAAGAGAGATTGTTGAAGCAAAGTCAATGAATCAAGTGGTTTAGGAACACCACTTTAAACTTTGACACATTATTATTCTATTATTAATTTAGAACAATAATATGAAGCTATTATTAATTTAGAACAATAATATGAGCTTCAAGGTCTTATACTACCCGCTGAATGGATATAATATAAAATAAATTACGATATGCCGAATAGATATAATATGGCATGTGAATAGATAAACCAAACGAAGAAAAATAAAGAAAACATTTTTTTTATCGTGATCAGATTTTCTGATTAACATTGTTAGTCAAAAGGAGTTTTGTATTGCCTCCCATGTTGTAAGTCGTCATTGGCAGATGAGTGTCAGGGCCCCACGGTGGGCGCCAAACTTTAGATGCAAAAAATCTACTGTCATGAAAATAGGGTCTGATCCTGTGAGGTTGAGGCCACTGACAATCCGTTAGACCTGCACACATGAAAGGGCAAGCGTGAAGCTTTCGGAAAACACCGAGGTGGTGTTTGCCGTAGGCACTCCAACGCTCAAGTCAGCGAGGCTGAAAGAGATTATTTGATAAGAATTAAGGAGATGAAGAATTACCAAGAGTCTTGTCGGAGGCTAGGACTACAGCGGAGGCGTCATGTTCTTGGGAGCAAGAACTTTAGGAGCAAATAGATGGTTTTGAATAGTGTAGATTGACTGTGGGAGATTGCCCCCTAATGAGAGGGCAAGCCTTTGTTTTTATAGTGAACCCAAGGGGTTGGAATTCTAGTAGGACATTGAGTCCTTTTTTTTGGGAGATAATCCCTATCAAGAAAGAAATATGATTTCTTGATCTTATCAGATTAAATTTAATAGTTTAAATAAGATTTGGAATCTTAGTAGGACACTAAGTCCTATTTTGGGAGATAATCCCTATCATAAAAAATATATGATTTCTTGACCTTATCAAATCAAGTTTAATAGGTTGAGTAAGATTTGGAATCTTATTAGAAGAGGAAATAGAATGGGATTCTGATTTCCTATTTGTAGACTGTTGCAGGCTAATGGGTTGAAATCCAATTTAGCTTAACTTATAGGATAGCCTAACTTATAGAGTGGGTAGGTCGCAAGGTGATTTTAAGCGTAGCCCAATCGAGATTGGGTTGAGGCCTTGAGCTGTAACATATTTATTTCGTTATTGGGCCTCGTCAAGCCCAAGACGATTTTTGGCCCTAACAGAGATAATATAGACTATGGAGGTAGACAATATTGAATGGCATTTCCTGAATATTTAAATTGATTTAATGTGGACAAAATTGATGTTAATTATCTTGAAATTAGGAAACAGATATAGGTAAGCAGTTTGAATATTTGGTGCAAACTTGAGTGCAGTAAAACTGACCCAATTATTCTAAAATGAGTGACATTAAATTTAATAATTAAAATATAAATCTTAGAGGTTACAGTTGAAATATGGTATTATTATAACCTCAATTATCAATTGGTCTTCTTGGAATTTTGATTCATTGATTCGGTCAAGTGTGAACATTTCAAACAAAGAATGGATTGATTCTTCAATTTAGTATTGAATTAACTTTCTTTAGGTTGTCTCCTAGCTCCAGCAGAGTATCATCACATAAATAAATTCATAAAAAAGAACAGATGTCTATGTAATATATTTATTTTAATCATGATAATTGTTAAATTTTAAAAAATTGTTTAAAATAAAAAAAATATGGGGGGGCCCAACTGTCATTTTGGTAGACTTTCGCCACCTTAAATTACGTCATCCATCATATCATCAACTTTCCAAGTCTTCCATTCTCATAGTGTGGATCTTTCAATTAGTTAAAAATCAAATAAAATCTTAGTAAACAGTTATAAAAACATCCAACCATAATGTTTGGTGTAAAAACAAAAATCCTCCTAAAGTATGAAAAATAACAAAAATCACCATGTCGTTAGTAGTGGATCATCAGAATATAGTCATATACACTATTATGAATTTATAAATATTTATTGAATTACCTTAATGTAATTTATTTTTAACATTTAGAGTGCGTTTGGTTCGGGTCATATAAGATACTGGGGGTAATCTTTATTTATTTTGTAAGATTCTGTTATTTGGTTTGCAAGTAATAAAATATTATAGGTATATTTTATTACAAATAATGTTTATTGCTAGTACTATAGGAGATAATCAGATACCCTCCCTAGCGGCTGTTATTAAAAGATTACTGAGGTACTCTGATTTTTATATCTATTTTGCCCTTATTAAATTACATTTCAGACACAATTGTCCTCAAATGTCTACCAAATAACAATTACCCAGCCCCTTACGTTTGAGAAATTAGTTAAAACACCCCAACCACAAAAAAGTTTAAAAGTTAACAAAATATCCTTAGTCACCCACCAACGACAATCACTGTAATGATGCACAACTGGTGAGATCTAGTCAGTCGTGCGCTAGTAAGGTCATTTCCATGGCCATGAAACGGCCACAGATTTGGCCGTGAAACAACCATAGATCTGGCCGTGAAACATGGCTTTGCCAACGCACAATTAGTCATATCTGGCTGATCATGCACCATTTTTTTGGCTGTCAGCGGTGGTGACTAGCTGCCGGTAGTGGCTTAGGGTAGATGGGGTGATTTTGCTACAAATTACAGTTTTATATGGGTGTGGTGTTTTAGCAAAATTTTAAATGTAGAAAATTAAAAGAAATGATTCAAAAAATAGTACTAAAAATAATATTATATTAATATTTAAAAAAGAAGGCAATTTAATAATTTATATAACATACCCACCATTTATCCTCCCAACCAAACATATAAATATAACATACACACCACTTTATTTAAACCAACCAAACATATTTTTCTAAACATTTCTTGTATCTTCAAGGTGATTTATCTTTCCATTAATATAACGTCTCTCCATAATAAAATATTATATTATTCAAACACAACCTTAAAACCTAACAGTAAGATATTTTTGTTATTTAATCAAAACTTAATAAGGGAATTTCTTTTCGAAGAAAGTTCAATTAAACTCAATCATAATTAACAATTAAGAGGACTAGCAAGTAAAATGTTGATTTTATTAATCCAAGTCAATTATACAACAATTTTTTTGGAGATAATCTTTGAGAACAAGTGATTCAAATCATATTAAGTTTTTGACTTTTTAATTAATTGTGTATAATTTAATCACCCCCTTAATTTTGGGGAAAAGAGAGATAATCTAAAAGAGATTTTGTATCTCAACCCAAAAATCTTATTGGGTGTAAACTAAGGGTGTTCAAAACCTGTTGACCAGTCTAGATCCCCCTTTTTTGAATTGAACCGGATTTCCAGTTTAGGAAATTTCTTGAACTGGAACCGAAACAATTCGAGGACAAACCGATTGTGAACTGATTCAGATTACTAATTAACCGGTCTCTAAAAATTGATGTGGATTATAGGTTATCCAATCTATATTTTTTTGAGCTGAAACGGAACCAGTTTCTTCGAAGAACAGAAAAACCGATTCAGTTGATTTCGGTCAGGTTTTCCAATTGGGTTCAGTTTTCGGATTTTTCTGAACACCTCTAGTGTAAACGAGGTTTGGATCTTGTTCAAAAACATGAAGGTTAAAATTATAGTAAAATTAAGGTCATAATATAAGAAAGTCAAAGGTTAATTAGGATTTAATTCGTTAATTAATTGGTTCTAGAAGGAAGAAAGTTGGACGGTTGGAGTGAAAGCTATAGCTTACTCATGAAAACCTGGAGGAAAATGGAAAGCAATTACTCTGGCAAAGTCCAATTTGTTGATACGTCATTGTCCTCTTCAATTAAAGAAATTAAGTAATTTCATGACTTTAATTGTTCTTCACCCAATCAAAAATAAAATTTAAATGTCGTTTTCTTTTTTTCTTTCTTATAAGAAAATGGGTAGACCTTATCTTAGGACTAAACTTGTTTATTTTACCCTAAACTAATAAGTGTAAAACCCTAATTGGGTTTTCCTTGGAGGAGATATTTTGAAGTTTCTATGAAAAAGATGTCTACACAACCGTCAACTTCTTCGCCTGCACAATTATTATTACGTAATAGTTGAGGCAATACAAAAGTGGAATACGTGTACCATGTTAGAATTGAAACATATTAAACTACCGATAAATGCTAGGGACACCGAAAATTTTACACTTAAAATGTATAGCGACTTACGTGTAACACGCATCTAATTTGTTTAACAATTTTTTTCTAGTGAACGACTGTCCATCAAATTTGGACGGCCGTTCACTCATATGGACGCCCGTCCATATTATATGGATGGGCGTCCATATATAAGGGACGGTTGTCCCCATTTAAAGGACGCCCGTCCATAAATAAAATATGAAAATAAAAAAAAAAACTTTGGGGACGGCCGTCCATAAATTTTGGACGGGCGTCCCTTATGTTTGGACAGACGTTCATTAGATACTTTAAAAAAAAAAAAAAAAATTCGTCTTCTTCGTCTTCATTCCCCAGCTCTTGGGTTCTCATGTTAGTTCTTCGTCTGAGCATTTTGTTGTACAAGAAATTATAAGAACTGAAGGTGCTCATCTTTTGGGTACTAGCCAAAATCCAGATGATGCCAAGTGCAGGAAGCTAGGCTTGCAAGTTGTATCTGGTTTAAGCTCAGAGCTCACCAGTGTGAAGAAATCTGCTGCCATGGATTCTGACGTGCTCAGCAGTGATGTGTCCAAGCTTTCTAGAGTAAAATTGGATATATCCCTCTCATGGCCTTTTCAATTTTCCTCCTGGGGTTCGTCCTGTGCCTCTGGAAATGCATATTCAGGGAGTGGATATATCCAATTTTGATGCAAGGATGCAAGCCATGACGAAACCCATGTATACTGCAATTGTCCAACATGCCAATAATGGAAAACCTGTGCTTGTATTTGTCCCTTCAAGAAAATATGTGCAGTATCTGTAGAAACCAAAATAATGGACGGGCAATGGACGCTCGTCCAAACGTTTTTTTTTTTTTTTAAGTATGAGGAATGGATGCTCGTCCAAACATAAGGGACGGTCGTCCATAATTTATGGACGACCGTCCCCAAAGTTTTTTATTTTATTTTATATTTTATTTATGAACGGACGTCCTTTAAATGGGGACGCTTGTCCATATAATATGGACGGACGTCCATGTGAGTGAACGGCCGTCCAAATTTGATGGATGGCCGTTCACTAGAAAAAAATTGTTAAACAAATCAGATGCGTATTACACGTAAGCCGGTACATATTTTCGGTGTAAAATTTTCGGTGTCCCTAGCATTATTGATTAAACTACTAGATAGATTAGTTCAT